>CM057845.1:184358271-184371167 GCA_030068395.1 Apalone spinifera | reverse complement strand
TACGGCCATTCTTATATTCTTATGTTCTTATGATACTAAACTGAGGCACAAACAACTTCATAGAATGTTCATATTCCTTGATTCATCTTGGCTAATGTCTATTTACACATTTTCTCTGTCTGTTTCTAACACTATTATTGTAGCATGCAAAACATGCAGGCTCATTCCAAATCAGGATACACAACAGGGAAGAACTGGACTGGACAAACTGGACTACAAAGTAGATTCTGTACTATAAAACCTTGGGTTAAAACACAGTAGTACCATAGATTTGGGAAAATGAAACATTATTCCATAGCAAGACTTTTAGCAATAGTATATTATCTATTATATGAGTGAAAAGTTACTTATACCACTGCTAATAAACACACAGTTTATGTAGTGAGTTACTAATCATGTCCTCTAAGTCACACAAAAGAGTAATATGATTTAGGGAAACTATCAAACAATGTATATGTCAGTAACAGCTCTTAATTCATATATGCAATTTGTAAATCAGTCAAAAGCCTGTTAAACATGCAGGGTTTGTGAACCCATCATATGATTCAGTAAGGTAGGATTGTGCTACAAAGTCCTACTTCAGCATCTCAAAGTGGCACAGCAGTGATCCTGGCTTCTCTGACAGCAAGAATAAAAGAATGTATTCTTCAGTAGCTTCAGCTGGGCTATTAAGGTGTGAAACTTCCAACCCAGGGAAAACACTGCTGTTCTCCTTCTTGAGGTTGGGTGCTAGCTAAACTGAGGAGGCAAACCCACCACTAACAGTATGGCTGGGAGCAGATGAAGAAATAGCTAACCCAACATGAATAAAAGGGCCACAACTCCTTGTGTACTGTGATGGTGATGGGGAGTTCAGTTGATCAGAGTCTGTTAAGAATCTCAGGGGCCAGAAGAAGAGCTGCCTTCTCAGAGTCACCCATAACTGTAGGGGCATGTCTACAGTAGGAAATTATTTTGAAATAACTATATTTGACTTAATAACTCCCAATTTTACAAAATGGAAATAGCATGTCCCCCCTATGGGAAAGCCTCGAAATTAGTCCAAGGCAGGGTCAGTTAATGTAGACGCACTATCTCGACTTAGAGCCCTAGGAAGCACAGAGGAGTAATTAGTTCAAATTATTCTAGGGAGTAGTTATTTCGAAATAGCAGCACCAGGGTGTCCACACTAATGCTATTTGGAAATAACTATTTTGAAATTAGCATTATTCCCTGAGAAAAGCAGGAGTACAGATTTCAAAATTAGCGGCCCATTATTATGAAAGAACGGGTTTGGTAGTGTGGATGCTCCACTTATAAATTTGACCTAAGGGGGGGTTATTTCGAAATAATGCCCTAGTATAGACAGGGCTAGAATACTGATTCAATCAATCATCTAATGGAAAAGGCAAGGACAGCCTTCAATATCTTTGGTCTCTGCAAAACACAGTGAAGAATGGAGATGAAAGCGAAGTGGAAGAGATGAAAGTACCATCATGTTGTGTGACAGACCCAAACCAGCAGGCTGCCACATTCTAATGGAGAGCAAGTAAGCAGGGTGCTGGGTAAATAGCTTTCTCTTCCCCAAAATAAACTCCCAGAGACTGTTGTCACCGTAATTAAGGCAGGCAGACACCTGAGGCTAGTTAATGACTTGCCTGAAGGAGCAAGCTAATGAAACATCTGCAGCCAATTAAAGCCTGTGGGGCTGCTTTAAAAGGTTTCCCCCAGGTAAGAAGGGGGGAGAGGGAGAAAAAGAGGGACAAACTGGAAGATATGTGTAGGTGTGAGCTGAAAAATCCCTGATCACCATCAAATCCTGTGTTTTGAATGGTTTTGTTAGTTGTTTTAAAAAAGCCTCATCCACCACTTCTACCTGGGTTCGTGGTCTGTTGTAGAGCCCTAGTATAACATCACCCTTATTTTTTGCTCCTTTTAACCTAACCCAAAAATTGTGAAGAGAAGAATCTTGGAGGAAATGCAGAGCTTGTTATAGAGACATAGGAATATGAAGTGAGAAGAGGGCTATGTCTAAACTACATTCCTCTTTCGAAAGAGGAACATAAATGAGGCAAATCGAAAGTGCAAATGAAAGCGCAGTCTAGGTGGGGTTCTGTCAAAAAACCCACCTTTTTTGAAAAAAACCTGTACTCCTCATTTTTTCAGGAGTACAGGTTCTTTTGAAAAAGGGTGGGATTTTTTTTTCGAAAAACCCCTATCTAGACTGTGGTTTCACTTTTGAAAAACCCTTTTTCGAAAAAGCACTTGGACATGACTATGCAAATGAAGCACAGGATATTTAAATCTGTGCTTCATTTGCACTTTCAATTTGCCTCATTTACATTCCTCTTTCGACAGAGGAATGTATTTTAGAAGTGCCGGAGGTGACAAACTTGAGTACTCCCTTCTCTAGAGTAGCTGATAAGAGAAAACTGATAAGAAGAAGACTAAAGGCGGACTTTTCACTTTAGCACTTTTCACTTCTAAAAGTGCTAAAGTGAAAAGCTCTTAAAGTTGTCTGAAGATGATTGAAGCCTCAAAAAATGGAGAAGGAAATTGACATTGTACAAGTCAACAATAATGGCACTGAAGAACAGGGACAGAAAAACAATACTTGACAGAACAGAAATAGAAGTGATCTGCAAAGATTTCTACACCAAACTGTTCATGTATTTAAATAAATATCCCAGGACCAACACTTCAACAGACGAACAAGCACATATTTACAGTGCTTAACAACAATGTTTGACATGCATTTCACCAAATGAAGGAAGGTAAAGCCTAGGTAAAAATGAACTGACAATCAAAATATAAGAGCTAGAGGTCAAGAACTTTGAGAAACCTGTGCTAAAAGATTTAGCTGTTACTTGGAAATTCAGAGGATACTGTTTAACTGGAAGTAGTTCAATACTGTTCTGCTGTAAAGAAGGGTGATAGTGAAAATCTGAAGAATTATCATCTAATATGCCTGCTTTCATATGTTTTCAAGCTATTCACAAAAATAATAAATTGACTCTCACAAAGTCTGGGTCAGCAGCAGTCAAGAGAATGACAGGCTTTTGAAGGAATTTCAGCACAATGGACCATATTTTCACTATAAACCACTACTGGAATGCTGAAAAGAATATAAATTCATTTTATGTATTACCTTCATCAACTATTAAAAAGCACTTAACAGTGTAGAGATCAATGCAACATTGAAATCTTTTGTACAGCAGGGCGCCCTCAAAAACTATATCAAACTATTAAAGGAAGCAAATTTTGACAGCCCTAAAGATATAACTTTATTTGACGCTACCCTTTGCATCCCAGTTAAGAAAGATGTGAAACATGGAGACAGCTCTTCATGAAAACTTTTAAAAATCTGCCTAGAAATTGTAATGAGGTAGATGAATTAGAAGGGTAGAATCAACATCAACAGAGAGCAATTAAACCATCTCAGATTCATGGACAATATTGTGTCGAAAAACACTATTAAATGACAGAAAGTGCAGCTAAGTGGGACTGAAAATTAACTACTCAAAATAAAATTTATGCAGTTTGATACTTTGCCAAAATCCCAAATAACAATTAAATGAGAACAAATAGAAAAAGTTGAGCAATATGTCTAGTCTGGTGAAGAAATTAACATGCTCCATAGTCAGAAGGGTGAACTGTCATAAAAAAATAAAGCACATTGTTTCATCTTTAATTCTATCAAGGATGTTCTCCTAGGAATAATCAAAAAGGCAACACATGCGTGCCTTTTCAGCTCACCAGTACTGCCTGCAGTGTTGTATGGCAGCAAAACATGGATGCTGATGAAGACAGAGGAGCAGCAAGCCAGCAACTGTCTGTCAAGGAAAGGGGGATGGAAAGAATTCTGGGAATTTCAGTCCATGACCAAGTCTCCAGTGAAGTGATCAGATGGCAGACTAGAGTTCAGGACATCGATGTTGAGAGCAGATAAAATAAAATGTGATGGTTCAGGCATATCGTGAATCTTACTGACAATTGATGGACTATACCTGTCACTGAGTGGTTCCCATCGGAATTGAAATGACCACTCAGGCAACCTCCAAACAGTTGGGAAGATTTTATCATGAAAAGACATGGCTGCACATGGAGAAGGAAGATCAGGATACAAGAAGAATAAAAGATGTGTTATGATTGATGCACTCTACACAAGGACTTAAGGACCGACCGATTGATCAAAGTGATGATTTAGTGAGACTGCCAATGCTCTGTTATGAACATCAGAAATGTGAGTAAATACTCCATATAAGGACCAAACCTGAGTAATTTCTAATTGGGTATATGCATGCAGTGAGCAACCATAGCAGGATAAATATGCACCCATGTTCTAGCCAATGGCAGCTCCATGCATAACTCCCTCTTTTGTATAGCTTATCCCTACTATTGTAGGGAAAGTGATAATCTGACCATGGGAATATGTAGATGAGAGGCATACATGCATAAATAATATGGACTATTCTTGTTGACTTCTAAGCACTGTCTCATATTGTCCCTCCATGAGTTCCTAAGCAGACAGCTTGAAAAATAGCTTCCCTGTATGTTTTGTAGGAGGAGAATGGGTCACAGATGAGAGTGGATAGATTCCATTCCTTATTTCCCAAAGGGAAATGTCCAAGTAACATACTGTACCCAAACTCTTAGTACACCATCCTCTTGTGAGCATCTGATAGGTTCTAACATCTTCACCCCAATCTCTTTTTATCTTCATGGCCATCTTCAAGGACAGATTTAGCATGTACTTGTGCACTGAGTTGCTTCCAAAATTTTGCACAATATACGGGGATGTTGTTTTCATGACACACAGTAAAAGCAATTCAACTTTGCATAAAGCTAAAAATAATTGCTCTGAAATGTAATGCTGGAGAACTGTCCCGGAATTTTTATAAGTTTCCAGAAGTGTAATAAAAACAGTGGAAAGTCTTACAAAAACAAAACTAAAAGTCCTTTTCAAAATAAGTAATTATTTACTAAATGGAGCCAATGCCTAATAATTCAGAGTAATTAATATGTATTGACTATTGCTAGCTCTTCTTGAGCGTACAGCTGCTGGGTCAGTTTAAAAGGCACTTGATTACCAGATGGAGATCTGAAGAAGCGAAACCTTTCTGATATGGTATGAATAGCAAAACATCTACAGCATTCTGGGTGTCTGTGTGCTAGTATCTGTATTTAAATATTCTGAAAATAAATGGAAGTAAGGACATTAACAATATTAAAAAGTATACATGAGTTTCAACGAGTTTATACATTAGGATGCTGGTATCATTATCAAGAAAGCGGCTTTGATAAAAAAAAATATTTAAATGCTGACTTTTTAAATATAAAATACTTTTTTTTAAGTCTCCTAGTTGCGATGGGGTCAACTTTTGATCTCATTTAAACAAGTTTAAATGCAGAATGACTGAAGTGGGCATCTGACATTTTAATTATCATAGTTCAAATCGTATTATGTTGATGCTAAAATCACTTCATCTTTGCTTCCCTAATAGATACAAAGGGGTACCTGTATGTGTGTATGTGTGTGTGCATACATTCATGATCACTGCCTCTTTAGAAATTATTGCTGTCAAAATAGCTGCTATTCATGTGCCAAATCCAGTGGTCCCACAAAGGGTATAGTGTACCATCCACATTTAATTAGAAATCCCCTACTGAAATAAATTAGTCTGTCTAAAGTAAGTGCAAAATATTTCTCTTTATTTTTATTCAATCCCTACTCTGGCAGAATCCTATTTAGTGGGATGTCTGCCCAGATAAAGTTAAAACAAAAACTGTCAGAACCTCAGGATTTGGCCCCATATGGTTTAACAACTTTAAATCTTAGCAAAAAGCACCGTTATACATGAGTAAAACCTCTGCTTTTCAAAAGCAATCTCCTTGTCTAGATAAAGAGTGGCAAAATAAAATGTGTGCCAAACTGGAAGAAAACACTATCAGAAGCAGGAGAAGGGGACTAAACTCATTTCTCACTCTTTGATAAATCAATCCAAAGCCATTATTTACATATACACTTTTATCCTGTTTATGCACATTGGGTTTGATCCAAACCCCATTAAAATCAGTGGGACTCTTTTCATTCATTTCAAAGGAATTTTGGATCAAGCCCTTAAAAGCTGAATATTGCGTGTCTATTTTACATGCTTATCTGGACTTTTTTTACCATAGTACCTTGACAACTTGTGAGTAGGAAAATATTATTGCTTACAGTCAGGCAACAGAGGCACAGGGAGATGAAGAAGATGCCCATAGTGCAATCAGAGGTGTGAGTGCAGCATGTGGAGACATATCCCAGATGGCTATGATGAAGTCAGCTCAGTAACCACAGCAATTAAACTGTGGCAGCATGGGTTATACAACCCCAGCTGGAACCCAGGTAGGTATTAGAGTGGTTAACCTAGGAGTAAATAAGTCCAGGAGTACATAATAAGCAGCCCGTGGGCTGGATATAGTTTGTCAGGGTTACCTCCTAGTGGGCTGTTAGACATATGAGCATCTTCAGGCAGGGCTGCTCACAGCTCGCAGTGGCTGCAGTTCACCATCTCAGCCAATGGGAGCTGTGGAAAGCAATGTGACCTGAGCCACCATTTTCCGCAACTACCTTTTGCTGGGAATGGCAAACCATGGCCAACAGGAGCTGCAAGCAGCTGTACCTGCAGAAGCTCAGGTAAATAAAACATTTGACAATTGCAGGATCTAACCCTCATTAAGTGCATCCGGCCTGTAAGCTGCTTACTGCCCACCCCTGGGTTAGCCCATGCACTGCATCTTAATAGCTATAGTTTTGAGCTAGCTCAGTCAAAGCTATTTTGCAGACATACCTCCGATTTCAGTGTTCTGATTGCAAATGCCTTGCTAAAGGCATACAGGAAGATTGTGGCAGAGTGGAGAACCCAGGTTTCTCCCATCCCAGGCTAGCACCCCAAACACTGGCTCCTCCTTTCTCTTTTTTTGCAGAGCCTGTATAGCACTGAGCATTCAGGCTCCAATCCAGTAACATATGCAAATGAGTACCTTGATTTCAGTGCAGAAATAGTACAGGATAATTTAAATCCAATTTTTAGCAAGAAAAGGGTGTGCTAGGCTGAGAGTTTGTAGGCCAGGTTTTAGGATGATTAGAATCAAGTAGTGGGAGGACTGAATTATTAAATAATAATAGTACAGCTAAAATCAAAACCTTTAATGTTAAACATTATCATAATGCTTTTAGATAACTTGTGGTATTATTAGTATTTTCAATTGTAGTGCCACACACATTTGTAGTTGAAACCAAAGAAAGATTAATCTTCTCTAGGTTTTGATTTTGCTAAATGAAATTTAACTTTCCTGTGATCCTAATGGAGGGAGGAGGGATTTTAAAATATACTGCAATGTAAATGTAATGTTATACAGTGACTGTGGTAATAATTAATACAAGATTACTTCTGGGATCAATATGTCTGGATTTGTTTGGACTGGATTTAGGCATATTTTAAACAAAATTTTTAGAAAATGCAAAGCATGACCTTCCTTATGTTACTCTCCAAAAAGTAGAACTGTTTTATTGGCTATTTATAAGCTGTTGATCCTCTTTCACAATCTCTTAAGAAACATATGGCTAAATTACCCTGTACAGTACATGCTCTGTACTTCATCACCTCGTCAGTATAATGAAATGGAGCATTCGGCATTCAGCCAGCAGTTACCATCCAAGGGCTGCACCTTGAGTGTACAGACTCAACTTCTGTATTTAGCAAGGAAGGAAACACAGGATGGTTGCTGATATATTCTTATTACAATGTTAAGAAATTGCTTAAGAAAATGGGGAGCATAAGAAAAGAATTTCCAGTTTGAAAAATTGTGTAAATTCCTTTCAAAAGAACCACAATTTGCGTATCTTTTTCCACTTTTTTTCCAAAAGAGGCTTTTCAAAATTTTGGTCCATCTACATGGGGCCAAATTTCAGAAAAAAATTCCTCTTTTGGACCATCCCTTATTCCTCTCACCGAGAGGAATACAGGGATACCGAAAGAACACATCTGCTTTTTCGGAAACTATTCCGAAAAAGTGGATGCATTCCTTGGACATGGCAGAGCTTTTTCGGGATACCTCTGCAGTCTAGACATACTTTAGACAACCATATTGCTCTTGGAAGATAATAGGCCAAATAAATCAATGGGTACATCAGTGAGGTCCATAGATTTATATTGCTGTAACTGGGGTCAGAATATGAACCACCATACAAAATTTAAAAAAAAAATCCTATATTTTAAGATAAATAAAACTACAGAAATGTATCATACAGAGTATCTGTAATTTGAAAAAAAATCCACTTTAATTTTTATTTTTTTATGAGTGTGAAAGGCCTGAAAATTAATGCTCACATTTTTTCCATAACCTAATTAATCTGGGCGCTACCTGACCTTCGTTAATTGGTTTAGAAATTGGTTTAGAATGGTGAAAGGGTTTTTTTTTTTCCACTTCTGCTGGACATCTTTTAGTGAGAGATTCAAGTTTTCCTTAGATTACAAAATGCAAAACAGGAACCAGCGTGCAAGTTCAAAGAAGTTTATTTGACAAGCTATGATGCACTAAGGACTGATCAAAGTGATTAAAGCAAGTATTAAAAGACTCCACAGGCTTGGGAAAAAATTATTTAAACATTTTGTGCTAGGTTGTACTGTAAAGAAATGAAACAAAATTTGCGAACTTTGAGAAACTTTGAGCATCTTCCATCAGCTTTGTTTATTACATGAAATCTGATAGTGGTAAATCAGTAATTTCAGAGAACTTCTTGTAAATTGATAGCTAGGCCACTTTCCTCTATTTCTGGTTTGACTCTGGAAAGTATGGTAACTGAACAAAGTTCAGTTTAAACTGTGGAATTATATCACAGAAACATGAAACATTAGGAATTCATGATAAACAGAGAACAGACCAGGATAAAATTTTGATTCACTGAAATAAATGGGAGATTTGTCACTGACAACAGTAGGACCAGGATTTTATTCCAGAGGTCTCTAACAGTGATTAATACAAGTTTGACCTTCCTGTTCCAGCACACTGGGGACCTGACCCATCCCGGATAAGGGATTTTGCCAGACCAGGGGTGGTCATTTCTGGACCCCGCTACCTGCCCCATGTTGCAGCCTGCCAGCTTCCTGGTTGGCCCCCACCTTCTGCCAAACCTGCGGCCCTGCCAACTCCCAACCACACACTGGGTCTTGGGGACCTGCCAGGCAGCTGTGTGCTGAAGCTCCCTGCCCCATTGAGCCACCACTACCACTGCTGCAGCTCTCTGCTCCACCAGGACACCACTATCACTTCCAGCCGCACCAGGATGCCACATGCCGGGTCTCCCAACCCCGCTAGGCAGCCCCGCTGACATGCATTCAGCAGCCTTGCCATCAGCTCACTCTGGGCAGCCCACTCCCTTGCCAGCCCCCACAGCAGTCCCTGCTGCTGGCCCTCCCCCAGGACATTTTGGGCCTGCAACATCCATGCCAGACCACAGATGTTGCCGGACCAGAGAGTCACAGTTTAGAGAGTTTCAACTTCTACCAGATGCTTCAAAGAAAGGTGCCAAAAAGCCCTGTAGCAGACACTTATGGAATAACCTACTACCATGAAAAAAATTTCCTAATCCTTTTGTTAGGGCAGAAATTCTAGCATATGATCCAAATTATAAATGTTTAGATCTAGCGCTGGTCAGAAATTCTATTACAGAATATTTTTCCATTGGAAAATGACAATTCATCAAAATCAAAATATTGTATGGATACAGTTTGATTTTGACAAAGGTCTGATGCAAATCAGGCAGTATGCCAGGAGTTTCTATTGGAAATCTGTCTGTTTGCATGCCCACTTACCCACTCAACTACTTGGCAGCCTTTCTGACTGGGCTGATGAGGAACCAAATGTTTGGAAGGATAGGATCCTGTGCTCCCAGGTTTTTCAGGTTCCTAGCTCCCAACCAGCCAGAGTTTTCAGGGTCTGCTACCCTGGGGCTGCAGCCAGACACTCATCATCATTTTGAGGATGCAGCCCTGAGACTTCTCCCTTCCATGGAGAATTACTAATCCTTTGCACTTTGTTTCTAACTGGAATGCAAACAAATTACAAAACTCTGTACTATTCTACAAAACGGAATTACATTTCTCTGCTTGGATATATTTGTGATGTCTTCCAAAACTCTTATGGTGTGTGCACATTTGTTTTTTTTTTTAAACCTTACTCTTGTAAACCTGTACAATTTTGCTATCTATATAAATGTTTAGGACTTTTTCATATTTCTGTAATCAGAATGCTGAAGTATTGGGCCAGAGTAGAGATGACATAAATTGAAGTGTTATTGACATATCAGTAAACCAACATCAGGTGGTGTAAACCAGTGTAATTTATACTCCAGGGGTAGAAGGGCAGTGTTAAAGCAGAAGGAGCAATAAATTGGGGTGTGTTAGGCAAAGGTGCTGATGAGAAAGATTGTAGCAGGGGTTTGTGCGTACTGAAATCAATAGGCATTTGGGAGCAGGGAAGAATTCTGAAGGAACCTGAGACTGCATATCACTGACTAAAGGAGTGCAAATGCTTTAGTGTTGCATTGACTGGTTCTTCAGATATTTCTACCTCTATCCAATGTTGACTCCCTCTTGCATGGATTCAGCTTCAGCTCTTCATTCAGGCACTAATCTTTCCTTGACACTAGGAAAATCAAGCAAGGGTGCTTTCTACATCCCAGTAAGATAATTTGGAGTGGGTGTCATATTTGGAGCTCCTAGTCCATGTAATTGCATAGTCTTCCATAGGTTTAACATGTTTCTTGAATAATCGAATAAGGTATGAACTACTTCCGATAAACTAAAATATTTAATAATTTTCACTTTTATGTATTCACAAATTTTGTATGAACTGATCCTAAGTTTGAAACCCGGGTCATTATTTAAATCTATGTGATGGATGTTGCGTATACAGAAATGTGAACCTATGGATACCTGGCCATTTATGGTTAGCTCCAATTCAGCTCCTTTTGAAGTCAATGGGAATTTTTCCATTGAATTCAATGGGGGTTGGAATTGGGCCCACTTTATATTCACTATGCACTATTTCATTTTCGTTGTGTTATTGGTAAGTTTTAGCCACATTGTAATGTTTCTGTTCCAATATAGGAGGAGCATTATGGTAATAAGTATTGTTTTCCTGGGGATCACATAAATAAGAATAAGATCTAGTCACATGAATGGGGGGGTCTTTCGTTTCTTAGGGTGCATCTACACTGCAGAACTTAACTTGAACTAAGCTAAGCAAATTGAGCTACGTCAATTGCATAACTTATTTTGAAATAGCTTATTTTGAAATTGGGAGTGTCTACACTGCACTTATTTCAAAATAGAGTACTCTTCCATGGATTTCCTTATTCCTCATTCAATGTGGGTTACAGGAGTCAGAGTAAGAATACCTCCAGCTTGACAGTATTTTGACACTATTTTGAAATAACTGCCTGCTGTGTAGATGCAGACTAAGTTATTTTGGAATAGTGCTAGTTATTTCAAAATAGTGTTGCAGTGTAGACATACCCTTAGTTTCAATTTGTATTGACATTTCTGGGTTTTATTTTTTGTCTACTTAATTTCAAGTTTTTATTTGCATATGTGTGTGACTTTAGACTGGTCATAAATTAGGAAGCTGCTGTATCCAGCCCATGCCTAATACAAGTGGATCGAATGGAATAGAGAAGAATTAATGAGAAAAGAACACCTGGTTCCAGGACAGTACAACTCAAAAGTAGCAACAGCAGTAGCAGCAGATTGACAGTAGGGTCATGTTCTAACTCAGCACAGCAATGAAGACGAGAGTGAAAGCACACACTAAGTTGACCAACACTTTGGCTGTTGCCCAGAAGTCTGCTGATCACTGTGGAGAGCACAAGAGTCTCAGTAAATTTTGATCATCCTGTCTAGGGCCAAGTGATGTAAACTGTAAGCTTTAATGCTAAGGAATACGGAAAAACTACAGAAAACAAATCTATAGCACTAAACATTGGTATGACTGCTAAGAACGAGTGAACTGTTCTTGAGTCAACTTCAGCAATACAAAGGGTGTAAGAAACAATAGGAATATTAAGATGAAATAGAGTGGGATCTCTACTGCTTGCATCTGGAGAAAGCATTTGGAAAGAGAAAATCAACCAACATGTAGTCCCTGAGGGTACGTCTACACTATGATATTTTGAAATAATGCGTCTACACACAAAATGCAGTTCGAAATAGCATTTTGCTATTTTGAAATACCGCGTCCACCCTGAGTGGACACTGATTTACATTTAAGGTCATCCAGAACCAGGTCAGGCAGGGCATCAAGTCAGGACTTACTGTGTGGGGCTGCTGCCTGAGGCTATCTGACGCCTGTGCTTAAAGGGACACCCGCTGCCCCCGGGCAGCCAATTCTCAAGTGTACCTGTTTGCTTGCCTACCTCAATGAGGGACAGCAAAGCATTAGTGTCTCTGAGTGCTCTGGTTGCCCTCACTTAGGACACCATAGCACTCTGCAACATGGAGCGAGAGCTGTCCCTGGGCACTCTGGTACTTCTCATGGATGCGTTGCTACCAGCCTGGCTCCACTTTCTGCAGGCTGCCATCAGGGAAGTCCATCGAGGGGCTGTCAGTATCCAGGAGACCCTGTGGGAGAGCTTCCACCCTGAGGAGCACTAACAGCCTTCCTGGTCTGCCCCACTGGGGCTTGTGCCTCATTCCTCCCTCACGTCCTTCCACTTACCCACCCTCCCCCAAACCCTCTTCCTGATGTCAAATAAAAAACATGTTTTTTCATAAATACAAACTCTCCTTATTTAACAAAACTGGGGGAGGGGAATGACATTCTGGGGAGACTGGGGAAAGGAGGCAGGAGAGGGAAGGGGAGAGAATGGGAGA
>CM057845.1:184319046-184332675 GCA_030068395.1 Apalone spinifera | reverse complement strand
GTTGCCCTCATTTGCCTACCTAGCTCGAACTAACGAGCTAGCATAGACATACCCAAAGAGTGTGTCTACACTGCAAGCCATTATTTCAAAATAATGTTGAGCTCGAGGTCTCCTTACTCCAACTTCTATAACCCTCATCTACCAGGAAGAAGAGTGTTCTTCCTTCGACTTCCTGCAGCGTAGACAGCACCAAAAACCGAATTAAGCTATTTCGATTTCAGCTATGTAATGCTCTGTAGATGTGCTCTTAATATCCAGGGAGATTTCTCCTGTTGGTTTTTGTACATTTTATTTGTGTCCATTAATTTTTTGTGCAAAGATACACATTGTAATTCAGTAACAATCTTGAAAAACATACAGAAGTACATATAATTAAGTATTCTATTTCATGAGTATGTTACCTATCACCAGATCTTCTCTCAGTTGCCAGCTTTCAGTTCAATTATTGTTCACCACAGGTGTCGACATTGTCTACGCAACTTTAGGATTTCCCCCAGTGCACTAAACAGTCACCTGTATTTCTGAAAAATAGAAAGAGACAGTGAAAGGTATTTGTTTGAGATAGGGACTTGACATCACCAAAAAGATTCCCAGGGGGTCAGATGAGGTCCTAAGTCTTCTTCCTTCCACATTTCTTTAGCTTGCAGGAAGCAAAGTGTAGAGGAGTACAGGCTGTTTTATACTGTTTTGGCTGAATTGCTCAACTTTCTTTCCTTTTCTTGGAGGCGGTGGCATGAATGAATCCAAAGGTGACACAGGCTTCTTCTGAAAATTCAAAATGACCTGCCAAAAAGATGGCTGACATCTTTCAGCATCCCATCAGGGAATGAGACATCAGCATTTGTGTTATTGAAACCAGGACTGGAATTTTCCAGTCTCCTTGTGCAACACATCTTGTCATTTGGCTTATATAAAATTAGGCCATCATTGCTGTTGCAACTATCTTAAGATATACACTGGCTGGTTTGCTCCAGTTAGCAACTTATCTTCTGAAGTCCCTTTCTGTTGGCCCCTCTAGGATATACCTGCTTGAAGTTACAGATTCTTCTTCAACATTCTTGTAATTGCTGAAATGGCCATATAGTTCACACAAAATCACTCCACATTCTTTGAGGCTCTTTAAACTTGTTCTTGACTGTCTATTATATAATGCAAAGTTATTTTGACAACTATTCTCCAGCGGCCCAGAACAGCTGCATAAACCTTCTGTTTCTGTTCTCTTTGTTTTAATAACAATGATGGAACTGTGCTATGTGTTGCTGAGTTGAGTCTGTGTATTATTAATCAAACTATTACATTTCTGATTGTTCCTCTTTGTGGTCAAAAGTGCTTATAGACACTCTGGGTACATCAAGACTGCAGGCTTCTTTTGGAAGAAGCTTTTCTGGAAGAGATCTTCTGAAAAACTTCCTTCAAAAGAGAGCGTCTACACGGCCAAAGCGCATTGAAAAAGCAATCTGCTTTTTCGAAAGAGAGTGTCCACACTAAATAGAATCTATGTGGCATTTAAGTTGTGATTATTACGAATGGAGTGTCTATCAGGGCACCTGTGCTTTTCCCTGGAGGCTTCTTCTTTCAAAAAACCTCCCTCTTCCACATCCACACACACCTTTTTCCAAAAAAGCTCTTTTGGAAAAGGCATTCTTCCTCATAGAACGAGGTTTACCAATGTCAGAAAAAGCCCTGCATTCTTTTGATTTTCTTTTGAAAGAATGCAATAGCAGTATACATGTAAGTGAAGATTTTTCAGAAAAGTGGCTGTTTTTTTTGAAAAAAAAACAACCCTAGAGTCTAGACACATCCTCAGAGGAGTAGCCGTGTTAGTCTGTAATTTTAAAAACTATGAGTGGTTCTGGGGCACCTTACAGAATAACAAAATTATATAGAATCATGATCTTTCGTGGGTAAACCCACTTCATCTGATGAGTTGGACTCCATCTGATAAAGTGGGTTTTATCCACGCAAGCTCATAATTCTATGTATTTTTGTTTATCTCTAAGGCGATGTCTACAATACAGAGAAGATTGAAGGAGCCACAGTTGATTGGCTGGGGTTTGAATTAGCAGGTCTAGTGAAGACATGCTAATTCAAATTGAGGGGACGCTCTCGTCAATGCTGGAAGTCCTGCTTCTATGAGGAGTAAAGGAAGTCAAAGGGAGAGTGTGGCCCCTTCACATTGTGAACAGCGCCAACATTTGAGTTACGATATTTTAACTTAAGCTACACAATTGCCATAGCTGAAGTAGCATATCTTAATTCGAATTTATCCATTATTGTAGACCAGGTGCCAGATGCCACAGGACTACTCATTTATAAACACTCAGTTTAGCTTTAGTTCCTTTTCTTTCCTGCCTCTTTCAGCACAGTGTATTTCACTAATTTGACAGTATAAAAGTGTTTGATTCCAAATGTTAGCGTTACTTCTTCAGTTTATCACTTGAACAGAAAAAAATCAATATGAATACAACTTCTTTATTACTAACTGGATTGCCCAAGAGGTAAGCCCTGTCATTAAAGATTTTCAATATTTTGCTGACAGCTGTAGCTTTTATGGTTTGCTTTTATAAAGATTTTAATTATAATATTAAATTCCACCAAGTTGCTCATATTGCTAATGTATCCAGCACATCATGTAATATTTATGATTAATAATTTAATATGAGTTTTAATTCATTTAACTCATCTATAGACACTGGATGAAAGGGGAAGCTCTTTAGCTGTACCAGTGTGTCATGGGGTTATATATACCCTGCAATGGTATATATGTCCCCCCACAGCTACGCTGAGCATGCTCCAAAGGCCGGAGCAGTATAAAAGGGAGCAACTCAGCTCAATCTAGACTGGACCTTGGGGGAAAAGGACCTGTTGCTGGAGCTCCTCAAATACCCCAGCTGGAGACCCAGATGAGGGGAGCCACAGACCCAGGAGACCAGCTTGAGCCACCAGCAGCTCTAGAGAAGCCCCAGAAAGAGGCTGGTGCTGAGGAACCAGAGGACCTGGGGACCTCACTGACTTTGGTAGGACGTGACTCAGGGAAGGTGTGAGAGTGGTATCCCCCACCTGAGTGCACTCTGCATATTGTGGTTGGATTCCCTGCTGAATGAGTGATGGAGCATTCTGCCACTAACAGGGCCCTGGGTAGGGCCTGGCAGAGTAGGGTGGGCCTGTGTCCCCCTACTGGGGCTCTTGCCCCAACTATAGACTGTAGCCATTAGGTTGTGCTACCCATAATGGAGGACAATTTCTACTGACATTAGGATGTGCTTCCCTGTACCCCAGGGCTGTGTTATAGACTCCAGCTATTGGGCTGCACCGCCTTGGGATGAGGCATGTTTGTGACGTGACACAGTGAAATGCTCTTGCAACAGGCTGCAGCAAGTCTGAGGTTTTTTTCTGAATACTGAAGACCTCTAGCTATTATATCATTGGCTTATTTCATTCTCTCTAGAAGGCACTGATGCCTGGGCAACTGTTAAATAATATATTATATATCTGACAGAGTTTGTCTGTCTATCAATCTGCCTGTCTGTTCAAAAACTCCTCTTAATGGAAAGAACTAGGACTACCTAATTCAGTATACTGCTTCTTCTTCTCATAACTTCAAGCAGGGTAAAGGTTTGGTTGTGCCAGGAAAATGGGATGTGCCATGCAGAAAAGAGACAGAATCACCAGACAGGTGAAAGGGCCCAGCTGAGGGCATACTCCCCACCCCCAATCCAGGACTGCCCCAGCCCTAAGCCTCCCCCTCTCTTACTTTCCCTTTAAGGAAAGCAGTTAGAGGAGGGTGAAAGTTCCCTCCATTCATATAGGAACATTGCTGGCTATTCCCCTTTGTCAGGGAGCAAGGGGAAAGTGTACAGTTTGTTGCATTTCTTACTCTGGCTAGGGAGCACATGGGGCAGAGGAACCTGGATTTGTCTCAACCAGGGGATATGCCCCAAGCTGCTGTTGTGAGAGAGGACCAGGTAGTGCTGTCTCCCCATAGCAGCCTGAATACTGAACCTCTCATCCCAGCCTAACCCTAGAGCAATGATTTAAATGAAGTATGTACACTTTCATTTTATTTTCCAACAAAACAAAAATTGAGTTAAGGACCCAAGCAACAGGTAAATCTTCTAGTCATAATTATGGACTGTTAGGGTACGTCTAGACTACAGGCTTTTGTTGACAGAGGCTTTGTTGACTGATACTGTCGACAAAGCTTCTGTCGACAAAGAGTGTCTAGACTACATCCAGTTCTGTCGACAAAGTAAGCCGCTTTGTTGACATGATAGTGTATATGCAAAGGACACTGTAGATGCAATAATTCCTTCTGTCGACAGAACTCTGTCGACAAAAGGCGTTATTCCTCGTAGAATGAGGTTTACCGCTGTCGACAAAACTGCCGAGTTCTGTCGATGTTATGTCGACAGATCTCAGTGGTAGTGTAGATGCAGGTATAGTTTTGTCAACAAAAGTCCACTTTCATCAACAAAACCCTGTAGTCTAGACACATCCTTAGTTCCTAATGCACACTAAGAATTTTACCCTTCATATTCTGAATAAATTAATGCTAATTGTGTCCTAGAAAAGCAATGGCACAGGTTATCTATGTTGTATGCCTCCGACTTTACTACCACATTTCTTTCATGAAAAGTAACTGTACATTCTACTTCTATATTTCCATCTGTTTTGCTCTATAATCTGCTAAAATCCTAATTATTTGTCTGTGCTTGTAATTCATGAAGCCCAAAAAGTAAGACTTAAAAAAGCTAGGGTCATCAAGGAATCTGACAGTTGACCTTTTGTTATATACCATAGCTACTTAAAAGTTCAAAGCAGGAGTAAGAATAAAATCCTGCTCCTTTTTGTCAACAAGTACATGACTTTTCATTTAAGAAGAAGGAAAAGCTTTATGGGTATGTCTACATAGCAGTGTTATTTCAGAATAACTGATGTTATTCAGAAATAACATAGTGTGCATCTATACTGCAAGCCATTATTTTGAAATAATGGCAAGCTGGAGGACTTCTTATTGTGACTCCTGTAACCATCATTTCACAAGGAGTAAGGGAAGTCAGTGCTCTTCCTTCGACTTCCTGCTGTGTAGACACTACCAAAAGCCAAACTGATCTATTTTGACTTAAGCTACGCAATTGATGCAGCTGAAGTGACATAGCTTAATTCGAGTTTTGCCCTGCTGTGTAGACATGTCCTATTTGTTGTTAGTGGTATAGAGCCTCTGACTGATTCTATGTGGAAGCTTCAGGGGGTAGTCAAGTTAGTCTGTACAAGATAAACTTTAAAAACAACAAATGGTCTGATAGCACTTTATAGAGTAACAAAACATGTAGATGGTATCATGAGCTTTCGTGGGCCTCTTCTTCAGATGCCCAGAGTTCTATTCCATCTGTTACTGTACAAGCAGTGGTGCCTGCAAAAACCTTTCCAACCTTGAGGGATAACTCTGGCAGATTCTCTGCCCATGTCCACTCCATTTGCACCACTCAGCTAACACAAAGGGGTTAGAAACCACCAGCACATTTTGCAGTGAATTCTTTTGGTGTGGTGGACAACCCCAGAGTTCACAGAATAAGTATGTTTTTATTTCATACCCACACCTCTTTATATACTGGGCTGTGAAGGGATATATTGAGGACAGGGAAAGGAACTAGTGGGTATGTACCATTCTCTGGCTGTCAAAGTTGGCGCAATCATGCTTGGAGACCACAAACAGCTTGCACAAATTAAAGCAGCACTTAGGCTGCTATAATCCATATTGGAGCGGAGATGTAACAGGTTGTTGGTTCTCAGCTTCCTATCTTTTTCATTCCCTCTTGATGTCTCAAGGTGATTCTGTAGGTTAAACATGCCCTATAAGGTCAGACAGAGTCAGTATAGCTTATATCCTGCTGTCCCTAGGCTTCTACTGACTGTCAGGAAAGCAGAACACAGAACAATCGGAGCTGTCCTTTACTTGCAGTGTAATAGGCCGCCTGTTGGGGAGCTGGTTAGTAGCTGCAGCAGAGTAGGAGACCAGCTGCTCAGATCAGTCCTGGCTTATATCAGAGCTGCTCCTGGACCACTAAGGGAGCAGTGGGAGACAATTGGGAAAGGGAGGGCCACTGTCTGCATCCATCCCACAAAGGGTGCAGCTTCAGACACCCCAACTTCTGAGTGTGGCTCAGTTAATATATTTTAAATTCATACATTTATGCAGATTCTGTTTTTAACATGGTTGCCCTTCAGGGCCAGGGTTTAGAGAAACTTCATGGACTATAAATAAGGATCACAGGATGGGAATCCTTGGTTTGCAAAGCAGCCATTTCATTGCAGTAGCACTAGCAAAAGATTTTAGATTTGGATTTTTTCCTCCCACTCAGTATTTCTTTCCTTTCTCTAACATCCAGTTTGCTGATAATTGTGGCCTGTTCCTGGTACACAGAAGCAAACAGATTGTAAAGAAAGGTACCATTTTTATGCATTGGAAGCCTCCATTTAAAAAAAAAAATGGACGGAGGTCACTGATGGAGCAAGTTTCCCCAGATTAATATATTTCTTAGCATCAACTTTAACCTTTGCATGGTGAAAAGTATCAGAGGAGTAGCCGTATTAGTTTGAATCTAATGTGAATCACAGGCATCTGACGAAGTGGGTCTTTGGCTACGAAAGCTTATGCTCCAATAAATCTGTTAGTCTATAAGGTGCCACAGGACTTCTCATTTTTTTAACCTTTGGTCACTGTCAAAATTAACATAAGTGTTTCAATTAATATCTACTGGATTTTCCCCACTCTTAGTGATAGTCCACTTCCAGTTACAAAGGTGACTAACTCTCACTCAGTTTTATATTAGTCACTGAACCACCCATAGAAAGAAATTATATATATGGACCTGGGACAAAATCAAACCAATGGACTAGAGGTAAAATGTTCTATTTTTCTTCATGTCCTCTAAACTGCCCAGTCCCCAATTTCATCCATGTATGAACTAATGAATAAGTTTAATGGGATGTTTTCTTCTTTATTTTCAATAATCAGTGTTCAAGATAGGATACCAAGCATTAAATCTCATAAACTGGGAGAAAATGGAAAAAAAATACTGTTAGGTTTCTCTGAAAAATCTGTAATATTCTTGTGATTTCAGAATGTAGGGCAGTGAGAGGAAAGATGAGTGGCTTGAAAAGAGATTTGTATTCCTTTTAAAACTCCTGACAACTTTTCTATAAGTAAAAAACAACATTTTCCTAGATGCTTGTTGGTTTTGTTTTACTTCTTGGAAAGGATATAGAACCCAGGCGTCTGAATACCATCTGGGCACAAAGCAGTCAAATAACTCAGTGTTATGAAACAGTTTATATTTTTTTCCATTTGTTCATGGATTAGATTAAAGTCAATCTCTCTATTACATGAATAGTTCTCCGGATGATGGTACTGTAAGTTTCAATTTCATTAACAGTGTCTGTTCATCACAATAACAACTCCATCATTCTTCCCTGTGGGATTTATAATAGCAGGTACCTGAAGTGTTTGTTATTTTTATCACTGATAGTAGTAGCAAACATCAAGTTATATTTTTTTCATTTTGTTTACATTTGTAACTATTCTAAGTTGCTTCTGAAAACTCTGATCCCACCATAAATTATGCACATGAGTAACTTAATTCGGGTGTTTGCAGCAACAGAACATGAATGTATGTTAATTGTTGAGATTTAATAAATATTAAGAATGCATTCAAAATATTTCAAAGCCTATGTCTATCAAAATATAGCAATTTTGGTTCATTCTTCTGCCATAAATTTGCCTTGACTTCATTACACTAATTTCTATCTAGAAGAGACAGGTAGAAACCAATTGACAATGAAGATTATTCTACTCTATTTAAATATATCCCAGTTCTACTAATTTAAAAAAGCAAAACTATTTAAAAACTGGGGTTGGAATCCTGATTCCACTGAAATCAGTTAGGAATTGGAATTGCTCATTTTTTACCATAAATTCAATCTAATCTCTAGAATTTAAACCTGGTCAGATGATTCACAAAATGTGAATGTTAAAATCAACGGTTATAATTTATTTAGGAAAGGTTGAGTGAGCAAAAGGGGAGGAGTAGTGACATTCTATGTCAAAAATGGTATTACTTGTTTCCAAGTCACAGATAACTCAGAAAAAAATTATCAAAAATGCTTATGGATGTATGTCCTTACACATAAAGTCCAAGATGTGGTATTAATTGTTGTCTGCTACAGATCACCAAATCCTGCTAGGGAATAAAAGGTGATTATGTCCGTATGCACCGATCTGCAATGTGTAGGGGAAAAAAAGTTGTGTGATCATGGAGGACTTCAATTTGAATTCTACATACTCATCCTCTCAGTACTAAAAAACAACTTTGGAGTTGCTAAACTTAACAGATGACAATTTCTGAATGTAAAAACTGTTGCAGCCAACATAAGGGAGTTTTATATTGGATCTTGGCCCAAGAAATAAAGAAGAATTAATCAAAGAAGTAAAAAATAGTGATAACTTAGATACAAGTGACTGTGACTCGTCACATTTATAATGTGCAAATGAAATAAAGTCCACGCCAGTAATAGATAAGGCTAATTTTCCAAAGCCAAAAACAATAATGAGCCAAATTAGCTAGAAGGAAGAAAATAATCAGAAAAATGTGAGTGAGAACTGAGGCTTGTTTCAGGATACCTTAGTAGATATTGAAAAAGCCAAAACCCCACAGCTGAGGATGAAGGCTGTGTTAGTTACAAAACAATATAATATAGAGGGAAAATAAAGGGAGCTGTAAATAATCATATAACAAGTGGATGAATGGAGAAGTTGTGAGTAACGAATTAAAATCACAAGGTAGGAATTTTAGAAAATTGATCAGGCACCCAAGGAGCACAAGGAGAAAGCTATGGCTAGAAGAATTAAGGGCAATTAGAATGATCTTTTAAAATGTATCAGGAACAAAGAGAATTCTCACAACGGTACGGATCTGTATCCAGAAGCAAGTGATATAATTATCATTAATAATGAAGAAAAGGCAAAAGTGTTTAAAAAATATTTCTGTTCTATATTTGGGGAATAAACTGATTAGATAGCCTCATCATAAGATGATAACACTCTTTCCATCACATAATAGCTACTAACACTAGATATTTTTTAATTAGCAGGTCCAGATAGCTTGCATCCAGGAGTTTAAAAAGAGCTGTCTGAGGAGCTTGCTAAACAGTTAATGTTGATTTTCAATAAGACTTGGAGCATAAAGGAAGCTGCGAATGACTGTTAGGCTGCTAATATTGTACCATTTTTTTAAAGGGTGAATAGAATGAGCTGTAAAGCCTGACATTAATGCTGGCAAGACAATGGAGTGACTGATACTAGCACTTGGCTAATAAAGGTCTAAAGGATGGGGGGAGGAGGGGTCCACTTGTGGGTTCGGGGGAGGGGAGAAACCAGTGGTGCTCCAGAGGGGTAGGGCACAATAGTGGGGCCAGTGAGGCATCCCCTCTGGTCTGGAGCTGGGGCTGACAATTGGAGAGAAGTGTTTGGGATAGGAAAGCCACTTACTTGGGCCAGCAGGAGGCAAGATGGCAAACTCCATCCCCCCCCCAGCCACTTTCTTCCTGATGCGGCTGCCCCCAGTGGTCACTCTGCAGTACAATTGTCCCGCGTGCTCACTGCCCTCAGTGGTGACTGTGCAGTATCATGTTCTTCCAATTAGCTGCTTCCCTTTCCATGTTCTGGAAAACAATTGAATTCCAGGCACATCTCTTTTTCTTGCCACAACCAAACCCTGCTTTAAGTTTAGATAAGAGGAAGCTGAAGACCAAATTTGGAGGTCCTAGCTGTTACCATTTAGGGGGAATTCTTGAACAAACAGACTCGCAGACAGACAGATGGACTCACAGACAGATGCCTCTGATAGATAGATAGATAGATAGATAGATAGATCTCATCACATTAACTTATCTTTTATAAGATTGCAAGTTTAGTTCATAAAGGTTACTGTTTTGATGCAATAGCCTTAAACATCTGTAATGTGTTTGACTTGGTACCACATGACATTATGAATGATATAAAATGAGTATGGTTCATGTGAAATGAATTAAATACTGGCAAATTGGTAGGCTAATGCATGTAACTGTAAATGGAGAAACATCAAATGATTTCATTCAAGTATGGCCCTCCAGGTGCTGGTTCTTGGCCCTTTATTATTTAACATTTTATCAATGATCTGGAAGAAAATATACAATCATCACTGATAAAGTTTATGGATGACACAAAAATTAGAAGGAGTGATACATAATTAAGAGTAATAGTCACTGATACTTGATGTTCTGGATTGTTTGGTAAACTGATCACAAGCAAACAGCACATATTTTAAAAAAGGCTACATAGAAATATATGCACTTAAAAACAAAATCATTAAGCCATACTTATATTATGGGGGACACTATCCTGGGAAGCAGAGTTTCTGAAAAAAATATATTAAGTCATGGTATGTAATTAGATGAACATGAGCTTCCAGTGTGATAGAAGTTCAAAGAACTAATGCAATACTAGACATTAGCCTAGACTTTTTAAAATATTTCAGTAAGTGCCCATCTGCATCTGAAAATGTGGTCCGAATTGACTGGTGGTGGATTCTTGTACCCTTATGACAAGAGATATATTTTGATTGTTGTGAGTGCCTTCCCTCCCCCGCATTGAAAATATATGCTAGTGAGAATTAGAAGGCAGATTCTGTGCATAATGCATGGATATGCCAGACTATTTGTTCTGAAAATATATTTCTTTTGTCACATACTAGTGGTTTTATTAGCATTATTATTATCAGAGTACAGGGGAAGGATGGTCTTGTAGCCAAGGCATGAGACAGGGATATTGGAAACCTGGGTTCAGTTGCTTACTGTACCATAAACCGTGTGTGATCTTGGGCAAGTCTCTGAAGCTCTCTACTTCATTTTCTCACCTGTGAAATAGGGATGATAGCTGCTTTTCCTCTGGCTCATCTGTTTCTTTGGGGCAAGGATTGTCTATCTTTTATGTGTTTCACCAGTGCCTATTACAGTGGGATCTGGATCTCAGCTAGGGTATTTTGGTACCATTGTACTATTACTACTACTACTACTACTACTACTACTAGATAGCTTGATACAGGAATATATGGCTGATTATAATACAAGCAACATCTATGGTTGCAATGGGACTTGCATGCTAACTCTTTGATGCTTTGAGCTATTAGTGCAAGTTTTTATTAGAGGAACTCTTACAAGTGTTCTCTCAGTTCAGACTGAAATCTATTGTTGGTTTAGTCTGCCTTTCAAGAAGGCATCTCAATTATTATGATAAGCAGCAAATTTCATAAGGCACCCAATCACATCTGTTTTATTTGCCTATGCCGCCTGGACCTTTAGCATGTTACCTTGAAATATTCCTTTGGAGGCATGTTAATCAGTGCTAAATGAAGGATAATTATGGTAATTAAATCTCCTCAAAGGAAAAGGTGACTGTCCTGTTACTTAGCTCTAGCAGATCACACAAGTACTTATGCCACCAGCAAAAGAAAAAAAATGACTAACATCTTCTTCATTAATTTAGTATTAATATGGTGCCTTCCTACTACCTTCTGCTGAAATTTGCATTTTAAATGAAAGGTGCGGATTTGCTTGGCAGCATCTAATGTTAGAGCTAAATAAAAGGCTTGACTGCATCTGCACTGTCAGTGTTGATCTGTCCCTTTTACATGGCTCTTGTTCAATTTATGCAACTCTCAGCTTATAAAACATTAAACAGATACATTGTGATGCTTCTTGTGTGGTGTCCTTCAATTTAATCTTCAAGTAGTTTTCAGCTGAATCAGGCATTAAAGAGATGGCTTTATACCAGTGATGTTTTGCCTATGACCCTTTTATCACTGTGACCATACTCAGTAGTCCTAGCTGCAACCCCTTCTTGATGTCAATTTACTATCATCAATTCATATTTGGGTAAAGGCTCCATTTTACTTTTCTCTGGGCAGAATTAGCCCTGCTGCTGCTCTCTCTTATGCTCCAGTATTGAAAGAGACACTAATAAACCCACACTTCAACATTCAAGATAACTGAGATCAATTTTGTAAGCACCAACATGGAAACAAATAAGCCCTTTATAGTTATTAATAAAGGAGGATAATTGCTGACATTAGTCACGGCATTTAATTTTGCCAAAGTAGTAGTTGGACAGTTTGCTTTCCTCAAGGTGATGATTTTCTGTGAGGAACTTAGGTTCCATAGCTCATGCTTTATAAATAGGCAGCTCTTGCTTTGGAAAGGGGAAAATATTGAAAATGCTTCTTTTTTACAGCACAGAAATATTTTATTTATATAAATATACACACAAACAGTAGGTACATCTCCACAGCAGTGTTATTCAGAATACTTGATGTTATTTCAAAATAAAAAAGTGTACATCTACACAACAAGCCATTATTTCAAAATAATGTTGAGCTGGAGGACTTCCCGACTTCTGTAACCTTCATTTCATGAGGAGTACGGGAAGTAGAAGGAAGAGTGCTCTTCCTTCAACTTCCTGCTGTGTAGACAGTGCCAAAAGCCAAATTAAGCTATTTTGACTTCTGATACATGTAGTTGAATTTGCATAGCTTAGTTAGACTTTTGCCCTGCAGTGCAGATGTGCCCTATGAGAGAGTTTGAGACTGTGCACATTGGAATAAAACAATGTTTAGCAATTTAAAAGATATGCCACTATACTAAACTATGTCATTGAAGAAATGTGCCTTCTTCTACAAAGAAGTATGTGTCATCTTTCTTCAGAAGTAGCTGGCTACTTTGCATGATACATACTGTTAATTGCAAGAGATGATAAAAATCAAACCATGGGAATCTAACAAGGTAAATGAAAGTCAGCATATGACTAGTAGCCCATATTGAGCATCAAGAAGATGTACACATTCATTAAAGAGAAATAGTCTAAATTTCTTATTTTCAAATACTCTCTTACCTCTTGTACTGATCAGTCTATACCTTATTAAAACTCTTTAGAATGTCAGATAGGAAGAAGTGGGGGAAGAACAGCAGTGGATATGGAGTTCCTATCCAGGCCCTATGCTGACATACCATTGCTCTGAGAAGCAATGTTTCCATGCTGAGCAAGAAGGGTTCCTCCACCAACACAGCCAGATTTTCAGCAAACCACCACTGCATATTGAAAAACAACCATACAGTCCATAAGTAAATCCCTCATTGTTTACTCTCAATCTTTTCTACACCAGGATCCACTTCTCATCAAGTCATGACCTTCCTTCCATTGAACAATATGGAAAAAGAAGGAATAGGATCATGACTCCTTAATACTTGCTTGTCCATCACAAAATACTTCACCTCTCCCCAGATGGAGAATCCATGCTTTAATAATGAGTGTCCAAAAAATATTTTAATTGTCAGTTGACAATTTTGTGAGAATTTTGTTTCAGTATCATAAAACATAAAGTATGGAGGAGTAGCAGAAACCAAACCATTATTGTAGGGCTTACTGAAATGAATTTACCTTTGGTGAACAATTACACTCTCCCTCTTCTTTTTTTAGAATGAGCTATTTATAACACTGCTCTACAGCCAAAATGCTTCTGAAATAAATGTAGTCAAACT
>CM057845.1:184260237-184274201 GCA_030068395.1 Apalone spinifera | reverse complement strand
GACTTTCTTCAAGTCTGCTTACTACTCTGTTACAATCCTCTTTTTGTTCACCTCTGCTTGTAGTTTCATTGTTTGTCACATCTCTTCTTTCCCTAGCAATTCTCCTCTTTCCAGTGCTCTTCTCCAAATCTCCATTCTTATTGTCATTTTCCTTTGCTTTTGCAAACTTTTACACCTATTGTCTTTTTTCTTCTTTCTGTCTCAGAATGCTGATGCTGTAACTGCCAGTGTCATCATCTGGTCAGATAGACTGCTGATCATTCTTGCTGCTGTCTTAAGAGCAGCTTTGAACAGTGAAGATCCCTAAATACCGTGGACTTCAGGACCATCTGTGGCATCTGTGGTATTTTATTAGGCTCTGTTGTACTACAGCTCTGGCACTCCTTATGTGCCTTTTTATTTATCAAAAGTGTCTACTGGAATATTGGACTGAATTATTCTGAAAAAAAAACCCCCAACATGTGTCTTCTTTGGGTTTAATAGGAGTCTTGACACAGTTCTTTCAGTACTTCCTAATACTCACTAGCCGAGAGTCACAGGAAGATATCTTTTAATGATAGTTGAGTTTCTAAGGTGATGAGGAGGGAGAAGGCTGTGGAAGTCACTCAGATAGGCCGACTGTTACTCGTACATTTGAGGGCAATCTTGGACCTGTTCTGAAGTGTTCGTTCCCAATTTGCTGTGTAACGCCTGGGCTCTGATCTGTTAGGACCTGTGCTACATCATTCCTAGGGGTTCCTTACATTCTTTCTGCTTTGAGTCCTGACCCTGTATTAGAAGACAAACTAGGTAAGCAACTGAGGACGTGCAAGAGATTAAGTTCCATTATAATTACTCTTGCTTAAAAGCATGACCATTTGTATAATTTCAAAAAAAAAATCTCATAGCACTATTATAAAGTGACAACCTCCCTCTCCAATTCCTTGCAAAAGAGTGCTGTATTAGGTTTCTATAAAGGATATAGCTGTAATCAACACTATACTGTACATGTAGCATGGCAATAGAACATACATCTAATGGATTATCTAGGAGAAGCATACTAAAAATTGAGCTATGTTTGTGTAATATCCCACACAATATTCCAGTAAGTGAAATTATTTTAAAGAGTAGTTGTTTCACATTGGATTGCTGAAATCAGTGGCAGGCTTGAGAACTCTGGCCACTGTATTAACAAAGCATATAAGTACAAATTTGAAAATCCTTGAGAAAGGATATTGAAAAGTAAGGGCCATATTCTTGTGAGATTTGACTCTGAAATTGTTGGATCGTGTAGACTCTGCATACTTCTGATTGTCAGAAGGACCAGCAGAACCCTAATTCCAGACAAGAACCAAGAACGCTCCTTCCCAATCTCCAGCAACTGTATTCTTCTGTTTTGGACTGAGCTCCGCTGAAGTGCTGCAGACTATGAAGATGCACACTAAGACTCTCTCATTGCCAAGGTTTTGTGGTCTATTTTGACTCCAAGAAAATAGCAAGTGTGAAGAGAGAAAACTGAGTGATCATGAAGTGACTTATAAGAAGCTCTATAAATTATATTACTTTAATGTTTTGTATTACTTATTCATGGCTGACACAGGGTGCTTCGGAAACTCCTGTGTAGTCATATTTCCTATTAGCTGAGTAAGATGCTTTAGGAAGCATCTTATTTAGCTAATAGGAAATATGACTACACAGGAGTTGCTGAAGCACACCATGTCCTAATTGCTTTAGAAATCACCTAGTCTAGACATGGTCCAACATTTGGATCGCTGCTAAGCATCTCACTAGAAGCTATTTAGTGTTGAAAAGAAACACTGCTGTTTAGAATTATCTCCCTTGTAATGGAAATATACTTGTTGGAGTTAAGACTTAGGCTGTGTCTACACTGGCGCAATCTTGAGCAAAAGCGGCTGCTCTTGTGCAAAAACTTGCTGCCTGTCTACACTGGCCGTGTGTTCTTGCGCAAGTAAACATACATACATTCTAATGTATGAAATCAGGGCTTCCTGTGCCAGAGCTCTGTCGCTCCCGCTCAGGAATAAGCCCTTTTGCGCAACTGTTCTTGCGCAAGAGGCCAGTGTAGACAGGCAACATGAATTTCTTGTGCAAGAAAGCCCTATGGTTAAAATTGCCATCAGAGCTTTCTTGCACAAGAGAGCGTCTACACTGGCAAGGATGCTCTTTCGCAAAAGCACATCTCTTGCGCAAAAGCACATACCAGTGTAGACGCTCTCTTCTGGAAGAGTTTTTGCACAAGAACTCTTCCACAAAAGAGTTCTTGTGCAAGAAGCTGCCAGTGTAGACGTAGCCTTAGAGTCCCTTTCACATATCTGCTATATGGGGATGCCTTCTTTTATCTTTAACTCTATTCTCAAAAGACCTCAGTTTTGGTAGTAACCCTCTTTCTAGAGCTTAATGGAGACTACTTTTCTACCTGCTTCCCTGCTGTAAATTGTAATGACAGATTGCTACATATACCACGACACGTCAAAGATGGACTAATTCCATACTTAATAAAAAGCTTTGCTCACAGTTAAAGATAAATTTTTGGCTTTGTTAATATATGTGGCATGTTCCATGAAAAATTCAGTAACTTTTTAAAATTTGCATTCCATGTGAATTCTCAGTGGGATGCAGCCATGAAGCAAGGATAAAAAGATTTTGCATCCCAGCTGTTTTTCCTGCTGGATATCTTGGTTTAGTAAACAGAGAAAATCCATAGCTTTATGTGGACTTCTGTAGTGCCAAAAATCATATGTAATTTTTTATAAGAAGAGACCTACAGCAAATGCTCACTTACTATTTTTCTTAAACCCTCTGCTATTGACAAAATTTTGGGATGAAAGAGGTATATACAAAATAGAGTTTGCTTATAACTTTGGATTTGTGAAAGCTTTTAAATTATTTTCTGTAAGCTCCTAATATCTCCTACTTGATGCAGCAAGAGCAGCAATTTTAACTTGTTATACTGTAGCTTTCAACATTAACCACTTAAATTATTTTAAAATGGAATCACTTTACTTGGTATTAAATATAATGGAACAATTACAGCTGGGATTCTGAAATAAGCCTAAGATGACACTTTTTGTGACACAGTATGCAGTTTTAAATTAAATCTGAGAAGCATTTATTTAACTTCATTAACCCCTAATAAGAAACATGCCTTGGGTTGCATTCACGCTTTTATCTGTCATTGTCAAATGCTTAGTGTTGATCTTCAAAGTGCTGGGGTAAACCCCAGCTTAACGTTCAATATGATGCTAAATCATTTTAATTAGCTTGAGCACAAGTCTTTGGTGCCCTCAACTACAAAATCAGTGAGTGCAGACTCTTCAAAACCAAGTTACAACTTCAGCTGACTTTATAGGGAAGTAATACAATAAAAAGAAGGGAGAATATGTAACATTGTAATTCCAAATGAGGTCACCATCTCACTCTATTTTATTATTGTTTGCTTCCTGCATACCTTTGTTTCCCCTTGCCTCCTAATTAGATATTAGATTCAGTGTTGATTTGTGCCTTAGAGGCTCAGTGTTACAAGATATTGAGAACTCTGGCCACTGTACCAACAAAGCATGCCAGTACATACTGAATTTTATGCATCTCAGTAGAGCTATTGACTTCATTGGGTCTCCTTAGCTGCCTGAAGTTAAACAGTTCATTCAGGGCCAGTGTGCTTAGCACCCTTGCAAAAAGATACTGTCCGTAAAGGCAGTGGAATGACTCTGCTTCCCAGAATATTCCAGATCCACACAGACTGTGTGAAATCCTGGCTAACTGATATCCATGGGAATTTGTCACTGACTTCACTGGGGTCTGGATTTCACCCAGTGAGTGTATCTTCTGTGCTACTTTTTTGGAAAGTGCAGTATGCATGCTTTCCATTGCTGGACAATTCCATTAGTTAAAGCAAGGACCCAGGGCATGGTTTGCCTATGTCTGCATTGCTTCTATCGTCCATCACCCTGCATATCAACCTTGCATTCATATCAGAGTAAGAGATGGAACTGTGCTGAGTTGAAAGTGGGGAAGGATCCTTTCTCCTTCCTTTTCTATTTATGCAAAAGTGCACTGTTCTTTCATCTTTCTACATAGCAGCAAATGAATAACCTGACAGGTTCATTTTAGGAAAAGCTGATGGTTATCATTCATTTTACTTTCAATTGTAGGCACATATTTTTTGTCTGGAAAAGAATAATACAATAAAAACCTCTTTATGTATTTCCATTCCCTTTTCTTCAAAGGCAGAATAAACCAAAACATAAAAGATAAAAAAGCAGGAAGATACATGGTAGGTTTCCAGCATCAAAGGACATTGGAGTACAACATTCTGTATGTACAGACACAAAGTATTCAAGTGGGAAAGTGTCCATGCCCATCTCCTTAACCCTGATCACCACTGAAAACTTAGTTTCAAGGACACAAGAATGCCATGTTATTCTTCATCATAAATTTTACTAAGAATTCTTCTTTCACAAAATAAATCCATATGCACAATCACCTATGATTTAAAAAAAAATCAAACAGCAACAACAACCAATCATCTTATATTTCATTGTGTGGTTGCACATAACTTTAGTAACCAATAATTTGCCTTGTCTCTACATATAGACACACCAGAATACTGTAACAGAAGTGGATATATTGCTCAAAGATTTAAATAATTTTATTTATAATTCTACAGTCTTTGTTTATTATCCCCATTCTGTTCCTAATGCAAATTTATATAGTTATAAACAATTAATTTTGAGAGGAAATGTAAAATTACAAAAAAGAAAAAGCTATTACAGGTATAGTTTAGTGTAATTAAAAAAAGAAGAAAAATACAAACAGTAATATGTCAAGATTACCAAAGCAGCAGGGGTGGCTACCAGTAAGCAATAATCTCTTACAGAGAAAATAGTGTTCCAAGATAAAAATCTAGAAGAAAAACATATTCCATTCTTTTCTGAGACCATGTTTGATAATGCATATAATTAAAGGCCAGAAATAACTCAAGAACTAACACTTAATTAAACAACAAATCAGACCTTCATATGATTTATATTACCAAAGAGGACTGAACATTGACTATTATCTAAACCACTACCTATTTTCAATGGGAAAAAAATCCTAATATATCCAAGCCCGGATAAATGCTTTCCAAGGCCCTAGATATATAACACAGATCCCTTATGACTCTGTGCCCCTGTGTGGCACTATTTCCCACTAGAAAGAGTGGTGACAGAGGGCCTAGCTCCTCACAGAGTTAGAGGTAATGGCATAGTGCCCCTACTGCCTCCATAGTCACTGCGGCACATCTGTTTGTGTGAGATAGGCCCTCTGCACCTCCTTTTTCTGACATGTATTGACTCCTCTGTAATTTCAAATCTTTAAATCATTATTTGAGATCTTCAGTAACTCAGACTCTTTGACCTGCAATGTTCAGGATAACATAGAATGGCCACAGAGGGTCAGACCAGCACCCAGCAGTCCATCTAGCCCAGCACCCAGGACAGTGGGTTGGTAGCTAATATCCCCTTTGAAATGAATGGGATATTTAATGTCTTACAGCCGTTGTCTCGGGTGGCTTGCAGACTTAGATAGACCTGATTTTTTTGTTGTACTGAGTTGTGGAGAAATACGTAGAAATGTGAACTATAAAGAGTAGCAACGAATTTGTTTTTGTCAATGAAAACTGAGGTTCTATTGTTACCACATGACTCCAAAGGCCAGGGATCCAGTCCCAGATATATAATGCCTATCTCTTAACTTAGCCCTAGCCAACCCCAAAGCCTTTTTGAATTTATGGACTGCATTTAAGTCCCTATACAGGAAATATATATGGATCAGAGTGTGACCCTTTCATTCCATCTATGGTCGGAATGGGCAAAAGGATTCAGCCCACCAAGCGGGTTGATCCAGTCCGTGGATGCCCTGCCGCTCTCCTGCCCCTGCTCCCAGACCAATTAGGACCTGGGGTGGAGGAGTGTGTGAAGCTTCCTCCCACCCTGTGAGCAGCATGCAGCGCTTTGAAGCACTGGGTGCTGCTCATCAGGTGGAAGGAGACATCACATACTCCCCGCCCCCAAGCCCTGATTGGCCTCGAGGCATGCAAAGTTTCCTCTGCCCTCCCCCCGCCCTGCAAGGAGCACATGGCACTTCAAAGTGCTGTATGCTCGTGCAGGGCGGGAACAGGGCAAGGGAAGCTTAGCACAGCTCCCCTGCTCCCAGACCAATCAGAACTTGGGGGCAGGAGAGTGCGTGACATCTCCTCCCGACCTGCGAGCAGTGTGTGGCACTTTGAGGTTCTGCGTGTGCCTCGCAGGGCAGGGATAGAGTGGGAGGAGGCTTCGCACACTCCTCCCATCCTGCCCTCAGGCCAATCAGGCCACGGTAAGAACCTTTAACTTCTGAACATTTAAAGTCTATATCCTTTTCTTGCATATGCATAATAATTTAAAACCCTGACATATCTGTTGCAATCCTGGTCTTCACTGTTGAACCTAGGGATAGTGCTCAAATTCTTCCCCAAAAGTTCAGGCCTTTAATACTCAAGTGTGTGCCACACAATCAGGCTTGATAATCCATCAATGGGAAGGCAGTTATATGTATCTACTACACCTAATCTGTGAATTTTACAGCATGCCTATGGGTGTTTTACAAGTATTAAATAAAGGACTGTATTTTTCTCTTCCTTCCTTCATATTGGTAAAGATTAGGTTGAAATTCTAGCTGTGAATCACAAGCTAAATGAATATTTTTGCCTCTACACTAAGAAATAGGAACAATTTCAGTTGGACATAGTTTAAGTCCACACTGTACACTATGTATATGGAGTACATGACCTATAAGCACCTCAAACATGGGTGTATATAGCATTAGAAACAGTGAAGTGCTATTTATGTAATTAGACTAAAGACTGAGACTTGAAGGCCGGAAGGTGCAATCATTATAATTTAGTCTGACTTCTGCATCTGTCATTCGCCACTGTTGAAAGATAGCATGATAGGCTCGATGGGCTATTGGTCTGACCTCCTTTGGCCATTGTGTATTATCCTGCACACTGCAAGTCAATGAGTCCTATAGCCTGTGTCTGAGTTACTGAAGACCTCAAATAATGATTTAAAGACTTGAAATTACAGAGAATTCACCATTTACTCTAGTTCAAACTCAAGTCAGAAAAAGGTAAAGCACCCTCCCAAATTTTGCACTCTAAATCTTGGGGAAAAATCTTTCACAATCCCAGTTATGGTGATCAGTTAGATCTGGATCATGTGGCTGAGTTCCGCCACGCAGACACCTACAAAAGAATTCTCTGTAGTAACTCAGGGTACTTCTACACTACATGATTATTTCAAAATAAGCTACTCTGGAATAGTCATTACAAAATAACTTATTCTGAAATAGCAAGTCTACACTGCAGGGAAACCTCAAAATTAGTCCGAGGCAGGTTTCCTTAATGTAGATGTGCTATCTTGATTTAGAACCCCAAGAGGCACTGGGCAGGAATAACTTAGAATGGTCTGTTACCAGCCAGGAGCTGCTTCTCACCCTGGAATCAGTAATCCTCCACCATGTCTCACAGGACAATCCTGATGAAGGCACGTCAGGTGAGTTTAATAACTTTCCCTATATACACAAGGGGGCATGCAGCGGGCTGCAAGGGGCTGTGCTCTCTTCGTTCAGCCTTTTCAGCCTGGGTGGGTCACAACAGCCTTTGCATAGGGGTGCACATGGAGTGCCAGGCTGGAGTACTCAGCCCCATGATGCCCTCACACAGGAACCCTTCAATCCTTCTCACAAGGTTCCTTGAGAGACCTTCCTTCTTCTGGCATCTGTGGAGGGACACCTTCCCATGACAAGCCACCACTAAGGAGACTGGGGTCAGAGAAACACATAGCCATGCCGCACCCAAGAGGGGTTAATGCCTTTACTCAGGCAGCATCCACTTCTGGTCAAGCACAGAGGAGGAGACTGATCCCCTGCATGGGAACCTGCCAGGAAGAGGAAAAGGAGGAGATCCTAGTAGCATTCTTTCTGGCAAGCAGCCTCTGTTGCTTACACATACCTCTCCCAACACCCCCACTTCCTTGGTGGGGTTCCCGCAGACCATGTAGGGCTTCATCAGCCAGGGGAGCAAGGATTAGGTGGCATTGCCTAAGATGCACATGGGCACGTCCACATCCCCGACCAGGATAGTGCAGTCAGAGAAAAAAGTGCTGGCGTGCACCTTCAGGAATAGGCTTGATTTCCGGAAGTTGCAGGCATCGTGCACCTTCTCTGACCAGCCAATATTAATGTCTGTGAACATTCCCTTGTGGTCCACCAGGGCCTGGAGTAACATAGAGAAGTACCCCTTCTTGTTGATACAGTCTGAGGTACAGTAGTCAGTCAGTGGTCAGGATGGATGGGTATGGGTATGACATTTATGGCTCCCTCCCTCCCCACACAGTTGGGCAGCAAAGCCATCCATGATGAGGTCGACATTGCCCAGAGTGACATCCCTCTGCAGCAAGATGTTGTTGATGGCCTTGGCTACCTGCAGGAGCATGCCCCTTGACTGTGGATTTCTCCACACAGAACTGGTTTCCTATGGAGCAGTAGCTGTCCAGCATGGAGAGCTTCCACAGGGGGATGGTGATGCATTTCTGCAGGGGGATGGCGGGTCACAGTTGATTGTCCTATTGCCTGAGGGCAGGGGTGAGCCACTCACAGAGCTCCAAGAAGGTGGCCTTCTGTGTGCGTAAGTTCTGGAGCCATTGCTGGTCATCCCATCCCATCCCTGCAGGACGATGAGGTCCCACCAATCAGAACTGGTCTTCCACCACCAGAAGTGGCATTCCGAAGTGTGAAGGAGATTGAGGATCTTTTGCTGCAGCAGGAGTGTCAGGACCTGGGTGACGGGGTCCTCTGGTTGGGGCTGGTCCCCATTGTCCTGAAGCAGAACATGGGCACTTTGAATGAACTGCACCATGAGGGGCAGCGTGAGACTTGTGAGCCTGGTACGGCTTTGCAGCAGCTCAGGGTCCATGTTGGAACTGGTGTGGTGTCCACAAGGACAACCAGAACACATGGCATGAGTTTGGTATCCCGTGAGGGCAGTGGAGGAGTGGTGTGTGAGACACAGCTGTAGAAAGGAGCCCTTGTAAGCACATGTCTCAACTAGCCTCAGCAAGAAGCCACAGGAAGTGTCCGCTCTCCTGGTGCTCTCCCTGGAGTGCTTCTGAGGGTTTTAAATATGATGCAGGCTCCAACCACTTTTCAAAATAATTCAGAGCTATTTTGATGCTGCCTTACAGTGTGGATGTGCTATTTTGAAATTATTATTTCAGGAGTTATTTCAAAATAATTTCCTAGCGTGGGCATGCCTCAGAATGCAGTCCCCAGAGAGCAGCAGCCAGGACCATTAATTCTAGACTTAGAATGAGGGAGGGCCCAGAGCTAGGATTCAGTCAGAGGAGGCTGTGGAGCTTGGGGCAGGGGTGTTTTTTTGGGGGGGGTTGGTAAAAATCATGCCCATGAATTTTTATTTATTGAACCATGAACTGTTCACGATATTTACAAAAAATATCCATGACTAAACCTTACTCACAACTCATCAGTGTGTGTAATTGATTTCAGTTTAGTGTCAGCTCCAGATATTTGGGATGGAGTTGGTTTAGGCTGAATTTTCAGTGAATCAAAAAAAAAAAAAACCCCTGTTCCATAGTGGACATGTAAACCTGAGGCTGCCACATTCCGTGTGAATGCAATTATGACTGAATTCAAGTTTATGCAGAGGGGTGGCAACAGCAGCATCTCTCCCTCCTCCTGTCATTTTGTGAATAGCTGCTATTTGTGTCAAATTTGTAACTAGTTCTGGGTAAACAGGAACTGCAATTTTTATAGACTAAATTAATAAAATTTAGCCAGCACTAATCATGACCTATGTTTTCCTAGCTCTGCTGTATTCTTTTGCCTTTTGCATATGTCACATCTCTTAATGATTATGTAAGAAAACAATTTAAATAAACAAATATGTTTAATAAAAAGCTAGCAATAATAAGCTATTAATGTCTCATTTCTGTTAATCACTAAAACAAATACTGTTTATTACTGAATTCATATAACAATTACATCATAGTAAGAGCAGTATTCTAGTCTAGGGATGTAATAGTGTAGTCGATTAACAGATTAACTGATAAGCAAAAGCTTATAGGTTAATGCTATAGATGACACACATTCCCTTCCCCTCCCACCAGTAATTTTTTTAGCTGGCTGGCCAGCAGCCTGTCTAAGTTCTAGTTTGTGACAGGTCTGCTGAGGCTTTGCATTTAAAGTGTATTAGGAGGTAGGCAGGCAGACAGCCTGGTTCATTTCAGGCTCACGCCAGGTCTACAAGTTCAGACCCTCTGCCCCGGACAGGGGCTGCTGCCACCCCTGTATCAGGGGCATCTGGACCACAAGGGGAACTAGTTTTTAAACTGGCTTCTCTCACAGACCAGTTCCCACCTGGCACTCCGCACTGCTGCCTCCAGGCTCTCTGATATGGAGGCAGCAGTGCGGAATGGCAGGGGGCTCCTCAGGAGTGGGGCTGGATTGCACTGTCTGCTGACCTTTCCCCCGGGCGCTATAGAATAGTTGAGTAACAGATAAGAATTCATGAGGTTACTCAACTATTCAGTTAACCAATATTTAACATCCCTATTCTAGTTCAGACATTAATGGAATACTGAATAAATTACAGTTTACTATCTTCTGACACTTTAAAAAAAAAAAGCAGTATGGCCTCAAGGACAAAAAAATTGAGTGCCCTTGTCCTGGCTGAATGCAGTTCTTTCACAGTGCTCATGAATAAAATAAGTGATTGGGGATCCCGCAGCAGAATGGGGTTAGAAAACATGTAGGTCCTCTACTAAGGCATTATCTTGGCATAAGGAGATTTCCTAAGCAGTAGAGTGCTAATGTAACAGTACTCACATACCCAGCTTATGGGGGACCATAATGGAAATAAAAAGAGTAGTGGAAGAGAAAATGTAGATAGGAGAAGTCTTCAGCTGTCATCAGTTCTCTGGAGCTCATTGATGGCCAGGCATATGTTAGAGCTCTACTGGGGTGAACTGGTTTCCTATTAATGTAAACTATCCCTTGTCAGGCTCAGAATCTCAGAGATGCAAAGATTGCTTAAAAAGATCTTTGCCCTCCTCCTCCCTGAGTTGCAAGTCTAAAAACTGTGACTCTGAGTTAGGGCCAGAGAGTGAAGCAGATGTGACAAATTAGGTCATGTCTTCACTCCAGGAAAGATCCACTCCTGCTCCTGCGAGGAGTAAGTGTCTCCCCCCCTGCAATATTTGCTGAGAAGGACTAAGTCAGTCCATATCTGGAACATTTCTACAGTTACTTTCTATTGCAAACTGAATGTTTCACAATAGAAATCCTGAGACTTCCCAGAGGTGCTCCAGCAAAACTAGTGGAAACTAAACTTCTGTCATACTATAGGATGGGGACTAACTTGGCTACATCTACTCAAGAAAGAGATCTTGGAGTCATTGTGGATAGTTCTCTGAAAACATCCACTCAGTGTGCAGCGGCAGTCAAAAAGCAAATAGAACATTAGGGATAATTTTAAAAGGGATAAAGAATAAGACAGAAAATATCTTATTGCCTCTATATAAAACCATGGTACGCCCACATCTTGAATACTGCATACAGATGTGGTTACCTCATCTCAAAAAAGATATATTGACATTGAAAAAGGTTCAGAAAGGGGCAACAAAAGTTATTATAGGCACTCTACAGGTGCCACATGAAGAGAGATTAAAAAGACTGGGACTTTCCAGTTTAGAAAAAAGGAGACTAAGGAAGGGATATGATAGAGGTCTATAGAATCATTTTATAATTCTCTAGAAATGTTTAGGCAAGGATTTCAACGCCCTTTAAAACATTAGGATGAAATACATTCCTTAGAAAGGGCTGCTGAGCACAAGATCCAATATAGCACTTAAGTCTCCTATCAACCATCCCTTGAGGGTTTAAGTGGTACCTACACTTTATGCAAGTCCTATGTCTGAGGGTCAATTTCACCAATAAATAATCTCAACAATCCTTTTAAGGCAGGTCGCCATTTTATACATCCTCCTCCTACTATCATTTATTTGTAAAATAGCAGTGCCTATAGAACTCAACTCAAATGAATGTGCCAGTGTGCTTGGCCTTGGTTAAAGACATAATCAGGAAATAGGCCCTGCCCTGAAGAACTTGTGAGAAACAGTAGAAAGGAAACATATTTGGGGTCTTAATTTGTCTTGCCCCCCTCACACACAAATTTTGCCATTTAGCTTTAAGACTTTCATTATGCACCTCATGGTGCCTCTTCTTTCCCATGCAAAACTCCAGCCTGAGATTGTTATCTGAGTTCCATTTCTGCACAGCTTTTCAGAATGAGGGAATAGGTGGACTAAAGAAGCAATCTGACTGAGATAAGGGGATTACACAATAACATATGAAGGAATAATTAGCTTACATCAAAGAAATACTTTGTTTTGTAGACTCCCTTTCAGTAGATGAAAACTTTAAAGATTTGTTTCTGCAAAATATAGATGGGGAAAATAATCCTAGCTCTCTACAGGACATCAGAATAAAACAATAACAATTAATCACAAGGGCTAAATTCTAAATATGCCATTCAGTTCACAGCTGAGATTATGAAATTGGAAATTTAAATACAATTTTAGAAAAGACCAAAGCAATTTTTTAAAAGTTTTTTTAAAGGAATCCAATTAGCTTGTTCATTATTTGCTTTCTTATGAAACAATCATCAGGGAAAAAAAAACAACTCTGCCCCCCAACATTGTACTGACCTCTTGTAGAGGAAAACCTGGAATATTAACTAAATTACACTTAATTGCCATAATGACCAATGCTAGTATTAGTAAAATATAAGAAATACAATAGATATTTCTTGGGACAGGTATGACCCATTCATTGATACAGCTACATGGGTTTTTTTGGGAGGGTATTGAGCCACTGTGTCCATTTGCCATTACTGGCTTCTAGCTCATGCAACAGAAGCTTATGCACTGAGCTCCCAGGTTTGTTCCACCTATCGACTATTGGTGTCCATTCCCTGCTGGATTGGTGAATACACTAAGATATAACAGCTCAGATATATGGAACACAAAGGCATTAGAAGTGCCTCAGAATGATGTTTCTTAATAACTTTGATGTCTGTTATGAAGAGTGCTTTCATATCTCTAATAGTTAAGGTTTCAAAAAGAAAAAAATCCATTATAATCCCTTGATTTTCCATACTCCTAAATTTGTGAAATAACCACCATTAGGGAGGAAATTTTTGCTGTTCATTATTTGCCATAATAGGATGTGTGTGTGCACACACACACGTTGTGCATATTTTAAAATAAATTTCCCTTCAAGTATTTTTATATATGGGACAGTTAAGAATAAAAATTATGCCCCTATAGTGAGTTCTTAGATTAGAGCTGTATATTGGAAGTTATTGAAAAGTCATGGAAGTTGGAAGAGATTCCAGAAGACTGGAAAAGGGCAAATATAGTGCCCATCTACAAAAAAGGGAAATAAAAACAACCCAAGAAACTACAGACCAGTCAGATAAGGAATTCATCTGCAAACTTCTGGAAGATAATAAGGTGATAGGTAATAGCCAAGGAACAAATCATGTCAAACCAATCTGATAGCTTTCTTTGGTAGGATAACAAGTCTTGTGGATAAGGGAGAAGCTGTGGACATGGTATACCTAGACTTTAGTAAGTCATTTGGTACGGTCTCACGTGACCTTCTTATCAATAAACTAGGGAAATACAATCTAGATGGGGCTACTATAAGGTGGGTGAATAACTGGCTGGATAACTCTTCTCAGAGAATAGTTATTAATGATTCACAGTCATTTTGGAAGGACATAACAAGTGTTGTTCCATAGGGGTCTGTTCTGGGACTGGTTCTGTTCAATATCTTCATCAACAATTTAGATATTGGCAGAGAGA
>CM057845.1:184226978-184238589 GCA_030068395.1 Apalone spinifera | reverse complement strand
AGGATCCTCAAGAATTTACCTTACATGGTTTTGAAATCTACATTGCTCATTATAGATTCACCAGGTGAGTGGTAGGGGATAGTTAACTGTGAAGTGGGAAGACATTAGATAAGATGCTTGCAGTTTCCAATATATGTTAGAAGCCGTATAGCTTGGTAACAAAATGGCGTTCTCCACCTTTGGGAAATATATTGCAATATTCTGTTTTTATAGTCCAAGATCATTGCACTAAGTTTAGGACTCAGGTTTTGGTTGTTATGTTGGAGTTCTCTAATCTTATTCTGAAAATGGCGGTAAATTAAAAGCAATTGCAGATCAAGTTATCCAATATCTCCTACTCAAGGCCTTTATCAAGAGGGTCTTAGAGAATGTCATGATAAGAGACTAGGTAGAGCAGAGACTGAGAAAATATTTTGTGTTTGTTTTGAGACTTTTTTATTTCTGTTTTGGGTAGTTAGAGGAATTTGGAGAAGGAGATGGGAACACTATGAGTTCTAAAAAAGGGTCCTGGTAGAAAGGAAATAGAGGTGTGAGGTAGCCACAGTACTGTGAGAACAATAAAAAACGTTAGCAAACAAAGATTTTAAACAAATGGAGAATTAGAAATATAATCTATATACAAGGGGTGAGGTTAACAATGTTTCCAATGGGTATTGGGCACCAACTAACTTAAAGTCCTTTGAAAATCAGAAGCAACAAGCAGCGTGAAAAGGGTGAAGAGAAAGAATGATGGAGAAAGCAAATATAAGGACAGAAGGTGGCACTGAGAAAAATTATTAGGAAAAAATGTATTCAGTAAAGTAAAAATATGATACCAAACTCTATCTTTATTTCAGTATATTTTAGTTTGTGTGATTTTGTCCCCAGCATAGTGATTGTCAGAAGCAGAACACCAAACAGTGGTTCTTTAAAACTCAAGTTACCAAAGTGACTTCAAGACATAACATTAGTATGATGGCTGATTAAAGAAAATAAAAAGAAGAACACACAAAAAGAAAATGTTATAATAAAAAACACACATGTTCAGTCTGGTACCAGCCCACTAGAACAAATCTTCTGCTCTCTCAACCCTTTTTCTCCTTATCTTACCTGTCCACAATTGCTGTTCTTTAATAGCATGAATTTCACTTGGGCGCTGATACGCTCTGATATTGCTAGCATACCCCTTGGGGGTGCAGCCAAGCATTCATATAAAAATTGAACCTTGCAATTATGATGGGGGGTGGAGCTGGGGGAAATGAACACTTTTCACTCTGACAAAGCTTTCTCCCAGATTAAAAACTCAAAGTTAAGCTGCTAAATTCTAAAATAGAATGGGAAGTTATAAGTGTCTGGAAAGAGGAATTGTGCCTCTCTAAGCATTATGATTTTTGTATTAATTTTTATTGAATTTTTTTTGTAAAAAACAGAAAATGAAAAGAAAAATAAAGTGCATGATTTTCAGCTTGTATATGTTTCTACATTCTGCACACTTCCTGGAATTGCCAGCCGCATTATAGAATTACACAATTCAAAACTTGTCAAAACTGGAAGCCAGATGGGCCAATACCAGAAAGTACTCCTTAGACATAACATTTTCAGATGGGGATAACTGTAATAAGAAAGGAGAAGCTGGAAATTGCATCCTGCATTTTTTACCTACTAATTTGCATTTTACTCCAACACAAAGACTTAAGTTCTTGGTGGTGGCAATGATCACTAACAACCTAATTTTACAAAAAAAAAAAAAAAAAAGAAGAGTACATCTCTGTCCAAAATAAAGTAATGAAATACAGACCTGTCTGAGTCAGCAGGCAAAGTAAAGGCAGTTTATTATCAGAGAGAATACCTACATGAATCTGAAGAAATTTTGATGCTATTTCTAGATAACTTTGGGAAAAAATGTTGAGATGGTGCAAAGCAAGGAAACCCTCATTCCTGCTTTTTAACTTGCTGTCTGCCTCCTCACATCCATAGTTGGAATGTGAGGCTACATCTACACTACAAGATTTGCTGGAAGACGCAATGCAAATGAAGCACGGATTAGCATTTTCTCACGCTTCATTTGCATATTCTCTTCTGATCCTTTTTTGAGCAAAAAAAAGCAGTGTGCTCATTTGCTTTTTATGCAAAAAGGGTTTTTTTGTGCAAATGAAATGACCACACTGATTGTTTTTGCTCAAAAACCCCTTGCGTAAAAATGGATCAGAAGTGAATATACAAATGAAGCACAAGAAAATGCTAATCCGTGCTTCATTTGCATTGCCTCTTCCAGTAAATCTTGTAATGTAGACTTAGCCTGGATGTTTAACTGGTTAACCTGTTAACTGGTAAGCATCACCTCAATTGGTGAAGCTTACCAGTTAAGGTTAACCAACGGGGGCTGGAGCAGTCTCCCCCCCCCCACGAACCTGCCACGGGCAGGGGGCTGCTTCAGCCCCATGGGGCCTGCCCACTTGCCCAGCTCGCCCCATTTAGTTAGTTAACAAGTTAAACATAACAGAACCATCCAAGCTATCATCTTCAAAAAGTGAAGGAAAGGAGGAGTCACTGCTATTTCTGGCTTCCTGCTTCTGGATCAATTGCCTAAAATGGTTTCTGCTGTGCCTACTGCTGCTGCAGTGGTTCGTTGGTGGCTTCTGGGTATGCAATGCCACCATGCCAGACACAAAGATCTGTCTTATAGGAGTCCAGCAGCATAAAATATCAAAACTTGACATCTATAATACAAATAGGGTACATATACACTGCATGGATATTTCAAAATAATGAGCAGCTTGTGTAGATGTGGGGTAGATAGTTTGGGATATCTCTGATATCTCCTGCTGTCCCACTTTATCTTTTCTCTTTCTTCTTGTCCCACCAAATCTAATTTTGCCTCTCTCCATATCTCATGCCTCTTTGTAGCCATGTAGCTAAAATGTAGCTTTATGTAAAGTAATGTGCCTCAGTGTACTTTGCCAGCCATCCTTTCTGAAAACAGAAAGGACCTTTTACCTTACCATTAGTAAAGGTACACTAATCAGAGTATTGTGTCTACAGCTGATCCCAAGGCAGGGATAGAGTCATATAATTTTATTTTAAGTTTTAAAATTAGTAAAAGTTTATAATTGTTTTTAATTATAGTTTAATGACCATGTTTCAATGTGTATATTGCTTCTCTGTAACAAAAAATCAACTGCATTATATATAAAAAATTAAAAATGTATAAAAAATAAATGTAAAGGCCATCGAAACAAATGTTCTAAATAAAAGCCAAAAACAAATATAAAAATTCCAAAAAATTATTATATATCCCCATTAAAATATAAGCAGTGTGCAAATCAACTACTTTAAAAAAAACCCCAAGATTTATCAATTAAAACAAAATATTTGTAATCAAAACCAGCTTAGCACAGAAAAAAGCAACCCCCCCCCCAAATAACAAGCATCCATCAAAAAATCAGCATCATAATGTAAAACTTATTAATCCCAATAAAAAAAACTTACTATAAGAAACCTCTTGCTTTGCCATAAAACTTTAGGAACGTCCTGCCATGATTAAAACATCAATCTAGATTGATAAACCCTGCTCCTCCACCCATAATCAATCCACAGACCATGAACTGGTAAACATACCATTCATTCGTGGGACTGTGTTTGTCTGCCTGTCTATCTATCTATGTAAGCATATGCTAACTGCTTTGCCACTGTATTCACAATAAACGTGGCATATTGCCTTTTTACCCTATAAAAATCCTGTATGCTTCATATGAGCATAACATTTTTGCCATAAAAATTTTGGAAACTTCCTGTCATGACTAAAGCATTGGTCCATACCAATAAACCCCCCTTTCCTCTACCCATAATCAATCCACAAAACATAAACTGGTAAATATAATATCAATTAGTAAAACTATATATGGGTGGATGTGTATATATATGTCTGTCTGTCTATGTAAGCATACGTTAACTGTTTTACCATTATATTGTCAATAAATGTGGAAAATTACCTTTTCCCCCAATAAGAATCATATGTGCTTCTTATAAGCATAACTTCTTCCCCCATTCCAGCATACCTGTCCTTGTATTCCTTATCTATAAATCCTCAACACTTAGTTTTAATACAAGTTTGTCCTCTCTCGTCAATTCTTTAGTCTGGCAACATCCATGGTCTGGCGGAGCCACAGATGTTGCCAGACCAGAGAGCCAGGCAGAAGCAGGGAGTGGTGCCCAGGACCAGGGCCAGTGTCTGAGAGTGAAGCTTAGTATCCAGAGGCAGGGAGCCAGGGCTATAGCCCTGCAAGGGCTGAGGGATGGAGCCTGGTGGCTGTTGTCTGCTGGGTTAGGTGGCAATGGAGGTTGATCCAGGGCCAGCTGCAGAGAGTCAGCAACCTGTGGGCAGTGAAGCCAAGGCCAGGTCTGGTGGCTGGGAGCCAGTGGCCTGGAGGCAGAGGAAATATGGTTGGTTGCAGTAAGCCACTGTCCAGAAACAAAGCCCCAGCCAGGACTGGTCACAGGTATCAGTGACCGGGAGCAAGGATTGTGGATTAGGCCTGACATCAGTGGCTGGGGTTAGGGCCTGAGGCCTTGAGGCTGGGATTGGGGGGGGCAGTGGTTGGGAGATGAGCTTGGAGGCTCTCAGCAAAGCGCTGGCTGGCATTGACCGCCCCTGGTTCAGGAGGCTACTTCATTCAATACCAGTCAGGTCTGGAGGGTAACAGCCTAGTCCTCACAGGTTCAGGGGAAGATGATAATGGGGGATGGGAGGGTTTACAATCAAGTAATATATACTGAATATAATTTAATCTTTCTTTGATGATTCATAAGGCACTTCAGGATGTTGTAGTGCCTCAGGGTCATCATTATCAACATAAATTATCATTTTAGATATATAAGGTATAGCAAATTGGGATGAATGTGTAATGACCCTATGATACACACTGGAAGCAGCTTTTTTTATATCAACTGCTTACTTGTCTTCTGCCCCTTTTGCATAAAAGTATAGTGCAGAATATGCAATTGCATAACATACTGAGAAATGTATCAGTATTTTATTCTGAAGATTTGTTTTGAGAGATACCAAAAATGCTGGTTAATTAAGTTTTCTGGTTAATGGAATACAAAACAACAGAGCTTTTATTGTACTGAATGTGTTTTAGGAAGCATACAGAGTCATGAAAAGCCTCTTTCAGCACCTATCACAAAGTGGAGTTAAGCAGTGTTTAAAAAATAAGATTTTTTACTTGCATAGTCCTGAGTCTTCTGACATTTGACTCCTGTCCAGCTGCAACCCCAGGTCAGAAATGCAACCCCTTCTGCATTTTACTGACATGCTGGGTCCTTCCCAGATAGTATTCCAACCTAGATTTTAGAGCTAGATCTGTTGTTCTGCCCCCTCTTAACTATAGCAGTTATGTACTGAAGTTTTCCTAAACTTATCAAAGTTCTTTCCTTGATGTTGAAGCTCAGGATTTTCCCCCACAAAAATTTTAATGCATTCAGCATGGTAATAGAAGAATGTCAGAACTGCTTTCATACTCTGTCCCATAGGTTTAAAGACATAGGCCTCTATTGATTAGCTTGAGCATTGTCTGGCTTCCCTACATTGTGAAGTGAAAAAATAAATTGAAAAAAAAAAGGTGCGGTATAGGATCTTAATCCATCCTGGTAGTATAACAAAATGAAAATCAGATGCATCTTCTCCTTTTCTCTCCACCTTGATTGAGTGCTGCCTCATAGTCATGCTATGGATTGTTAAATGTATTCAAAATAATAGACCTTTTTGAAAATCCTGCTCCTTGCAAAATGTTAGACCAGACCATGAGTGTTGCCCGACCAAAGAATTCCAGACAAGAGAGGTCAAACTTGTATTAAAACTAAGTGTTGAGGGTTTAGAGATAAGGAATACAAGGACAGGTATGCTGGAATGGGGGAAGAAGTTATGCTTATAAGACGCACATACAATTTTTATAGGGGGAAAAGGCGATTTGCCACATTTATTGACAATATAATGGTAAAACAGTTAACGTGTGCTTACATAGACAGACACACGTATACATACTCACCCACCCACACATTTCATATTATGGCACAGATTTTCTGGTGAGAGAACTCAATGTATTTTTAAGGAACAATGCTTTGAAGACAGGGATTTTTTTTTCAAAGCATTTGAAAAAGAGAAATTGCAACACTAGCACCAGCTTATGAGAATCACAACAGGCAGTAATATTAGGTTGGGTAGAACTCTGTCTTGTTGCTAGGTAAAGCATGGCCATTTCTGTGAATTCCAAAGAACACTGGCTTTAGTTTATTTTATTCCAAGATATATTTTACTTCATTATATTTAAAAGTAGAAAATAGCTAAAAAAAGTCAAAACCAAAATTGCTGTAGTTAATCATTTACATAACATTTAATTTTATAGCCAACAGGAAAAGGATGGCAAGTAAAAAACCATTACTATATCAGATAGTTGGAAATTTTAGTTAGACATCCATTCATTTAAAATGTATATGACACAATTGGATATGTTTTCAGTTTTTCTAAAAATCATATTCTATCAGCCATGAATTCATTACAGTGGAAATACTGACAGCAAACCATTTTTAAACAGCAACATAAAATCATTAAAACATTATTCAATGCTGAGAAATAATATATTACCTGTCAATATTATACACAACTTGCAAGCCTCTTTATATTTGGAAAACTAAACAAATAAATCAATGTGTTTCCCTTTGTACCGCCCCATACAATTTGAAACGTATGAAATGTACAGCGAGCACATCTGGGAAGCAATCACGTATGTACATTAGGTTTGTTTTTTCTTATTCATTTTACCAGGGTGACACTAGCTTTTCTGACAGAAATGCATGCATGTGGCTGTAGGTGGCATAACTGCACAATTCACACTACATTGCTGTATGCTACGTACCCTGGCACACATTATCTTCTATCTATTGAAAATGGGTGCCTGAAGATGAAATATTTAAAAATGCTGGAGAATCATGTTTTCTGAATTACATCAATAAGCCCTGGCCCAGCTTGAAGAGCTTAGGTCTTATGGTTTCTAAGTAGTGTGGCAGAGGTATCATTCTGAGCATTATTGCTGCCTGGTCATCTGGGGTTAACCCTGCTAATTTTACTTTTGCAAGTAGTCCCAGTGAAGGCTATGCTAAGCAATGCTACAAGCTGCATGAAAAGAGGGTGCTCTCGATCTGTCCAAAGCTACCGGTACTTCCATTCCTAAAATACCATTGGTTATGCATATACTTCATCTGAAAAGAAGAATCAAGAAGAGATAACAAACACTTTTTTTTCTAATCTGAATGGGGGGGGGGGCAGATAGGGGAGAGTACTTTTGATCCAGTGCTATCTGAGAATATTTATATTTGGAAGCAAACTACTATAATAAAGGTAAATTTTTAAGGGTATGGGAGTGAAAACAGACTCAAAAGAGCAAGAAGAGTTGAGGGGAGACCTGCTTTTTACAGATGTGTTTATTTTTCTTAATTAATGGACAAAATAATTTGTGCAAATACAATTTAGCCTATAGCTTGCTCATCAACTAAATGTTATGAATCAATTTGAGCCACTAATATGAAATATATTTTTAACAAGCAGTGATTCTGATACATATTCATATTTATTTATAAATGGTTAATGTATAATAAAGTTGTGTTTACTCAGAAAAGAAATAACTTTCATGTAAACTAAAAAGTTCAATTATACTGTCAACCAAACCCTGTTGAATCAAGAAGAAAACTGTATTCAAATAAAAAACATAGCCATAAGGCTGATTTCCAAATCACTATCATACTCATGAAGAAAACATAAACATACCAGATATGATTACATCAGAAAAACAAAAGCAAAAAAAATATGTTATGAAACTCTCATAGGTTGGCAAAACGACATTTGCATGAGGCCCTATATTTGAGTATGTGACAAACTGTAAGAAAATAATATATCCAGAAATGAAAAATGTACTCACCAAAAGACATAACTCTCATCAATCCATAGCAGTTTGTATCTAATAGCTAAAAGCATAGCCATCCACAAAGCCAGCATGAGGCCCAGATGCTACTGTTAGAAAAGAATTCAGAACAAGTCATTTCTGTTTTGTGTTTACCAAACAGCTCTTTAATGGTGACCATATTATTGCCGGAAAAGAAAGAATAGAATGGAGGTTAGTCAGCACTAGAATTTTCAGCCTTACAGACAGTAGTGTATATAGATGTTCCAAAAGAGTAGATATCGTTTTCATTTTTTTGAAGAGTGACAGTATAGTTAGAGGAATCTTAGCTGTACACTTACTAATTTATGTGTACACACTATATGTACTGCAATTATCAGTGGAATAAAAAAACCCTTCAGTGTCTTATCTGCTATATAGAAGCTTAAGGTTTGAAAGTAACTTTGATATGCTTCATATTCTGTGCAGCATGCTAACTGCAAACCTCTTCAGCTCCCTTTCTTTCTCTATTTCAAACATATTTTACTATGAACTCTGAATAAAAACTCAAGAAAAATGCAAAATACAGACTATCCAACTTGCTTCAGTTGATAAGAAGCATGTGGCAATTTCCTGTCAGTCATTAATTTCCAATGATTTACTATGACAGGAGCAGCAGTAACTTCTATGCTAGAGGTTGCATTGATATCTCCATTCTAAAGTCCTGATTTCAGAAACTCATAATTTCCTATAACTTTCACTTTTGTATTAAAATATTTTAGATTTTCTTTCTGGTTGCAGGAAAATGTCTTTGGAAACTTCATGCAAATCATGTCAGCCACTTTTGAGAATGTGTGGTCTCCTAATTGCTTATTTTAAAAATTGAGATTTTGTTTTAAAAATTCTGTAACAGAAAGAGCAAGGTGTTGAGAGATTACATTTTGGGTGGGAATAGGTCACAATGTGGTTCAGTGCTTATAATGGTATATGCCAGTCTTTTATTAGACGAGAAGAGATTAAGGAATAGCAATGGGTTTAGTCCCCACCCTACTGTTCCTGTGAACTGTACCAGACTTGGAGGAGGAGCCTTAAAAGAAAGACCAAGCCAGAGGGAGTGGGACAGGCCTTTCTCATTTTCATCTCTTGGAGTTTATGTACACTGCAGGGCTTAACTCAAAATAAGCTATGCAAATTGAACTATGTCAATTGCGTATCTTATTACAAAATAACTTATTTTGAAATAGGAAGCATCTACACAGCACTTATTTCAAAATAGAGCACTCTTCCTCTGACTTCCCTTATTCCTCGTACAGTGAGGGTTACAGTAATTGGAGTAAGAAGTCCTCCCGCTTGATACTATTTTGACACTATTTTGAAATAACTGCTTCCTGTGTAGATATGAACTAAGTTATTTTAGAATAGCGCTAGTTATTTCAAAATATTGTTGCAGTTAGATGTATCCTCAGAGAAGAGCACAGCATAAAATAAAACTAACTTGGGTTTCAATGCAAAGTGGAGGATAGCACAGATGGCTGGAGGATCCTCATAGAACTGAAGACCTGGGTGCTAGCCTTTACTTTTGTTAATTGTTTTCTAACCTTTTCTTTGTCACGCTGGGAACTGGGACCTAAAGAGTGGCTCAAGGCAGACCCTTGCTGACAAAATGGATCCCCTGAGGCTAATGTGAGCTGAGGTAGGAAGTAGTCCAGAAAAGAAAAGACTTCAGATGTCTTATCAGACAGATCTTAAGCACTTGTTGCAGGCTCTGTAGGCTGGAAACCAGACAGAGGGAGAGACTGGGTTCCCCTACATCCACACTGAAGAGGCTAGTTCAAAAACTTCAGACATAAGGACCAAAAAGTCTATTGTGCCTGAGTAATGGGAGGAGTAATATATTTTCCTGGACATTCCAGCTAATTAGTCAACTGAAGTCTTTTCACAGAGGTTAAGTCTTGAGATCTAAGGCTAACTATCTTGCCTGTAAGGGTTAAAATCATAGACAATGGGTACTAGAGAGACACCAGGAATGTGACGCAGGAAGTGAGTTGGCAGAAAGCCAAGAGGGCCAATGGTAACAGAGTGTGGGTTTTTTAATTGGAAGCAGTGGCCTTCTTGTTCCTGTTCTTGTGTGACTAGAGCTGACCTGGAAGACATAAATTAAGCCAGGAAACCAGGCACGGAGAATCTAGCAACCTTCATGCTTAAGGAAGGACTACAACTTGAAACATCAGAATTGTGAGTAGATCAGGGAATGTTTAGTCAGACATGATCAAGTTATTTTCTTTATTTTTGAGTTTGTTGGATTTCTCTGTGCTAAGTACATATAACTCCCCTCTACTCTGTAACTTTACAAACCGAATACCAGGAAAGCAATTATCTTTCTTCTTTTCAGTTGCTCTGGTAACACCTACCTATGAAGTAATGTTTCACAAAGTGTGTTTTCTTTGTTTTGTTAATAAAAATTACCTTTTTAAGACTATGATATGATTCCTATGTCCTAGAAGGCAGTAGATTCTGTATGAACATGCCTAAGATTTCAAGCCATACTACTAGGAGAAATTACAATTTTTCAAGTTCTCTCTAGAGGGATGGTTAAAGAGCTCAAGGGTACCCACACAGGAAGGAATTCCCAAATGTGCCTTTTTGGGTTCTCAGAAGGGGTTTTTTTTCGCATTTGGGTGGTGGTATTGATACTAAGCCAAGTCCAGGGAATCTGTGACTTTAGGGAGTTTTAACACAAGCCTTTAATGGCAGGGTATTTTCAAGTCTTTTGTGAGCTCCCATCTTCTGTATTTAAAATGCCACAGTGGGGAACAGCCTCGACAGCCTGCACCTGATCTAATGTGACAATATGGGACGATATTCAAGTTAAACTGTAGTTTATTTTGAAAGGGGTGAAACTAAATATAGCACGGAAATAAGACAAAGGGGACTAGCAATGGACCTGAGTAGCCAATCAGTGGGGCTATTAACAGTAAAACCTCTACAATGTCACACCTATCTTAAAGAAGATGCACTAGTCAGTTTATCACAATGCTATTGAGCAAAAAATGGGTTTGATTCAAGTCAGTTGTTGTGCCCCTCTAAAAATGCAATTTGGTAACTACTTATTTGTTTGTCTATTTTTTAAGTCAGCCATTCCTCCAACCTTTATAATAAAACCACTAATTAATCTTCCCAATATACCTATGATATAGATAATTGTTCTAATACCTATTTTACAAATGGGGAAACAGAGTCAGAGAAATTAAGTGATTTGCTCAAGGCCATATAGGGACTCAGAGAGAAATACTGGTTTTGTCTCTGATTCAGCTTGTGCATGAACAAATGGTATGAGAGAAGCATGTAATCAAGACCCTACTGAGAACCTTCAAAAATGCATAAGCTTTTTAACAATTGCTTTTTTTGTCTTCACTGCTATCCTAGCAATAGCTTTGTTTGCTTATTGAAGTAAAATGTGATATTAAGATGGCAGTGATTATAAAAAATGAAGAGGAGCAGGTTTCATACCCTTTTCTATGATGTATATGGGAGTATTCCTCATATTTTATCCAGTCTGTCTCTTTCTTTTTTTCTGTCATTGGATCCCGATAAAGCACTCTGCAGAACTCTGCAAGGTCACTGTATATATATACTGTATATACTGCATGGCTACGTCTAGACTGTCCCCCTTTTGCGCCAAAGGCATGCAAAGGAGG
>CM057845.1:184200026-184214672 GCA_030068395.1 Apalone spinifera | reverse complement strand
ATGACACCCTGGACAGCATCCCAGGGGGCTGGACAGTCCTTGCCCCCCAGGTGGTCATCAACCCTGGGGCAGAGGGCCCTGACCAGGACAAGGAGGAGGACGATGGCCAGGAGTCGCAGAAGCCTGGAGGGAGCGTGGCACTCACCCAGGACTCCGAAGGCATCATAGCAGCCATGTCACTGCTGTCTTCCGAGGCTGGGGAGGCTTCGACATGTGAGTGCCATTACTGTCCCCTTATGTGGGGCCGGGGGAGGGGTGTGGGAAAGAGAGGGAGCCCAGGGATTGGGCGTGTGGGCCTTGCTGACCACGGATCACACAGCAACTTGGGCATGTGCCATGCCAGCCAGGTTACCCACACGCATGTATGTACGAAGGCACATGACATGCTCCTGATCCCGGGGAGGGACACTGCACAATGCCCTACCTCCAGAAGCCCCCTCTATGCAGAGGCAGGGCACATCTCCTCTCCTCACCTTCCCCCACACCCATACTATATATAGCACAGGGGCATGGCTGCAGTCACGGGTCAGGTCACAATCCCGGGGATAGTAGGACAAGATCATGCGGAGACCTGCTATGCTCGCCTTTCAGAAGGGGGCTGGGATTCACCCAATGTGTCCCCAGGGATAACTGACCACTTCTCTTGTTTCTTCACAGCCACAGCAGCTGCAAGTGCAGGGCGCACCACCCCACCCAGGACAGCCTCCCGCACCCAGGCCAGCAGGCTCACCCGGAACCAGGAGGAGTACCAGCAGCAGCACATGGGGTTACTGTGAAGGCAGGTTCGCAGCCAGGAGCACTGGGTGCAGGAAGACCTCCAGCTGCAGTGGGAAAGTTTGCAGGAGCTGCTTCACCAAGGCCATTCCATCCGTGACCACCTGCAGACCCTGGTGCAGAGATTGCTGCCTGCTGCCATTCCAGCCCCTGCAGCTGCCCCAGCTATCGCTCCTCCTCCCAGTTATGCTCCTCCTCCCACTTCTTCCTCTCCCCCCCATTCGTCCAACCCTCCATACCCACTTCCCCCCCCCCCCGGGAACGCTGAGGTCCCCACACCCACAGTGCTGTGAGACAGGAGGCAAGACCCCAACTCTGAGCTTCTGCTCTCCCTTCCTTCCCTTGCTTCCCACTTCCAGCTTCCTCCTCCCAGTTTTACCCCTCCCCTCTCCCACCCTCTTCCCCCTCCACCGCCACCCCAGTTATGTTCAATAATGAGAGTTTGTTTTTGGCAACACATGTGTTTTTATTTGACATCAAGAAGGAGGGTTAGGGAGGAGGAAGTGGAAGGACATGAGGGTGGAATAAGGCACAAGACCCCAGTGGGGCACGCCAGGGAGTGGGGCAGGCCAGGACTTCACTCCTCCTCTGGGTGGAAGATCTCCCGTAGGGCCTCCTGGATACCAACAGCCCCCAAAAGGGCCTCCCGGCTGGCAGCCATGCGGGGCTGCGCATACAGTCCAGCCAAATAATCGGCCTCTGCCATCCATGCTGGCAGGAAAGCCTCCCTCTTCCCCTCACACAAATTGTGCAGCACACAGCATGCTGCCACCACGTGCAGAATATTCCACTCGGAGAAGTCCAGGAGGGTGAGGAGGCATCTAAATCAGGCCTTCAGCCAGCCGAAGGCATCCTGTACCACAATGTGGGCCCTGCTGAGCCTGGCATTAAAGGCCTGTCAGGAGGGTTTGAGGTGTCCCATGTAGGGCTTCATGAGCCAGAGTTATAGTGGATAGGCCACATCCCCTACAGGCATGTCCACTTCCCCAACCCTGATGTGGCAGTCGGGGAAGAAGGTCCCAGTGTGCAGCCTCTGGCACATGGAGGAGTTGGGGTACACCCGTGCATTGTGTGCTTTGCGGGACCAGCCCACATTAATGTCCATGAACTGGCACCGATGGTCAGACACAGCCTGCAGGACAGAGAAGTATCCCTTCCGGTTGATGTAGAGGAAGGCCTGGTGTTCCGGGGCACGGATGGGAATGTGCGTCCCGTTGATTGCCCCCCTGCAGTTGGGAAAGCCCAGGTCGCCAAACCCCTCAATCACTGCGTCCAAATCAGTGAGGTGGATGACTCTGTGGAGCAGCACTCCATACACACAAAACCAAGAGCCACTGGGGTGCCAGGTTGGCTGACAGTGCTCCTTCCCCACAACTGCCTCCCCCCCCCACTTCCTAGGAGCAACCCCCCTGCAATCCTGTCCACCGCGGGCAGTCCGTAGAGTGGCTGGCACAGAACAAACCCTCCCAGGAAGAGGACTTGCACCACCTCCCCCCCTTTTCCCTAGGGCAGCCCATCCCCTCCTTGAACACCCCCTCTGGAACAATGGCTGGAGACTGCAATACCTGCATGAGCACTGCTCCCACGGTGGATTTCCCCACACCGAACTGGTTTGCCATGGATCGGTAGCTATCTGGTGTGGAGAGCTTCAAGAAGGAGGTAGCCACACGCTTGTGGAGGGGAATGGCGGGCCTCATGTGTGTGTCCCATCACCGCAGAGCAGGGGCGAGCCACTCACAGAACTCAAGGAAGGTGTCCTTCTTCATCCTGAATTTCTGGGTCCAATGTTGGTCACCCCAGCACTCCAGGATGATGTGGTCACACTAATTGCTGCTGGTGTCCAGACACCAGATGTGGCGGGGCACGCTGGTGTCCGGGTACAGCTGCTGCTTCTGCACATCCCCCAGGGGGGGTCTGGAACAGGGCCTGGTGGTTGGGCTGCAGCAGATACTGCCAGGCAGTCTCCAGCAATTGTTGCCAGGCTTGCAGAAACACATCCAAAATGTGCATGAGAGTGCCCAGGGGCACCTCCGTCTCCATGGTGCCGAGTGCTGTGGTGTCCAGAGTCAGGGCAACCAAAGCAAGCAAAGACAAAAATGCTTTGCTGTCCCTCAGTGAGGTAGGCAAGCAAGCGGGAAACCTGAGAACTGGCTGTCCAGGGGGGTTCCTTTAAGCACAAGCCTCAGATAGCCTTAGGCAGCAGCCACACAAAGCAACTACTGGCCTGATGCCCTGCTGGAACCGGTTTCAGCTGGCCTTAAATGCAATTCAGCGTCCAATCAGTGTGGATGCACTATTTCGAAATGCATTTTGTGTGTAGACGTGTTATTTCGAAATAACTTATTTCAATTTAACTATTTCAAAATAACACTGTAGTGTAGACATATCCTCAGAAGCAAAGTAACTCAAAAAACTGAATGTGGAGCTGCTACAGATTTTTTTCCTACAAAAAAAGAGATAACAATAAACAATACTGTTTGTTATACATTTTTACAGGTTCTCATCAAGCACCCCAAATTCTTATTCCAACGCAATGTTTGGATTTCATCCAAAATATATTTTTCAGATTTGTATATTTGAATTTTTCAATAACAAGAAAATTCTATTTCAACAAAACTATTTGCAATTAAAATAAATTCTGCATGGAGGAGACTTTCGCTTCACTATTATTTTTGAAGCTGGTAATAAATCTATTATATTTTCTTTTGGTAATCTCTGTGATGGAGTGTTTACTCCACACTTGTCTGGAAAGGGTTAATGTAAACTTAATAGGGGACTAATTAACTCAACGGGCCACAATGATTGGAATCAGGTAGCCAAGTAATACCATGACTGAGGCTATGTCTAGACTGCAAGCTTCTTTCAGAAGAAGCTTTTCTGGAAGAGATCTTTTTTTCAAAAGTAAGCATCTAAACAGCAAAAATGCAACCAAAAAGCGATCTGCTTTTTTGAAAGATCGCGTCCACATTGATTAAATGTTATCTTGCATTTCAATTGTGATTACTGTGGACGAAGTGTCCACCAGGGCACCTGTGATTTTTCCGAGAGGTCTCATCTTTCAAAAAATCACTCTCTTCCGCATCCACACATGCCTTTTTCCGAAAAAGTGTTTTCAGAAAAAGGCTTCTTCCTCATAGAAAGAGGTTGACTGCAGTTGGAAAAACTTCTCCATTCTTTTGACTATCTGATGAAAGAATGCAATTGCAGTGTGGACACAAGTGTAGTTTTTCTGGAAAAACTGCCATTTTTCCAGAAAAACTCTGCAGTGTAAACATACCCTGAATGAAAGAGCCCAGCTGAGCTGAGGAAGAAAAATGAGGGTTGGAACTATAAAGGCAGGAAATTGGCCACAAGAGGGGGTTGCTGGGCACAACTTACAATCTCTTACAAGGAGAAGTGAGTGTTTGGGCTCGTAAACCCAAAAAAGAAGCCAGGATGGTAAGGAAAAGGATCAGGAGAAAGCAACAAGGTATGGCAGGATCAGACCTTTACTGCTGGCAAGAGGGTCCCTGAATGGGAACCCAGAGTGGAGTGGGGCTTAAGGTTCACTTGCCAGTGCTAGAGGGAGTGGTATTGTGAGGAAAAGAATAGGAAGACTGCTCAGGATCAGGGGCTCCATTTCAGATTTTGGTGGGGGGACAACCTGTGCATGCCGTGATGTTGGAGGGGAGAGAGTGAGAGCATGGGGAAGCAGACTGAGGACAGCGGCTTCAACAGTGTTACTGAGCATGCTCAGTTCAAGCCAAGCACCAAATGTGTGGGGAAACCAATTCCTTCCGCCCTCCCTCCCACATCATCTCTTTCCCATGACTACTAAGGCAGTGGAAAACTCCTCTTTTTTGGCAGATAACTTAGCAGTTAGCAGGAGCACTGTATCTAATTCCTATGCAAAAGAAAGAAAATTAAATAAATATTTGACTCACTGAGCTCTAACACTAATATAGTCTGACATCTTATAACAAGTCATTTAAGGGACACTAGTTAGCCTGAAAATGTTAATGTATATTCTTACTTTGTTACTAACTCTGGGGAAAGAAAGAGACTGTGTCAGGACTCCTGGGCGCTCTCTCAGGTCTGGAAGGGGAGTGGGGTCTAGTGTGTTACAGCGGGGGGAAGATACATTTCAGCTCTATATAAGAAAACCAGAATGGCCATCCAGGATCAGACCAATGGTCCTTCTAGCCCATCTTCCCCTTAGTTCCCCCCTGCCTCTTCCTTCACCTTCTGCCTTCCATTTGGAAAGCTGTTTGTGAGGCTGGAGCCGGGCTTCAACACTATTTTTATTACTGCAGTTCAGCCCTAGAAACCCGCACAGTTCTGGCCCCAGCTGCTTCCAGGGTGGGACTGCATGCCAGGGCTGGAGCAGAGGACATCCATGGTACTATTTTCAGTACTGCAGTCTGGGTCCCTGTGGGCTTCCCGGCTTCAGCTGAAGTTAAGCAGCAGTCGCACAAGGCCCATTCCAGTGAGGCTACCTCGGCTGGAATGCACCTCATGTGGCTTCTGCTTGACTCCAGCTGGAGCCGGGGCTGCCCGCAGGGACCTGAACCATGGTACTAAAAATAGCACTGCAGGCAGCCTCTGCTGCAGTCCTAACACCTGTGAGCCCGAGTAAACTCTGCTCCACAGCGCCCCAGCCAGGCTCCGTGCATCTCTTGCCAGGGCTCCAAGGCTGCCCGGAGGAGGAGGAGGAAGAGGTGTTGCTGGACCAGGACCCTGCATGGCAGAAGCAGTCCTACAGGGAGAGAAAGAGGAGATGGTGGGGCTACACACCACAGGAAACTGGCCCAGCTGCTTCGCATGCCCTGCTGGGGGGCGGGGGTGGAGGTTGCTGCACCGTGCAAGGAGCAATGGCACTGCTCCATTTCTTGTTTCTTCCCGCAAGCCAGTGTCCCCATCAAGTAGTGAAATGCCTGGCAGGAGTTTCTGGGACATTTTACGACTTGATGGGGCACCAAGACAGCGTATTTAAATTCAAGACAGTCCCGGAAAAATCAAGACGTATGGCCAGCATACATATATGAGAAATTCAATAGTAGTGATCTAAATGCAGTTCCCTGCAGCAAAACACTTTCTCTCTCCTTCTCCCCCCTCAGCCCCACCACCATCTTTTAAGGGGAGTAAACAGCAATGTTTTCCTGATGCTCTAAAGATTCTTCAATTACCGGAATAACCTGCCTTTTGTTATTCTTAATCATCTTCCCCCTCCCTCTTTTTATAGCAAACTCCCTACCCCAACGGCAAAGCTGAAAGCAGCCTGAACCATTGCATTTGAGAACTGCCTCTGGAGTCAGGGCATGGGCTTTAAGCAGACCCCAAGCATGAAATCCAGGGGTTCAAACATGGGGGGGGTGCTGCCCTCCAGACCCTTAAATTGCACCCCTTCTCAGGATTGCTGGAGAAGCCTATTAGTACCCTGGAATTGGCAAAATGTGTTTAGTGGCCTGGTCAGACACCCGAGTCACAAAGAGGCAGGAGCTTTAGTTCTTAGAACAAGAGAAGGGCTACAGAGGGCCTCATCACAGTCTCCTTTACAGATTTATGCCTTACCCTATATTTTGTAAGGGCTTCTATGGACATCATCATGGTGTGTATTTCTAGAAATTTCATCTTTATATGAAACATCTCTTCCAGGCCCTTCTAGTTCCCTTTCCTTTCTCTGGACATTGCAAGTGTGTATGCATGCATACGCACTGTGTTCTTCATGCAGTCTAGAGACCAAAATGTTTGAAATGCAAGAATAGTAAGTATTTATTATTAAAATTATTTTTAACTTTCACTTTCTTTTAGCATAATAGGTAAATTCTGGAAAGTAGGTGAAAAGAAAAGACTTGTCTTTACTGACATATATATTGTTTCTTCCTTCCTCTGGATCCTTAGCCAATTTATTCCAAACAAAGCAGTGTATATTCACAATTTTAAATATGGACATCATCAAATTTTGATACCAACCATAAACATACTCGGTCTCAAGTCCATTTATTTGCACACATAGTACTGTTCTCTAGTCTATAATTACTAGCTATTTAGTGCAGACTAGATTTTAGTTTATTCCTGCTTCCATTTTTGATAATTCCACCATATAATACACCCCAAGAAGTTTTTTTTCCTGGTCTCCAGAGCATGTTTGCTCCCTTTTCTCAATATCATCCTATTACTACCATTAATATAATCCACTACCACAAAATGATATATAACATACTAGTCCACCTCCCCAACACCTGTAACTTATCATATTGAATAATGGTGGGAACCCAATCATATCTGTTTGCAAATGTTGACTTTCCTGTGACAATTAATCTACTGCTTATTTTCATTCTAAATAAATTTTCTTCATCCTTAGGGTTTATACACTTCAGATATCTGTGCTCAGATATCTGTTTTCAAATCTGCCTCTTATCACTCAGTTAAGAAACAGATATATAACACTATTTTAATAGAGTTATAATTTAAATGCGAGATTTTTTTTTTATTTAACTCAATAATGTGTAAAGGCTCTTGTAGCCAGAAAACTTCCTATTGGCTACAAGAAATTCAAAGACGGAGCCGGTAGTGTTTCCAAAGTCCAAGTAATTAGTAGTCAATACTTTGAGTCATGCTTTCTTCTTCAGACAATAAAAATACATATTTTTCATTGAACAAAAATATATATTTCTCCCTTTCCACTGCATGTCTCTAATAAGTGAGACCTTCCAAACACTGAGGAATACCAGAATCAAAGACCTAGACTTTTTGAATGCTAACAGACAACCAACTAAAGAAACGTTGGCATAGAAATGATATCAGATCTTCCAATGCATTGTTTATTCTACATCCAAAGAACAGAAACTAATTATCTGAGAGGAGGTTTCTGGCATTGAAGATTTACAATTACAAATTGTTGTCACCTCTGCAGAGTGAAAATAAGTATTGCGTAATGTACAACTTGCTATAGTAAAAGATACAATAGCCAAGAGAGAATGTTTAAATATTAAATGATTTTGTGGAATCTTTACTCCCTCCTTCCCCCTCCCCAAAAAAACTTGTAAATCTGTTTGATATTTAATTAGTAATGGACAAATAGGTGTGCTTTGTATACCGATTAATCCACTGGGGATTTTATGCAAGCATAATGGAACTCTTCTGTGCTGTGATGCTAACATCTACAATGCTTCCACTAGCACAAAGAACAGTTCCTCACCAAGCTGCTTCCTTGAATCAAAAGTAGGCAAACTACTTATCACATTATTCTTCCCAGACTTCAGTGTAATAGTTTAAGAGGAGCTATAAATGTTCATATATGCAATTCACTTGCCTGTGCGACTTTTAATTTGCCCTCTTGTGTGTATCTATTATATAATACAATCTTTAATTATATGATCACACACTAGTTGTTTCCCCCAAGACTGTTGTCTCAGTCAGTGCACATTCAGTGTTGTCTCAGTCAGTGCGCTATCAACTCAGGGCAACTATGATGTATTTCTCCTTCCCCTCCTCATTCCATGTGGTCCCAGAGTTTGCTGCACAGCAGTCAAGCTCTGTGCTGCATGCAGAACTAATTTCTCTGTGGGCTTTCTTTAATGTGCATTACCATAATGTCTGACTGCTTCACAGACATGAATGTATTGAACTTTACAACAGCCCTTTGTGTTAAAGGTAATATTGTCCCCATTGTACACATGAGGATCTTAGGCACACATAATTAAGTCCATACTGAACCCCCATATAGGTTGAAACTATTAGAACCATGTCATATACATAACTAGGAGCAGTAATAGGTTTCTAAATGAATCAGCCAGTGGAGAGCAAAAAATATATGTTTCCAGTGGGTTTGCAAGTCAGCTGAGAACTGTTGAGAGACTGAAGTATTAGATTCCATTCCAGGTCCAGAGAGGAAGTATACTTTTACGGTAACAGAACATCTTGTCCTTATCTCCAAGCATTCCTCTTGCTGCTTCCAGTTCTTGTTGCTAATTTATCCATCTTTCTCAGTTTCCTCTCCAATCCTATTATACTTCTCAATAACTTGTCCCACTCCTAGCCTCATCAGCTTGTTTCTGCTACTTTTTCTCTGATCCTCACCATTAAGCACCATTCTGTTTCCTCCTCTCTCAGATTTCCAGACATCAACATGTAGAGCAGTAGAGCACTGAGAGAGAGTCTCCCTGAAGTCCTGATGTCCACTGTCAAAGTACATCATTGAAAATTGGAGAAACAATAACAGGGAAGATGTGCAAATAAATTCTCTGAAGATTCTAACAACCCTCTAGTGAGCATGTTCAAATAGAAATTTTCAGAGGCAACTGACTCAGGAAAACTTTATTTGGATTTTCAAGGACAGCAAAAGGCACACCTCTAGGTCCAGAATGACCTCACTGCCAAATTTATAATCACTACTCCTAAGCATGTTAGCACTAGAGATTCCTGGTTAAACAGTTGTAAGAGCTTAAGATTGTCCAAAATATGCATTGCCCCCTGCACACACCCCCATTCTTTGAAAGGCAACTGCATATTTGCTGATGCCTTGAGGAAGTCACATAATTGGGCAAAATTACAGGGAGGTAACACAAAACACTTATAATAAAAATCTTGGGGAGCAGTAAATATAAGTGTTAATAGTAGCTCTGTATATAATGAAAATTGTGATATGATTTTATATTGAATTTTATATTAGGCATGTAGAGTCTTTATAACATTCTAGTTTGCCATGAGTTCTAAGTATTTTATGCAGTGGTGTTCTATAGTGAGGGCAGTGAATAAAATTTAATGTCATTCAAAGCCAAAATCTTATATTAGAGAGAGACAGCAAAGAACCTTTTAAGTATAGGTAGAGTGTACTGCTAAACATATTTGTTGTAACAGTACTGCTGATTCTTATGGAAAAAAACATTTATTGATAATGATAGCCATAGGCTCTGACTTTTATTATCTCTGTGGTATTTGTCAGTGTGCATGTTATTATCAGCTGAGGATCTGAAAGTCTAGATGTCTCTGAAAGCTATTAGGTTTTAGATATTCTGTGTTTCAGTTTAAAGGTTTATTGAATTCATTCTTGGCTGTCTGAAAGGTTTTATTTTTGTCTCCAAATACTGGCTTTTAAGAATGCTCTCGAAGAATCTACTACTCTCCCTGCACCCATCCTAATTGCTCACAGCTAGAGATTTAAGCAAATTGCTCCCCACAATGCAGGCAGTCCTATTGCACTTGACTAAAAGCCTGGTGGATAATATGCCTTCTTCCCTTTTTCTTATCTTATACTTTCATTCCCCCTCTTTTTATCTGTCATTTTGTCGCTTGCCTTTAAAATTTATTTAATCCCTCTTGTTAAATATCTTAGTCACTAGCATATAGACTTTATGATCCCTGGCTACTGTGCTAAGAAACACCCAGTTACCACTTACTATAATGGTGAGAGGATCACAAAATATCTGCAAAGTGAAACAAAGAGGAGAAGGAATAGGACATCACCAACATGGGTAATGACTCATCTTGGACCTGACAGTCACACTATGCAACTCTGATAGCATCTGTACATGACAAAGAATAACAAAGAACAGTATTATTGCCTGTGGATGTTTTAAAGTACCACCTTTTAAATGTATATGGAGATAGTTGGAAGCAGAGGCAGCTTCCTATTAGATGCCCATTTAAAAAGTGATATTCTTGGCAAACAAAATCATGACAAATCCTAATCTGCTGTAAATGGCCATATCGTTCCATTTATATCATTAAAATAGAGCTATGCTTACTTAGACTAGCTCAAGATATGGCCCAAAGTACTTCCTTGCACAGGAAAAGAACACTCCATCTGGTAAAGTTCATAGACTGCAGAATCCCATTCTCAGATGCCTGAGAAGCTACTACATATATATTTACTTCTGAGTCATTACAATGATTGGTCATATCCAATAGTAGTATCATTGATTATTTTAAAATGTGTTTAATTCATTTGATAAAAGTGTGTGTTAGATCTATAAAGGGGTGCTCACCATATACCAGAACTGAAAGGGTTAAAGAAGTTGAGAAAGGAGCCAATTGGTGTGGTGCTCCATACATGAGGGGGGGTTAAGAAACAAACCAGAAATGGTGACAAGAATGAAGTCTATAGCCATCCTCTGAGTATTGAAGTAGGAAGGAGGGTACCCAAGGAAAGCATTTCAGAGAAGTAGCCATGTTAGTCTGTTTCGGCAAAAACAAGTAGTAGTTCTGTGCCACCTTAAAGACTAACACATTTATTAGGGCATAAGATTTCTTGGGCTGCAGCTTATTTCATCAGATGCATGAAGTGATAGCTTCAGTTGGCAGGGATTTATACATACCTACAGAGATGGGAGTGTTACATCAGTGCTAATGAGGCTAATTCAATCAGGGTGAATGTGGCTCACTGCCAACAGCGATAAGAAGATGAGAATACAAAAAAGGGGAAATTACGCATTGTAATGAGGTAGCCACCCCAGTCCCTATTTAGACCCATTCCAGCGGTGTCAAATTTGCATGTAAATTCCAACTCAGCAGTCTCATGCTGAAATATGCTCTTGAGGTTGTTTTACCCAAGTATGATAACTTTCAAGTCTGTAATTGTGTGTCCAGGGAGGATAAAGTGCTCTTCTACTGATTTTTGAATGTTGCTGTTCTTGATGTCTGACTTGTGTCCATTTATTCTTTTACATAGAGACAGACTAGTCTCTCCAATCTACATGACAGAGGGCAATTGCTGGCACATGATGGCATAGATCATATTAATAGATGTGAAAGTGAATGAGCCCCTGATGGTGTGCATGATGTGGTTAGGTTTTGTAATGGTGTCACTTTACATATGTGTAAATATGTGGACAGGCTTGGCAACAGGATTTGTTGCAGGGATTGGTTCTTGGATTAGTGTGCCTGTTGTGTGGGGTGCATTTGGCAGTATTTGTTTGGTCTGTCTCCCAAGGTCTGTGAGAGTGAGGGATTATCATCTAGGATAAGTTCTAGATCATTTATTATATGTTGGAAAGGTTTGAGCTGGGGGTTGTAGGTAATGGCCAGCAATGTTTTGTTGCTTTCTTTGTTGGCTCTATCCTGTAGTCGCTGATTTCTGGGTACCTGCTTGGCTCTGTCACTTCCCCAGGTGGGTATTATAGCTTTAGGAATTCTTGATGGAGATCTTGCAGGTGTTTGGCTGAGGGATTGAAGCAAATGTGGTTGTCTCTTGGCTGTAGTCAATGTATCATGTGATGTGTTCTGGGTGAAAACTGGAGGCACGTAGGTAAGTGTAGCAATCAGTAGGTTTCATGTAGAGTGGTGTTTTGGTGTTTGTGACCATCACTTATTTGCATTGTAGTGTCCTTGCGCTGAGGGGCAAACAGTTCCAGAAAGGTGAAGAAGAGAACAAAGTTAGGGATTAAGTAGACCTGGGCTCTGTGTTGTTGGGTCCCTGACCTGAAAACTGGAGCACTTTGTGGACCCATATTTCCCTACTACCCACTGGAGTAACATTGCCTGAAGAATGGATCTAGGAAGACTCTATCACTCAGAAGGGGGAAATATGTAAAGACTCAGCTGGAGGGCTCAGTCACAAATAAGAAGTTGCAGCTTTTAGATCAAGAGACAAGCTGCAGAATGTGAGAAGACAACCAGTTGAGAGAACACAAGGGGATGCATCAGATGTGAAACAGAGTTAATTCACAGAAAACCTGGGAGTGGGAGGAAGTGCCACATGCAACAAGTGTATCCTGTGAAAGATTCCCTATCTACCAGTACCACACATGTGAGAATGTGATAGTACTATAAATCATAATACTTAACACATGTTTAATACTGTTAGGTCAAGTTGAATTCCTATATTATTAGAAAAAAAAATTCAATTAACAACATAAATCTTAAAACAGCAGGATTCCATCAGACCAACCACCACCAAGAAACTAAACTTTAATTACATTTTCAGGGGATTAATGTTAGTTTTTGTCACCATTACAACTCTCGCAGTTATCAACATATATCTTTTTATTAGAGTACCTTATATGCTTTCTGTGTATTAGGAATTCATACACTGAAAGCAAAACAAAAGCCCCTTTTCATCTCATACATAGTTGATAAAGCAAAGAAAATTTATACTTGCCACATTTGTATTCTGTACTTGTGATCATGTTAATATAGAGCTTGACAGACAACAATAATTCTGTTTCCTGAAAGATTCTGAGACGTGAAAAGAAAATAATTTAAATTAAGAAAGAATTCTTAAAACTTCAAAATTATTGAAAAGAAACTGAAGGAATTTTTTTTTCAGATCAACTAATATGTTTTTACCTCAACAAAACTGAAACTTTTTTATCATTATAATTCAAAATGTAAAAATAAAACCAAAATGAAAAGTCTCTTTAAAATGAAATATCACACATGTTTAGTTCTGATGTCAAAATGGCATATAATCTGTACATATGACCGGGTGCTAGTATGTGTGTGGTGGCTGTACAGGGGTTAACATCAAAAGCAGCAACAATGTTGGAGGGCATTAGAAGGTTACATTTTTTGCTGCCCTCTTATCCACTAAAACCGAAGGTTAATTTGGAGGAGGAGATGATATTACAAATAGCGGCATGCCCTTCAAGTATCATTCAGTGTTTTCAGCCCCACGGATTCAAACACACTGGATTCAGGCCACCTAAAACCATAGTTTTTGTTGTTGTTTTTAATTTTGGGAGTCTTTTCATTAGCTTCCTGGTTTGTGTCTTTAGGAATCATATTTTCAAGCTTCCCCACCCTTCTCTTCCCCCATAGTCATGAGGCCTAGAAAACTTACTTTTATTTAAATAATACTCCCATTTCTCAGGTAATCTGCAAGAACTCAAGTAATGACTCCAGGAACCAGGCTGAATAAAAGAATAAAAACCTGAAATAATGAGAGATTTGTGATGAGAGTGGAATACAGGCAGCAAGTTTTTCTTGCAGTTCAGACCTTCTAAACTGGCATTTCTTTGGCAGTATGGTATCAATCAATAGCTACAGATGAGTTTGGGGCGTGATTTTGTGAAGTCCAGGTTTATGATCCTCTTCTCCAATATATTTCAGTTGTAATGTGGTTGGTTAACTCCCTAAGGATATGTCTACACTACAAAGTTAATTCGAACTAACAGCCGTTGGGTTAGCTCCATGGACCCAACCTCTATGACTTTATCTAACTTCTCTTTAAACTCTGTTATAGTTCTAGCCTTCACAGCCTCCTGTGGCAAGGAGTTCCACAGGTTGACTATTTGCTTTGTGAAGAAGAACTTTCTTTTATTAGTTTGAAGCCTGCTACCCATTAATTTCATTTGGTGACCTCTAGCCCTTATATATTATGGGAACTAATGAAGAACTTTTCTTTATGCACCCTCTCCACACCACACATTATTTTATATACCTCTATCATATCCCCCCCTCAGTCTCCTCTTTTCTAAGCTGAAAAGTCCCAGTCTCTTTAGCCTCTCTTCATATGGGATCTGTTCCAAACACCTATTCATTTTAGTTGCCTTTTTCTGAACCCTTTCCTAGGCCAAAACATATTTTTTGAGGTGAGGAGACCACATCTGTACACAGTACTGAAGACATGGCATACTATAGTTTTATACTTCTCCTCCTCCTTCTTCCCCTGGCTTCCCCTTCCAGCTCCCTCCTCCCAAGTTTCCCCCTCCCCTCTCTCACCCTCTCTCTTCCCCTCTCCCATCTCCTTTTCCCAGTCTCCCTAGAGATTCACCCCCAGTTTTGTTAAATAAAGAGAGTTTCTATTTTTGAACACACGTGTCCTTTATTTTTTACATCAGGAAGGGGGGCTAGGGAAGGGTAAGTGCAAGGAGGTGAGGGAGGAATGGGGCACGAGCCCCCCCGATGGGGAAGACTGGGGTGGCTCTGCGGGCTCCTTGGGGTGGAAGCTCT
>CM057845.1:184187049-184199926 GCA_030068395.1 Apalone spinifera | reverse complement strand
GACCATGCCCTAGCCATAGAATTCAAATCTTTCTTTCTTTAGAACTTCAATTTTATTTTCCCCAAACAAGTTCAATATATGCAATGTGTCTTTTTTCACAGTATAGCATCTGCCATACCTCCCTGAAGATCAAATGGCTTCCTCTCATTTATGTGGTGTGAGTAGAGAACATCTTATCTTACTTCTAGTGTACTAGTGGTAGAGAGACAACAAATGCACACTATGGGTCAAAACCCTATCAGTTAAGCTGGCATAACTTCATTTAAGTGAACAGGGTTGCAAACATGTGAAAAGATAATTTGTCCCTAACTGGTTATGTCTAAATGGTTTAGAATCTGAACACATATATGTTTTAAAATGAAATTAAGACTGCTTTTATATGGGAGGGCTTGAATGTAGGACTCCGAAAGAGCAGATGACATCACAGGAGGGAATGAGGAATTTTTGTTAGTTGCTTGGTGAATAAATTTCTTCAGAAAAATGTAAAATTTAGGTTCATATAACCTAAATGGAAAGAAATCTTCCTGACATATTTTGTTTTAAAATATCTTTTCTTCTCTTTTGTAAGACTACACATACATTTCATTAATTACTTAGAAGCTTGCACACTTCTGTATGTATTTAAAAAGTATTTTGGATCACCTTAAATAATAAACTGAAGCAAATTTTGTACTCTTCAATGTACAGTCAAATTATGCTCTTCTTAATTAAATCATTTCATTTAAGCCCCCAAAGCGATATATATTTGTTGTATACTAAGACTCTGCAATTTAAGAGATCTCCGATGTATTTGCAATCTTTTCAGCTTAATTCTAATAAAAAATCTCCTTGCATTATGCCACTGGAAGCTTCTTCTAATTGTGAACAGAGAAATTGACACACAGATCAGAAGAAAGTACCCAACTCTCCTCAAGTCTGTTATGTTTTAAAAACAGGAACATCATTTCAACCTCTAGAAATCCATCAACATTTTTCAAAGACTGGCTAGGGAGAATATTGCATGTACTCCCTACTTTTAGAACTGCTGAAAGTTGAATTCAAAATATTACCCTTCAAGCAGATACTGGAATCCATTCAGCTTTCCAGCATGGAGGAGGGACCTTAATGTTCATAATATTTTTTGATTTATAGATTATGAAGGCTAAAGAGACCTCTGATTATCAAGTTTGACTTCATGAATAACATGGGTCATAGCCTTTTAGGGTAGCCTTCAAAATTATAGCTAATGAGAGAATTGCCATTTTCTTTCCTTAAGACAGAAAAACGGTGTGATCAGGTGAAAGCTCTCCATGGCAATACACTATTAACTCCTGCTTGATAAGCTCCCAAATTTTAAATAAATAAAGTTGGGGATATTCATTATTTTTTCTGTAGTTAATCTGAACAACCTGTTTAATTATGTAGTATTTCAAGATTTATTGACACTGCTCTCTCCAGCTTAGTGTTGTAGTCATTTTACTGGGCTAGCAAAATAAAAACAGATGTAATGTAATAACTAACATTCTATTCTAATGCAGTTGTTATAGACTTCTCTGTGGGTCTCACATAAAAAAGAGCTTTATTTTGTTAATTTCCCTCTTTGATTCAGTCACCTGACTTCTGTGACCTACCAGGGAATTACAGCTGTTTTGGTTAGAACAACTTGGAACTTTATAGTGACAATATAGAAATGGATCCTTGAGGGTCCAAATTTGATTGTCTTTCAATACTAGCATATCAAATTAGTTTATATTCTGTTAGGGTTTTTTTTTTTGTTTTGTGGGGGGAATGGGGTTTCTCCCCAAAAATTCCGATTGGTTTTTGAGCGTTGAGGTTGTTCTGGTTTTTTTTTCCTTCTCAGGCAGCATAAGTATAATAAAGTTTCTCTGCTACACCAAAGAAAGTCCCTCAGTTACACCAGTGCAACCCGTCTATCTTCAAATGATGCTCCCAAGTAGCAAACATTTTGAACAAGAAGCTGTTGTCTTTATACAATCACTTTTCAAAGTACAAATGCACAGTGAAACCCTGAATCAAAATCAAGCCTTCTCTTCTTTGGTTCCCACAAAGGGGACGATGATAGGAAAACACAGCAGAAAGCCCCACCGAAGAAACTTCTTACCTACCCTAGTAGATCTCTTAGCAACATTATTCATTTTAGTATTATTGAAACATACACATTCCATACTCCCAGACATTGGCTTTGCTATTGGCTCCTATTGCAGTAGTTTGTCAATTGAGAACTGATACTCAAGCAGCTAGTTAGCATTTAGTTCACATTTAAGAAGAAACAGTTGAAGCCTCCTAATTCAGTAATTTCCAAACATGACATTATTTCTTGGTCTTTTATGACCCAATTTCTACTTTCTAGTTGAAAGATCTGGGATATATAGCTTAAAAAAACATCCACCCCTTTGCTAATATTCTGAAATGAAGGCTGAGGAAGGTAAACAGAGACAGATTGGATTTCAATTAAGTGGAAAAACAAAACTTCAAGATCCTATTCTTATGTATTTTTTGCCATATAAATCATTTTAGTTGTGTAAAAAGCACTTTTTTTTACCAAACCCATTGTGTCAACATGGTACCTCCCACTGTACAGCTGTCTTCTGTACTACTACAGAATTCTCTAATTTTGAGCAACAAGAAGAGTTTAGCCATAATAAAAAAGGATATGATAAGAGTTGTTGGCACCAAGCCTTTTGTTACTGCCAAATGCACACATGCATAGCAGGATTAGAACAGAAGCAAAAGTGGCATCGGGGAGTTTTTAGATGAGTTGCATGAACCAGTGAATAAATAGGAGAAACAGAATTAGGCTAGATCCCAATTCAGAAGTGAGTCCCCTAACATGGATATTCAGATGAAAAGGCAAAGCACAATCCAGTGTGGGCATTTGGAGATACAACTTTGTGCTGCACCAGGAGCAGTCAAGAGAAGTGAGGCCAGTTAAGCATACACATAGCAAAGCAGATTAAATGAAGAGGGACATGGACACTAGGGCCATGTGATAACTTATATTCACACTCTTCCTTTCTAGCTATGCTTTCTTATTTATCACTTTACCACAGAGTGAGTGTGATGTATATGTTAGAGAAGAAACAGGCAACCCAGGAGTGGATGGGGTAAACAGAACTGCTTTATTGCCTACACACATTAACCTCTAACCCCAACACAACGTTCCAAGTGGTAACAACTTGGCAAAAATTACACCATTTTATCTATGTGAATATGTTAATTCACACAGCTATCGCTACTTTCCTAAAACCTTATTTAGTAATATTAACTACCATACAATGAATATTAACAAGCAGGTGATAAATACAATAATACCCACCCCTGTTTGTTGTTTACTGATTTATAGTTGAATCAGCATTACATACTGTCTTTATCAGCAGCTTATATGTAGAGAGAAAGTGCTTTGACCCTGAAAATATTTTTAAAGAACAAATGCAAAGACAGAACAAGACACTATTCAGTACAACCGTCTTTCAAGGCTGCCAGGACAAGGGGAAAAACATGTTTAAAGGGCAATGACTCACCCCTTATCACTATCCAGACCCCTATTAATTTATACATAACTCAACACTCTCCCACTCTCTTTCAAAGAAGGGCTCAGGCGCCTCTCCTTCCCACACATTGGTCGGCAGGTCATCTGGGCTAGAGGCCAGGGTTCCAATCACCTGGTATGTTGTTCCACCTGTCAAGCTATGGGAAAGCAGGAAAAGCAGGTCACACATGTGGTGTGTTACTGGCTTACAAGTATGGTTTTTGGGGAGTGGCTAGAGCAGTGTATGGCCTTTAAACTTGCCATCAGTAGAATTTACAATACAATCAGCAGGAGCAAAATCCCAACAGCATGGACAATTTAACTGAGGACTGAATGAGTGTCCATTAGGTCTGTCTGAAGGCACATTAATGTCAATAGAACAATGCTTTCAGAGAATGTCTGTAGGGGTCAATTGCGGAAGAACTCTGTATGTGTGAAGTATAGGGGTGGTGAAGTCTGCATTCCCCCCCCCCCCTTTCCTATTCTCCCTCCTTCCCTACTACTGATGAGCCAGAAGCAATCCTCTAGAAACATACGCCATTGTAGCAAGATTTGTAGCAACAAATTGTAGATAAGGGTGGGAACATAAAAATCTTGTTTACCTAAATGTACTGATCATGTAAACAAAGTCAAAGGACAAGCAGTACAGCTGAGCCATACTGTAAGAAGCAATGAGTAATCCCTGGAAATTTCCAAACTGCCAAACAAGGTAGACACACTGTATTTTAAGCTGCATCAGAGCACAGCAATTTGAACCTCACCGATGGGCTTTGGGTACCAGCGCCTCGGAAGCTGAGACGATCTCCCACTCCATCCACAGCTGAAATGGGGTTCCCTGCTTGCAGAAGCAATGTAAGAATGCCGCTTTTCCTATCATGTTGTTCTTTTAGTTAAGGAGCGCAGCTGATAACTGTCAAAAAAGAAACTGCTTGTATTTGACAGATACCTCTGTAGCATGTCTTTGTACTTTGAGAACTCAGTGTCAGACCTGAGATTTACTCTTGCCAGCAACAGGCTATATCAGTCCTAGTACAATCTGCAGGCAGTTCAGTTGCTAATTGTAATGCATTAGTCTCTGGCTGGCTCAGGATTCCAGGATTTGCACTTGGCATTGTTCAGACTGGAGCTGCTTTAACAGGTGTGTCAAAGTGTCCCAAATTATCCAGGTAGGGTCAGGTACCACTTTAGTCAAATTAGTTGGCACTATCAGGTGTCCAGTCAGGTTAAGTTGTTGCATGGCTGGTATATGAATTCAGTAGATGGAATTTCCTAGTTGCAGGGAGAAATTACCCAAACCAAGACTCACTCTTTCTACACATCTTCCAACCTCCAGAACCTGACCATTGAGTGTTGCTGATCTCTCCAATCAAATTCTATTTCCCTGTTCCACCCAGTGCTGAGGGAGTACCATCTGTGCTCACTGTAGAGGTGGTAGTTCTTGTGGCCATCCCTCCCATGTATTCCAGGCCTTGCTCATATTTATTGAATGTGTGGATAGTATACCTCTGACCCTACTAAAAACCGAGTGTTGCCATTGGCTTCCAGAAGGAGATGAATAGCAAAGATGGATGCTGCCTTCTCTTTCCTTTTTTTAGTAAGAGGTAAGCCCACTATCGGTATTTTACTTTGCTGCTTGCCTTGATTCACTAGGTGCATAACAACAGTACTGTACTACTGCAACATTGTCTTGTCACTCATTCTTATAACCTTGCCAAAACCCCCTACAGGCACACATCTGTTTGCAGATACCAGTGCCTGTGTGATGAATCAGAGTGGTAAGGAATTGTGTCATTACAATAAACCTCATTGATCTTACAAGGATCTCCTACAGAGATGGAGAAGGGTAGGAGAAAATGGGCATGTGCTGCTTGTCTATCATTCAACAGGTTACTATGAGCTTGATCAACAATTAACTGAAGGGAGGGTAGGTAGAAATATTGCAAGCATATAAACATTTGGGAGAATAATATTCCCCAGGATCCATATATCACTGAAATTGACAAACAAGCAATAAACTAATTTCCACAGCAGATATTTATGGCAAGCAATGTTTTAATTTTCAAAGTCCATGGGATTCCTTTCAGGTATTGAATTCAAACAGTGAAAGTTCTTGTGGTTACATTAATGACTATTTGCTTTCCTCTGAGTAGCAGTTTCATCTGCACAGCCATAGGTAGGGAAAGTATAATAGCTACCATACTGACCTCATAATTATGTTTGTTCCCTCACCATACTAAACTGCCATTTTAAAAGAAAGCTCCCTCTTTTCAGAAACCTTGTTTCTCTAAAGTTCCTGCAATACAAATAATGTTTTAGCACTGCAGGTCACAGAAAACTTTGGCTAAGATGGAACTTCTCAGTCAAAACTCTTCTGGGATCGGTAATTCAAATAGCATAAGAGCTAGAATACGATTTTTCCACAACCTTTGGGTACATATAGATAACTGCAGGTAACATACCACTCATATGGCTGGAATGACACCCTATCAAGAAACACACATGAAAAACTGGCTTTAGAACTGCCCTAAACGATGTACTTTAGCCAGGTGGTAGATGTTTTGATAATGTAGGCCATTCACTTCTCTGAAACCAAATCTACCTCCTCAAGGCACAACTTTATTTTCTTTCTCTTAAGCTGGGCTGCAGAGCAAGATAGTCATTCTTTGTTGTTTTAGTTACATTGTGGTATCATCTAGGCATCACTTTCATTGCTAGACACACTATATAAACACAGCACAAAGAGCCCTTAAAAGCTTACAATAGAAACCTAAGCCAAGAGACAAGAGATGAATTCAAACAGATGGGAAAATACAAGGAAACAACAAAACAATATTGGTCACCATGACAGACAGAGCTCTCAGCACAATATGTTAAAATTTACTTGGGAGGCTAAACCATGAGCAATGAGGAAAGATCAGCTCAGAAAAACTTGTTCAGAAAACTGTGCAGGGCGCAATTGCTTGGATGCTAAGGACACTAGCCCTTGCCCTCAGCTATTCAAGAACAGAATATAGCTTTCCTAGCTGATGTCTCTCCTCTCACAGAAGGCTGGTTGATGTAGAACTTAAAGTTATGCTCATTGTGAATGGGACTTTACGTGCAACTCCATTGCCCTGGCTGTCAATACTTAGCCCACCTTGTATTCACCCAGATGTGTGAAAACAATGACTTCCTTCTGAACTCAGACCTCTTCAACCACTCACTAGTTAGCCTTCTAGACACCCTTTATCATCTCATAAGCCACCACAAGATGCAGTGGTGGAATTTGTTTGGCATAATGGATGGTCAGCAATGCCAGCCATTACTTACTCTCTCTCATCACTGACCTTCCAAAGTACTTGTGGTCATACATGCAGGTGAAGGAAGGACTGTGAATTTCCTCTATATAACACTCCAGATTGTGGCAGCTATAACACCAGTCCTGGTAGGTTGTTGCTGAGTCTCACTCAACACTAGCAGAGGTCAGGCATGCGCTTTAGGAAAAGCTTAGGGAACTTTTGCCAGAGAGAGCAGTGGATGGGAACATACATACAGCTTGCCCAAAGGGATTTCTGCAGGCTTAGGACTATAGGTTTGTCTCCCCAAAGCTACATCCATCACATGAGGGAAGAGGAGAAAGTCTCCCTATAACCAGGGCTGGATTATGAAGGGGGTATTTGTGGCTGCAGCTAAAGCCCTTGCAGGCTGCATTCCTGGCCAGCTCTGTCTGGCCTTGGAGAGCTGACAGAGGTTGTTCTGCACCCTGGCGTTCCCCTTCCCCCCTTGGATAGAGCCATGTTGCCATAAGTGCAACGAAGCTCTCTATCCCTACGCTGGCCTCTTGGCTTTTTTCTCCCACTGCTCCCATTGGCTAGGAATCACTCTGGGTGTCTGGGCTTGCCCTGCTCCACTCAGGCCAGGGAGTGGGGTCAAGGCATATGCCCTCATCCTTCCTGCTTCACTCCTCCCAGTCTCTTATTCTTCCTGATTCACCTAAAGTCGGGGCCGGCCCTCTGGCTATTCCACTGAGTCACAGAAATACCATATCTCCATAAAATCTATATATTATAAGCATCCACATTTCCTAGGAATTATACAAACCATCCCTCCAAACACTGAAAGATTGACATCGAAGGGGCTTTTCAAGCAGCTGGAGAACAATGAAGGGAAAAGAAATGGGCTCAAATCAGTGAAACTGGTTCTCAGAGTTCATAGCAATCTGAGATCGTAGATACAGGCATCATATAACAGCTCAGGCAGAAGCGTGGGTTAAGCCAGGTATGTTGTGATAGCATCTGAGGTGAGAGGAGAAATACAAGTGGAGAAGCAAACCCTAAACATAAAAGCCTGAGTGTACTAATTTCAGATATTGTGCCTCCATATTTTTGTGGAAATATGTTTTTGAATATGAATATGCCTAACTCCAATATGCTTTATGCAAAATGTGGCACGTTACCTATAGTTGGAGAGCTTGTAATCCCCTGAATGTGTATATTCTATTTATGTACGTGTATCATTCCTTTATTTAACATTAGAAATATGAAGTATAAACCTGTTTATAGAGAGAGATATGCTAGTGATAGCCATTGACAATATTCAAGGGACTTAATGGCCCAGTACTCAAGACAATAACCTGTGAATAGAATATTTTCTCCTAAGCCTGGACTATGTGCAACTTCTCTTTCATTCATAACGGGACAGAACAATTCATAAGCTTGTTCTGTGTAAAACTTTTATGCAGAATAAGATGTATTTATGTGGGGTTCTGATTTCATTGGTCTCTGCATCTGAGTGTTGTGTCATGCCCTTTTGACTGAGCCTTCCCATAGCTGAGATGCTACTCAGTGTCTATGTTGCATTGCTGTGGGCTGTGACCCCAACTCTGTGCCTTTGCTGGGGAGACCAGGGTTCTGGCTCAGCAGGACAGGGTAGTTGACTCCCCAGAGGGCAGGTAGCCAGGCTCAGTGGTATGATCAGTCCATCAGGTGACACTCTCAAGGTGACCAAACATGTGGAAACATTGTCTAGAACAGTGTTTCCCAAATGGTGTTCTGCAGAACCCTGGGGTTCCGCGAAGTGAAAATAAGGGTTCTGTGAGAAAATTCCATTACAACCTGAATTATTATTGGAATTTTCACTCATTTATGAATTTTATTGAAAACAATTTTCGTTTGTGTTTGCCATGATAAGTGTCCCTGTATAATTCCAGCTTAGCCAGAGAGTGGGGACGATGATGTCACTACTCAGCTCTTTGTGCGCAGTCAGACAGGGGTTCCACAAAATTCTTTTGAGTTTAAAAGGGTTCTATGGCCAAATAAAATTGGGAAACACTAGTCTAGAAAGATAGTCACAAATGACAGCTTTGCTAAGGTCTAAATAGAGTTTTTAGACATAAATTATTCTGTGAAATGTGTGTGTAGTTTTGAACTGAACCCTAACTTTAAATGCTGGGGGAAAAGGAGAGCAAAAAGGGAAAAAAACAAGTTATAAAATAACTCTTAAAAACCACAGAAGCTAGCAAGAACAGAAGGAGGGTTTGGAGAGTTATGGACAAACGCAACATAAAAAAAAGTCAGCAGTTTTTTTCACATGCAGGTGTTTTTGAAACTTGGCTTCTTATAGAGTAAGACCCTTAAAATACTTTAAGGGTATGTCCACACTACAGAATAAGGTCGATTTAAGATACACAACTTCAGCTATGTTAACTGTGTAGCTGAAGTCGAAGTACCTTAACTCAACGTTTGGTGCTGCCCACACTGCAAGAAGTCAAAGGGAAATAACTTTGCTGTGTAGACATACCCTAAAGGAATATATGGGCTGACAGGGTAGAATCTGGGCTACTTCTCTGACTGTGTCCTTTATTGCCAATCCTGCCCATCCATCTTGGTACAGTCAATGAGTGCCTTCTATATGTCCCTCCATTATCTGATGGCATCAGACACCACAAGCTGGCACATCAGCTAAGCATATCATCATCCAACATGCTTTCAGCATGTCCTTTGTTAGGATCCCAGGCACCCACGGCTCCAACCATCAGTGTGTGGGTTTGCACATTGCAGCCCTGGGTGCTCAGGGTGATGGTACATCTCCTCCTTTGAGATTTGGGTCCTGTGGGAGGCTTCCTTCATAAGCCAATCAATGTCCTTTACCACACAACCCAAGTACATTACACTCCAGCATGTGGGAGGGGGCCACTGGAGAGAGATCTGGTGGTGGGGATGCAGGGTCTGGGTTGGAGGTGAGGTGCAGGAGCAGGCTGGTTGTGGACGATCAAGGAGGAGGGGAGGGAGAGTGCAGGAGAAGGATGGAGATACAGGATGGGAGAGGGAAGTACTGTGCATGAGCAGGCTATAGGTCGGGTGTGGGGTCAGGGAAGGAGGTAAGGTGTGAGAGGAGGCTGAGGGTGGAAGGTCTGGATGGGAGATAGAGTGCAGGAGCAGGCGGGAGGTGGGGGTGTGGGGTCTGGGTATGTGGTAGTATGCAGGAGTGGGATGAGGGTAGGAGTGCAAGGTTTGGGAGGAAGGGCTCAAGAGAGAGCAGGAGACTCGGGTGCCTACCTCGTGTAGCTCCTGTTTGGGGGGGATAGGTGGTTCCATGTCACCCAACATTTGCAGTCACTGCCCCCCTCCCCACCACTCCCACTGGCTGTGATTCCCAGCCAATGGGTGTGGCAGGGAAAAAGCCTGCAGGCAAGAGACAGCTTCTGTGCACTCTTGGCAATGTGGCTCTATCCCAGGTCAATGAGGGGTAAAGGCAGCACTCAGAGCTGTTTCCCCCTGCCATGCAGAATTGGCCAGGGATGCAGCACACAGGGGCTTTAGTGGTTGAATCCCAGGATCCTGAGCTAAGGGGGCCTTCCTTAGCACAGGGCCCTGGGCTGCAGCCTGTAAATCCTCTTTCACAATCTAGCCCTGGCCAGGCCCTCCAGCCTACTTTATCAGTGACACAGAGGTAGGGTCATAGCCCTCTGCAATATGATACAGACACTGAGGGTGTGTCTAGATTACTTTTTTCGAAAAAAGTGGCCTTTTTTTGAAAAAACTTCACCTGCATCTAGATTGCCATCGCATTCTTTCAATATTAAATTGAAAGAACACAGTGTTGTTGTTTTTTTAAATCGGTAAACCTACTTTTACCAGGAAGAACACCTTTTTTTCAAAAGAGCTCTTTCAAAAAAAGGCATTCTTGACTGCAAACAGGGCTTTTTTGATAGATAGTGTCCAGATTGCCTGGGTGCTCTCTTTCGAAAAAGTGGCTCGCTTTTTCGAAACCCTTGTGGTTGTCTAGATGATCTCTTTCTAAAGAGGATTGTAGTCTAGACGTAACCTGAGATCATTCAGCTCCGGGAAGACTGAGTCAAAGGGACTTGCCACAACATCCAAGTGCACAGCCTCAATGGGACCTGAACCCCAGATACATCTGTCTTACTCTTTTACACAAGACAAGGTCATGTTCGCCCTTATTCTCAGGGTAAAGAGAGATATGCACAGACTCCTTGCTCGCCCAGGTTATTGGATTTATTAATAAGCAAAAGTAAGTTTATTAAATGTAAAGGTGGGAGTTAAGTGGTCATAAGACATAGCAGACAGACAGAACAAATTGGGTTATGAAATAAAACAAAACATGCAAGCTGAGCTTAATACACTAAAGAGACTAGTTACATACAATATGTTCTCACACTAAATGTTGTTTTTATAATCTTTCCACAGACTAGACGCCTTTCCAGTAAGGGACCAGCATTTCCTTCAGTTCAGCCCTAAATGTTTCCAGCCATCATTTTGGGAGGGGTAACCAGGGAGAACTGATGACAAAGAGTAGCTCACTCTTCTCCCTTAAATACGATTTGCATAAGGCAGGACTCCTTTGTGTTCAATTTAAACTTTTTTTCTCTCTGTCAGTGGAAAAGTACAGCATCCAAGATGGGTCTCAGCATCAGATGACATGGCCATATGTATTGGCAGGAGCCACATTATCCCCCACTCCCAGACTTATGGAAAAAAACAAGTTTATCACAAATCATTGTTCTCAATATTGGGCCTTTAAATTCCTGAAGTATGCTATGGTACTCTCTTAGCATGACTATACTAGTAACACAGATTTATACTTGATATTTTTAACTTGAAATGCAGAAATAATACATTCAAGAATAATCATAGTCATTAGATTAAATTTTTCCAATGATACTTCACACGAAGTATTTCACATAAAGCATATTCCAGTTAGGTCATATTCATATTCATAAGCTGATTTTCATAAAGCATATGGAATGCCTCATCACACAACAGTTTTTCCTTGACCTCCCCCACTGCAGCTTGAGACCACTGCTTCCTGTTCCGTTATCTGCCACTAATGACAATAGCCTGGCTTCATCCTCTTTGACACCCCCCTTTCAGATAGTTGAATGCTGCTATCAAATCCCCCCTCACTCTTCTGTTCTGCAGACTAAATAAGACCAATTCCCATAGCTTCTTCTCATAAGTCATGCACTCCAGGCATTTGATCATTTTTGTTGCCCCTCATTGGACTCTCTTCAATTTGTCCACATCCTTTCTGTAGTGGAGGGCTCAAAACTGCATGCAATACTCCAAATGTGGCCTCATCAGTACTGAACAGAGGGACATAATTACTTCCCTTGATCTAACGGCAATGCTCCTACTTCAGCTTTTTCCACATCATCTGTTGCAAGTTTGCCTTTCACAGTCAATAAGGCTACAGCTACACTACGGAAGAGGCAATGCAAATAAAGTGCTGATTAGCATTTTCTCGCTCTTCATTTGCATTATCTCTTGTGATCCTTTTTTTTGCAAGAGGTTTTTGTGCAAAAACATTCAGTGTGGATGTTTCCTTTTTGCGCAAAAACCCCTTTTTGCACAAGATCCTTATGCCATCCGGGAGAGGCATAAGGGGTACGTCTAGACTACAGGCTTTTGCCGACAGAGGCTTCCGGAGTGGGAGCTGTGTTCTCGGGCCCTGATGTACTCCTGCCGCAGCTCCTTGACCTTGGTTCTGACCTGCGGTACGGTGTGAGGGTGGTGGCTGTGCTTTGCCAGGATATCAGCCATTCGACTGTAAATGTCCGCGTTCCTGTGCCTGGACTGTGGGACCTGAAGAGCTTCCTTCTCGGACCACAGCTCCAACAGGGCTTTGATCTCAGGCCCAGACCAGAATGGTGCCTGGTGTTTGGTGCCCCTGGCTTCCTGGGGGGATGTGTCCCTGGAGGGGCCAGAGGGTTCTTGTGGGGTTTGTCTCTGAGGCATGTCTCCCGAGTGTCCCTACCGGGAAGACCTGTGCAGTCAGGATCCTGGCTGGAGGTGTCTTGCTGCCAGAATGGTAATCCTGGGTGCCTGTGCCTTTTAAAGATGGCTACAG
>CM057845.1:184159598-184175757 GCA_030068395.1 Apalone spinifera | reverse complement strand
ACCCCCAGAGCCCTGTAGTCACTCTTGATCCGCTCAGTGTCACACCTCACAAGTATCATTAGTGAGGTGTGAATGAATGTATATTTATTATGATCTGTACAGTGCTGTAACTTCCACAGAAAACACATGTTCCATGTCCCAGAGAATTATGATATAGGTCGGGTCAGGGAGACAAAAACAAGAGAAGACAGCAATTCAGATGAGGACAGATGTTGAGAGATTAATGGCACACTGGATGAGTGAGGCAGTATGGTCACTGTTTATATCAGCTTTGCAATCTGGGACTCTTGTGAGATTTGCGGATGCTTCTGAAGGCTCTTGTAGCAGCTGTGGCAGTAAAAGAAATTCAGTCATTTGCCTTAGATGTAGACCTTGCTCTTATTACCCTGGCCTTTAGCACTTCAAGAGTAGGGTTCAAAGTCTGAAAGTATTTATGCACTGCAGTGCTCAGAATTATGATATGTAACCTAGAGCAACTATGGAATCCACAAAGTCCAAGTTCAAAATCTAAGCTCCCAGTACGAGTGGGGAGAGACACATGCCTAAGATTGCCAAAGGCAGCATGCCAAGTGAGGAGTCCCCTAAATTAGCCAATGGGAGATGATGACGGAGAGTATTTTCTATCTCCCATCCTGTCATGGAGTTTGGGGCCTGCAGGGTGGCACTTCTCTCTGCTTGTGATCCACAGCTGGGAATTCCTCTTTTGGAGTCAAGTAGCTTAGGCATTCTTTTTATGAGAACGATTTGGTCACCCACTTTATGCCAAACAGAATGACTGGATGTAGAGTCGTGCCCACCTCATAACTTTTAAAACAGTGCTTAGAGCACTCACCACTGATGTGGAAAAGCCTGAGAGGAAGAAGGGGTGTGAACAGGGGTTGGCCATTTCTTAAGTGATCTAAGCACTGAGGTATGGGATAGTCTAGAATGGGGATTTCTTAATCTTGCTTCTTGAAGCAGTTCCACTGCCTGTAAATATTTAAATAGTCATTGCGGTAGAAAGAATATGAGAAGAGGCCAGTCCCTTTGCTCCACTGACTCTTTCATTAGTTATCCAGAGGGAACCACTTAAAGAGGAGAGAATGAGAACCCCCACTCAAGACTTTCCCATAAATGTGTGGTTAGGGCATTTACATATAGGTACAAGACTGTTGTTTCAATCCTTTTGCTTATCACAATCAGAGGGGGGAGATGAATCTGCCTCTCATGTAATCTGGGTGGTGAATGATCTAACCATGGACCTAAAAGTTATAAGATGTGTGGTGGAAGCAACTCCTTCTTTGTTCTTGTTGTTTGTTTGTTTGTTTGTTTTGAATGGGGACTGATCCAGTTGGTAGACTCTGAACATGCCTACTGGATCAGGACCCAAAAGAAAAATAGGTAGATAAAAACACAGTTGGTGGACTGTGCTGGGACTGAGGCAGGAGATAGATGTCTGGATGCCCAGTGGGCAGTATCAGTATGCATGCCATCAGATAAAACTTAGGTGCACAGGGAACTTAGACCCTGAAATTTAAGCACTGAGTTTGGGCAGTCAAATGAGAATTTTTTGGATTGCATTACTTTAAAATTTGGCTAAATTAAGACACAAGCTAACTTTTAAAATGGTTTATATTTCTGTTAGTATTATATTTATGTTCTAGTATTTTATACTAGAACATAAGCTTAATAAATTATAGGATTCTGTTGCTTAGTGATTGGTCTCATGTTTGGCTGTATATTCAAATCATGATTAATAATTTCCCTTAATCTTGTTTTCACAATGTATTGAAAAATGGCACTCAATTCTCTGTGTCTCCTTCAGTAATTTTCCAGGTTTCCTCGCATGCCATTTTGGAAAAGCCAAAACTGACCTATTTAGTTGTTATGTGCTATTGTTATTATTATCATTATTTTATTACAATGACTTATTTGGCAATGATCATGATGGATGCTTTACAAGGCTATAACTAACCCATTGAAGATGTCAGTGAAAGAGACTAAACACTGTGTTTCTCTCCTTCCTCCATCTTTGCCAATTAACTGTTTATGTAAGACATGACCAATTAGAAAGGATTCTAGTGAGGACGGGAAGTCTCCATCATTTCAGAACTAATAAAAAAAGAGCAAGTATAATCAATCTATAGAATTTCTATCCATCCCCGCAGTTCTTAAAGGCATGCCAGCACCTCCATGAGGTTGACCATGTAGAAAATTGGTGACAGGCAGAGCAGTATCAGCAAAGGTGTGTCTGCTCTACCCATTGTGCATGCGATTAGTGCTGTTCTTCTACAAGAACTTGGGCTGAAGCTTGCCTGGGTAGGAACCCTGCTTTGCAAAGTTTGTGGAGTTACCATCATTTAGTGATCTTTCCCAGAAAGAGGGTGTTATGGGCTGAAAGGTGCTGGACCAGGAAAGTGGTGACTCTTTTTGCTTTGGTGTATCCCCTTTCTCCTACAAGCTCAGTGTTGTTCATCAATTGCATTTTCTCTGAAGAAGAAACTCCCTGAAAAACTCCATTGAGTCAGAAGTCAGTGTGATGTTTTTATAGCATTCAGTGAAGCAATACTGCTTAAAATTAAAGAGAGGAAGAACAATTTATTTTAGATAATTCTTTATTGAATCATGTTACAAATAACTAGAGTGAGATATTCATTGACATTTAGCTGATTTACTTTTGCAAAATATCTGCAGAATAGACTTAGTGACACAAAAATCCAGTGAAAAATTGTCACTGTGACAACTTCAAAAGCTATTTTGGGGTAGGAAATTCACACTTGTCAACTGTGAAAAAGTCTGTTGAACAGGGACAAGGTGGTGATGCTTCTCCAAAGCAACATGGACCAGTGCAACGATTCCCAATCTTCTTTGCTCTTTAGCCCCATGGGCCACCTATCCTTTTACAATTACTGTTGTCATACAATCCATGGGACTGATTCTGCCATGGCCAACATAATTTTTCCAGACCATCACATTCAATATCAGCTTTGTTTGCAATCGCTTCCCATCACGCTCACTATTTCCTTCCCCATTCTCTTCCATAACTTAAAATGAATCCCAAGCAAAGGTCAATTTTTTCTTCATAATGCAAGTCAGTTTTCACATCATTTCTCCCTTGTGATCAAAATCATTTCTCCTCACCCCTGCCCACATAATCTGCACCTCCTTGGGCACTGTTGGCATGACTGGTTAAGGGAAGGGATACTTGGCACATTCCTATGATGTGTTGCTGGTGGAGAATGATGGAGTGTTACAGAACTTCTATTTATCTGTACGTATGTACATAGTTAATAGACAATATCCCAGTATGTGGTCTGAAGGACCATAAAATCATATTTATTTGATTTTGCATTGCATTAATGCCCAGAAGCTATGCTCATGAATGAGAATTCCATTATGTTAGGTCATGTACAAGATGATGTCCCTGTCTGCACAGAGATTAGAATCTAAGTCATTTTTATGCAAATGGATTCTTTCTGCAAGTCTTGGCATTAGTTCTTAACAGGAAGGTTGCTACAGTAATGGGAGGGAACATGTGCCTGACAATTGCCTGAAGAGGAGCCACCTTGCTGCAGTTTTCAGAGAAGGACTGAAAGTAAACAGGATCGTCTGTCCTTACCATTTTGGGGCAGACCTGTCTGCATTCCTACCTACATGGAGGGACAAACTTTGTTCACTATAATCACACCATCATGCACAGGGACACTCTAAGGATTTTTTCAGGAAGGTTTATAAGAGATTTGTGGAAGAATGGCAGACACACTTCCAAATTTATATTAAAAATGTGTGAATCTGTGTACACCTCTAGGTTCACCACAGCTAATGGAAATAGCCTCCAGATGCATGTTGCCATTCTTCTAGTAATCATTCTGCAGTAGTTTATTTCCTTGTATCTTGTCAAAGCTGTCTTCCGAATGAAAAGGGCTGCATGCTCTCTCTCTTCCTCTCTCTTACCTTTAGATTTTTGTTATGAAAGTTAAGATAGTCCTCCCAGAGACTGTATAGATCGATTCTCTGACAAGGAACTCATGTGGGGCACTATGTGATCCCTCCAGCTTCGCAATGAGATACCTGAAGCTTTACTGGTCTGTTTGGCTAACTTTCATCATCCTTCCAGATGCTGATAAACAAGGGGCTGGGTTAAGAGAAACACAATTAAATTACAGTATTGGTTTGATTCTGTGTGTCACTTTTTTGAATGCCTGTGTCACTTTCTGATCATGTTGCTGAGATTTTCAGGTTCACCAGAATGTCTCCCCATAAAGAGCCCTCTTTAGTTTTCTTATCATGATCACAGTGAAATTATTTTAAAAGGTCACATATGAATTACTTGTAGAGTGTTTTGGATTACCCTTTAATTTCAGAATGAAAACATCTCAGTCATACATTACCATATTACAGTATCATATTTCAAATGTACAAAACCAAGTAAACCAATAGACTTTCCTTATGCCAGATGAAGAAGTAAATGACACTTATCTAAGTACACTGCCATATATATATATATATATATATATATTTAGATAAATATGTCCTGTTAAAGGCCCAGCTGAGATCCCCTAATAGATGCTCACCAGGTTGCAGTTTTGATAATTTTGGCCTTTATCTCTGTGTGCCGTGGAACTCCTCAGCTGTAAAAATGAAACCACTATTTTTATATGGGTATTGTGAAGATAAATTCATTACTGCCTTTGAACCCTTGAGATACTAAAGTAAGAACACCAGAAACAGACAATGATAAAAATTAATCAGTAAAGTGCATTACGGTGTGTGATAAATAAGGGCTGTAGCCACACATTCAATTAGAAGGGTAAACAGAAATATTGAATCACTACTTATTCACTGAATGAGGCAGGAAGACTATGGAAAACATACTATGTGATTATATTATTTTAATTCATTTTAATGCATCCAAATTACAGATGGATGGGCAACCTTAATTCTGGTATTTCCTCACTTTTGAGTGCTTCAGTCTTTGTATGACAGAGTAGAGCTGGATAGATATGTGTTAAGCCAATAAAACAGGAATAGAATATTCTGCAACATTCATGCCTAGGAAGGACTAGATCTTGAAACTACAGATATGGCAGTGGAACAGGGAATGTTTAGTCAGGAGTGATCAGGTTATTTTATTAATTTTGGGGTTTGCTGGACTTCTCTTTGCAGAGCTCATGTATTCTCCCCCAAACATTGTAACTTTTAAACTGAATCCCAGGGAAACAATTCTCCATGCCTTTAATCTTGCTTTCTTTATTTTTTTCAGTTGCTTTGTAACACCTAGCACATGTAAAGTATGTTTTCCTTGTGTTGTTAATAAAAAATAAACTTTTAAAACCATGATCTGATTCCTGTGTCTCAGAAGGCAGGAGTTCTGTGTGTATATATCTACGACTGCCAGGTCAGCTATTAAGAGAATTACAGAGGGGTTTCTTTTCTTTCTTTCAAGCTCTTTCCACAGAGAGAGTTAAAGAGCTAAATATGTCTAAATATGTCTTCCTGAGTTCTCAAAGAGGTTTTATCATTTGGATCATGGCTGCACACCATCTAAATTCCAGGAATCTGTGACCTTGGGGATTTTTTAAATAGAAGCCTTTAGTGGCAGGGTATTTTAAAGTTTCTTCTGGGCTCCCCAACTTTTGCAATTGAAGTGTACACTGTGCATCATTTAAAGGTGCCACAATGACTTCTTAAAACTGCATTCCTCAGCACTTCCTGATATGCTCTATTTGCTTCAGGCAAAAGCTTTCTGGAAACTGACACCAATTTGAAGGTTATTCTCATCCTTTTTTATGAGCTCCGAAATAAGAATCATTAGAATATAAATTCTTCAAGGACAGATTCTTCATTGGAGAGTTTTACAAATGCAGACATAGGAGTTAGACACCCAATTCCTATTGTCTTTCAATGGAAGTAAGGCACTTACCTGAACTTTGTGCCATTCAAAATCTTTATCTTCTTATGTTCTAAAGTATCTTCCATATCCACAATGGGGAAGGAAGGAAGGAAGGAAGGAAGGAAGGACAAGAACATGATATATACAAAACTTGTATTAGTTTAACTGGATTGTAATGTTTCCCTGATTTAATTAAAGCAGTGAAATGCTATATGTAAAACACATGCTGGTTTAAACCGTATTTACATTGATAGAACAACTTAAATCAATATATGCCACATTAAAAAACAAGGTAATGTATCCACATACAATAGGTATAATTTCCTGGAGTTAAAATCACAGTTAGTTACATTGGTCTATATGCAGAAAAGCCCCAGGAGAAGAAAACAACAGCACTATTTCCAAAGTATCTTTCCCTATTTTAACTTCAATTGAAATCTTCAGGATGTAACTATAAAGAGTTCATTTAACACTTCTAAAAATTGTTCAATCTTTGTCCATTTCTAAACCTCCAATGACTTCAAATATGGAGGCCTAAGCACTACACTATTTCAGCTGTGGTGAAGACCCTGTTGACAAGAGTTGAGAATGGGCAAGAGAAGCAGTAAGCACAGATTTTTAATAAATAATATTCTGCATTTCCATGAAGATATGCTCTGTAAAATGTTTAGAAGAGGATTTTACATGGCTTTATATTTTATTAATTTTAAAGCAATTCTGGGACAGTAAATGTCCTTGTAGTACAGTTTTTTTCAAACTGGGGTCCACAGATGCCTTGTAGGTGGTCCGAGGCTCAAGCTCAGCCCATCCCCCTTCCTCTCCCTGCAATGGGGAGCCCACGCTGGTGCTCCAGCCTCAGGCCCCCGCTCCCCATGAGGTTGCAGCACCAGCATACCTTCCTGCTGGGGGTGAGAGGAGGAAGAAAGCCCCAAGCCTCCCCACTGTATCCTCCTCCCAGGGAAGAAATGGAGTTAGAAGGGGCTCTGTGCACTGCTGCTGCCACTCCCCTCCACTGACTAGGGAAATAGAAGTACACAGATGTGTTCCCTGGAGGTTTCCCCACTAATCCCATTGGCTGGAATCCAGCCAATGGGAGCAGTGGGAGGCAGTGCATGAGATACAATACCTGAGAGCGGTACGGGGCAAGAAGGCAAGTACCACCCATCCCCTCATGCCCAGAACCCACACCCTCCCCCTCATACACACAGACCCACTGAGTCCCCACATCCCCAGTCTGCTCCTGCACCCTCCCTTGCTCCTGGCCAGATTCTGCACCCTCCCTTGTTCCTGCCCCTTCCACCTGGCCAGAAACCATACTTCCAGCCTGCTCCTCACCCTTTCACCTCACCTCCCACCCGTGTCCTGCACTCCCATCCCTATCCCACTCACTGGCATCCCTGTTCTGCACACTGATCCTCTCATTTTTTATCCCACCCCAGAGCCCAGGGTGGGGGTCTACAAACCTTGGAACACCAGAAGAGTTAATCTAGACTATGTGAAGCCCTAAATCTCAGTCCTTCCTGTTCCTCCCACCCCACTCCACTCTGCAGGAATGCCAGGGGAATGAGGTGTCTCAGTGAAGGGGGTATCAATGAGAGCAGGAGGGTTTGGAGGGTTTTTTTGTTTGTTTTTTGTTTTTGTTTTTTTGCTTCTCACTTGTATGGCCCCCAACTGAGTTTTCTGTAGGTCAGTGGCTTTCAACCCAAATAAAGGTCCCCCACCCCTGCCATAAATAAAGGTTTTTTAATGGACATAAATTAATATTTTGCTTTATTTAAAATGAAGTTTGGTAAACTAAGATGAGAAAGTTAAAGCACTTATTTCAGGTGTGGGCAATAATTTTTGACGGGAGGGGGCACTTCAAGAATTTGTAAAGTGATTGAGAGCTGCACTGTTCCATGATATTAATGGGTAGATGCAGGGCCTGGGATAGCAGTTGGGTGCAGAAGGGAGCTTGGGGTAAAGGAGGGAGTTTGGATGAAGGAGGCGGTTGTGACCAGGGACACTGGACTGGGATGCAAGGGGTTGGACTGTGGCCTAAGGCAGGGTATTGGGGTACAGGAGATGCGTGCAGAGATTTGGGTCGTTAGCTAGAGCAGGAGGGGACTGTGATCTGGGGCAGAGGATCGGGGTGCCAGATCTCAGAGTTGATAATAGGTACAGGAAGGGAGCAGAGGATTTGGGTATGTGGAGTAGAGGGCAGGAGCGGGGGACAGAGGGCTGGGGAATGGAGGGGCTGAGGTGCCAGAAGCAGGATCTGGCCAGGAGCCTTACCAGCCAGCAGCTGCTGCTGAATCAGCCTCCCTGCCTTCCCCACCCCCGTACAGGCTGCAGCCAAGTGCTCTGGAGCCCCTTTTGCTTTGTGGTTGCCTGTTATTGAAACAGACAGCTCCCATTGGCCAGTTTCTAGCCAGAAACTGGCCAGTGGGATTATGCTGGGGATGGGAGCCCTCCTAAAGCTTTCCCCCTTCTCCTCCAAACTCATAGTTTTAAAAGAAAAACCACCCTGCAGCCATGTTTCTGAGCAGCATACATGTGTGGCATGCAAGCCTGCCTGGGGCTTCCCGCAACATCCACGGGCTGGATCTGGTGGCTTGGTGGGCTGCATCTGGCCCATGGGCTATGTTTTGCCCATGCCTGGCTTAATTTGTTTAATAATTTAAATTAATATTTCCTTTCTTACTGGTTAAATTAAACTATTATCCCTAGCTGTAGCGCTAGCAAAGTGGCTTGGGGATGATTATATCATTAATGATGAGTTTCCATTAGCAGCTGGTGGTCTGCAGAAAGGTTTGCATTGAGTTGGGTGGGCCACAGGCCAAAAAGATTGAGAGCCACAGTGTAGCAAATTAATATTACAATTTATAAGAGGAGTTTATGCCTGACACCCTGATTTTAAACCAGGGATGTATATATGAGCTATTAAAACACAGCATTTTGTCCATGTGCAGGCAATTCCCCCAGTGAACATGAAAGTATTAGAAGGCTTACATGGTAATAGTGAAGTTCCACTTTAAAAAAAACCTGCTTTGAGCAAAATAGAAAGGGACAGAATTTGACTGACTCAGTGCAGATGAGGCAAGGATCAAGGGTGGTCATTTTCCTCTTTTCTAGTGTACCATTGAGGAGGGAGCCAGACTTAAGACTTGCATCACCTATTGATTAGGAGATGAAAGTTCTCAGAACTTTGACTGATGCAACCCAATGAATTTCAGCACTAAGAGATTCTGGAATGGATGTCTCCATTCAACTCGTCAGAATACCGAGGCATGGGGTGAAGATGGACCATGGCCCATCTTCTGGCACTGGTCAGAAAGTCTATTGGGGACTTTCCTATTGCCAGACCATTTTATGAGAAAGGTTTTCAAATAGTGTGATTATGGATCACATATAAAACCCTAAGATGTAGATAGGTATCTAGTTCCCCCACGTCTCTTAACTGAGTCAGCTAGAAATCTTCCAATGATCCCTGCTATTGAGATCCTTCTTTTCACACACATCTGCTGCGGATTGTGGCTTAAAGGTGAAAAGATAGGCCAAAGAATGTTCTAATGCCATGATAATAAGTAGAATTAGGAACTCAAGTCCCGCTATTCACCATAGGTATGTCTAAACAGGTGGGATAAAGTTGAATTAAAATACACAACTTCAGGTACATTGTTTGCGTAGCTAAAGTCAAAATAGCTTAATTCGGCTTTTGGCGCTGTCTACAAAGCAGGAAGTGGAACGAAGAATACTCTTCCTTAGACTTCCCTTACTCCTCATGAAATGAGGGAAACCATGAATCAGAGTAAGAAGTCTTCCAGCTCGATATTATCTCAAAATAAAAGCTTGTAATGTAGATGCGCACTACGTTATTTCAGAACAATGTCAGTTATTCCAAAATAACACTGCTGTGTAGTAATACCCTATGGATTTTATATCTATTTGGTAAGGGATAGCAGAAATATTACTGAAAAAATTATAGCTAGCAGTATAGGAAATAGAAAGTTTTGGTATGCTGTTTTTCTCGCAAAACAAACCTCATCTTATTTTGTGAAACATTTTATGCTTACATTTGCATTTCATCTCCCATGTCATTGTACATGATTTTCTGCTTATTCTGCTTTGATAACATATGTATCCTCAAACTGAGTTAAATTGTTTTGCTACCCAGATGTCTCTGTATTCCTTATTACAGTTTTGTAAGATCAATGTAATTTACATTTTAATTTGATGTTTTTAAAGAAACTGATCGGAACGACTCAAACTTTTTTACTTTTTGAAGAGACACTTCAATCATTTTTATGGTTTTAAAGAAATAGAAGGATATTCTGAATAGACTACGCTGAAAAGACATTATTCACTAAAAGGTCCAAAGGTTTATCATAAAGAAAGATGGATATTAATTTATTTTTAAAAACTGCAAATTCACTGACACTAAAGCATTTTATAAATTCATTTTGGTTTCACCAAATTGTTTCCATTAGGAAAAAAAAGCCCAACATTTTGTATTCAAAATTACTTACATTGAAATTTCCTTTCATTTTATTTAAAATATTAAAAAAAATAAAAATACTGAAACTCAAAAGTGTTTCATTGTGAGTCAAGCCAATAATTTGTTTTACTCACAAGGAATGTGCTTTTATTTTATAATTTGCCAAATATTATTTCATTTTCTGTTCAGCCCCCAATAATTTCCCCCTTTTAGTTTTTCAGAATTGCCAGGAATCCAAAATAGCCATTGCTTTTCCAGTTTTAATTCCAAGTGCTCTAAAAAGATGGGTAATACCATGTTCTTACAATTCCTTGATGCTATTATGTGACAAAGTGAAAGCATGAGCCACTGATGTAAAAATCAGTCCATTCAGATGTGACATCCTGAATAACCGTACTAACAACTTCTGTACATCAGCCAAGCACCAATTTGCAAGTAGAGGTAGGTGATTTGGGTACTAATTTTGCCAAATATTAGACATATCTTTCATAATTCTTCAGCCACAATAATACAGATTGTCAAGAAGCTGTTATTCAATTTTCAGATATTCAGGAATGCACATGAGAAACAATGGTTAGAGAGAGTTCCAAATTTCAAGAGAAATTTCTGAGCAATCACTGACTCCAGTTAGACTTTCCTGTTGCATGTACTTAATCAAAAATAACCCAGTGTAGACAAAGTTGTGAAATACAGTTTTGGCCAAAACATGGAATAAAGTGTTTGTTTTTGCTCAATGGATGGGAAAATATTAGGTAGAAAACCTGTTTTCAATCCTGGTAGATACCATACTTAGAACTCTAACATACTGGCTACGTCTAGAATGGCATGATTTTCCGAAAATGCTTTTAACGGAAAAGTTTTCCATTAAAAGCATTTTCGGAAAAAGAGCGTCTAGATTGGCACGGACACTTTTCTGCAAAAGCAGTTTTTGCGGAAAAGCGTCCGTGGGCAATCTAGATGCGCTTTTGCGCAAAAAAGCCCCGATCGCTATTTTCGCGATCGGGGCTTTTTTGTGGAAAAGAAATCTCTGCTGTCTACACTGGCCCTTTTGCGCAAAAGTTTTGCGCAAAAGGGACTTTTGCCCGAACGGGAGCAGCATAGTTTTTCCGCAAAAGCACTGACAATCTTACATCAGATCGTCAGTGCTTTTGCGGAAATTCAAGCGGCCAGTGTAGACAGCTGGCAAGTTTTTGTGGAAAAGCAGATGATTTTCCGCAAAAACTGGCCAGTCTAGATGCAGCCACTTTGTTTTTGTTTACATGGGAAGAAGAAAACTATTATATAACGCACTTGTGCTACAGCCTTGTGTTATGTCTTGATTTAAATATAACTGTTTCCATTGTAGATAAGACCACAGTCTTGTCACTTACTTTTCTGTAGTGATTTATTGAAAGCCAACCCTGTCCAGGAAGCCACTTGTCATTTTCCCACTACTAGGACAACAGTCTGCCAAATAATGACACACCTGTTAAACAGAGTTCCTGTTTTAGTTTAGCAGGTCCTGTTCACAACTTGCATCTGATAGATACAGAGCTTTGAAGTCTCTCTTGTTCTTGCTTGGAACAGCATTTGCTGAGAGTCATCTCAACTGCTAAATTTATTGGCTGCATTTCATTTCCAATTATATTAAAAGAGAAATTTTGCAATTGTGTGAGGTTTTCTAATAGTTCTAGTGTCATAACAATTAGGAGCAGACAGTTGAAGTCTGCTCTCATTGAGAAGAAGTGCCTTTGAGTGTCCCAGTAACAATTGGTTTTGATTTGATAGAGTTATGAGGGTTTGAAAATTACATTTCTCAATGAGCACAAGGTCTTTCAGCACATTTTAGCTCTTTCCCCTAACATTCTACATCTGTGTTGTGCATAATATGTGGCTAATATAACTGCATAGTGAATGGCTGTATGGTTGTATCTCCTTTTATTCTTTAATTTGTAGTGTCTTTCATATTCATAGATTCCAAGGAAAGAGGGGATTATTTAGTCTGATCTCCTTTACAACAGATCATTCAACTTCCCCCAGTTAAACCCTAGAGTATATTTCTTTTAGAAAAACATTCAATCTAGATTTCTGCTTGTGCATCACAGGATTGTATTAGAATCATAACACTGAGAGATCATGTTCAGCTGATTATCCACCACAATCACCAGATCTTTAACAGAGTCACAGCTTCACAGGACAGTTTCCCCATCATGTAAGTATAGACTGCATTCATTGTTCCTAGATGTATGAATCCACATTCAGCTGTATTAAAATTTGTATTGTTTGATTGCACCTAGAATATCTCACCATCCAAATTGCTCTGAATCACTTACCTATTCTCTTAATAATTTACCTGTGCCAAATGTCTGTCACCTGCAAAGTTTAGCAGTTATAATTTTATGTTTTCATCCATGCTTCTAAAAAAAAATGTTAAATAGCATAGAGGATCGGGACAACATTGAAAACAGATCCATTCTATTTAGATTCTCTATTTACAATTACTTCTGAGACCTATCAGCCAGATTATAATCCCTTTCGCATGCCATGTTAAATTTTATATTCTATTTTTTTAATCAGAATATTGCTCAGTGCCTATTCAAACACCTGAGAAATCCTTAAATATGTTACATCACTACGATTACCTTTGTCAACTAAACGTGTAACCTCATCCAAAAAAAGTATCAAGTTAGACAGGATCTATTTTTAATAAACCCATATTGATTTTCATTTATTGCATTACCTTTCTTTAATTCTTTATTGATTGAATTCCATTATCAGCTGCTCCGTTATTTCCCTCAGGACCAATGTCAGGGTGACAGGCATAGAGCTACTGGGCCTTCCTGTTTAGTCTTTTAAAAAATTGACATTACATTAGCAATTTCCTTGTTTCTTTTTGCTATTTTACCATCTAGTAGTTTGTGCTGCTGTCATATAGGTAAGGGGCATAATTAGGGAAAATTTATCTTGCCATATATATGATATTCTGTGTATTTACAGAGAAAAAAATTAGAATGGAAAGCCACCAAACAAAGTTGCAGACATAATTTTGCCCTTAAACAGGTACAGAACCATTTAAACTCAATTGTCATTTTTCAAGTAGCTCGATGGCATTATGTAAAAAGTGTTTTTGGATGTTGCTCCAATCCTGCATTCTGTCTTATATTCTCAGTTTGACTCCCATATGTACAACTCTAGTTACTGCTAATATTTTAATAAAATTGAAAAAAAAAAGAATACAGCACTCCCACTCTAAACACGAGAGATCAAATTAATATGGGGAAAATAAGTATCCAATAGTGAAATCTGCCACACAGATGACCTTTATGGAAATGTCATCCTTCGTTTACAGGTACGGCATGAACAGAAAAATTGTAAGCTTATCCACATTGCCCTGCCAACATGGACCCTCTCTAGGAACATAATAATTAAATTAAATTACCAGTGTGAATCCCAAAAACACATTGATAGGCCAAATATAATACTTGACAGAAAAAAGAGGCAAAATCAGAAGAATATGAAATATAGGCTATTATTGCATATCACCATTAAGTATACATGGGTATAATAAGCTGACTTGTCCATGGGCTCGAGTGTCTGGGACTAGGCCAGCCCTGATTGCAGCATGAGCCTTACCAGGGTTGAAGCAGGTGATCCCAGGGTAAAAAGATATAGGAAACTGCAGGGAAAGGGTCTCATTCAGTGAGGAAACTGCAGAGTTAAGCTGCGAGGAATGAGGGTCTCCAGTGGTCTGAGGAAGAGACAGTTCCTTAAGAAAGAGTGGAGGTGAGCAGCGCAAATCTGGGGGGGAAGGTTGCTTATTTGATTGATAAATTGTTATTTTAATTAAAAAAACCAAGACCCTAAAAAGGGACTTTCCTGAACAAGACTATGGAGTGTGTTGCAGGGGCACTGCTGAGGCAAAAAAAAGTCAGAGAGGAAAAGAGGCATCTCTGACCATGAGGGAGTATTTGGGTGGGAACTGGTCCTGTTACAATGAGCCATTAATCTTTTCCTGTATAAAATGGGAAATCCATGGACTTAGGACAAAATGTACGTTCCAAACAGGTGATGAGCCTGCAAACCCTGAATGAAGATTCAGGTTTGTAGGGCTTTTTAAACTGCAGCAAAATGTGACAGTAATGATGCTTATGTTATTTTGTATTTTAGAATTGTGATAACAAATCTGTGATGACATGGTGGTGCTCTGGAAAGACTGAATGAAATATATAGATATGTAAATAAATGTATTAACCGCACACTTCAGTATCAGTTTGGCATGTGAGAGCTGCATTGACAAACTCATAATTCTCTGTGCTGGCCACCACCCCACAGCTCGAGGACAAAAAGGCTTCTACAGAATTTATGGAAATAATTAATTAGGAAATGGGCTTACTTCAGTGAAGAGTACAACAAAGTGGCTGTTTTCTAAAATGATGAAAGTTGAAAACACACTCAACGAATCTAAAGGACATCAAAAAGGAAATTTGATACCATAATGCAGTGACAAGAAATGGTAATTACATTAAAGAAAGTTATTACAAAACAACATTACGTTCAGCGAAGCAAATCCAAGCTCTGCAGGATCCAGGCTTTGTCCAAAAACCTATATGACACTTCTGGCAGGAACTAGTCTCAAATTAACAGGACAGAATGCACATTGATAAAGCCCTGAGAAAAATAAACCTCTGGATCATGATGCTAGTGACATTATAGTTTTAATTAAAAATAAGATAAATTGTAGAAAGAAAGAACATTGGATAAAAGATAGATAAAAGAAATAAAATTGTATTTTTTCCTGAATCCCTTACTGAAGTGGCAGTTAAAGAGCTGACATTAATTAGAAGGAGCTGGTACACAGAGACAGCATTAAAGGATGAATCCTGGCCTGTCCCATCCTGTGAAAGTGGCATGGATTCTGTATACTGCACCCACTCACTGGCCCAGGGTTTTGTCCCTCAAGGTGCCAGCAGGAGAGAGATGGCTCTAAAATGAAAGGGCTCGATAAATGAAAAATGAATGGAAAGGAAGACCACCATAATAAACTTTCTTAGAATTTGTTTTCATTTCACTATGAAAACCATCCTTAAAATAAATGAAATGATGGTAGTGACATGCAAAGAGCTAACAACAGAAATTTTTAAGTTTCCTTGGGACCAGATATAATTTGCAAAAGTTCATGGAGTCACTGTACTTCATTCTAAAATGACCTGTCATCTGACACTTTTCTTTTTTTTAAAGTCTCATTGGTTAATAGCTTTCCATCCATGCTGTTGAATAAACCAAATCTGGAGACTAATTTTTTTAGATAAAATTTAAATTTCCAAAAACATTTGATTTTTTCCCCAAAACAAAAATCTTTCAAATCTTTTCCATATTCAAGACACCAGGGCCTGTTATATTCAGACTTTGAAATAATATTTCTTCAGGTTAGAGAACATATTTAAAGGGAAACATGGATAGATGAGGAAGTCAAAGGAGGCTCAGGAATAGATTGAAGAACTAGGTAGATGTTTTTCTTTGGATTTTACTGGCATGCCTATATAAACTTGTACAAGTTCAACACTTCAGGGGCTGCAAAAGCAATTACTGAAATCTTAAATGAAAGATTTTAACACAGATAGCTATAGCCTTCTTTAAATGTTATATAGATGTTTTAAAACTACTTTTATTGGTGTTTCCAAGCTTCTGTTTAGGAAACAATTGTCAAATACATGTTCACAGAATGTTTTACTACATGCTAGTTCTCGAGATTGCTGGAATTCAGCAATTGCACTAAGTTTTTGGTATCACCAATTGAAATCCATTGGCTGAGTCTAGACTGGCAAGTTTTT
>CM057845.1:184131862-184152370 GCA_030068395.1 Apalone spinifera | reverse complement strand
GAGCAGAGCAGAAGTCAGCCGAGGACCATGGCGGGAGGCAACAGCACCGCCCAGAGGGAACAGACCGTGTTTCAGTGTTAGAGAGTCACAGACATTGGGCTACTCTATATATGATGACTGGCTTATTTTTACATAAAAAAGCCTGTCACTACAATGATTAAAGTTGTCTTCTCATCTTCTATAGTCCTGTTGCACCTAACCGCTATATTGAAGGTAGTGTATTGTTACTTTGCTATCACTAGGGAACATCGTCTCAGACTCTAGCTTAACAGGGAGCACAGAGATCCAAGAAAGTGTGATAATGTTAAGAAGTGTCATGAACTGTAATAGGGATGGAACTCAGAGTTCCATAGAAGTTACTCTAAAAGGGTATGTCTACATGGCAACATTATTTCAAAATAATTAATGTTATTTCGAAATATCTTAGTCTGTGTCTACACAGCAGGCAGTTACTTCAAAATAATGTTGAAATACTGTTAAGATGGAGGACTCCTTACTCCGACTCCTGTAATCCTCATTGTACGAGGAGTAAGGGAAGTTGGAGGAAGAGTGCTCTACTTTGAAATAAGTGCTGTGTAGATACTTCCAATTTCGAAATAAGCTACGCAATTGACATAGCTCAATTTGCATAGCTTTTTTTCAAGTTAAGCCTTGCTGTGTAGATGCACCCAAAATGTATAGAGAATGTGAGAGAGAAATATAGCATGACTATCACATTTCTCAATCATCCTATGAAATGTACTTGAGAATTTTATTCCTGATATATACTTGTAGAGAATGATTACCATTCATCTATATTCTATAGGATTTTTTCCCACAAGGAAATAATTAGCAAATATAAACAAGAGGTTATTGGATAAATCTTCTTCCAGTCCGAGGCTTTATACATGTCACCTTCACCTGCTCTCTGACTAGATCCACCATATGAAGGCTATGCCCATGTTTACCAGTCAATATGTAGAGAGTACAGTTCTCATATGTTGAGTTAGTAACAATAACCCCTTTCTTTAGGTTTCCATTGAAGAATATAAGAATTTCTGAGCATCAAAAGGGAGTGAATATCCTTATTGACCCCCACCTCTCTGTGATCCTTTGACCATAACTCATGGGTAAGATGCTACTCTGGAAAACGGGAAAATATGTACCGTGGATGGGCAGACTGGAGATCAGAGAATTCAGGGAAATGAATTTTCTCACGAAAGCTTATGTCCTAATAAATCTGTTAATCTTTAAGGTGCCACGTGACTTCTCATTGTTTTTACTACTACAGGGAGTCACTGTGGCACACTCATCCATATTAAACTACTTGGTGGTTTCCAGGTGTACTTCATGCTCGGAGACAAGCAGAGCAGGTGTTCCTGCTGCTGGCATATAAATAATAGTCCCTGATAGCTGCCAAGGGAGCACTCTTGTGAGTGGATAAAAAAAAATGTACTCAGGATAACATAAAATAAAGGGTACAAAAACCTTATATGCAATGGTTTAAAACAGTTTTTAACAAGACCAACACAGTTAATTCTAACTTATGAATTAGGGGAGTACTTTTCATGGTTACAGGACTTTCATGGATTACTGGACTGATACAATATTTTTCTCTATTCTCAGGGGTTTTGTTGAGGATGCCTCCATTTTATCCTGCAGTTGTCCAGCTATTTTGAAGTCACTCCCTTTACCCTTCCTTCCATGACCCACTCCCAGATTGATAGCATCGCTGCTCATAAACACTAACCCTCTGTCTCCCTGTGCCTAATGCTCTCTGCCTCCAGAATGTCAAATTCTTGTCTTGCCCACCCCAGTTAACAGAGTGTGCCTCTCTATTGTCTGCTTCTCTGCCCTTTCCAGCATGTTCCAAGGTTCAAAGTTTTCCCTCCAATTCATCCTACAAAGGTGAAAGGGAAATCCAACAACTTTATTATAGCCAAAGATAGGGAGTGAATGAATCACAGGTTGAGAAATACAATGGTGTTTAGATACTAAAGGCTATAGGTACTTTAAAAAGAGTATAGACAATGATTAACTGGAAGTCAGGGAGAACAAAAGAGGAGACTGAAGGAGTGGGCTGGATAGAATGAGTTCATCAAGATTACCCAGGGCAAGTATTGTCGTAAACATAAAACATGATGGAAAAGATTTTTCCTATTTAATTCTATCTTAAAAGTAAATTATTTCTATTCAAATGGAGACTCCACCTCCAAATGGAGAAAAACAATTCCCCTTGCAACCTAGGAAAACAAGTCCCTCTTGAAGTCCCTCTTGACTCCATTCTAGATGCTGAGTTGCTATCTAATTTCTTGTAGGTGTCTATATACCATGACATCTACAAGAAATTAGATAGCAACAATAGCTTGACTCAGCATCTAGAATGGAGTGGTCAGTAACTTTATATTAAAAGTGGATATAGAGGGCTATATATGTAATGCCACAATTTCACCTTTCTTTTCCAAGACATTTGGCCTGTTAGATTGAAAAAGGAATCAGATCAAGAATCAGTAATAAATGAGAGCTCTGAGTCAGAAACACATTAAGAAAAATTAGTGCTAATTGAGGGAAGGCTTTGTCAAAGGTATGGGGGCTTCATGGTCTCAAATGTTCTTCATGGGAATGTCATGGGCTCCAATGACCTTTGATCACAAAATTGTGATTATGCTTCTCTCATCTTTAGTGAAAGAACCCACCACATTACCTTCTCTTTCTGATATTTTAATGACAGCAGTTTCTGGGGAAACTGACACAATTTTATGTAACCATGACAAATTTTTGTAAAGTGCAAGGAAAGTGGCAAAAGTAGTCTACAATCAAGTGTATGTATATACTGCATGGTAAATTGTGGCCATATTTTGGCTGTCAGCAATCAGATGCCCAACTACTTTCAAAATCAATTGCTGAGTTGAGAAATAATCAGTGGAGAAAGGGGCTATACAAGTGTAGTGTGTCATACAGGGTGAGAGAGTATGAAGACCTCTTCCCCATGCCTTAGACTATTCACATTACACTCTTCTGGAGTCTCTTTAAAATGAGATCCAGTAGAGTAGAATGAGATCCAGTAGAGATCAAGTAGAATCTTCATGATGTTTCAAAGTGACCAAAGCAGGGAGGGGGAAATACCATCCCTGTGCTTCCACTGTTGGCTACAGGTTTATTAGAATTTGGCTTTGTACGTTTTACAATGTAGATGCATAGTAGAGTCTTTAATAAGGAAAGAGTGACAATCTTTAAACTCAGGATTATATTGCTTTTGCCACAGTGTCACTTCCTTAATATTGTATGTGGGTTTTTATATTTCATTACTCTTTTATTAATAATAGTTGTAAGAAGCTTCAAGACAGAAGAAAAAATAAAAGCAAAGGAATTGATTGTGATACATTTTTATGCATATTGCATATAGCAAATATTCCACTTGCTATGATGAAATACACAGGGAAACCACTCAATACTGAAAATAGGTATGTTTAATTGGTATGCAATATGATGCCTACCAAGAGACAAAATATGGCTGTATTGTGTGTGTGTGTGTGTGTGTTTTAAAAGTTTAAATGACTTGGCTCGATCCAGTTTTGTACTCGGAGACAGGTATCCTCCCTCCCCCGCCAAATAGTAAATGAATAAGAAAACGCAGTTGGGGGCAAATTAAACTATTTGCAAATTCAGGTCTACTCAGTGAATAATTTTGCTTGATTAAAAAAATTAGCATAAAAGTGAAAAAGCTTAAAGTTTGTTTTGACAAGTTCAGAACATAACTTTTCTATATCTCATTTGGAAACAAAACATTTCATTTCAAAATGTCATTTTGGAGCAATATTTCATTAAAAAAATGTAACATCCAAATAATTGAAATGTTTGAAATGTTTCCTTCAAAGCAAATGATTTGGGGAAAAGGGGAGGAGGAAAGAAGAGGGCATTTTGGCAAAAAAGAAACGGTTGAAACAAAACATTTTTTCAATTTTTTCTCTTTATCAGCAGAAATTAACAATTAATTATTCACTCAGCTCTGTACATATTCTATGTAAATAAATCTTTCTTCTTACTATGATCGTTATCCCTCCCTTCAGCATTTTTCTGAAGCCCTCCCATTATCTTTGGTTGGTTCTCTCTGCACATATGAAGTTATATGGCCTAATTTTACCACAACTCAGCATGCTTGAGTTGAAGATGCATGTGCTATTTTGGACCCACTTCAGGAACACTACCTTGCTGCATAACTTGACTGAGTTACATATATGTATATTACCCTGAGAAATGAAAAAAAAAAACCTTTTATGCCTATGCCAGGTTTAAACTTTCACCCTGCAGACATTTTCCTGCAGATTATATTTTTCACAGTGGGAAAAACATATGTCTAAGCTCTCTCTTCACTTAGCAATGACTAAATAGTGTTTGCTTTGACTTTTAAGGCAAAAAATATCTTTCAGCTGAAAGCAAGCACTGGAATATCAGAAAACTTGAAATATTTGAGGAAAAGAAAAAAAATGTGATAGTACAAGCTGTTTTGCTACCTTAGCTGTAATGAGCTTTCTTAAAAATGTGTTCAAGCTTGAAAGATTTTGCCATTTCTAGAGGAATTACTTATTAGATAGAAAAACAATTTTGCTGTAATTGGTAGATCTTTTCAAACTGATAACATTTTGATGTAGCTGACTAGACTTATAGCTGCCTGCTATAACGTTACCAGTATGTTTACAGAGGATTGGTTATTAAATTCTTGCTTAATTTTAAACATAGCAATAGACCCATTTAATCCAATGTTAAAATTTTGCACGTGCATAAGTATCTTCCTGAAGTGGGTCCAAAATAGCACATGCATCTTCAAAATGATACAAGTTCTTTCTTTCATAACAGTTGTTACATCCATTGGCCTCTAAATTCTTTTTATAAAAATTCTGTTTTCCCACTATTGCAACTCTGTCTTTAAAAAAGAGGTAATCCTGATGAAATATTAGCATCAATCTTAAAATAAAAGAGAAAGAAAGCCCAGTGTGAAAGCAAGACATTCAAGGACTATACAATCCAATAAGCAAGGAGAGAAACACTACTCAGTGAGAATGGTATTTTGTTAAATGTTACTTAATCTTTTGTTCCCATCTCTAGCATCTGCTAGCCATAATGGAATTGATCTGCTTATTCAAAAATATCATACAACTATATTTAAGTTACAAATAAAGAATAGATTGCTTCTCTTACATTTATGGCCAGAGGAAAACATAGGGAAAAAATAAATCTTTCCTATGATAGACTCTTGGATACATGTTGATTCATGATTTGAGGCAGGTAATAAACTTTAATGTATTTTTATTTTAGAATGTTTTATGAAAAATAGTTGCCATTGCTATTACTTCAATTATTATATTCTGGTGAAAGCCAATGGTAAATTGCCAATTCAAAACCATTCCAAATTATGACATTGTTTAATTATCTTCTAGGAAGAATAGGGGGAAAAAGGCTTGTTTGCTCCAATAGTAATCACAGTATAAATTCAATAGGGAATTTGTCTATTGATGCTGCGAGCATACTACAAACTCATCAGCCAACAGAAAGGGAGGTAATAAAAATGCATTTCATTAGTTCAACACCCCTACAGCACAAAACAAGTAAACATGTTCTGTCTTTCAGACAGCACATCTAATGGATCCTTAAAATACACATGTTAACACTCTTGAATCTGTAAAGTTGCTAAGCGCTTGGCATCATGTTATTAGCTGTATACTGCCTGGAAGTGCTGCTCCTCTGATTTCCTCCACCCACCCAACCAGTGCAAACAGACTAAGCAAGTGATGAGAATATTTTTCTTTTCCTATTGCCCTTTTGTGGCATCAGAGCAGCAAGAAATATGCATGTGAGTTATGAAAGGGTAATGGAAAAATGATACAGTAATAAATGTCATGTTTTTAATATTTCTTTTCTTGTGACTTATTGTTATAGATATGACTAAATGTTTAGATTTTACAAGTGTATATTTATTTTTATTTGCTCTCTAAGCAGTTTATTTCCTTAGCACCTTGCAACCCCATCTCTTTGTCAATTTCTACTAACAGATCAATATGTATTGGTTTTTTTGTGGTTTAAATCTTGTGAAGCTACCGCAAAGGATGGACACACACATACACACACACACACACACACAACAATCCTGCCAACAAAATGATGCCCTGTATTGATGGAGCAAGCTTCTGGTATAGAATAAAAATAATAGGAGAGTAGATAGTTTTAGATATCTACACTTGCGACTTAGCTGTAAATTCTGAGATTATCATGATAAAACATATATACATACACAAAACTTCTGCAATTTGTTCTTCTTGCAGGGTACATTAAAGATAGCTTAATATGTTTTCCTAGCCTTCAAGGTGCAGACTCAAGATAAGATTTGAGAATGTGTTATCCAAATGTATCAGCTGAAGACTGTAGGGCTATACAACAATATGATGATGCTGCATAGTATCATTCTGGAGTGTATTAACAGAAGTGTTTCATGTAAAACATGGGAGGTAATTTCCATGATCTACTCAGCACTGGTGACATCTTAGCTGGAGTCCTGTGTCCAGTTCTAGGTGCCATACTTAGGAAAGATGCAGACAAACTGGAAAGAGAACAGAGGAGAGCAACAAGAAGAAGAAATAGTTAGACAAAATGTTACAAAAAATAGGGCCTGTTTTATCTTGAGAAGACTGCAGGGTTCTTTCAGAAGAAGCTTATCCAGGAAAGATCTTCCGGAAAAAACTTCTTTTGAAAGAGAGCGTCCACACAGCAAAAGCACATCGAAAAAGTGATCTGCTTTTTCAAAAAATAGCATCTGCATTCATTGGATGCTATCTCACATTTAAGTTGTGATAACTATGGATGGAACAGCCAGCAGGGCACTTGTCTTCCTGGAGGCCTCTTCTTTAAAAAACAAAAAACAAAAAACAAACAACAAAAACCCCCCACCAACCCTCTTCCCCATCCACATATGCCTTTTTCCTAAAGAGCTCTTTCAGAAAAAGGCTTCTTCCTCGTAGAATGAGGTTTACCGTTGTTGGAAAAGCCCCTCATCTTTTGCCTTTCTGCTGAAAGAACACAACTGCAGTGTGGATGGAAATGTAGTTTTTCCAGACATACCCAGAGTAGGAACCTGATGACAGTCTTCAAATAGCTAAAAAATTTTATAAAGATGAGGTTGATCAGTTGGTCTCCATGATTGCCAATGGGAGCACTAGAAGCAAGAGATATTTAGGTTCGATACTAAGGAAGAGCCTTCTAACTATAAAAATAATTAAATAGAGGACTAGGCTTCCCAAGGGAGTGAGGAATCCTCATTACTGGAGGTTATTAAGAACAAGCTAGACAAATATCTATCAGTGACAGTCTAGATGTATTTGATTCTGCCTCAGCACAGGGGCTGGAGGTCCTTCAGAGTCCCTTTCAGACCTATGATTCTATACATAATTTATTTCTGCTATAGGTGTATTTGGCATGGTTACAAATATTAATCAGGCATTATTAATACGGATGCTGGAAGTTTGGCATGATAACATTTTTATGTATCCTTTTTTCTTTAATTTTATTTCCACTTAAATTCTTGTAAAGTGGTAGCTGGGACATAAATTAATAATTAGCTGTAAAATCAAAGCTCTAGAAAATGGATTTTAAATGGCAAAGTAAAAAAAAAACAAAAAACCTTGTTGTAGAGAACTGTTGTTGCTTTAGTTCTCAGAATTTTCAAGGTAAAATGTGACCAATAAAATTATTTATATACCATGAGGTATCTAGTTAGGAAAATATGGTGACATATTCTCTATAGTCCAAAAATGCTAGTTTATTGGCCAATCACATATTTGGTCCAGGATCCTTTGCACTGTCCCATCTCATCTGAGTTACTTCACTGGTTTAAATATGGGGAAATTTCCAGATAGATAGCATGAGAGAGATTAGCTGGCTCTCTGCTTCCTCTATACAACCTTTGACACAGGGAATATGTTCAGAGTGTTGCTGGAACACTGGTGCATGCTACAAATCCCTGATCAGCATAATCTCCACTTCAGGGCTGTACCTGCTAGCAGAAAATAGAGGATTTTGAAGGTTGCTCCAACTTTCACCAGGTACCAAACCAATTCCCAGCAGTCCTGGGGATGGGAAGCACAGAGGTTGTAAGTGCCACCTTTGCTCCTACCTCTTCCTCAGGACCTTCAATAAGTATCTATCTTCTGGACCCCAACACTGAGATGTGTCAACCATGTGGAAGTCCCATTGGATTATCAGAGCTTTTCTAAACGAACAGTTAGTGTGTAGGAAGCTAGGTTGTAAATCTATAAATCACTAATGTGACAGGCACTAGTTGTCCATGTGGATACAGATAAATGTGCACTAAATCTTAATAGACTGATGGACTTTAAGGGCAGAATAGACAATCATGATCAACCAAGTCTGACTTTCAGCATATTGAAGACTACAGATCTTCATCCACCCACTTCCACAACAGGCTTATGATGCCTGGTTGTGTTACTGACATCCTCAAATCTTGATTTTAAATACAAGTTAAAGAGAATCCACCATATACATGAGATGAAACTGGCATGTGATTCATGTTCCGAGAGGCAGAAGCATGTGAAAACCTCCGACATGGGAAACAATTCCCTCCTGATTCCAAATATGGCAAACAGCTAGACCTGAGCATATTAACAGATAATAGGAAAAGAATTCTCTGTACTAATTCAGAGACCTCACCTCCTCGCTCCCGTTTTTAGCCATCGGAGATATTTGTTAACTGTAGTCATGGAAGGGCCATGGGCCATTGTGAGCGACCTCATTATACCAATCCCTCCATAAACTTATCAAGCTAAGCCCTGAAACAGGTTGGTTTTTCTACTCCCCCTACATCTCTGAGACAGCTGTTCCAGAGCTTCACTCTTCTAGAAACTTCCATCTAGTTTAAAGAAAAACCTTATTAATGACTAGCTTATATATATTTGTTATTGTGTCATCATTAGCTCTTAATTTAAATAACACCTCTCCCACCCTAGTGTTTATGCCTTAGATATATATAGAGAGAACAACCATATTTCCCCTCAGGCTTTGTTTTTTTAGGCTTAACGAGCCAATCTAACATCTATTCTCATAAGGAAGTTTTTCTCTGATCACGCTAATAGATTTTCCCTTCACCTATTGCAGTACGAATTCATCTGTCTTAAACATGGAAGTCCATGAGGTTTCAGCAGTGCCTTCTGCAATAGTAATATCACTTCCCCATCTCTACTGGAAATATCTCATCTAATGCATCATAGGATTTCATTAGCCTTTTCCATAGCTACATTACATGGGCAGCTGTGATTGATGGATACACCCAGAGCTTTCTCCTCCTCTGTCCCATCCAAATGGTAAACCTGAAACTTAAACAAAACCTTTTAATTGTTAGTCCATGTGTGCATGATCTTGCACTTTGCACTGTTGCATTTCATCCCATTTCTATTACTTCAGTTTTTAATATTGTCCACATTGTCTTATATGATATTCCATTCCTTCTTCATACTGGCAAAACATCCCAAGATGTGCCATCAATAAATTTTATTAGCACACACAATGCCATTTTTTTTGCCAAGGTCATTAATGAATATGTTAACTAAATTTGGTCCCAAGACTAATCCTTGAGGAACTCCACTAGAAACCTCCCTCCAGCATAAGTGTTCACTGTTCAGTATGGCTCATTGTGGTCTCCCATTTAACTAGTTCCTTACCAATTTTTTTAATTCTTGTATTAATCCCCATCTTCTCTAATTTAATTTAATGGAGCTACTTATACCTACGTGGAACTCAGAGCAAATGTAAGCCTCAAAACAAAGTAGAAAGTGATGTAGAATCAAATCCTTGACATCATTATCATGAGTGGATTACAGCATAAATATGCTGTATGATTCTAAACCATGTTTTAGTGACATTGCATTTGATATTTTTTTCATTGTTGTCATTCCTGCTTGATAGTACTTACCTACTTGATGAGGTAAGCTCTTTAGTTGATATTGAAACAGACTTTCTTCTTCGGGGAGGGAGGAGAAGTGAATCAGTAAGCTGAAGACTATTACCACTTTAATAACCACATTCCATTCTCAGGACAATGTTTTGCTTTTCCTGCAGTTTCAGCAGAGAGCTGGCATGCTTTCTTTAGCTTCATCACCATAAAGGAAATGCCAACTTGCAATATGATTGGCCTGATAAAAGCAACTCTTATTTATCATCATTGGAATGCTTAAAGCATTTTGCATTGTAAGGCATCATACAGTGAGATGCCGGTGGAATGACAACATACTTACACCATGTATTCCCCAATGGTAACTATCAGTGGATAAAGCTTTTAATACTAACTCATTTTTGCTCTCACAGAGGTCAATTGATGGCAAAACTCCATGATTTTAACAGGAGCAGGATCAGACCCAAAATGTGCATCTAGCCAGTGCCTAATTTGTACCAGGGCTGAGCATTGGCACCTCTGGGCTTAGCATTTGATAGCCCTGACATCTCTGGGCTTGCTTCATGAGCTATGAAGGTAAAAAAAAATTGCTTGAGCCTCCTCACCTAATTACTTGAGCCCTAGCAACTCTCTCATTACAAATTTAAGTATTTCACCTGACAAATCTTAACACAATACCAAAGTTCAATCCATCATGAAATCACTCAAACTTCTAGAATAATCTCTTGAAGGCTGCAGATACAGAGTCAGTAACTGTCATTTTGAGTGATAAATAAGTTTAGCTTTATGGAGCTTATAAATAAGTTTAGACCTACCCCTTTAAGGGCCAGAAGGCCTACAGCTGGCCTACCCTACTTTGTTAGCCATTCTCTACTACCCCCATGTTGGGCATAGCCCTAAAAAAATGTATGAAGCCTAACTATTTGCAACTGGCTGTGGTGAAAAGCAGTTGAGTTGGCTTCTAGATTGGGTGCTGACTTTTATTTTTCCTGGGCATGTTCTATGCCCAATCAGCCCCAAGCCTCGACTCTACCCTTTCCTCTGAAATCCCGTTCTCTTGCCACCTCTTCCCATTGCCTTCCGAGGCCCTGTGCCTGGTCTGCCTCTTCTCACCTCCTCCTTGCCCCCACCCTTGCCTACCCACCACTTGCTGCCCTCCCCAAACCTCTTTGCTACAAATCTCTGTCCCAACTGTTCAGGTGGGGCTCACTGAAGAGTTGATTTTTTTCCCCTAGAGGTGCTCCAGGGCTGAAGCACCCAAGAAGTCAGCATCTATGGTGTTCTGTTCAGCCCCTTCCCTTGGGCTACCCTTCACCTCACAGTTCATATACAAGCATTTCCTCCATATATGCCCCTGGTGACTGCATGCAAAACATGCCACTCCCTTTCTTGTTCTCCCCAAAGAATGGATTCTTTGGAGTGTTCTTTTTTTCTTTCTCACTGACTTATGTTTCTTGTCCCTGTACAAGTAGTGGCACTCCCTTTTCAGTGTGCTCATTGCCTGCAAGCATAATACTACTTTAACCGTACTCTAAGCCTCCTAGCCTTTGTACCTGCCTTCCAATCTCACTCCCTGAGGCCTCTTTCCCCCGGAGCTTAACAGGAGCTTGCTGCTGTTTGGCTAGATATGCAAATTATTCTGCAGGTACCAATGTGCCACCCACTGTTTCTGCTGGTTCTCCAGCACCTGCTGTAAGAGGGCCTGAATCCATCCCTGCTGTTTGTCACCTCCCTTTTGCAGGGTCAGGGACTTGGGATGCCAACCTGGATGGGGTATAAGAACCCTCTGAAAATAAAGCTTCTGCATGTCGTTGCTACACTGCCTCTTTGCCGTAAGTGTCTCTGCTATGGTCTTTTTATTCCCCTTGTATCAAGATAAATCCCTTATTCAATTTTTCCACAGTCTCTCAATCTCTCTTTGTAACAGGGGCAACTGTGCACCTGTTTTCTCCACCACACTGTCACAGGGTGCACAGTTGTCTGACTCCTTCTCCTGCTCACACTGAGTATTAACTCTTGAGGTCATTGCACTCTTCTGTGGTTTTCTTGCCATTGCTTTATCTCTTCATATGGTCTGCAGCCCCCCTCTCACTCCAGGAGCTGCAACACTCTTTCTATGACTCAGTACTATAGCCAGGTCACAAAGACTATGTCTACACTGCACCATAGATCAAAATAAAATATGAAATTTGAGCTATGCAAATTGTGTATTTTATTTCAATCTTATTTTGAAATAGCTTATTTCATAGTTTGGCACTGTCTACACGGTGCCACATTTTGAAATAACCCTCTATTCCAGAGGTGGGCAATACTTTTTGGTGGGGGGCCGCTCCAAAGTTTTGGTAAGTGGTCAAAGGCCGCACTTTTCTCTGGAGGGGGTGCAGGGTCTAGGATGGAGGCTGGGTGCAGAAGGTCGCGCAGGGTAAGGGACTGGAATGGAGGAGATGGCGTGAGGTCTCAGAGAGTGTTTAGGTGGAGGCAGGGGTTGGGGTGTAGGGTCGGGGACTGGGGTGTAAGATCAGGGAGAGGATGTGGGTGCAGGAGAGTATTCTGGCCTGGGGGATGGATGTGGGAGGGGTTACAGGGTCTGGGAGGGAGTTGTCACCTAGGGCAGGAGGTGCAGAGGGTTTGGATGGTGATCTGGGGGAGGGAGTTGGGGTGCAGAGGGAGTTGGGGTGCAGAAGGAGTTGGGGTGCCACAGGCAGGCGCTGGCTGGGAGGAATTTACCTAATTGTCTCCTGGCCAACAGCCCCAGCTTGCTTTAAAATACAGGCTGTTCACGTGGCTCTCAACTCTGGCTGCCCCAGTCTCTCAGGCCAATCTCTCAGCTCCAATTGGCTGGCTGTTTCCAGCCAATAAAAGCTGAGAGATTGGCTGAGGTGAGTTCTTATTGGCTGGTTGTTTCTGGCCAATAGGAGTTGAGGATTGGACTGGGGGCAGGGAGATCGCAGGAAGCCTCCCCCTCCTTGAAACTCAGAGAAACGCAGGGTCTGTGTTAAATGCAGCAGCTGCGTGTGCCTGAGGGTCCCAGCAGGGTGGTCCACGGTGACTTGGTGGGCCAGATCCAGCCCCCGGGCCATATTTTGCCCAGCCCTGCTCTATTCCAAAACGTCCCTTACTCCTTGTGGAATGAGGTTTACACGGACATCAGACTAGCAAGCCCAAAATAATGTTGTTAAGATACTGGTTAACATTCTGCTATCCCAAAATAGGGTTGCTGTTTAGACGTACCCTAAGGGTATATCTCCACTACAGGACAAAGTCAAGTTAAGATAAGCAACTTCAGCTATATTAATTGCATAGCTGAAATTGAAGTATCTTAACTGAACTTTTGGCACTGTTCATGCTGCAGGAAGTCGAAGGGAGAACTCTCTTCCTTTGACTTCCCTTACTCCTCATGAAAGCAGGGTTACTGGCATCAGCTGAGTGCCCCTCTCAGTTCGAATTAGTGTGTCTTCACTAGATCCACTAATTCAAACCCTGGAAGATTAACAGTGGCAGCTTCAATCTTCTCTGCAGTGTAGACATAAGTGTTCCCTCATCTGGCGTAGCAAAGTGCCTTCTCTCTAGCAGTTCTAAGCATCCTTCTCTTCCATTACCTCGGTTCCATCAGTGTATGGAAACCTGGATCCATCCGCTACTCAGAGTTTCAGTTATTCCCTGGTCTGACTGCTATCACATATGGTTCCCCTTAACTTTCTAGGTGTACCAGCTCCAAAGCCCTGCTTCCTTTTTCTTGGGAATGAGTATTGCCTGTTTTCCTGTAATCCTGTTTGTTACCAGCTACAAGCCAACCTTTTTCTTCACAAATAGACCTGTTTTCAATTAATTCTTTGTTTGCTTGCTCCTTTTCCAAGTATAGCCTGTGGAGCTAATAGACCTGCCTGATCATCTTAACCCTTTCTGATCATGTGTGAGATGGCTACTCCATGTGTGAGGTGGCTACTCTGTTACAAGAAGGCATGGTGCAAAGGAAGTATGAAGGAATGGGAACATCCAGTGCTCCTTTCAGAAGCTTTATTTGGAATTTAATCAATTATGACATAATGATGCTGAGACAATGTTATGTGCTGCAGATGAAAAAGAATGTATCCAGCTCTCTGCACCTGCAAAATTCAGTGAATTATGTTTGGTGGTGAATAGCCTGGCAAATCTACTGCTTGTTTTCTCAAAGAGATAAGTGTTTCTCACTGTGAAGAATTTTCTATCTGCTTTTCAAATTATGTTGTTTGGAATCAGAGGAAATTGTTGGCTTCCATAGTGACAGAACCCCATGTGTTTGTGTGTGCAGTGGGATGGGGGGAGCAATTATCTCTGTTCATCCCAGAAATTCTAGAGGTGCCTTAGGAACTTTGGGATATAATTTATAATTTGGACACACATCCTTCTTGCCTTTTAATGTCACGTAGGGAGGGACTCCATTATTAGCACAAATCAGTAATTCAGCCCTGAAGAATGGCAAGGTGTTTAATTTCTTAAGAGACATTGTTAGTATCTGTGTCACTAGATATTTGCTTGTGAAGACCTCTTCGTACATTTCAGGTGGAGCAGAATTTACTTTTATTTAGTAATATTTCTTGTTGGGAACACATTACACCTCTGCTCCAGGAACTGTATAGACTTATGGTTCATTTCTGGATGCAACACAGAATATTGTTCTAGATCAAAAAAATGATAATGACTAGTATACCTTTAATCCTTAAGTCAACTTTGGAAGTGAATCTGAGCAGGTAAAACAAACAAACAAAAACTCTAAGGAATCACAGTTGGTGTAACTTAGTCCTTCTGATCCATTTATTTGACATAAATCACTTGATTGATATTAAGGCCATTTTACACTACTATATCACAGTATAATGGTGCTTTATAGTAAGTGTAAATTGAGATCAGTGGTAACCTTATTCCGAGAAACTTTAGATCTTGGTTTTGGGAAAACAATTCTCAGAATAGGATCATCATCTCTGTAGCTTTTTTCTTTGTTGGTCAGACAGAGCTTGAATGTCTTCATCTTCACTGCATATTGTAAGACCCAGCTGTTAGCTACACATTTCCTAAAGGTCCATTCAAGGTACTTAGGAGATTCTTGAGTTAGGCAGGAGAGATCTTGTTTGTATTTGTGAAAATTTAGACCTGGACAGATCTTGGCCATTGTAATATTCTTTGTAAATGCATTTGGAGTTTGTTTATAATAGCTCATTCCTGAACATCAGAATTGGTTTGATAGGCGGATGAAAGTTTGAACAAACATTACTTATTTTAACCAAAATAGATAGCCAAAGACTCAAATGTGATATGGGACAGAGGGTGAAAATGAAATAGTAGTATAGAAGTCTTACATTAATGGAGAAATATTTTTTAACCTGAATGGAGTCACCGTTATGCAATATGAAATTTAATTTTCAATAATAAAATATGAGAAATGAGAAATAAGGGGCATATCTTATAAAGAGGGAGAAGAGAGAGATTAGTTCCCAAGGTCACCACACAAAAAGACAATAGTCTGATAATTTGCTGTCTTTACTTCAATAATAATAATGGGGAGAAACATAGCAGAGATTTCATTATATAGGGATTACAAATTAAAATGAGCATGCAAAGAACCCCTTACCATCTCAACTGAATGGATAGCTTCTACCCATGTCAGCAAGAGTGCTGAGGTTTGAAGCTCATCATTGACATGTCTTAATGAGGTGGCCAAGCCTTTCAGAACAATTTAGGTCCACTTTTGTGGAAGTAGGTGGATATTTTCTATATTCTGTTTTCTATACAGGTGTTATCTGCAGACTCCAAAGAAAAAAAATCTTGGGTTTTTTAGAATGAATTAAAAAAACAAATAAACTAATTATTACTAAGTTGTTGTTTACTCTCCTGCAGATGCTTCTATCTCTAACTTTTAAAGTCATTCCTACACCCTTGGGGCAAGACAACAATTACCATTTCTGTGACAGATTGGAAATTAAATTTATAAATTGAATGGGACTGTGCAGAAAAATATTGAAAAAAGCTAAGATGGCCAGATGGAAAAATGAGCCTGAATAAAAGACAGGAGGACTAAATCCCTTTAGAGTTGCATGTACTTTTCTATGGTCTGTTGATGGTGCATTCATGGAAAAATAAAGCCAGACTGTTTTGTTATCTTTTAACGTAATCATGGCTGTAGTAACTGTCCAAATCAAGTGCCTTTACATAATGTTATTTTGATTTCAGCCTGAGGTGGAGATATAGATAAACTTTACATTGCAGAAGTATCCAAGAAATATGTACCTCAGTAAGGTTGAAAGATGATTAAGCAACATTATTATTTATTTTTATAAAAAGAAAAAACTCAGTGGCAATGTAAGTTATTCAACTAATATCTCTTTTTCTGTTCATAAACTGGATACATCTACACTACAGAGGAAGATCAAAGCTGCCACTGTCGATCTTTCAGGGTTTTAATTATCGGTCTAGTTAAGACCACTAATTTGAAGTGAGCAGAGCACTCCAGTCAATGCTGATAACCCTACTTTCATGAGGAGTAAGGGAAGTCAGAGGAAGAGTGTCCTTCCTTCAATTTCCTGCAGTGAAGACAGTGCCAAAAGCCAAGTTAAGCTACTTTGACTTCAGTTACGCAATTAATATAGCTTAAGTTACATATCTTAATGCGACTTTTTCTTGTAATGTAGACATACCCATCGTTAATACAACATATTTTTAAGTATTCATTTTTTCACATTTATTTGCCTTATAATAACTTGGGGTTAACTAGTACTTGCTGACAAACAGTTTGTTCAAAATTTGATATTTTAATTGAAAATCTTAGCAGTTTTCATTGGACATATAAGCAAATTTCTATTTCACAAGTGGATATGGATAAGCCATAGATTTAGCCTTTAATCCACTCCAGTTAATATTTATCACTATCTATGGAAAAATATAGAAATATAGCAGTGGAAGGGACCTCAAATTTCAATCCAACCTTTGTGCAGCTAGGATCATGTAAACCTAGACCATCCTTCACAGGTGTTTGTTTAACCTGCTCTCAAAAACTGTGAGTATTCCATTACTTAACTTCCCTTGTAGTTGGAAAGTTTTTCCTTAAGTCCAATCTAAACCTCCCTTGCAGCAGATTAAGGCCATTGTTTGTCTCACCATTGGTGGATATAGTGAACTATTGATCAAGCTAGGTCTACCCTAAAATGGAACATCAAATCAAGATACGTAGCTTCAGCTACATTAATTATAGAGCTTCAGAGGAGTAGCCAAGTTAGTCAGTACAGGATAAACTTAAAAAACAACAAATAGCCTGGTAGCACTTTAAAGACTAATGAAACATGTAGATAGTATCATGAGCTTTTGTGGGAACAGCCCACTTCTTCAGATGACCAAATGACCATGGTTATCTGAAGAAGTGGACTGTGCCCACGAAAGCTCATGATACCAGTAATCATGTAGATAGATTTGAGGTACCCTGCTGTGAGTTTCCCCATCATCCCCTCAGCAGGAGGACAACATGAGCAAATGATCCCATCAATTTCCCTTACTCCTCGCACAAGCAGGAGTACCAGCATCAGCAGGGGCACCTTGAGTTCAATTTAGCAAGTCCTAACTAAACTTGCTAAATCAAACTCGGGGATATTGATTGCGGCAGCGTTGATCTTCCATTTAGTGAAGATGTAGCCTCAGTGTTCTCTTTGTAAAACTCCTCAGTATATTTGAACACTGTTATCAGGTTCCCCCTTCTCCCTCAATCTTTTTTTTTTTTTTCAATACTAAACATGCCAAGTTTTTAAAATCTTTCCTCTGAGGTAATATTTTCTAAACCTTTTATCACTTTTGGTCCTCTCCTTCACATTTTCTTCAATTTGTCCCATTTTTCCTCAAGTGCCATGCCCAGAACTGGTCACAGTATATCAGCTGAGACCTCACCAGTGCAGAGTAGAGCAGGACAATTGCTTCCTATGTCTTACACATGGAACTTCTGATGTCATATAAAATGTTAGTCTTTTTGCAACTATATCACATTATTAACTAATATTCTTTTTGTGATTCATTCTAATTTTCAGATCCTTTTCAGCAGTACTATTACCTAGCCAGTTAATCCCCATTTTGTGATTGTGTGTTTGATTTTTCTTTCCTAATGGAAGTACTTTACACCTGTGTTTACTGAATTTCATCTTCTTTTTCATACAGACTGGTTCTCCAATTTGTTAAGATCCTCTGGAATCCCAATCTAGCTCTCCGAAGTGTTTGCCACCCCTCCTAGCTTGATGATATATGTAGATTTTATTATCCACTCCATTATCCAAGTCTTTAATAAAAATATTGAATAGTGGGGGACTCAGGACTCCTGCAGGATCTTATTAGATATTCACTCCCAGTCTGAAAGGAAATGGTTAGTAAATGTTCTTTGAATATGATCTTTAACTAGTTGTACGCCCACCTTATAATAATTCCAACCCACCCACATTTCCCTAGTTTTCTCCTAAGAACTCTATGTGGAACTGTGTCAACCACTTTACTAAAATCGAGATACAACATGTCTATTGCTTCCCTCCCATATCATCCATTAGATCAGTAATCCTGTCAAAGGAGGAAATTAGCATGGTTTATCATTATTTGCTCTTGAAAGCCATGCTAGCTATCACTTATAGACCTATTACCCTCTAGATGCTTATAAACTGATTATTTAATAATTTGTGACAGTATCTTTCCATATATCTAAGTTAGGCTGACCGGTCTATAATTCCCCAAGTCTTCCCCCTGCACCTTTTAAAGACAGGTACTACATTTGCCCTTTTCCAGTCTTCTGGGACTTCACTCATCCTTCAGCAATTCTCAAAGTGTTTGGTAATGGTTTCAAAATTACTTCTAGTTTCTTAGGTACCCTAGGATGAATTTTGTCAGGTCATGCTAACTTACATAAATATTCTTTGAGTTGTTTTTTCCCTGTTTGGGGTGCATTTCTTCCTCCTTGCTTTTAGAATTAAAAGTGTTGAGCATCTGGGCACCATTTATCTTTTTAGTGATAACTGAAGCAAAATAGATATTAAACACTTATGCTTTCTGGATGTTGTTAGCCATATTTCTCCCCCTTCCATCCTCTTTCTGTGCTTCTTTCCTCTAAATATGCTGAAAGAAGGAGAGGAGATATTCAATATGGGTTTAATAAGGCCTCAACATTATTTTTAGATGTCTGGGACTACCTAGCAGATAACACGTATAAATCAGGTAACCGTCTTCTTTTTTCTCCCATAATTAACTTGGCAGTGAGGGGTGCCTTTACTAGTTCCCTTCCATTTTTCTACCCAGGTCCCTCCAGTAGATCCATTGCTGAGACCCAACAATCCCGGGGGGAAGGAGCGGGGAAGAGATCTTCAACAAACTCCCCACCTTTCCATCCAGATGCCTCCAGCACCTCCATTGCCAGGATCTTACCAACCACTCCCCTCGTCGGAGGAAATTAGACTATAATGATGGGGGGCTTGCTCCACGCTGTACCAATCATAATCCCTAACTACCTGCAGCTCACTCAGTTACTGAGCACATCCTCTTCTTGTGTTTTAGGTCCAATTCATTTTGTGCCTTAGCCTTTCTGATTGTATCATTTTGGTCTGGTCTGTAAATTTATATGAGATTACACATCTAAGCACTGAGAACAAATGTTTTGAACATAAAAAGAATAGCCTCCACTTGAATATTATATTTCTTAACTTACCTGGATTCCTTTAAAAAGTGCCCTGAAATGGGCTTGATTAAGATTAAACTTTAGATGAATTTGCATCACAAAAGTTTTTGAGATTGTTTAGTATTATTACTAATGCAATAATGTACATATCATGTATTGTAGAATCAAAACGCCAGACGTGATTATATAAGGGTGCCATGGAACTATACACTGGAAACTGCAGTAGTAGACCTAAAAGGGTTCTCTTTCTCAATCTTTAAGCCTAACTTTAAATCTAGTACTCAATTGCATGTTCTCATAGCAGGAAAAAACTTTCATGCATAGATGCTCATTTTTTCTGTGTATGTGATGGCAGATTTCATTTATGATTTGCTGTAACCGTCAGTATTTTAAAAGATCTGTTAGTACTAACGAGCCATTCCCTTACGCATGATCTCTTCTGACAATTTCCTTATAGTTGACCTCTGATTTCCTCTTCCTGATTAAAATTTTAATAGATTCATTGTTTTGCTCATGACTGTTGTTTTCCTTAGAGCTGTTACCAATTATGCTCTCAGCTGTTAACTCCAATGATTCTTTGACTAGCCTTAAAATTCTGGAAATAGTCAGAAGTGTAAGTAGATGCAAATGGTCTCCTGTATTATTAAAAATGTGACTAAAGATATATTTGCCCAAGCATAGGTTTTTAGTACAGGAACTTAGTTCAGGAGGTTGGCTGTGATGCTATCTAGAAGAGGGGTGGCTGTGTTCTAGCATAACAGGGCTCTTTTTTTTTTTCATTGTGGGGCCTAAATGTTATAATAGAAGTAATGAAGACCTGTCTATGCAGCTGGGATTTTCAGCCATCAGATGATCCACCGCTATCCTAAATATGCATATACCAAGCTGGGAGGGGTTGCGACTAATC
>CM057845.1:184120756-184131762 GCA_030068395.1 Apalone spinifera | reverse complement strand
GATGACCTCTCGAGGTCCCTTCCAGTCCTAGTATTCTATGATTCTATGATATAAGGAACATATTTATTGTTATTCTTAATATCCCTATTAAAACACTAGATGACTTACCTAGCATTGCTTGGGTCCTTAATTATTTTTTCCTTTCATTTAAATCATTGCTCTGGGGTGGGACTGGGGATGAGAGGTTCAGTATTCATGCTTCTCCGGGAAGAGAAGTCAACCCCAGCCCTCTCTGGCTGCAGCAGCTTGGGGCCAGGTGAGAAGTGTCTCTCCTCAATGGTGGAGGCAGCTCAAATAGGCACAGCTGGGGGAGTGATACATATCCCCCAGCTGGGACAGGTCCAGGTTCTTCTGACCCCCTGCATTTCCCAACCAGAATGAGGAATGAGCAAACTGTGCACATTTCTCCTTGCTCCTGGACAAAGTGGAACAGCCAGCAATGTTCCTATACAAATTGGAGGGGAGGAGCTTCAACCTCCCCTCCTTAAAGGGAATCTGGGCAGTGGGCATCTCAGGGTTGGGCCAGTCTCGGATGTGAGAAAGTCTACCCGCAGCCAGTTCCTTCCAGCTGCCTGGTGATTCTGTCTCTTTTCTGCAATACCTTTCCAGGCACATCCCATTTTCCTGGCACAACAAACCCTTACCTTGCTTTATGTTATGCTAAGAGGAAGCTGCATACCAAATTTGATTGTCCTAATTTTTACCATTTAGGAGGAATTCTTGAACAAGCAGACTGACCGACACACAGACAGACTTCCTCAAACATAGAATAGATGAAAATGAAATGATGCAGATGGTTTCAGTCTATCTGAAACTTCTTTGTATCTGATCAGTCAGTCTTGGATTATGCTACATTTGTATCTCCTAAGGCAAGTGACAAAAAAAAAAAAAAAAAGAAGGGTCTATGAACACAGTAAGGCAGTGGGAAAACCACTTGGAATGGGCCAGCACAATACATTCTCAGTAAGATTGTCATTTCTTTCTGTCTGGTCTGCTGCGTCCTCTCGGATGTTGGCATTAATGCATCTCATGTCCTCTCTATTCAATGAGATGTGACTCTACATTGATGATTAACCCAGAAGCATCTCACCCCATGCAATTACTCTGGGAAGCAGCCTATGAAGAGTTTGCTGCAGCATCAGCAACCCGTTAGACTATATGAAATCCCCAGTGGATACTATGCTATGTTACTCTTTATAATTCATAATAGGTGGTTTGTCACTTGGTCACATGACATTGTTTGTGCTCCCTGACTGCATAACTTAACTTTACTGGTAACAGAAATGCCTGAACACATTACTGGGGCTTTGTTTTTTTCAGGAAAAATGAATTGAGGGAAATGAAATGAAGGAAAGATATGGACAGAGAGGGCTGTGGGGCAGAGGATTTCCAGAAATTTCAAAGGACTCTCCTATCCTATCCTATCCTATCCTGGTTATGGACATATGTGCGCTTGTAATGCTTAGTGCACTAATGAAAGGTTCTCGGGTACTAGTGATGAGCACACTATATGAAGCAACACAGACTAGAATACATAGATCAGATTGAAAAAGATACAATTGGTATCTTCCTTCTTCCTGAAACAGAAACATAAATCATATGAAGCAAAGTCTAATTGACAGGATATTTGACTGCATGCAGCAGGGCCCCAAAGGCAAATGCAATGCAGTATCAAGCAATTGGGAAAATATACCTGAAGGATAGTAGCTACTTTTAAAGGGAACTTTTATAAGAAGAATAAATAACTGCATGCAAAGGAAGTTAAGCTTTATAGTTTAAGCAGAACACAAACAGGCTTCAGAACTAGGCTCATAACCAATATTCCACAAATTCACAAATGTTCAGGACTTACTGCAATATTGGATGAAGGTAGTAACCATCCAAAAATAATTTTGTTTGTTTGTTTTGTTTTGGCCTCTTTTGGGTTGTGCTTTCGTGTTTGTTTGACTGCTTGATTGTTAATTTGTTTGCTTTTTGAGGAGTATGGAGTGGAAAGTAGACTCCTGAACCCTGAGGTTTGCACCCAGGGATTTGATTTTGAAACTGTGTTCTGTCTTTAATTGTGGAAATTTCACCAGCCAAAACAAATTTAATAAATATAAATGGAGAATGATAAAAGAGAAAAACATTTAATCTTTCATTAAACTAGCCCGACAAAAATAGTCTTTGGCTAGTTACCACCAATGTCAAGAGAGTGAGCCACCCACCAGATACAACAGGGATTCCCATAGCATCTAATCTTTGCTGGCAGGTGGTATCTCCTAGCATCTATTTTCCTCAAATTGTTCATTGCTCTCTTGCATCAGTGGTAGAAGTTCAGAAGTAATTAACATTACCTCTTATCTCTCCCTCTTCATTGCCATGACCTTCTGTTGTGTCCCCAGCACTGATTGTTATGGTGCTTGGTTGTTTTCCTGTTCCTCCCCAATCTAGCTATACTGTCACATAAAAGATTTCCCTTAATAAAACAATATAGGTCTGTTGTTTTACTGACTGTGGAATAATACATTAAAATCTGTGTTTGTGCATTTTGTTTTTTAGTTCTCTAGCAGAACTGAAAGCAGAGCTCTTAAAAACTGCCATGATGCCAAGTAATTACCTGAAAATAACTATCTGGGTTTAGACCAAATAGCCTATCTGCAATATTCAACAGTATTATTACAAAGGAAAGGGAAGGCCCATCTCGTTATGTGCCCTGTGACACTGGGGATAAATAAGAGGTTTTTTAAAACAGTGGCAAAAATGAAAATGATTACTTGTTCCTTACCTGTGAGTATATTTCGTCCCTGCTTGCTAAACTACTCATAAAGCAACATATTGATGTGTTGTGCAGTGCAGATAGGGCAGAAGTAGCCACCGGGCAGCACCTGTAAATGGTGTTCTTGTGCTTGCTACTTACCAGAAGTAGCCACTATATGTTGTTTGGATGACTCAGAGATTTTTACATTCAGGGCACGTCTAGACAGCACCTTTCTGTTGGAATAAGCTACGTAATTTGCGCTATGCAAATTATGTAGCTTATTGCAAACCTAAGTCGAAAGAGTGCCAAATGTCAAAATAGGGCACTATTCCAATAAATCCCTTAGCCCTCATGGAATGAGGGTTACAGGGACGCGGGAACTTTTAAAGACGCGGCGTTGTTATTTCAGGATACAGGAAGTATCCTGAAACAGCAACGCAGTCTAGGCGTACCCTTAGAAAGGTGCCCGGCACACATTATATTCCTATATGACAGAGACAGCACTGACTTATTTTTGTGACTGAGACTTAACAGTGTCTATTGCTAAAGTGTGTACAGTATTATCCTTTCCCTAATAAAATGTAATGTGGTGTTAGTGATGTTCCCTATGCGTGGACTCTGATAACCAGGGTAATATGACTGTCAAACAGAGGGCCAAATTCTGTCACTCTTATGCTGAATCATGCCTTTCTCTATTATTAGTTCCATTTATTCCAAATGGATCATTCTTGGAATATGATCCCAATCAGTATGAATGTGGGTAGATGAACCTAGCCAGAAAATTGTAAAGATTTTTACACCATTGTGACCACTGTGGAGACAAACATTAACCTTGTAACATAAAGCTCCTGTTCTACAATACATAGTGATTGCAATTCATAAATCAAACTCTTGGATTTGAAGCTACTTGTTAAGTGGAGGAGAAGAAGGCAGGAAGAAAAAAAGTTCCTGGTGTTGAACAAAGCAATCCATAAAGGTCTGTTCTGTTACCTTCCCCACAGTGAGTCTTACCTTACTCATCCATAGTTCCATTATATACAAGAACTACTCATGGAATAAAATACTACCTACTGTCCAGAAGGGTGGAAAAATATGGCTCTGTCATTCTTCAACTAACCACCAGTAGCTCTGTGCATACTTTGTAATTGTAATTGCATCAATGTAGGCTAGAAGCTTTGCATAAGTTACTCTCTTATTTCAAATGCAGAAAATACCTTTTGACATATCCACTGTATGAAGATATAAAAAAGTTAAACTACAATATTAGTCAGTAAAATCCTAATGCTTTGGCCACAAGCTGCAAATGATTTGTGGGATCAGTGCAAACTTCTTTTCCCTTTTCCCTTTTAGTTATTCAAAGATGGCTTTCAAAGCTTTTTTTTCCCTTCTAACATGCAGTGCCTAGCAGCATATGCCTCTTCCAGCATCTCCTCCTCCAAATTTTTAGTGTCACATACAAATTGTTCAAATCTGGCCTGACATCTGCTCTTAGTGTCCTGCACAGACACCTGCAGTGGATGTTTTCTCCTATTTGTGAGACAAATCTGTCATTTAACAAAGTGTCTACTGGAATTTGAGGAAAAGACAATAACTTATTTTGTGCTATTTTAATAATATCCTTGGTTTTCTAAAACTGGAACCCAGCAAGATATGGAAGATGATGCATATTAGCAAATGGTGGCTAAAGTAGATGGACAAAAATGACTAGACAATGGTGCTTTAATAAATTTGACAAATACGTTATTGCAAAAGTCAGCCCAGGATGGGTCTATCTCTTTGAAGGTAGAAAAAATGATATACCAAAGATAAAGCCCTCTTTAATGTGTTCTCCAAGGAACCAATGGTTTATCTAGTGTGATATCTCTTCCTTTACATTGAGCAATATATACTGCTTCAGTGGAAGGTACAAAAACTTCTGTAATGGAAATTATGGGGTAATCTATCCACGGGAAAAAATTCTTTCTAATCTAAGGTAATCAGTAAGGTTAATCATGATTAATATCCCTTGGATAACTTTGTCCTGTCTTATGTTTCTGTGAAGCCCTTGTTATCCATGTAATTGTCGAATCCTTTTTTAAATCCTACTAAAATCTTGTCCTCAATGATAAATGGTAGCACTTGCAGTAATTTCTAGGTTGATTAAGCAGCATTTTAATAAGTATTTCCTTTTAAGATTTTCAAACTTGTTGCCATTCAGTTGTAGTGAATATCTACTTTTTGTAGTGAATATCTAGGTTTGTAGTGTGGCATGAGACTTTCTATATTCTATTTACTAATTTAAATGCCTTTATCACATTTCTTTCATGTGTCTTCTGCCAACTGTCTCTGGATCCTGTCTATTTTTCTGATGTCATATTTGAGGTGGAGTGAACAAAATTAACCACAATAGTACTTTTAAACATAAATAAATAAAAACGGAATTTTAGTGTTATATCTCATTTTGCACTATAATATTTAGCTTGCTCTTTGAGCCATTGCTGATCTTTGAGCAGAAGTTTTTATTGAGCTTTCCACAAGGATGCCTTGTTTCTTTCTTAAATTGTTTCAGTAAATTTAAGGCCAATGAATGTGCATTGCATTGCCCTCATCTAGAGCATTTCACCTGACATCATACTTCACACCTGCTTATCTTTAAGTCTCTCTGAATTAGTCATATCTAAGTCACTATTTTTCTGTAGTGTAGAGAATCTAAATAATTAAAATAATTTCCGTATTGTCTGCTAATACAGCCACCTCTCTGATCACTCTCTTCTCTCTTCTCTCTGATCACTCACTGATCTTTCTAGATCAACAACAACACTCCTTTTATGGTTCCTTGGAAAATGTCTCTGTTAGCCTCTTCTCATCTGGAAAATTAGTCATGGAGTCTCACTCTTCATCTTCTGTCTCTTATCTACTTTTTAATCTATGGTAGAATTCGAGTTAAAATCATGTATCCCTTTAAGTCAACCGCAAAACTCCACCTCTTTATTGACCATATGATGACTATGAGGGACTCTTGCTAATTTCCTTAACAGCTTAAATTGTTATAACAGTGTTAGCTTTTCTGTAATCAACACAAACCTTACAGTCCCATTTCTTTTAGGAACCATAATGACTGGTGAGGTCTAGGAACTGTCAGACATTTAAATTGTCTCTATTTCCAGCATACTATGTATTTCTTTACAAATGTGCCTTCACTTCCCAATGGTTTGGTAAGCTCTGCTAAGAGCAAGCTGTGGTTCTACAGTGTTAATTTTATAGACCATGAGTTAACTAGCTTCCTGGAAAACATCCAATGGTGTTTCTACAGCAAAGCAAAATTTCTGCCCTTTCAGTCTGTTAACTCTTTACTCATTGTTCTGTCATGATGTAACATGCTTCCATCATGTACTATAACTCCTTTCTAAGGTTTGTACACAATCAGACACTGGTTCCTCTGCTACTTCAGTGTCATCCTTCCTGGAATCCCTGAGATCCAAGGGAACGCTAACCAGAGATGCTGTGTGTATTGTGTGCGGGGGAGGGAGGGTAGAGGTAGGAGCATGGGTGGGTCAAGTGACACCAGCATATTGTCTTGCTAGGGACAGGGAGGGAAAGGGGCTCTGTCCTTCTTTCCCTGTGCCTCTCCTCCAGAACATACAGCTGCTTTCTCTGATAGCCGAATGGGGGTCAGGACTGTGCCACTTTTGAGAAAGCCTATCTGGGAGGCAGTAATGGCCCATTATCTGCCTTGGCTCAGCTGCCATGGGCAGGGGCCAAAGTGAGCCAGAAACATGTGAGGGGGCAGGGAAAAGGAGGGCTCCAGTTCACTCATCCCCTGTCCTTGGCAAATGGAGCAGTATTGGGCCTCTATCCTGGACCCTAATGCCAGGGGCAGGAATGAATGATTTGGAGCCATCCCTCCCCCCACACATAAACACGCACCTCACCCGTCAGCATGCTTGGACTTTGTCCCCAACAACCTGGCTACCAGGGAGAGCAGCCATATGTGTGTGGGGAAACACACAGGGAGAAGGACAGAGCCCCATCCCCCGACAGTGTAAGGAGGCACAAGTTTTCTATGACTCTAACCTTCCTCCCATACAGGAAATCAAATGGGAAAATCCTGTGGACAATCGGGTTGTCTCCTTATAAGTATATACAAGTGTAGCATTTCATCTGTCACTTGCCCGCTTTTCCCACTGAAGCTAACTAAATCATTTGTCTCTGTGATATGGGGGCAAATCTTAAGCCAGGGCTGCAGCTGCTGTGTCAGTCTGTATATTAGTGACAGCACCTATCTCTGGTTATCTGTTAGTGAAGTCCACTACTACCAATATTATTCTTTCCTCTCTAGGCTGGGTGTGGCATTAGAACAACAACAGTGCCTCCCCTGACAGTTGCTTCCCTGGTTATTGCCAAGGGTGCAGGGGAGCCTTGTGGTGCCTGACATAAGACACAAGACATGCAGTATTTTACCTCATCTGCGTTGTTAGCCAAAAAAAAAAAATCATCTTTAACTTCTCATATGTCGTCTTTGATCCAAAATGACCATCATGGGCTAACATTAACCCCCCACGATACTTAGCAGGCAAAAAATCTCTCTAGGACTTGTTTTTCCTATCAGCATCATCCTATACTTTCTTCTCTCTTCTACAAAACTTTTCCTATTCCCAGGCTACGTCTACCCTGCAGGCTTCTTGCACAAGAAGCTTTTTGTGGAAGAGATCTTCTGCAAAAACTTCTTGTGCAAAAGCACGTCCATGCCTCCAATGCACATCGCAAAAGTGATGTGCTTTTGTGCAAGAGAGTATTCACACTGCATGGATGCTCTTGTGCAATAAATTTCTGATCGCCATTCACAGAATGGCCGTCAGAGCACTTGTGCTTTTTCTGATAGGCCCTTTTTGCACAAGAAATCCCTGTTGAGCGTCCACACACACCTTTTTGTGCAAGAACTCTTGCACAAAAAGGAATTATTCCTCGGACAAAGAGGAACACCTATGCCGCAAAAATCCTGCTGTTCCTTTGATTTGCTGTAAATTTACTTGCACAAGAATGCTCTTGAGGTGTGGACGCTCTGTGGGTTTTTGCTCAAAAACAGCAGTTTTTGCACAAAAAACCCTGTAGTGTAGACATAGCCCCAGAGACTACCCATGCCTGCTGATAGATGAGGCAGAATAGGTGGTGGCTTCAACAGTTCAGTCCAGATAAGCATGCTCAGTACAGCCAAGCAGCAAATCTGGGGGAGGGGGGACATGTGTCCCAGCATGGCCTACCCCTATGTGTTGCCTCTGCCTTTTCCCCTAGTTGATAATTTCTCCTGTGATATCTAGAGAGGGGGGTCGATTCTGTAAATTCAGGGATGCTGCCAGCGCTAAGTACTGTCTCAGTGAGAAGGATCCTGTGCTGAAAAGGGCCTTGGAGACATCACATTCATTCTCAATTCCCTCCCCAACACCCAGCTGCAGTTCATTTTTCAGCTTGTTGCTGCAGTATACAGTACTGGCAGCTTTGGACACACTCAATTAACACATCTGCTGGAATGCTCTATACAGTCTGCCAACATTTGAAGCACCTTTTAAACTTTCACATTTCAAATGTATTTGAGCTAAGGGTAGAGTGGTTTCCAGTATTCCCAGTGCAAGGAGTTATACATTTTCTCCAGGGAGTGTATCACTTTCCATAAGCATGTCTTTTGTGACCAAAGAAATCCACGTGTCAGTATCTCTCCAACCCTGGCAACTTTAATCAACTTGTTAACAACCACCAATGAATAAGATCTTACAAAATTTACCAGGGCACCCTAAGTCATCCCCATGAATCCTGAGTCTAAGGTGCTTGCATTTTGCTGGGTGACCTAGGTTGGTATTTGAATTTACCTTGCTTAGGGCACTTTCTTTTCATAGGTTCAGTGGAGGATATTCTTGGACCATTCTCATGTAATAGAGGTCTGTAATTATGATAATCAGAAGGGGTTAGATTCTGGGGTTTTGGGTACTTGGATTCACCACTGTCTGTCCATAACCAGAGAGTGGAGAGAATGCAGAGCTGAAGGCAGCACCCTCCATGAACTGAGCAAATTACTGAAACAACCAGTAGAAGGCACCAGAGCAGTGAGTTAATCCCATTACAGGGAATCTTAGAGGTGCCTAAGCGGCGAGGAGTCCTGTGGCACCTTATAGACTAACCGAAGTGTTGGAGCATAAGCTTTCGTGGGAAAAGACCCACTTCGTCAGATGCACGTGCATCTGACGAAGTGGGTCTTTGCCCACGAAAGCTTATGCTCCAACACTTCGGTTAATCTATAAGGTGCCACAAGACTCCTCACCGCTTTTGCAGATTCAGACTAACACGGCTACCCCTCTTAGAGGTGCCTGGGTACCAAGGACATCAATGATGCTGTGCTGTCCTCTGAGTAGCTCCACTCTTGCTAAGGTGGAGTGGCATTTTAGATGAACTCTTAAATAAATTCCATTCTGTCCCACTGTTTTGTTGCTCTTAAGTGTGTCAGTTTGATACAGCACCTCCTTTATTCATAGCTCACATTTCTTTTTTGTTATTACCTGAATAGGGAGGGTCCAGGATGAGTTTCTTCCATAGCATCCTCTCTAGTAGTGAATACTGATGCAAAAATATGATTTATCTTCAGTATAAAATCCATTGCTTCATTCACTCCTTTGCAATCCAGTGAACCTAACAATTCTTTTGCAGGCTTCCTGCTTCTGATATAATTACACAGTTTCTTATTATTTATTTTAATGTCTCTAGCTAGCTATTTACTATACAGATTGCTACTTCTGCTTTTCAGTTCTCATCTTACATTTTTTCCTGCCATAGTTCATGTTCCTTCCTAGTGGTTTCGCTTAGGCTATGTTTTCCATTTATTTGAAGGATATCTATTTGGCTCAATAACCTCATTTAGAAAAACCTTTTGTTTAGGGGAATACATACCTTTGGTGACTTCATTTTATCTCTGAACATCTTAAAAAGCCTCTAAGTTAAGCTTAATAATTTAAATTACCTTATGTTTCACTGCTGGGTCTTTTTGATTGACTTTCTCATTTAATTTTAAAGTTCCCTTTCTGAAGTTTTGTGTCATTGTTTGTTTTTGGTTTGTTTCTTATCCATGGCAAAGAAAATGTAATTACATGGTGGTCACTATTACCTAACAACTCAAATATAGTCTTGAATTAACTCTTGAGCTGTTGTCAGAATTAAGTTAAGAACAGCTCCTTCTCATCATGCCTTATTCTTACAAGAATTAGTCATCTTGTCTGTTCTTAGGAGATTGATGCTGCAGAGATTGATCTCCTGGGGTTCAATTTAGTGGGACTAGTAAGAGGTGATAAATCAACCATTGTTGGCACCCCTGTCAACTCCAGTACTCCACTAGGTCATGAGGAGTAAGGGAAGTCGACAGGAGAGTTCTTACCATTGACCTCCTGCAGTGGGTATGCCACAGATTCTTAACCTAAGATACGTCAACACCTGCTCCACTGGAGTTGCATATCTTAGGCTGACTTTATCCCTTAGTATAGACCAAGCCTAAGATATTGAGAAACTTCCTTCAATAAATATGGGTGCGTCTACACAGCAAAGTTAATTCGAAATAACAGCAGTTATTTTGAATTAACTTCAATAGTGTCTATACATGCAAACCGCTATTTCGAATTTAGCGTAGCGCTTAATTCGAATTTGGTAAACCTCATTCTACGAGGAGTAACGCCAAATTCAAAATAGCTAAATCGAAATAAGTGCTGTGTAGATACTTAATTAGAATTAGCTAGCCTCCAGCCCTTCCTAGTTTCACCTGTTGGCCACTCTGGGCCAAACCAGGAAAACTCTTCTCCTCTCCCCAGGCCCGAAGGCCTTAAAGGGGTAGACTCTGGCCACACACTGCATGCCAGAGCCAGGCCTGCCAGCAGCCGCAGCCCCTCACCCACAGCCCCTCACCCACGGTCGCACAATGCCATCCAGTGGCAGCCAGCTGCCCCTTAAAGTAAAGGAGCTGCATCAGGCATACGCAACACTGCAGGGGTACCATGAGCAGAACCTGGGAGCCCTGCGAGCCCAGACCCGCATCATGGAGCAGTGGGTGCAGGAAGAATGGGAGTTCTGGTGGGAGCTGCTTGCCCAGAGTCGTGCCATCTGTGCCCATCTGCAGACCCTGGTGCAGAGCATGCTGCCTCATGCTGCTCCCGCACCTGCTGCCCCCCCAGCTACCACCTCCCACTCCTTCTCCCTCTCCCACTTCTCCCTCCTCAACCTCCACACCCTCCTCCTCAATCTCCACACCCCCCAC
>CM057845.1:184097294-184110574 GCA_030068395.1 Apalone spinifera | reverse complement strand
GTGTATTTTACTACTCTCTTTTCCTCCTTTGGTGAGGATCCTGAAATCTACCATTTCATGATCACTGCTTCCCAGGTTGTCACTCACCTCCACTTCCCCTATTAGTTACTCCCTGGTTGTGAGCAGAAGGTCAAGCTGCGCACGGCCCCTGGTCAGATCCTTCAGCACTTGCGTCAAGAAGTTATCCCCAACATTCTCCAAAAACTTCCTGGATTGCCTGTGTACTGCCGTATTGGTTTCCCAACAGATGTCAAGGTGATTAAAGTCCCCCACGAGAACCAGGGCCTGCGATCTCTCAGTTGTCCGAAGAAAGCCTCATTTACCTCATCCATCTGATTCGGTGGCCTGTAGCAGACACCAACCACAACATCACTGCTGTTGTTTGCTCCTTTAAACTTAACCCACAGACTCTCGACAGGTTTTTCTCCCTCTTTATACTGGAGTTCAGAGCAATAACTGTGCTCTCTTGCGTATAGTGCAACTCCTCGTTTTCATCCCTGCCTGTTCTTCCTGAAAAGTTTATACCTTTCCATGACAGCGCTCCAGTGATGCGAGTCATCCCACCAAATCTCTGTTATCTGAATTTCCTGGACTGGGCCAGGGCCTCCAGTTCTTCCTGTTTCTTGCCCAGGCTTCTTGCATTAGTGTACAAACACCTCAGATAACCAGTTGATTGCCCTATCTTCTCCATTTGAAACAGGGGTCCTCCTTTCTTGCTCATTCCTCTCTGCATTTCTTTCCAGTATCTGACTTTCCCACTCCCCTCAGGGTTTTGGTCACCATCCCCCAACGAACCTAGTTTAAAGCCCTCAGAAAAAACTTCACAGATTTATCAATACAAAGAAAAAAATTACTTCTTAATATTTAGATTGAATTGGTGAAGCTTCAGGATTGATATTTTCCTGATTGTTAAGCTGCTATTAAAATGATTATATGTTTGCAGTTTCACAATAGATTCTTTGAATTTGCCACTATCATTGTGGGAAACAATGTAAACAATTTTTATCATGCTAGTGATTGATTTTACAAACCCCAAAATTCTGGTTCTCATTTATTTCTCATTGATTCTACTTTATTTCCCAACTGAGTTCACTATTGGCAAATTGATATATTTAGTTTCCTTCTGTGCTAATTTTCAATGTTAAATTGAGCCCAATATGGTGACTTTCTTCTAATAAGTCTGTCTAGTAAAGCAACACACTGCTGTACAATTGGTCCTATTCAAAACCCAATCCATTTGCCAGTACAGTGATCCTAAATTAATGTGCAGTTTCCACTGTATTCTGAACACTAAACCTTATCCAAACCACAGTTGAAATATTTCAACAGGATTTGGATCAGGTCTATGGTGTAGATCAGGGGTGGACAATAAAACGGCAGCATTTCACTAGGGTTAGCCCCTGATAGGCTCTGCCACTATATTTACCTGCACCTCCGCAGATACGGGCGATCGCAGCTCCCATTGGCTGCGAACAGCAATCTGTGGCGAAAGGGAGCTGCAATCCCCCGTACCTGCAGCGGCACAGGTAAATACAGTGGTATAGGGGCCTATCAGGGACTAACCCTAGTGGGTTGGATCCAGTCCACTAGCTGGTATTTTCCCACCCTTGGTGTAAATGCACAATACAGATGATCCAACTTTTTCCCTTTTTGGGGTTTGTGTTTAAATAATGTAAGAAAAATAAAGAAAACAAACATAATTTCAACTCTCTCTCTCTTTCTCCCTCTTCCTTTCTCTCTGGGTAAATCTACACAGCAGGCTAACGTCAAATTAAGCTACTCAACTTCAGCTACCTTTAGCTGAAGTCCAAATACAGTAAACTTCTGATAATCTGGCACCTTTAGGACCCAGGGGGTTCCAGGTTATCAGCCGGACTATTGGAAGGAGGGGGCTATGAGGGGTCTAGGGTGATGTGGGGGAGGGGGGATGCCACCCCAGATCCCTCATACCCCCCCTTTCCGATAGTCCAGCTCTGCCCCAGGCATCCCCGATTCAGCCGCTGCTGGACAGTTTCAGCAGCAGCTGAATTGGGACACCTGCGGCAGAGCAGCTGGAGTGCTGTCGGGTTGGTCTGGTAGCGCCGCCCCTTGGCTCTGCAAGACCAACCCGGCAGCACCCCAATTGCTCTTGGGGACGCCTGGAGCAGAGCAGCTGGGATGCTGCCGGGTTGGTCCCGCAGCACCCGAGGGGCAGCGCTATGGGACCTACCGGCAGCACTCCAGCTGCTCTTCCCCCAGCTTCCCCAATTCAGCCGCTGGTCAATTTCAGCAGCAGCTGAATCAGGGAAGCCGGGGGAAGAGCAGCTCCAATGGTCCGGCTGCCCAGAGCACTTCCGGGTTCCTGATGGTGCCGGACCATCAGATGCCGGACCGATGGAGTTTTACTGTAGCTTAATTCAGCTTTTGGCACTGTCTACACAGAAGAAAGTCAAAGGAAGAACACTCTTCCTTCAACTTCCCTTACTCCTTGTGAAATGGGAGTTACAGGAGCCAGAGTAAGCAGTCCTCCAACTCAACATTATTTTGAAATAATGGCTCACAATGTAGACACGGACTACGTTATTTCAAAATAACATCAGTTCTGAAATAATGCTGCTGTGTAGACATAGCCTCTCTTCCTCTAGTCAGGGATCATAGATCATAACACAAGCAGAGTAAGTCCTCAAAAAAGGAGTCCTTATTTCCTTTGCCAGATCCTAGATCCAATCTTTCTGTTACAGTAATTTCCTTTAAGAATAGAGGAATAGAATCTGGATATCAACAGTGCTGTGAGGCGGGACTCTCAAACACTTCACTTTTTGAAAGGCAAAATTGCAGATGATAAGGTTATCATGCTTTTATACATCAGTGAAACTTGCTAGTGAAAGCAGTGTGAAATTATTTTCCATTTCATCTATCAATGTGCCAAGTCAACACAGATGTTCTGTTCAGGCGGCTATGGTTGAATGTACATCCAAAAGAAAAATAAATAATGTTATTTTCATCTTACACAGTGGAAAAGAAACATCTGTCATATCAAGTGTTTGTATTAAAGTGTATGTGTCTTTGTGTACTCCCTAAGCAACTTAGAATTGAGAGACAAGGTTTAGTTGAACTTACACACATAATAAAGTTAGCAGGTATTAAGAAAAATAGCCATTTCTTAGAGACAATCCTTTCTACTTAATTCTTCTAAGATTTTAGGTGCATTACTGCAAATCCAAACTTTCTCTGCTGCTTCTGCATGCTTAATTATAAGTTCCCTCACGCCTTGCTTCTTTACACTGCTTTTTGTTACATTACATCAGGTAATGCAGGACGTACATCTGAAAATGTTGTGATATTAAATGCATAAAACTCCATGTAATGTAGTCTTGATAGTCTGTGTTCTCTGGATCTTGATATTTTATGTTTACTGTTTCTCTTAGTGTTTTTTTCTTGTATTCCAGCTAATTTCTGTGTTTCATTAATCAGTTTCAAGGAATTGATAAGGGAAGGAAAATTATAATTAGTTCACTTTATAAGGGACTTATTTACAGGAGTCACAGGTGAAATTTTGAATAAGACAGTAGAAAAGGTTGTCAGGAGATAACTCTCATAGTATCCAGGTGCTTCTGAGTGCCTTGGTTTTGTCAATTTGGGTATAGAGTTTGGCACATAATTATACTGTTTGATGCTCTTCTTGAAGATGAAAATCAAATATCCACAGGGATATATTATCTGGTCTATCAGTTCCCTTTGATGTCATTTAATATCAGATGCTGTTGATAGTCTGTGAACTCCGGTGAAAGTAGACAGTTTCCTTAATGTGGTTTCTTCCTTCCTAGTCCCTTGGTGAGATTGCAGACGAAAATTGTGTACAACAGTTCCACTTCCCCAGAGGCTCTCATGAGTGGGATGCTTCAGTGTAGCCTATAATCAACCTCTTTTAAAGCATTCTTATGGTGTGTTAGGAGGTCCAGTGAGAAAGCATGGGAGTACATGGCACTCAGCTTTATGTCTCCATTTCATCTGACCTAAATAATGTGATCAAACACTTCACTGTCTCTGGCTGGGACTGAGGCATAGGTGAAAGCAGAATGCTTACAATTCAATCCAATCAAACATATGGAAGAGATAATAGTGGGGACTTTGGTTAAGGATTTTTTTTTCTCCACTGACCAACAAAATCCATACTGTTAGATCTCAAGCGGCAGCGAAATTATATCACAGAAAAACTAAGGATGCATTAGGCCAGGAGATTTCAACTTTTTTGGTCAGAAGTAGTTTGCTTTCTGTGTCTTTTTCTCTTCATGATTAGATCTGCAGTGCAATCTACAACATTTCTATAGAAACAGAAGCTGGTGTGAGCTCTCCCACTGTGAGAGCACAGGACACCAGAGCTCTTTGGTTTTCACGTGGAGTTAAGGTGATTTTTGCCAATGAAGTTCTAAATGTTTGGAGGTCTGACTTCCTGAGAGACCACATCTCTGCCAATGTGACTTTGCCACAGCTGCAGTCAGTGAAGGGCGCCTGTTGGATAGACAAGAAAAGGAGCTGGCAGCGATTCCATTTCTATAAAGATCCCTTGGCTCTGGAACTAACCCTCCTCTTCTTGGTCAGATGTAGCTTGAAATCTGTTGAACTTTGCTTCATAATTTGCATGTCATCTGTTGGGCTGGGCTTTAGGAAAAGGCTGGGTCTGTGGGTGTGAAAGGCAGGGGCTATAGGTATGATGGAACACATGTTGCTGATTTAAATTATTAAGTAGCTAGCTTAACAGTATTGTGTTCTGGCTTTATTTCGGTGCTAAGTGGTTATTCCTGTAAAGGTTTTGTTGTAATGACACCCAGAGCAGTAGATCAACATTATTTAAATCAATATAAATACACTGTATTATCGATCTACTCAGATGCAAACTTGGCTATAATGAGCCACAAATTCTGATTTCAGCAACTTCAAATGGTTTAGAATATGCTAACCCACCATTAAAAGAATGCACGTCACTCTGGGCTTGATCCAGTACCCAGTGAAGTAAATGGAAACTTTCCATTGGAAACTTTCCGTTGGAATAAGATCAGACCAGAAGCCTGTGCATTGCTCAGTACCATTCTGTCTCTAGTTTGTTCCATCTCTTATTTTTATATTATCTAAATATGTGGAGGAAAGCAGATGATTGTTATGCATTGTAAACAAGTATACGGATAAATAAAATTGCAAGAAGAGCCCAATTATAGGGGGCATCTCTTTTATTTAAAGCCCTAAACTACTTGGCCTGAGATCAGAAAGCACACTGTGAATGAATCTAATCGTTTAAATAAATGGAGATTTGAGGTATACTGTAGTTCCACAGAATGCAGAGTTAAACAAAATAGTGAAGTAGCTCACAAAAGTGAGAGAAACAAAATTGCATCTTTTATCAATAGCACAATTTTCAGATAATTGAATTAACTAATCTGGCACCTTTCAGCATTTACATTTTCCTGCATTATGCCTTTTCAAACTGTGTTCTTTGCCAATGAATCATAATAGGTTTAAAAGACAGAGACTGTCTTTTACGTAAGCTGTTTCTGATTTCTTTTTAAAAAATAAAATAAATAAATCCCTATTCGGATATAGGGATTATGCGTGCAAAAAGTCATTGGAAATTCCCAGATCTTCATAGCAATTCATTTTTTTTGAATGAAAAAATAAGATCATTGCATTTCCTATGTTTCTTTTGACCTTCATTTGGATCTTATATAGCCATATTAATTTACCTCAGGAAAGCATAGTCGAGCGGCAGACCAGGACATTCCTGCCAATACCATGCAAGAATTAAGCACCACCTGTCAGCTCAGTCATGCATTATTTCCTCCTAAGTGGGTAACCTGCAAAGGATGAAACCTTACCTGGTGTGCTGACATTTTTAAGTTTACTTCTACTTAGACTAGAGAAACACCCGACATAATCAGCAGCCCTTGGAATGGAAGCATTGTTTCTGCCTTGAAACAAAACCTTTAACGTTTTCACTTTTAACATAATAAAGAGTCCCAAGGAAAAGAGCAGAATGTAAGGAAAAGATAATATGATCAGGAAAAGTGGAATTATGCAGTCTTTATCTGTGACATGTACCTGCTCTTTTGAATAAAAGTAGCTTTTTAGATACCTTGTAGTAATGTTTAAAAAAGGTGGTTTTTATATAAATGGGAGAACACTAGATCTGAAACAGCAAATGCACCCATTTCTTTAAACAGGATTAATTTGCTAATTGTTTTGGAGGGAAAATGAAAAGAAATCAATATATGTCTGTAAAGCTGGCTGAAAACTCTGCCTTGTTCTCTCTGAATTCATTTTTCTCCTTTCCGTTTGTCTGCATCTGTGTAGGTATACTGAGAATTGGTTCACAAAAGCTCTGTGTTTACTGAGGTGTGCATATTGTGAATCACCTTTTCTCTTAAGACCCTTGGTTTTTATTTTACAGTTAGAATTTATAACATACAAACAGCTTCATTTTCCCCCTTTGTTAAACCTATGCCAATTTTCAATAAGAACCATTAAAAAAGATTTAACAGCAATTGTTTTTAATAAAGAGCAAGGTGACACAGCTTCACTTCTGGATTTGATTTCAAAAGAAAATGCAGATGGTCTCAATTTTAGCCCTAAATTATATCTGTCCCTATAGCAAACACTGCACATACAATGGGCTAAAGACTAAATGTGCAATATGTGGATAGCCCCACAAACTATACCTGTGCTTCAAACAAGGGAAGTTGTACACAAGGTTATCATGAGCAGTTCATGCTTATCCCCTAGCACCCTTAGATGTGTACTTCTCCTTTTCACATATATGTGAAACATCTGGGAGAGGTTGTGAGATGCCATGGATTACCACTCTACCAATACCCAAGTTGACATACCCATTTTCAACATACGCAATTTGCATAGATGTTATGAAGTCTGCAAGAGATAAGCATTTATTGAAAAACACCTGACTTAAGTTTATCCCAAGCAAATCTATGCTAATATTGTAGGAAGGGGAAATGCCTTAGGGTTAACTGAGATCCTGATTTCCAAGGCACCTACACACAGATCATCAAGTGAAGTCTCAGGGATCTAGAGAACTCAACACTTCTCCTCAATGTTGATAGCACCAGTTGGGAGAAAAAAACCTTCTTCCACTGCTGGCTAGGGAGGAAATTATTAGGTTAGAATTCAGCCACAGCATTCCTTGTTTTAGTCACTATTCTGAATTGAAAGCAAAGGCGAGAAGTCATCTTCCTAATTGAGCTACATGCTTTCACACATATAAGGATGAATTGCTAAAAGCACATCACACCAGCCCCTTGTCCTGCAGCAACTTCCCTTCACATCTCCAATCCTGATCATTCTCCTGATTTTTCAAACTTTCATTGAAAAAGTCCTAGCTTTCTTTTGGGCACTTGTTTTTTTCATAACCTTTTCAGTTGGATATTTTCGTCAGGCGCACTGAAGGCATTAGTATGCATTTGGGATCAGGATTTTTCTCAGTGAGGTACACTTGACTCTGGAGTTTCTTTCTGATGAGATTGGAAGAAGCCATTTTCTGAACACTGTACAAAAATCAATTATTTATCAGCCAGGCCAAAAAACAATACCCACATTTACCAGAGGAGTAAAGCAGTCTGTGGGGATTTGCACTGTGTGTCAGCTGCCTGTGCTAGGGGCATAACATCCTGGACTGTGACCTACTTAGTCTGTTTCTTTCTAAGAGCAGGGACTTGGTGATCTTGATGGAGGGAACTTGGACCTTCTTGATCCGACAGAGCCTGAGTTCATCTGTCTCTAGGGCATCCTAGGAGGTGTTCCTCTAGGTTTTTCTCTGACATGATGGATTGAGATTATGAAGTTTCATGTTTCTGGTGGGGAATTCTTGTTTTTGTTTGCTAACAATGACTAACAGATTTATCGTTTTAACTGTTTTCAGTCCCTCTGTCAAGGTCTGTAGTTCCAGCAGAAAAGCACATTTTTTAAATGGAATAAAATGAATAAATTAATATTTTGATCTTTCTGACCAGTTGGAAGAGTAAAACTTTCCTCTAATCCTGTGACAACGACAGTGCTTAACGATGAGGGTGATAATCATAATAAGATAAAGAGATTTCTTAAATCATGCTCTTGGATTATATGCTACAGGTTCCTTTCCTCTAATCCCATTAAAGAATACCCTCCCCGCCAAAAAAATCCCACCATGAACCATCTGCTCATGAAACTCCCTGCTACTACTCAAGACCAAATCTATACTAACACATGCCCAAAACCCCGACAAGGAGTTTGCTATCTGCTACTCAAGATCCACAAACTTGAAAGTATTGGACTTTCCATCATCTCAGGCATTGGCACTCTTACAGCAGGATTATCTGGTTATGTTGACTCCTCAGACCCGAAGCTACCAGCATTTCTAGCTACCTTTCAGACACCACTGACTTCATGAGGAAACTACAGTACATCAGTAATCTTCCTGAAAAAACCATCCTGGCCACCATGAATGTAAAAGTTCTTTACCCCAACATTCCACATGATAACAGTTTAGTAGCTGTCAGAAACACTTTGTGATTTTACCACTCCACACCTGGTGACTGAGCTTTGTGGTTTTGTTCTCACCTACAACTATTTCCAATTTGGGGACAATTTATATTTTCAAGTCAGAGGCACAACTATGGATACCCACATGGCACCACAATATGCCAACATCTTTATGCCTCACCCTGGACAATAAGAACATAAGAATGACCATACTAGGTCAAACCAAAGGTCCATCTAGCCCAGTATCCTGTATGCCAACAGTGGCTAATACCAGATGCCCCAGAGGGAGGGATCACAACAGCTAATCCTCACATGATCCTTCCCCCGTCTCCCACTTCCAGAGAAAATGTTTCTTCAGCTCTCACCTCCTAGCAACCTTAATCTACTTATGCTACATTGATGATATCTTCACATATGGACTCATGGAAAGGAAACCCTTAAGGAATCCACAGGGATTTCAGCAATTTCCACCCCACCATCAACCTTAGCCTGGACCAGTCCCCACAAAAGATCCACTTCCTTGACACTACAGTACAATTAAATGATGGCCACATTTACACCACCCTATACTGGAAACCTACTGACAGTTATACTTACTTATATGCCTCTAGCTTTCATCCAGGACACATTACCTGATCAATTGTTTATAGCCAGGCCCTAAGATACAACTGGATTTTCTCCAGTCCCAAAGACAAACACCTACAAGATCTCTATCAGGCTTTCTTAAAACTTAAATAACCCACCCGGGGAAGTGAAAAACAGATTTACAGAGCCAGATGAGTACCCAGGCATCAGCTTCTTCAAGATAGGCCTAACAACCAAAATAATAGAACACCACTAGTCATCCCCTACAGCCCCCAACTTAAATCCCTCCAGCACATCATTAACAATTTACAACCTATCCTGGAAAATGATCCCTCACTCTTACAGGCCTTCGGGGGACAGGCCATCTTCATCTACAGACAACCTCCTAATCTGAAACAAATTCTTTCTAGAAACCACACATCACACCTCAAACATACTCACCCAGGAAAACACCCTTGAAATCAACTTTGGTGCCAACTCTGTCCATACATTTACACAAGTGAATCATCACAGGACCTAACCACATAAACCACCACATCAGAGTCTCATACAACTGCACAACAACTAATGTGATATGTGCCAGCAATACCCGTCTGCTATCTATATTGGCCAAAATGGACAGTCTTTATGACAAAAGATTAATGGACACAAATCAGATATTCAAATGGTAATAGAGAATCCTATTGGGGAACATTTAAACTTGCTCCGGCACTCATTAATGGATGTAAAGGTGGCTATTCTCTTACAAATCAATTTCAGGAATCAACTAGGGAGAGAATCTGTGGAACTGGCCTTCATATGCAAATTTGATACTATCTCGCATGGCTTGAACAATGACATGAACTGAATAGGCTGTTATATTCAAAACCCAAATGACATCAAAAGCTAAGTATCGGGCATGTACAGCCTACTCTATTAGTCTCATTTAGCACGGACACTTTAATTGACAGGGTTTTTTTCTCCTCCCACTTTCCCTTCTTTTTCTGCTTTATAATTCAACCTCTGTGCCTCTTGCTCCATATTTGTCATCTGAAGAAGTGGAAAAGCTCATGATACAATCTGCATGTTTTTTGGTTAATCTCTAAGGTGCTACAGAACCATTGTTGTTGTTTAGGTTTTTTTAGTTACACACTAACACGGCTACCCTTCTGATGCTAGTGTATTGTACATCAACTGTATTATACACCAACATAGGTGTGAACAGAAGGCCTATGTCAGCACATTTACATATATGCCAATAACCTTTCATTGAAAAAGATTGAAATTTGAGTCAGTGTGTTCCCTCATAGGAGAGTGCACAAGAGGAAGAACTCAGTCTGAATCAATGTTTAGAGACACACAAAACTGAACTGAAAAATGACAGGTGTAGTATAAACAGAGAGAGAGAAAAAAATCATTAAAAAAATTTCTTTAACTTTATTCTCTTAATCCACCTGTGGTGATTTTTCTCTCCAGCTTGGCAATTTAGGACTGGTACGTGCCAGAAATCTTTTTTTCTTTTTTAATCCTTTATCCGGTGACTGTGCATTAGGCTAGCATTTGACCTTGTTAATATATTTTACAAATGCACAATAAAGATTTTCCAGAACCTTTCAAAGCCCTTATCATGATGACTCTGTTCTTCTCCATGAGACATTCATGTTTCAGGAGTGAACATAATTTTTGTGTTTCTGGTATTAAACATACAAGTTCCAGTTGTTCAACCAAGGCCATGTTGTGCCCCATCCTGTGTTTCCACACAGAGCAGGAAAAGGACACTTTACACCTCCACATTCTTCTTTGCAGGTTTCTCATATTGTGGATGAGAGGACAGTACACTGCATTGCTGCATCTGTAGGTCGGAAGGAGTGGGGAGGGAATGGCATCACCCTCCAAGGTGCCAACCAGATGTAGAATAGACAAAGAGCACTAGGCAATGTACTTTGTCCTGGTCCAGGCCTGGTATAGGCTACTTCTTCCACTGATCAGGAGGAAATCAGAAGGCATTTGATAAAATAATTATTAGGTATTGGGAATATCTACAAAAAGCAGATCTAACTTTTCGATACCATTGAGGATAGCAGATGTTTTAGAACCTAAAATCATATAATGTATGCATTACTTCTATTTTTTTAAAATCCTTTAACTAGGGAATGTTTTCAATTTCTACAGTACATTAAATATTTTGTCATTCCACAAAAAATAATTTCTACTCATAACTCAGAATGAGTTATTAACTTGTTTCCAAACTACAATCTGCTAAGAAATGTAAGCATTTAGAGGATAAAAGGAGAGATTAACTATTAATGTAATGTGTCTGTAATATTTGACACCCTACTTAGCATGACCATTATCTGCTACAGACTACAAAATTTATTCTTCTTGCTCGCACTGTATTGCCAGAATGCCATATGGCCATGCTTGTTTTTCTTCAAATAATTTTTACATAAACAGCTGGTGAACTGTTTTCATTGTAACACAGCACATATTTTCTGAGACGGTTAGGAAGGATTGATGTAACTCTAGTTGCTGCCATGCTCTTCATGTCCATGTTGAAAGGAAACTCATATGTATTACTCAAAAACTAGGAGATTTGGGGGTTTTTTTCTTTATGGACTACCGAGTGAAAGAATTCCATGTGTAACAGTCTCTTTCAGACTTTATAGACATGTCCTTTAAATAAGGCTTTGTCTACACTACAAAGTTTTATATCAAAATCTGCCTTTTGGCAACAAACCCATTAGAGCATCCATTTGCAATGGGACTTTTGTTAGCAAAAATGTTCAGTTTTGGGGATAAAAAACTTCCAACCCTATAAGAGACTTGTGTCTTTCACTTCCCTTTTTTATTGACAAGTAGCTAGTGTAGACTCTGCTGTTTGTTTTGTCAACAGAACTAGCTTCTGTCAATATCCCACAATGCTTGCCCTGACTGCATCTAGACTGCGGTTTCAATTTCAAAATAGCGCTTTTTCGAAAGGGTGTCATTACGTGATTATGCAAATGAAGCACGGGATATTTAAATCCCCGCTTCATTTGCACTTTCGAAGTGCTTCATTTTCATCCCTTTGCTTACAGAGGGATGTAGTCTAGACACACCCAGAGTGCTGCAGAAAGGGAAAGAGGACAGGCTGCTGTGCTGCTTTGACATTCCTTAACAAGGAGCATTCACAGAGCTACTTGTGATCCCAAGATGTGTGGGGATCATCTCTGCCTCCCAAAACAGGACATTATGGGATACATACCCACAGTGCATTGCTCCCATTGTCAATGATGGTGTCCCCAATGTGGACATGATCGGTCAATAGAGGAAGCAAGTGTGAGCACTTTCTGGTGATTTTTGTAAACTTTTGGATGTTGACATAAGTTTTGTTGACAGAAAGTGGTACTGTAGACATAACCTCAATGTTTAATAATGATTAACCTTATATGAAGCACTCAATTACAAATGGTCATAAAGGTGGGATATTTTTTTCTTTAAGCCACTGATTATTGAAAGTGGTAGGATTCATATGGGTTAGAGTCTAACTCCTGTTACATTATCCAGAGTAAATTCAAGTTTACTCTACTAAAGTTACGTGAGTTACACACCATCTTTATTTCCTTTGTAGTTTTTTCTTAAGTACTTTGAAATGAATTAAATTGAGACTAGCAAAGCTGAGTAAGATTGTGTTTTTGAAACATATTCTCCATCTCAATCCCCTAGGCTCTTTTCATGAGACCACTGAAGTCTCCATTTACTTTAATGGAGTTCAACTCAGGGTCTGCATAAATATAAATTTTCTCGGTGAAGTTGATGGACGTACTCAGTAAGTCCTGCAACACTGTGCCTCTTGTAATTTAAAGTGATATAATTGTAGCTCTTTCAAAAAAAGAATATGTACTTTTTAAGAGGGAAACCCCAATTCTATTTTTAAGAATTTAGGTTTTCCTCATAAGTTTAGCTTGTTCAAAGATAGCATTAGAAACTGTCAAATAATTTTACAGGCATTTTGCTGAGGGTGAAGACAGACACTTACCTAACAAACACAGAAGCCTATTGAAAGAGGAAAACATTTTGTAGCCTTCAGAGATTTGTGTGAAGTTGTAGATTGATAATTTAGAAACTGCAGCAACTGAGCCAATCTTTACAAATTTGGGCCTTACTTTTGCAGCACCTTAGTTCAAAAGTAGTTCTACTGGCTTCACTGGGGCTATTTGTGTACCTGGGTAAGG
>CM057845.1:184081191-184091588 GCA_030068395.1 Apalone spinifera | reverse complement strand
GAGAACTGACCACCTGTTTGGTTCCTCCACAGCTGCACCAGCTGCGAGTGCAGGACGCATCACCCCGCCCAGGACATCCTCCCGCACCCAGACCAGCAGGCGCACCCGGAACCAGGAGGGATACCGGAGGCAGCACCTGGCGTTACTGCAAAGGCAGGTCCACAGCCAGGAGCACTGGGTGCAGGAAGACCTCCAGCTGCAGTGGGAGAGCTTGCAGAAGCTGCGTGACCAGGGCTGTGCCATCCGCAACCACCTGCAGACCATGGCACAGAGACTGCTGCCTGCTGCTGCCCTAGCTATCGATCCTCCTCCCACTCCTGTTCCCCCTCCCACTCCTTCCTTCCTCCCTGCCCCCCCTCCATACCCGCTTCCCCCCGTAGATGCCGAGGCCCATGCACCCACAGTGCTGGGAGACAGGTGAGCCGGCAAGACCCCCAACCCTGAGCTTCTCCTCCCCCTTCCTCCCTTTGCCTCCCTCTTCCAGCTACCTGCTCTCAGGTTTTCCCCTCCCCTCTCCCACCCTCATTCTTCCCTCCATCCCAGTTATGGTCAATAAATAGAGGGTTTTTTGGCAACACGTGTTTTTATTCGACATCAGGAAGGGGGGTTAGGGAGGGGAAAGTGGAAGAACGAGAGGATGGAATAAGGCACAAGGCCCCAGTGGGGCATGCCAGGGAGATTTCACTGCTTCTCTGTCTGGAAGCTCTCCCGCAGGGCCTCCTGGATACCAGTAGCCCCCCGATGGGCCTCCTGGCTGGCAGCCATGTGGGGCTGCACATACAGGCCAGCCAAGTGGTCGGCCTCTGCTATCCAGGCTGGAAGGAAAGCCTCCCCCTTCTGCTCACACAAATTGTGCAGCACACAGCATGCCGCCACCACGTGCGGAATATTCCTCTCGGAGAGGTCTAGGTGGGTGAGGAGGCATCGAAATTGGGCCTTCAGCTGGCCGAAGGCCCCCTACACCACAATGTGGGTCCTGCTGATCCTGGCATTAAAGGACTGCCGGGAGGTGTTGAGGTGTCCCGTGTAGGGTTTCATGAGCCAGGGTTGTAGTGGGTAGACCGCATCCCCCACCAGGCAGACAGGCATGTCCACATCCCTGACCCTGATGTGGCAGTCAGGGAAGAAGATCCCAGCGTGCAGCCTCTGGCACACGGAGGAGTTGCGGTTCACCCATGCGTCGAGTGCTTTGCTGGACCAGCCCACATTGATGTCCAGGAAGCAGCCCTGGTGGTCAGACATGACCTGCAGGATGACCGAGAAGTACTCCTTCCAGTTAATGTAGAGGGAGGCCTGGTGTTCCGGGGCATGGATGAGGATGTGCGTCCCGTCAATTGCCCCCCCGCAGTTGGGGAAGCCCAGGGCACCAACCCCCTCGATGACCGCGTCTAAATCCATGAGGCGGATGACTCTGTGGACTAGCACTCTGTTGATGGCCTTGACCACCTGCAGAGGGACACACAAAACTGAGAGTCACTAGGGTGTCAAGGTGGCCAAGAGTGTTCCTTCCCCACCACTGCCCCGCGCCCCCATTCCCCAGGAGCACCCCTCCCCCACACAATCTTGGCCACCGCGGGCAGTCCTAAGTGCAGCTGGGACAGAACAAATCCTCCCATGGAGGGGACTTGCACTCTCTCCTCCACTTTTTCCTGGGGCAGCCCATCCACTCCTTGCCCCCTCCCCCCCCACTTCCCTTGCACAATGGCTGGAGACTGCCATACCTGCATGAGCACTGCCCCAACAGTGGATTTCCCCACACTGAATTGGTTGCCGATGGATTGGTAGCTATCCTACATGTAGAGCTTCCATAGGGCAATGGCCACACGCTTCTGGAGGGGAATGGCGGGCCTCATGTGCATGTCCCATCACCGTAGAGCAGGGGTGAGCCACTCACAGAGCTCAAGGAAGGTGTCCTACTTCATTCTGACATTCTGGGTCCATTGTTGGTCTCCCCAGTGCTCCAGGATGATGTGGTCCCACCAGTTGCTGCTGGTGTCCAGGCGCCAGATGCGGCAGGGCACGCTGGCGTCTGGCCACTGCTTCGCCACAGCCCCCAGGGGGGTCTGGAAGAGCACCTGGGGGTTGGGCTGCTGCAGATGGTGCCAGACAGTCTCCAGCACTTCCTGCCAGGCTTGCAGCAAAAGATCCAAAAGAAACACCAGAGTGCCCAGGGGTGGCTCTGGCTCCATGGTGCCGAGAGCTGTGGTGTCCCGAGTGAGGGCAACCAAGCAAGCAGAGAGAAAAATGCTTTGCTGTCCCTCAGTGAGATAGGCAAGCAAGCAGGAAATGCTGAGAACTAGCTGTCCAGGGAGGTCCCTTTAAGCACAAGCCTCAGATAGCCTGCCGACAGCAGCCATACAAAACAACTACTGACCTGATACCCTGGCTTCAGCTGGCCTTAAATGCAATTCAGCATCCAATCAGTGTGGACGCACTATTTCAAAATAGCAAAACGCTATTTCAAAATGCATTTTATGTGTAAACACATTAATTCGAAATAAGCTATTTCGAATTAACTATTTCGAAATAAGATATTTTGAAATAACACTGTAGTGTAGACATACCCTTAGAGTCTCTTAGAACTGCAGCAATGGCAAGTCAGACTTGAAAGTTGATTTCAGCTTCTCTGTTTCTGCCTGCTTGCTTCCAGTCTCTAATAGGTATTTTCCTAGATTCTTGGAAGTTGGCAACAGGGTGGATGGTTAGTTTAATCTCTAATTAGCTTCTATTTCTTCCTCCAAATAAATATTATTTTATTACATTTCCAGACCTTGTCATATTTTATAATTTTCAAAAAACACAATTAACATCTACAGCTTACACATTATTTTTGCTGGGATTCTGTTAAAACTCCCTATACCTTTTTTTTTTTCAATTTTAGCAAACTTGTAATATTCCCTGTTTAGTATGACCATAGAGAATTATGGAATTTTGATTCTGAACAAAGTGTAGGCTTTATAACAGGCTGTCTCATAAGTCAGCATCTGTATCTGCCAGGTAATCTCTCAAGTGTACTTGTTTCTAACATGATTATCATTGCAGTCTCAAAGCACCACATACCAATTATAGACATGGTAATACTGTGCATGCCCTAATGTTTCCTATTGCACCTCTTATTCCTGGTGTCCCTTGGTGAATAGATACTTGGCAAAATAATAGAGCTAACTGGAGCTCATATTTTTGCCTGTAATAATTTTTCATTATCAATACCCTTCATTTATTGTCTGATATTCATGAGGCACATATTTCATACAAGTATGTGGCTTGAGTTCTGTCTCTTGGAGTCATGTGACAAGGTCAGAATCTGCTTTCATTAAAAAATATAAGTAATTTTAACCTTTGTGGTTGGGAAGAAGCATTTGAATGGACTATCTATGATTAATTTATCTAAGTTTGCGAAGAGCCTGAATCAAAATAATGTGGGGATAGGAGTTTATCTCCATCTCTGATTCTATATTATAGTTGCTTTTGTTTTCTACCATTTTAAAGTTTCCAAAATAGAGAGAGTGGCACTTTATCACTTAGGAAAGCTCAGGTTGAAAAAATGTCTCAGGGTCCCATTAGAAAAACCTAAAAATAATAATTTGCTTTACTCTGGAAAGGGATATTAGACCTAACTATTTCAATTTATGTTTTTCTATCTGAAGTTATTTTTTTGACATTGCTAATAACTTTACTTCACAAGCTCTTCAATCTGTGCTTGTTTTACTTACAACATATGTCTTGGTATCTGAAAGATACTTAAGAATTAACAAATGTTATAATATGAACTGAAGTTACACCAAAGTATTAGCTGATAGCGATCTGTTTTTAAAGCCCTTATCAATGTCAGTTTCAAATTGACTCTCACGTAACTAGGTCAGATTATTCTATTTTTGATAATAATAAAATTCATATATCCAATATACAGAGAATTGCAGTAAAGTCTAAACTATGCAGAAGTGGAGGCACAGTAGGACATTAAAATGACAGCATGAGCCAGCTTTTAGACTAGCTCTGCACAACACAGCACAATTCCATAGACACACACACATACATACACACTGACCCTGACAATAGCTTCCTTCCACAGCACTGTGACATACCATTCACATTCTCTATAGCTGTGTGTGAATACATCAGTATTAAAGGATTCCTAAAGCACACAGGCAAGTGTTCTGGACATAATCAGCCTTCAGTTAACTTGGCATTTCAGCTAACTGTAGTTCAATTACCCAGTGTTAACCTGGACATCTGCCTGTGTCCTCTTTAGGTAACACAATCATATAACAACCACACACACCAATCACTAAACCCATGTGTGTGGCGACCTAGTAATAAAGGGTGCAGGCACCTGTCTTGCCAACCACACTTTCCTTGCCCTGACCACACTTCTGCTGCTTCTGCGAAGAACCACCTCCTCATGGGATGCCAACTTTGTGATGAATGTGCGAGTAAGTCCCTAGAACAGAGGAGCTCACCTGCTCTTAGGCATATAAACTCATCTGCTTCTCAAAGAGGTTGTAGGTAGTTGAGATTTTTTTATCTGTAACTTCTGTGAAATGGGCCAGTATGGATGAAGTCATTCCTTTATCGGTGTCTCCCTTTTCTCCTCTTCAATATCCTAATTCTCTTCTTTTTTTAATTTGGTTGCTTCCTATATGTCTCTTCATCTCTCTTCCTTGTCTCTGTCCTATTTTATTCTGCTCCTGTATCAATGGCCCGCCTGCCTCCAAAAGAAGGTTCAATTTAAAGTCAATGAGCTTGCCTCTTATCTCATTTCCACTACTTACATTCTGAAATAACTCCTTTTATAGAACTGCATGGTAGTGTAACACAGAGTATTCTGTAGCCTAATCCAATCAGGTTTTTCATTGATATTTAGTGTTTAAAGAGATAAGGGGTTCACAAGAGCTAAACACCTATATTTTTCCATAGCTGGAGCTAATTGCCACTCATCTCCTATTATAGACTATAATTTTTAACATAATATGATTGAAGCAAGAAAGACAGTGATTAGAAGACTAAAAGACTGAAACACAAAGTTAAAAAGCAATAACAGTTCACATGAAAAATAGAAAGGGAGGGTGAATAATGTCCTTATGGGATAAAAAACAAAAAGAATACAACATTTTAAGATTTCAATGCTGTTGATTCAGGCTGAGGTCAGCTGTTAGTAATGTTAAAAAAGAAGAGCATAAGTATCATTTAAGATTTCTTTCTCATGCTAACCTGGCCAAAAGAGAAAAAATAATAAGTGTAAATCCAAAATAACTCCACACTTCTCAGACTAATTAATATAGATATTCAGTGTTTTAAATACTTAAGATCAAGGTTTTATTTACACTTCCTAAATCTTAGTTCATATCTCTTCTACAAACTGAATCGTAAAACTGAATTGGACTAATCTGCTTGTTATAGCCACAATAGAAAGAAACACTAACTTCCTGGAATATTCTCTCCATTGCCAGAAATCGTAGCATACATCATAAAAATATGCAGAACTTCATCTCTCATGTAAATCATATTATTAATGAGCCGGTTGTAAAATTAATCCTCTAAGTAAACCAACTATGACCACAAGTTCTAAATATGCCAGCAATCAAATATCCATTGCCTTTTTTGAGCAATATGACCAGTCTGTGCTAGTTATTTTCCAGCACATCATAAATATTACATCTCTAAGCATTTTGAAGCAATTCAAAATTATTTACTTTGATGTTATAGAGACACATGTTTAGCATATTACCCTAGCACAATAATTGAGATCAGCAGATGTACTCTTACTAGAGGCACTCAAACACCCTGATGGTTGTGAGGAACCATAACCGTACCTAGAGAAAAAACATCCCAGAGGTAAACAACTAAGACAAGCTGCCAATGCATTATCACCAGAAAGTCTTCAGCTCTGGAACTGACTTTCTTTGATGGTGACAGTGCATACATTTGTTAACTTTCTAAACACAGTGGACCGTTCTTATGTATATTCTATTTTTTTTCCTGAAGAGTGGGCCAATCCATTCTGTTTTGCCAACTGGTGTTGGTCTTTTATTTAAGCTTTTTATTATATTGTACTTGTAAATGAATATGTTAATTAGATGCAACAAGAAAACCAAGGGCAGAGTAGGCCCATCAGTCAGAGTGAAAAACAATTGCAGAAAACACTGCAATGAGCAAAATGTTAAATGGTTTTTTTTTGTTTCAGTGTTCACCAAAAAAACCATCAATGACTGGAAGATTAATGAATATAGGCCAATCAGTTTAACTTTGGTTCCTAGAAAGAACTTGGAGTAAATAATCAATTAATCAGTTTATAAGCACATAGAAGATAATAAGGTGGGTGATAAGTAACAATTAACACGAATGTGTCTGAAACAAATTATTTCAAATTAACCTAATATCCTTCTTTGATAGGATAACAACCATTATGAATAATGGTCTAGAAAATCTGACCTATGATGAAAGATTGAAAAACAGCTGTTTAGCCTGGAGAAGAGAAAACTGAGCCCGGACATAAATACAGTCTTGAAGTACATAAAAGGATGTTATAAAGAGGAAGGTGATAAATTGTTCTCCTTATCCACTGAGTTCAGAACACAATGTAATGGGGCTTTAACTGCAGCAAGGGAGATTTAGGTTAGACATTAAGAAAAACTTCTTCACTGTAAGAGTAGTTAAGTACTGGAACAAATTGTCTAGGGAGGTTGTGGAATCTCAGTCATTGGAGGCTTTTAAGAACAGGTTAGGCAAACACCTGTCAAGAATGGTCTAGCTAGTACTTAGTTCTGCCTTAATGCAGGGTAGTGGACTGGATAACCAACTGATGTTCCTTGCAGTCCTACATTTCTATGATTCCATGCATCTGGAAGTATGGGTACAGATTTTTAAAATTACAAGTACTTTATCTACCATATAATTATCTATGGTCTGTAGCTTAGGCAAAGGTTCATTTATTAGAAGGATGGGGGAGCCAATTCTGATAAAATAACAGAATATTTATTTTTCATAACTAATGAATCCAACTTAACCAAAGCATATTTACTTAAGTTCCATGCTACTGTTATTTCTATATATTTCTGTTATTCTCAGTTCCTGCTCAGTTCATAAGTGCTTAAATATACTAAGAAAACCAAAATGAAAACTTAAATTCAGATACATCATGAAAAATCCTCCTCTTGAAATATTTATTGACCTGTAGTCTAATAAAATACTTGTAGGAGTAGCCATTATTCATCAGATCAGGCCCATGGAAGGCACTACTTGTGTATGAATTTGCGGGGCCTGTTGCTAATTTTGTAGACCAAATACATATGGATACTTTCTAGTAAATTATGACATTTTTGAGAAATCCATCTATGCAGCTTATGAATAGTGGTTTATATTATGAAGTAATTTTGAAGTCAGTACTCTTTCCAGGGCTGGGAAGGGGACCATGAGGTGATAGCTCTCAGAAGGGAGTGTGCCTTGGAACCTTGAAGCTAGAACATTTCCTGTGCTCTGTTCAGCCTTTTGAGATGACAGAACCCCTCAGGCATCCAGAGGAGGGAATTTCTGCTCATGGTAGTCCAGGGAGCACCTAGAGGTTCACCCTTCACCAGCATCTACATAATTTGTGAATTAGATCACTCAATAGTATGGGATCCCCACAGCTGGGGAGGAGGGAAAATGTGGGCAAGAGAGAGAGTGTCAAGTGATGAACATGGAGTCCTTCCATTTGAGCACTGTAAAAACAGCCAACAGGAAGAAAATGGGCTGCATTAATTCTCCTGCTGTTCCATTCAGACATGCTCAAACAGCTCTTAAAAAGAGGGAGTTTGAAGCATAGTGTGAACAGGTTTTTAAAGTGAAAAACCAGACAATCCATCATGGCAGGCATACTAAGAATGCTTTACAGAAGTCAGAGGTGTATGTCAGGCCAACTGTGAAGGCTTGTGTCAGGATCAGAGGAAAGAAAAAGAGGGACTACTTGTCTTTCTCCTGATCCATAGCAAGCAATCTTCTTTGCTCTTTTTCCCCACCATCCTTTGAAATTAACACTGTGCAGAGAAAGGCAAGTTTCAGGACCGATGCAAAAGAAGGATTAAGTAGGTTGTGTTATGTGAATGGATAAAAACAGGAGACCAGGGCTATGATATATGCTTTCAACTAGCCTGCTATAAATTTTACCATCATAGTTAGCAGTTGCCTGGATCCTTCAGGGCAGGGCCTTGGGGAAGTGGTGGGAGGTGCAGGAAGCTGAGGGCCAGGGGCATATTCTCTGTCCTCCAGCACTTCCCAACCCCCTGGGGCCTGTTCTCTTCCCCCCAAGGCCACCCCTCAGCCTACCCAGTGCCTGTTTTCATCCCCAAAGCCCCCTTAGCCCACCCAGGGCCTATTGTCTCCCCTCCCCCCCTCCCACAGGGCACCCCTCAGGCCACTGGGCTTGTTCTCTCCCCCCCTCCAGTGCTATGGCCAGGGCTGGGAGCAGGGGAAGGGCTTGGGGCAAGAAGGGCTCGGTGTACTAGTACGCAAGATAGCGGAGCCCCAGCCCTGCTGACCACTCTCTTGGTGGTACGTCTGCTCCCAGTGGACACACTGCATGATAGCTCTCCCCTGCAGTCATGCTGCCCACAAGACCCACTCTCATATCTCGTCCCTCGGAACAGCAGACCATCCTTTTGTATGTTATGGAAAACTGTCCTTTTCTTGAGGCTTCTAATTGTCCTGGCACAACCAAACCCTGGCAATGCTTTAAGTTAGGAGAAGAGGAAGCTGCATAACAAATTTGGGTGGCTCTCGCTCTTACCATTTAGGAGACATTCTTAATCAAACATACTTGCAGACAGACACACACAGACAGACACACTCTAATATCTATCTATCTATCTGAAATAATGTTCTGGCTAAGTATGAAACTTATATTTAGATACCCAACAAACAAATATAGCAGAAAATCCATTGTTCCAAAGGTGAAGAGATATTGGTTGTGACTCAATTTGAATCTGCCAACTCCATCCGATCAGTCAGAAAGGCCACACTGGGAGGGGAACAAAAAGAACACTTAAAATAAATTCAAGTCTTCCATTAGACAGCGCATAAGGCTTTTTGAGTCAGCTTTTAGCCTAACTTTACTTAACTATTACCATAGATTTCAGTGGGAGCAGGAGCAAACCTTAAGATAATGTTTTAATAAGAAAATAGAGATATTTTAAGTCATTCATCATAGAATCTGCACACCAAACTCTAACTTCAAAATAAATTGGATTAATAGAAAGGGGGAGAAAACACAGTGAATAATGTGAAAAGAAATAAAAGGAATTAAAGATTGCCTTAGCTATCACATCATTTTTGCACATCATGGATGGAAAATTTGATTGGTCTGAGATAAACTAACAAACCACAAACTTTTCAGGTACTTTAGATGGATTTTTATTTGCTGTTAAATCACAAAGCCTTGGTTTTTCTGTCAGAATTAATTTTGCATGAACTAAGTTCTCTGGATCCTTTTTATTATCCCAATGATTGTAGATACTTATTTGTGCACTAGACAATGAATGGAAGGATTTAGCTTTCATGGAAGAAGTAGAATTTGCAAATCAAACGTGAATACCTTTTATATTGTAAAGATCGACTTATATTTTGTGAGTATGGCATTGCTTGTTTCTGATACAGAGAACCACCATGTAAATAGAAGCTGCAAAGTATAGACTTACAGATATGGTGTCTGATTATGCACTTTAAAACATATGGGGTTTTTTTGTATAGCAATGGTCATATAAACTGTAACCCAAGACAGGATATACAGTAAAATAGTATAGTTTTAGAGATAAATAGCATAAATACAGGAGGAGAGAAATAACCAGTGAGGAAGAAAACACAGTGAGATAAAGGATTAAAGAAAAGATGTTTCAGCTCACATTTTTGCAGAGAAGACTCCTAGCAAACTGTTGACATGTACTTCTTTAGCTGTTATATATACCTTGGATTCTGTTATTTCCACTTCAAATCATCTGATGAAGAGGGTCTTGCCCACTAAAGTTCATGATACTATATATTTTTGCTAGTCTCTAAGGCCATGTCTACACTAGGAAAGTATTTCAAAATTACTAAGTTTGACTTAATAACTCCTGATTTAACAGACTCAAACTAGAGTGTCCACACTATAGGAAAGCCTCAAAATTAGTCCTAGGCAGGCTCTGTTAATATGAATGCACTACCTCGGACTTAGAGCCCCTGGAAGCGCTGAGGAATAATTAGTTTGAATTCCTCTAGGGAGTAATTATTTCAAAATAGAGCCACAGAGCATCAACACTAGCGTTATTTTAAAATAAGTATTTTGAAATTAGTCAAGTATCAGAGGGGTAGCCATGTTAGTCTGAATCTTCAAAAGCGACGAGGAGTCCTGTAGCACCTTATAGACTAACAGATTTATTGGAGCA
>CM057845.1:184058065-184073286 GCA_030068395.1 Apalone spinifera | reverse complement strand
CAACATAATTTTTTGAGAATTATAGGAGGTGAACAATATTCCCAGTACAAGTTTTCCATGTTTCAGACCATGATGTAGCTGATGTAAATTATCATAGCTGAAATGAAGTCAATCAACACATTTAACCTACCAAAAAGTAAAGAGATATGTGGGAGAACACACAGACATGCACAGATCAAATATTCTAAACAGAATATGATCTTATTTGAATGCAGTTTTGGACATTCATGTTTACCTTTTGACTCCAACCAATTTCTACTGGGGGAGTGTAAATGGCCTTCTCAAATGTAAATACAGGTACCTTCCTTTTTTACATGTTATCAATAGTGCACAAAACAATGCACGTACATTTTGTCTGTATGTTAAAATGTAGTCTTTTAGGTATTCATCTGGGATTGTGCTTTCCACTGCAGTTAGATATACATGTGATGGTTCTGCTCAGGGTAGCACAAGCAGTATCTTGAGCTAGTCACATGAGTATATAGCTAGGGGGTCTGAGCCAATTTGTATTCTGATGGATAGCTTGATCTGCTACCCTTACTATCTTCCCTAGTGACTCAGGTATTTTAAATGTACTGGCTCCAGCAAAGCTACCATGTCTGCCTGCCAAAACTGGCAAGTACAGCCCCAGATGCAGAGTTGATGTATCCTCAGTCTCACCATTCTTTGACTCCCTTTAGCTAACAAATAAACTGTGTTGTTGTAGGACTTTTAAGACTCATCTACATGATCAGTTAGTGACCAGCTGTGTATGTACAACACTACAGCCTGCCATCCACTAACTGCATATGTGGCTCCTAAACATTTCAAAGTGTGGAAGGGCCATGAAATTTTAGACTAAACAAAGGCAAAGTCAAAAAATTAGTATTATTGAACATAATTGTTTAGATTTTGCCAAGGAAAGCCAAATGAACAGAGGAGCTGAAAGACTTGCCAGGACCATGGACAAGGTGGGGTAGGGTAGCTCCACACTCCTGGAAGGGGCAGGACCACAGGCAAAAGGGGCGGGTTGTGGGTTGGCCTCCTCCTACCAGTCCTTCAATGCTGTCAGAGTGTACCATCCTGGGCTCTAGCCACTGCCACTGCAGTAGCAGTGGCTGCCTGGATTCCTGGACCATTTTCAACTTCCATGCCCTGAGGGGCAGTTGCTCTCCCCCGCCCCTCTCCTCCCTCCCCCCTCCCCATCAGCAGGCCTGCAAATGGAGAAGCCTTCAAAAAACAAATGGCTTTCTAAGAGTCAGTGAAATGCTGAAACACGAGTGTTGCCCTATCTGCTTATGTTCCTCACCCCTGCTGTCCAGAAACATGAGCCAGCTTCACTTCTTTTGTGATGTTCTCACAAAGGGTTGTCTAAATCTTCTTATGGCCATGGTAGGCTTCAGCAGGGATTCAGCTGCTCTCTGGAGGACTAACTCAAGTGCATTTAGGAAAGAGTTTAATAGATTCATAGATTTTAAGGCCAGAGGGACTATTCTGATTATTTACTCCAGAACCTTCCCCCTAAAACAAACTATAGAATTTCATTCAGTTATTCCTGCAACTAGCTAACGGCTAGTGCTTGAATTAGAGCAGTGGTTCTCAAACAAGGCTACATGTATCCCTGGGGATACATAGCGGTCTTCCAGAAGGTACATAAATTCATCTAAGCTATGTCTAAACTACACTCATATTTTGAAATAACTCATGTTATTTCAAAATAATGGAGTGCATGTCTACACAGCAAGCCTGTTATTTCAAAATAATTTTGAAATAACAGGCTTCTTACTCCAACTTCTGTAACCTTCATTTCTCAAGGAGTAAGGGAAGCTGAAGAAAGAGTGTTTTTCCTTCAACCTCCTGCTGCATAGACGGGGCCAAAAGTCAAGTTAAGGTACTTTGACTTCAGCTATGCAATTAATGCAGCTGAAGTTGAGTATCTTAGCTTGACTTTAGCCTACGATGTTGATAGATAGATAGCCCCTAGATAGTTTCCTAATTTTACAACATGAAAAGCCATAGCAAAGTCAGTACAAATTAAAATTTCAAAGAAACAATGGCTTGTTTATACATTATATATTGTACACTGAACTGTAAGTATAGTATTTATACTCCACGTAATTTATTTTATATTTATATGATACAAAGAGAAAGTAAGCAATTTTTCACGTATAAATGGTATGGTACTTTTTTGTATTTTTATGTCTGATTTTGTAAGCAATTAGCTTTAAGTGATGTGAAACTTGGGGCTATGCAAGAGAAATCAGACACCTTAAAATGGGTAGAATAGTCTGGAAAGCTTGATAAACACTGAACTAAAGCATACCTTTTAAAAAGACATTGAATCTTGATTTTTGATTTAAAGAGTTCAAGAGATGGAGAATCCACCACAACAGTAGTAAATGAATCCAATTGTTGATTACCCTCACTGTTAAAAATCTGTGCAGTATCTTTGCTGCCAGAGAGTGAAGTTTCATTTTCTCATTCTTTTTCATCCTCCTTCCTGCTCACTCTCCCTATTTTTTGTTGACTCCCTTCACTTAGCAGTCTCCATCACCCTCAGCTCTTTCTCTTCACTCTTGGAATATTTCATCAATTTTTTATGATTTGTATAATTAAAAGCAATTTGAACTGAAACTACCAAATGAAACCAGAGCTCCAATGAGTTAGATATTTTGCAAGAATACAGAGAGAGAAAGTTTCTCCCTTTCCCCCCAAAGAGCTCACCATCTAAATAGAAAAATCAGATGAAGAAAGGGAGGCATAGAGAGGTAAAGTGACTGGTGGGGGAGTCTCACAGCAGATCAATTTAGAATAACAATTTGGAACAATTCAGTACAATTTAGAATAACACCCAAATCACCTGACTCCCAGGCCAGTGTTTTCCACTGGATCACCTTGCTGCATTTCTACCTCTATAAGATATCAGTAAGGTGTGTGAGAAATTTTTAAGGATTATCGAGGAGAAATGATAAGGAGATGAAGCTGATAGCAAATCTCTCTTCATATTCACTTCTATATACTGAGCACTATCAGATGATAACATCTAGAGAGGTGGGGAGCTTAATCTGTTCATACAGAAATGTGTTGTTATCTTAAAAAAAAATTCCTCATCGGGGTTGTTACCAATTCTATTACGTGCAAACCATATTCACGCTTCTGTAACACTGTCTTCCCTCAGTCCCATGTATTATTATAGAGTCGTCTTACAAGTAAGTCCTTTAACACAGGGACTGTCTTTTATTATAGACCTGAAACAATGCCAGCAAAGACAATGGAAAAATTTCCATTTGTTATACTCAACTTTGGATCAGGTCCTGTATTTGTATGTGAATATGGTTTTGAAGTGTGAATATGGTTTGCACATAATAGAATTTGTAACAACCCAGGTGAAGGATTTTTTTTAAGATACCAGCACATTTCTGTATGAATAGATTAAGCTCACCACTTCTCTAGACATTATCATCCAATAGTACTTAGAAGATAGAAGCAAGTTTGAAGAGATATTTATGATCAGCTTCATCTCCTTTACCTTACTTCTCCTCTATAATCCTTAAATGTTTCCCACACACCTTATTGAACTTTGGATCAGGTCCTCTGTTTGTACAGCCATTTAATACAATGCATGCCCTAAACTAGCTGAGGGTCTGTAAATGTTACTTTAAGAACATCTTAAATCCAATTATTTGATAGCTGGAATTTAAGACCACATCCCATTCTTAGAAATATGAAGATAATGAAACAAATATTAGCTAGAGAGAGATTATAATAGATTTTCAAAAATAAAATCTTAGAAAATATAATAAAACTAAGGATTTGATGTGCTGTTTGTATTATAAGTGAATGAAGCAATAGAATATATCATGTTCAGACCAAGTTATGATTACGGACCCATTTCCAAATTATATTTGCTGTTTTCTGGATTCTTAAATGTTTGGTGGAGTTTAACATTTAGGATTTGAGCAAGAACACAGCCATTTAGAATCACTGATATATTTAAATATTTAGTAAATTTATATAGAAATCACTGAATTGCCCTTTTCTTAAAATGAATCATTCACATTTTTAATCTAAAAAAGAAAGAAAAAATAAACCAAAACTAATGAGTATCAAAATTAACATTACATTAGCTTAAAATCATAATTTATACTAGTTGGCTACATCTACATTGGCAAGATTTTGTGCAAATACTTTTAATGCAAGAGTTTTTGTGTTAAAATATTTGCGCAAGACAGCGTCTACACTGGCATGTGCTTTTGCGCAAAAGATGTGCTTTTGCACAAAAGCATCCATGCCAGTGTAGATGCTCTCTTGCACAAGAAAGCTCCGATGGCCATTTTAGCTATCGGGCTTTCTTGCGCAAGAAATTCATGTTGCCTGTCTACACTGGCCTCTTGCACAAGAACAGTTGCGCAAGAGGGCTTTTTCCTGAGCGGGAGCATCATAGTTCTTGTGCAAGAAGCACTGATTTCACACATTAGAACGTCAGTGTTCTTGTGCAAGAACTTCCCGCCAGTGTAGACAGCAGTCGCTTTTGCGCAAAATCATGCCAATGTAGACACAGCCGTTATGTATTATTAGAGGTGATAATTTGTGTTGCTTTGTATGATTTTTATTGCACTATGTCAGTAATTATCACTCAAAGTCAATGTATTGGTTTGAAAACCTATTCTTTACCCTAACTGTGTCAGTGAAAATTGCATCATCATTTCTTTAGCTGTATCCGAGATGCTAGAGCATTTGATGGTGATGCTTGTTTGCAGCTGTGCCTAAAATATCAAAACATAGAGGGGAGAGGTTGTAACTTGGAGTAGAAAACATACTACCAAAACTCAGCTACAGGTCAAAGAATTTCACTATTCTCAATAATATGGGGTAGGGCTTGATTTTATTTTTTGCTGCATAATCCTGGCATAACCATCACTTTGTCTTGGAGAATTCAAACCCTCTCCTTAGTCTTCCCTCCTACATACAAAACCATTCTCATAGACTTTTCCATTAAAACACATGCCTCCTGCTGACTTCCAAACCCTTCTGACTAGGAAAACAATCATTGCGCAGACTGAGGATCTGCTAGAATACTGTTATGATCAACTTTTCACTCCAACAGCAGACAACCTTACCTGCCTCATGCTTACCTTCAGAGGCCACAGTAACTCTCTGTTGAACTTAGATAAATATAAAACCAGGAGTCTGAAAACGTGTGCAAGAATATTTTATCTGAATTTAACTCAATGGCTGTGTCTACATTGGCGCAATCTTGCGCAAAAGCAGCCATTCTTGCGCAAAAACTTGCTGCCTGTCTACACTGGCCGCGAGTTCTTGCGCAAGTACACTGACGTTCTAATGTATGAAATCAGGGCTTCTTGCGCAAGAACTCTGATGCTCCCACTCAGGAATAAGCCCTCTTATGCAACTGTTCTTACGCAAGAGGGCAGTGTAGACAGGCAACATGATTTTCTTGAGCAAGAAAGCCCTATGGTTAAAGCGGCCATCAGAGCTTTCTTGCACAAGAGAACATTTACACTGGCAAGGATACTCTTGCGCAAAAGCACATCTCTTGCGCAAACGCACATGCCAGTGTAGACGTAGCCAATGTGGCATAAGAATAATAAATATATAAAATTATGTCAGTAGGAAATAAGACTAAAAATTGTGTATCTTATTTCGATGATATTTCAAAATCGCATTTTTTGTCATTTGGCGCTGTCTACACGGCATTACATTTCAAAATAAAGCACTACTCTGAAACATCTGTTAGCCCTCATGGAATGAGGTTTACAGGGACATCAGAATAGTGAGCCCGAAATAATGGGGTTGCTGTGAAGACATGGGATAATTATTTCAGCTTACTCCAGTATCCAGAAATAGTGTTGCGGTATAGACGTAGCCTCGGTTCTTTCTATGCCTATGCATTACCCATTTTAGGGTCCCTATGACACTCTTGTGAGTCTAACACAAAATTTCAATATCACTCATTATAAGAGGTTGGATGAAATGAAAGTGCATTGGGTCTAGCTGCTTAATTGCAACACTACTTTTGGCCAGTAAATAGACAGTAAGTCAAAAGATCCTTTCTAGCCCATTGTAGCATTTGTAATATGTTCTATGGTTGAACTCTCTCCCCGCTCAAGTCATGTGCTGAATAGCTCCAGTAAACTACATCAATAAAGAACAGTGACTTAATGACTTTCATGGCTGAAATCAATTTTTCTTGCTTCTGCTGTAATCAGTCTATTGGAATTATAATTAAAGGTGCTCCACTAGTAATACTAGTAGTTGAGATCTATCAGTGTTTCCATTATGTATACCTATTTTCAGGGGGTTGCAACTCACCTATCCAAATTAACTTCGGACAGAGACATAGCACCAAAGTTTTAGCTATGGAAATGTGTTTTTATTTTACTTTATTGTGGCAAATTTGGCATCCAGCAATCTGGCCATTTTTTAAAAAATTGCAGAATGTAAGATAAAAAAATAGAACTGCTCTGTAACTTTACATGCTTTTAATGCTCCTACCATTCTAACATGGCTTTGGACAAATTGCTGACAAAGAATTCATAGTGTAACTGTATAATTTCTCCTATTTTGATTGAAAATACAGTAACAAAATAACTAAGATTTAAGCAATCAAGCTATTATTCATCTTCTACAGTTCATGAGGATTGTTAGTGAGCCTTACTGAAGCACATGTGTCATAATGGCATTAACATAATAGAAATGTCATTACAATTGCAGATGTGTGAATTTGGAGCTAAAACTTTGGTGTTATGCCTCTGTACTTGCACAAGAACTCGCGGCCAGTGTGAATTTGGTGAAGTCCATATTCTAAAGAGCAATCAATAATCTTTTATGATCTGTTTTGTCAAAAATCTGAAGGAAGTAATTGCTGTAAATTTTTTGAATAAATATTTTCTATTATGCCAATTTCTATTATTACAAATCTACATAGATTATGTAACTGTTTTGTATATGAAAGTCCCTTATAGCTGAGATAATCTCAAAGAGCATTCATAAAGCCAGCCTCTGAGTAAGAATATTATAGACCATAGGGGCTTATAACACATAAAAAAAGGATCTCCCCCCCCTTCTATTTTAATGTGAAAATGAATGTGACACAATGAAATTATTTAATTTTGAAAATCTTAGGACTTGGGTGAACTCTATTTAGCACCATACTTCTACAATATAGTCGATAAAAAGTAAATGTTTAAACTTCACTGACACTTTATTAAGCATACAGATGTGTTTGCCTCATCTCAAAAAAGATATATTGGCATTGGAAAAGGTTCAGAAAAGGGCAACAAAAATGATTAGGGATTTGGAGCGGGTCCCATATGAAGAAAGATTAAAAAGATTTGGACTTTTCAGCTTAGAAAAGAGGAAACTAAGGGGGGGGGGGGGATATGATAGAGGTCTATAAAATCATGACTGGTGTGTAAAAAGTGAATAAGGAAAAGTTATTTACATATTCTCACAATTTAAGAACTAGGAGTCATCAAATGAAATTAATAGGTAGTAGGTTTAAAACAAACAGAAGGAAGTTTTTCTTCACTCAGCACACGGTCAATCTGTGGAACTCCTTGCCAGAGGATGTGATGAAGGCTAGGACTATAACAGGGTTCAAAAAAGAGCTATATAGATTCATGGAGATTAGCTCCATCAATGACTATTAGCCAGGATGGGTAGGAATGGTGTCCCTAGCCTCTGTTTGTCTGGAAGTGGGAGACAGGGGAGGGATCAGTGAGGATTACCTATTGTGTCCCCGCCCCCTGGGACATCTGGTATTGGCCACTGTCAGCAGTTAGGATACTGGGTTGGATGGACCATTGGTCTTATCCAGTATGATTGTTCTTATGTTCTAAGCATTGTTATTTCCACTGCCCAGATGACCGAGCTGAGACAGAATAATCTAAAGCCATATACAAAGTTGGAATTAGGCCTCCTTAGCTCTGTTCTTCCAGAACACAAATATCTCCCATTGATTTTAATTGGAACTACTTGAATCCTGGAGTGGAAGAATTAGGTTTCAGCCTTGCATGACTGTCAGTCCCATGCTTATTCCTCCAGTAGTTCATGCTGCATGCTGCCATTCAATCAAGAGTTCTTTGATTTCTTTGCTACATACACATACAGTGCTTTAAAAATAATATTACTGGACTGTCAGGGATATAGTGCGGGAGGGGAGGGGCAGGGGGAGAAGGAGAGCCATACAGGATCCTTCTGAGGTCTTGTGTATCCCATGGAGCTGAATTCCTGAGTGAATAAGTACAAGGTGATTTCTTTCTGTTTGGTCTAGGTATGGGAAAAGGCAATTAACCTTGCTCCCAGAATCAGCTAGTGTGGGCAGATGTTCTCTGTTACCTTAACAATCTTAATTTACCAATTAATGAAACCCATAAAAAAGGGATTCTGGCTGATTTTAAATGGGAAAGCAGGTTAGAGGGAAGATAAAAGTGCTTTTCTTGAGGACATGTTAAAAACCATTATACTAAACTATGTACAGTAACTTTTTGAAAAGAAATGGGTTTATTTATTTTATTTTAGCCTTGATTAAACTGCTAGCTGTATGAAACAGACTCTGATTAGTAACACCAGACTATGATATTTTTAGTCTGAGTCTCAAGATAGCTGAAAAGGGGAAGGGGAGAAGGGTTCCGAGACCTTTGGAAGATACTTCCTCTTCCATTGTATCCACTTGTAGAGCAAGTAGATTCATGTGAAAAGCTAATGATAGAAATATTAAAAATCCATGGGAGCCAAGAAAAGAAGAGCAATCAAAATTCATTGTTACACCTTCTCACCTTCATTTTTTGTATATTTTTTTATTTTAATGGGTGATTTATAACAACATAGAATGCAATCCGGAAATAGACCTTTATCATAGGTGGATAAATATTTATAAGGACAGCTTTTCTAAAAACAATTTGAGTTTTAATCAAAGTTCACAGGCTGGGATTTGTAAATACATTCCAGAGGAGGAGGGAAGTGAGCTAACTTTTCTTCTATTTGTATTTTGTGTGACGGTATAGAATTGGCCATGCATACAGAACTGTAAGTGTGCCATCCATTCAAATACACATGTCCAGTTCTCAAGTAACCATAAAGTTTCTGTTCTAATGGGTCTTATCCATATGTACTGCTGCTTATCCCTTAGGATCTTTTCTGCTTTTTACAAATGATTTACTGCCTAATGGAATCGTATCAGTCACTGTTGAAACATAGCCACCTCTGGAGTGGAAGGAAGAAGCTGTTCAACGGTGCACAGGAACATTACACAGCAACAGGTGGAAATTTGGGTAGATTGAATGAATGTAATTTTTTCAGTCTATTTTGAAATTTGACAGAGACACCAAAAGTGCTACACCTTTTCTTTCGTAGAAGCCATAGTGCCAAGGGTGTCTGGGAACAAGTGGCTTTACAGAGCTAGCTGTGTGTGTTCACATTAACCTATGGAGAACTTGCATTAATTGTCTATTTTCATATACATAAAGTACAATCACCTCACTGCGCACAAACCAGAGCACACACCTAATTACAGCAGGCAGCTTGTTAATCTGAATAGTATTTTGAGAGACATACATCTCTGTGTAAAGAATGATCATCTTAACTCTAATTGCCTCTGACACCTTAAAAAACCAAAGTAGCTAGTCCATATGCTGGTATCTTCTGTGGTAGTAGTAGCAAAGCCCTCCCTCATCAGAAGACTCATGAAGAAAGTTAAACAGTTTTTACACGAGAACAAATTGGGGGAACATTTGACAAGGTGACACCCGATGACATAAATACAGGCTGAGACATAATCTGGACAAAGTTGAAGTATGTATTTCACTGAGAGACTGTTAAAGACAGCAATTCTCATAATTTAAACAGTGGTTTACTATATATCTTGGTGCATGGAATCTATATGCACGTTTTGTTCAGAGCTGTTCATAAAAGATTAGATAGCAGCATCAAGACCAATGTCTTATTGAAAGTTGCCACATGAATCAAGCACATCAGAAAAAGTAAATTATAAAAAAAGAGATTGGGTCAGTTACACGTTTTCAAAATAGAAGAGACAGAGCTTTTTTTTCGATGCGCTTTTGCAGTATGGATACGCTCTAGCGCAAGAAGGTTTTGCGGAAGATCTCTTCCACACAAAGCTTCTTGCGCAAGAAGCCTGCAGTCTGGACGTAGTCCCAGGGACTTCGTTTGTAAAAGACCAGGGTTTAGGGCTATCATACAAGAGCTCTGTGTTCAAATATGAAGTCTGAGATTTAATTCCATGCCTGGGCAGGCAGGAAAGGAGAGCAATCCATTCAGTTTTTGTAGTGAGTTGGGCTGTGTGGCAATCAGTGATTTCTTACTAAATAGAAATGTTATAGAAAGGACTTTAAAGAAAGTGTCAGAAAGACCTAGACCTGCTTTAATCTGGTACTTTCAATGAGAGGAAAGAGGAAAGTCTTCAGGAATCAAGCATCTTATACAAAATCTGAAGAGGGAAGTGAATCTCAAGGATCCTCAAGTTTTGCAAGCTTCTCCAACTATTTTTGTTAATAATAAGACTAACGTGCATCTACACAACATTTTAAACCAATTTTTACATGAGTTGGTCAATTAAAATATATACATATTGAGTTTGAGAGTGTGGCTGCATTTTTCCCTTTTTAAATTGATATTTAGTAAGCACAATCAGCAATCAGGTTGGGGTGGTAAAAGAACCTCATTTTTTATTAATCATATAAACACTTATGTCAACCAGAGTTTGCTCAGGCATGTGGAAATGTTCATTTCACATGAGCTCTAAAGTAGGTAAAATAATCTCCACCAAGCCTCATATTTTGTTATTTTTGCTGTATTTATGCAATTTCCACTTAGGGTCTCAGATTGTAAGAAAGCAAAGAAGCGAGAGGGATAGCAATGGCATGAATTTGGGAAGGTCCTGTGCTAACATTTAAACTTGCCTGAGAGATATCAGAACAGATTTTCTTCTGACTGCACCAGGGATGTAGAACATGCCCTAAATAAATTTAGCTCCATATCTTCTAAGAAGTGAAGGTCCTTGAGCTGTTTGGTTAATCAAGCATTGAACTAAGACTGATTCAAAGTAACAAACTTTATATTCAGAAGCTTCAGGGGGGAGCCGAGTTAGTCTGTTACAGAAAAAAAAACAACAAATGGTCTGGTAGCACTTTATAGACTAACAAAACATGTAGATGGTATCATAAGCTTTCGAACTCCGGTCATCTGAAGAAGTGGGCTGTGCCCACGAAAGCTCATGATATCATCTACATGTTTTGTTAGTCTATAAAGTGCTACCAGACCATTTTGTTGTTTTAAACTATATATTGCAGTCCCTGGGCAGTGAAGAGTGCAACATCATTCTCAAATGTTCCTTGTTTTCAAAGTTATTACTCATTTACATTTATAATCTTACATTTATTGTTGACAAATATTTCTATCAGAAATAATCTTGATATGGAGGTTACAGACAGTTATTTACACTAAGGGAAAGCATTCCATTGTATTTTAATTTTCTTGCATGACTAGACTTTTTACAACTCGTCTTAGGGCACACTGTCCCCCACCTTTTGCACCATTGTGAAGAATGGTTCAATAGTGAAAGCTTCTTCCACAATTTCTTTGCTTGGGTTTACTTGATAGAACTGAGATATTAAAACATGGTTTGTGCTTTCACTTTCACCATCAGTTTATCTTCTCTAATACAAAAAATATTAACAGTGAAAATGTTGTGAATACTAATATATTTGTAGGAGTTTTTTAAAGAAGAAATATAACATTCAGCACTAAATAAATGTTAAAGAATTAATTAATACTTTATGGCTGCGTCTAGACTGGCATGATTTTCCACAAATGCTTTTAACGGAAAAGTTTTTCCGTTAAAAGCATTTGTGGAAAAGAGCGTCTAGATTGGCACGGATGCTTTTGTGCAAAAGCATCTGCGGCCAATCTAGATGCGGTTTTGTGCAAAAAAACCCCGATCGTCATTTTTGCCATCGGGGCTTTTTTGCGCAAAACGGTTCTCAGTTGTCTACACTGGCCCTCTTGCGCAAAAGCATTTGCACAAGAGGGCTTTTCCCGAGTGGGAGAGTCACTGTATTTGTGCAAGAACACTGACAATCATACATTAGATCATCAGTAAACTTGCCAGTCTAGATGCAGCCTATGACTATCCTGTCAGAAGACCTCTCTATTTTTTTTTCTGCATGCATTTTGACCAAATTAAAATAACTGATAAATAAAGTATTCACATATTAGCTCACAGATCAATAACTGATATTTGGGAATGATATTTAAACAGTCTTTCATGCTCACTAATCTGACATACACAGCAATGAAGAAGTACTTATAGAAACAACCTTCTCACAGTAAACAACACTTTAATGGAAACATCAAGGAGGGCTGATGTATGGGAGCTAATTGTCCTAATCCTTCCTTCCTCTAAAGCCTCTGTGGACAATCAGATTCTCTTTGGAGTTTGATTAATATTGAAGATCTCCTCCGGAATTCATTTACCTAATCTTGGGATACTCTCTTGAGTTTATAAGGAATATGCACCTCCCTTTTCCCTTGAACACCTCTCTCATTCTTGTTTCTTGTGACAGTAACTCTTCTGTCACACTGATTTACCTTTTCCTCCAAGTCCAGCCTATTTTTGTATTGTAATTTGTAGGTGAAAAATATTGTTAACCAGCATTAGTGAAGTTCAGCAGACCCTGATCTTCTGTTTATAGTGGTTGCAGACTTCCAGGCTAGTGAAATCACATGGTACTTGTGTACTTTACCTGATTTCCTTTTTTAAAATTAGATGTGATTGTTTTCGCACTCCAGGTATCTTGGGTCACAGTTATGTATTGAACTATAGTAGCTCCAAATAATCCCTCATTTTTTTTCACTTCTTTACATGCCCCACCCTTCAAGACATTATGACATGATAGATCTGGAACATAGAATTCAGATCCCTTTCCAGATTACCACCATTGCTTCTTAATTCAGCCTATGGGGTGCAGAGATTTAGCAGAGGTATGTTCAGAATGCAATGAATACACTTGGAAAATACTTCTATTCATTTTCCCCACAAACACACATGCTTTGCCTTGTTACTTAGATCCACTTCTCTCTGGAGACCTCTTCCTCTTCTCCTTTCCCTTGTAATAATATTTTCTTGTATTCAAATAAATTCAAATTAGCTATTGTTTTTAATATTTAACTGAATATTTGTCAAGCTGCTCTGACATTCAGGCTGCTCACATTAATGAACAGAAATGATACAAGGAATGCATTATTCTAACACTGCTCAGTTGGGGCCAGAGTTCTCTTTTTACTTAAACCTACTTGAGTCAGTAGTAACTCTACTGAAGCTGGAAATCTAAGGGGAATGAGGCCCTGGTGTTTTGGATAGCACTGTCATTCTGGGTGCCTAGGAACATTTCTTGTCTTTTCTTATAATGACTTTGAGAGAGGCTAAAAGAACCATTTGCTGCCTCATACATGATTAGTTTCTAAGGAAATCATAGGCTATATTTATTATAGTAGCATCTAGAAGTCACCTGAGACTGGTGTATATGATGGCTTTGTAGTGTTAGAGGGATTCTAATGTTAGAATGTTGATTTATTCATAATGGTTATAGTGCAATTGTTGTGTACAGAATTTGGGTAAGGTGCACACTTAAAATGGTGGTTGTCATCAGTGACTGGAAAACAAAATGGAGTTGTGGACAGTTGAACTTTGGACTTTCCCCACCTTAAGTGTTTGCACTAGTTACTAAAATTGCACATAGCACCCTAAAACTGTGCACACAACACTCCCTCTTTGCACCTGACACACGTGCCAGTTTCCCACCAAAGAAAAGATAAAAGTGCCACATCCTGTGAGAGTGTGTGCGCCTTTTTGTCAGTGGTCTGTGAGGACAGTGCCTGTCAGGCCTTGGGACTTGTGCATCATCCATCACCTGTGCCAAAGGGTCAGGATCCAGGGTTCTGTCTCTGCAACGGTTACCTCAGCCTGTCATTACCAACCAGGATTACACTGCTATGGTGAGGACCCAGTAAGGACTGTAATCTATACCACCATTTACCATCATCATCACGCTTTGGTTCCTGTGGCAAATGCCGGGGATCGAGCCAAGCAGTGAGGGAACACTTGCTGTTCCTCCCCAAGGGCTAACCGCAGCCTAAGGGTCAAGGTCGCAAGCACCGCTTTACCATCAGCATGAATTTTGTAAGGTATACCTACCCTTATTTGCACCGGGAATCTTTCTATCTTCTTTCTCCTCCATTTTGAGGTGGAGGTTGGGATTGCTGGTTGTTGTTTTGTGTTTGTTTCATGCAAGTGTCATCCTAAATTTCTACAATATACGTTGTTTAACTTTAATCTGGACTCCAAGTTTTCTTGTGAGGGAAAATCACCGGTGATAGATACGGTGTCAGGGGATCTCCCTTCTGGTAACCAGAGCATTTAACACCTTCAATCTCATCCTTATCCTAAATTCTAAATTAATTCAAAAGATTTTATTTGTTACTGAGACTCTGGGGTAGCAGGACTGGGACTGGGATTCAACTTGTTTCCTCCAGCATCCAACATGAGAAAATTTTACTTCCGCTGAATTGGGTGTCTGCTCCCTACCATAACATGCCTGTTAGCCACTCAAGCAATCTCCTCTGGGATTATGCCAGCTCTTAGTTCACCTTGAAGATGACAGAGGGTTTCCAGGTATCTGTTTTTTGACTGAAATGCCCAGTTTTAAAGGGACCTTTGGAGCGCTAGTCAGCACTGCCGACCAGGCCATTAAAAGTCTGGTCAATGGTGCGGCAGAGCTGCTCCTCATACTCCTGGAAGCAGTAGAATGTCTCCCCTCCAATTCCTAGGTGTAGGAGCACACAAGGGGCTCCATTCATTGCACCCACCTCAAGAACAGTCTCTGCAGCTCCCATTGGCCAAAGGAGCTGTGGAGGTTGGTGTCTGGGGACTTGGAAGTGTGAAGAATCACCTGGCCACTCCTCCTTGTATGAGTTGGAGATGGGACATGCTGCTGCTTTCAGGAGATACCTTAGGTAAGTACCATCCAGAGCCTGTACCCCGAGCCTCCCTGTCCTCCCCTACCCCATTTTTGATTCCCCTACCACTCAGTCCCAACCTGGAGCACCCTCTTGTATCCTAAGCCCCTTGTCACCAACTTGGCTCCAAAACCCCAGCTGGAGCCCTTGAGTCGCCCACACTTTAACCCCCTTCCTCACCCCTG
>CM057845.1:184042736-184057965 GCA_030068395.1 Apalone spinifera | reverse complement strand
ATTGGCACGGATGCTTTTCTGCAAAAAGTGCTTTTGCGGAAAAGCGTCCATGCCCATCTAGACGCTCTGTTCTGAAAATGCTTTTAACGGAAAACTTTTCGGTTAAAAGCATTTCCAGAAAATCATGCCAATCTAGACGCAGCCCAGGTCTGCTGTCCCTAAAGAAACACTGTGCACAGCAGCAGGAATGATTCAACCAAGCACCTTTCTTAATATCACAGCATTTTGATTTATGTATAGTAAAAACAAGAATAAGTTGATTATTAAATATTCAAAGTACAAATCACAATGAGTAGGAATATTGGAAACAAACAGTTACATGTAAAACAAAATCATAACATCATAACAGGTTAGTCTCTTGTCTAAAGAAGTATTTAACTCCTGAAGTACAAGGTAGTGTTTCAGCCAAGTCTGGTTGAGATCTTGTTTCCATAAATTTAAACTCACTGTCTCTTTACTTCCTCAGTGAAGGAAGATAAGGTATACTGTGCATCATACATACCTTCTTTGCACACAGCTTAGATAATTACCCATCCTTTGCTTTTCTTTTGTAATCCTTCCCTGTTGACCTCACATCTTCTTGCTAATTTCTGCTTTGTATCTAAATGGGCACCTTCTGTGTTGGCTTACAATGCTTCATTTACATCCTAAAAGAGATAATTTTTTTCTGACCTCCAGGTTACAGAAAAATCTGTTTTTGATCTTTACTTTGATACAGACTTTTAAAATTGTATTTTCAATTTATAAACATACATTTATACATATATTTCACAATGATATTGGTACCCAGTTTAACCCCAGCTTTCCTATGACATTTTTGGTGAACCAGAATATGCATATAAGAATCAATATTTTCCAGTTGACATTTTAAGTCACATCTTCAATCATAGTGGGCTACTGTGATCAGCAATGTGAGATGGTCCCTTGTTTAGGAAGTTGACAGTCTAAGTGTATGTCTACTTTATGAGCTGGGGTGCAATTCCCAGCTCATGTCACATACTCAAGCTAGATAGATGACAACTAACATGACTATAAATAGTAGTTCACGCACAGTAGCCCAGGAGTTGGCAGTGTATTACAAACCTCCTGAACCTTGTAAGTACTCAACATGGCTGAGACATCGGTCTGCTGCTACTGCAATCCATGCCACTGTGGCTACTCTGCTGTTTATACTTATGTTATCTCTCTTGAGTACATGTACACAGGTTGAGAATCACATTCATAGCTTATTGTATGAATTCTCTGGAAAAGGAAGACATGACTAATGTAAACCCTAAGAAGTATTATGATCTTCAAATAACTCTTTATACAGGCCAGACAAAAATGGGGATAAACAACATTAAATGGATTTCCTAAGAAATACCCGGGCAAGAGAGAGGTATACAAATTCACACATTTCTAGAACCAACCTTTTGAAGCTACGCGTTGAGGAAAAATACAGTCTATGTCTACACTATACTTCTTTTTCAGAAAAAAGTACACAAATTGTGCTCTGCAATTTGTGTACCTTTTTCCAATTGTTTTTTCGGAAGAGACTTTTCTGAAATTGGGCTCATGTATGGGCCAAATTTTGGAAAAACACTCCTCTTTCAGAAGAACCCTTCTTCCTCGTGAAATTAGGTTTACAGGGCTTCTGAAAGAGTGCATCTGCTCTTCTGCAAAAAATGTTCGAAGAGCAGATGCATTCACTGGATATGGTGGAGTTTTTTCCAGGATACTCTTGGATGTGGTGGAGATATCCCGGAAAAACTCCAAAGTGTAGACATAGCCCCATTGTTTAGCTGATCAAATAGCCAAAATATATAAAAGAGTGAGTATCTCAGATTCATGGTTGTTCTTGTTCTGAGCTAAAACTGTTATGAGCTTGTAACGGCAGAATGTGTGAGATTTGAAGATTTATTCACCTGCCAGAATTCTCATTGGTGTTGGAATGATCTTTGGTAAGCTTATTAGTTCTCCTATTATTTAATATGCTATCTCCATAATGCTTTTACTTTAAGAAATGTGCTTGCTTAGAAAGAGATAAGTGGTAAACAGCCTGGTTTTAAAAAAATCCGAAAACAAATGGAAGAAAGGGAAAGTTGATAGAAATTAATAGAAACCAGAAGCAAGTAAATATAGAAAATTGACAAACAAAGGAAAGGGACACATGAGCAAATCTATGGCAAGCAATGTTAAAGGACAATAAAAAGTTAAAAAAAATAGTAGGAACAAAAGTGACAAAAGATATTGGTCCATTATTATGGAAATGGTATAATTAATCAATAATAAAGAAAAAAGATAGAAGTGTTCAATAAATATTTCTGTTCTGTATCTGGGAGAGGCATACATATAATATAGTCTCAAAATTTGATGATAACAGTCTTTCCATTGCACTAATATCTCTGGAGATGTTCAGAGAAGCTACTAAACTTGACAGTTTTAGATCAGCTGGTCTAGAGAATTTCCATCCAAGAGTTTTAAAAACTCAGACATGAAGCACACTAGACTATTAGTTTTATTATCAATATGTCTTGGATCACTGTGAAAGGTTAAAGTCATATCAACTTTAAAAAAGGATAAACAGGATGATGTAAGTAATTTGTATGCATGACAACCTGATATCAATCCTCGGCAAGGTAATGGAGTGGCTGATTACGTTAAAACTAGTTGTACTAAATTAAATTAATAATGAACTAAAAGAGGATAATATAATTAGCACAAATCAACATGAACTGATGGAAAATAAATATGTTAATACATATTTTATTTCTTTCTGATAAGAGTTTGCTTGATAGAGGTGAAATGTTGCCTTACTATAAGGTGTTTGACTTGCTACTACACTTTATTTTGATTTAAAGAAACTTAGAAAATTATAAAATTAACATGTCACACATTAAAAATGGCTAACTGTTGGGACTTGTACTTGGAAATCATCATGAAGAGGAAGTGTTTCCAATGGTGTCCCACCAGGATTGGTTCTTGCCCTATACTATTTAATGGTTTTGTGAGTGACCTGGGAACAGCTTAAAATGATCACTGTGAAAGTTTGCTGATGACACAAAAATTGGAGAAGTGGTACATAAAGAAGAGGACACATCACTGATTCAGAGTTATCTGGATTACTTGGTCAATGGATGCAAGCAAATAATATGCATTTTAATATGATTAAATGGAAGTGTATAAATGTAGGATCAAAGAATGTAGGTCATGCTTTCACAAAAGAAGACCCTATCCTGAGAAATGAATCTATGGAAGTTTTGCTTGTTGCGGCAGGTAATTAGCAGAACACAAGATCCCAAAGTGGCGCTGTGGCCAAACATGTAAATGAGATTCTGGGATGCATAAACACGTGAATCTCAATTTAGGAGGTGTTATTTTACTTGGCACAGGTTTGACTGCTTCTAAAATACTGTGTCCAGTTCTGGTGCCCACAATTCAAGAAGCATGGTCTTTAATTAGAGATGATTCAAAGAAGAGCCATAGGAAAAATTAAAGGATTAGAAATGCCTTGTAGTGTTACACTCAAGAAAATCAACCTATTTAGTTTAAAAAGAGAAGGTTTAAGAGGTGATTTGATTACAGTCTATAAGTATGCACATGTGGAACACATATTCAATAGGATTTTTGGTCTTGCAGAGAAATGCATTACACAATCCAAAGGCTGTGAATTGAAGCTAGACTATTACATACTGGAAATAAGGCATATTTTTTAATAAGGAGGTTAATTAACCATTGAAACAATTTACAGAGGGTTGTGGTGGATTCTCCATCACTGACTATTTTTAAATCAAGATTAGTTTTTTTTTCTAAGAGATATGCTCTAGGAATAACTTTTCAGGAAGTTTTATGGCCTGTATTATACAAGAGGTCAGACTAAATGATTACATGGGTCTCTTCTAGCCCAGGAATCTATGAATGTATTAACTGCAGGTAATTATGCTGTTTATAGGCTCTGAGGAAAGGGTAAAGCTGACCTGCGTAGGCAGTCTGGCATTCTGGACAATTCATAATGTATACAGGGAACTGTGCAGCTTGGAAATACACCATTCAGAAGGGAGAGGGACAGGGATCTCCACCAAAGAGGGGTAACAACTGAGGAAATGGAAGCCTAAAAGTGGGTGCCCTGGCTGGACCACACAGGTAAGTATGAGGTTACCCTGAAAGAATATCCAACAAAGGTGGCTGGTTTTGATTTATTATTAATCTCATAAATTGAAATGACACATAAATTAAAACACTACAATCTAGGCTAAAACTAAAACTAGAATCTAAAGTAGAACAAACTAAATATATTAGTGGGTAGGTTTAAAAAGCAAAAATTGTAGTGAGAACATTTTTGCTCAATTTTTTTTTTAAAAGAAGACTGTTCCAAGCATAGAAATAGATGCATAGAGGCAACATTAATGATGGTGTAAATCTGAGAGTTGGAGAAGGAGACTAAAGGAATAATAAAGAGAAGATTTGGGGAGGAGGGAGTATAGAGAACAAGATGAAGAGGGATGAAATTATTTATGTCTTTGAAGGTAAACAAAATATGAATTAGTCAAAATAAAAAGCAGAACAATTAACCATGTAACACGGAAGGAGTGGGGGATGAGGTCAAAGTACTAGAGGCATTTTCAACTCAATGTGCCAATGCCTAAATATAGATTGCAATTAGTGATAAAAACCAAACAAAGGAGCATACAATGGGTCATAAAAGAAACTAAAAATGTTGTAGGCTTCTCCCCCCGCAGGTAACCAAAAAGTATACGAACACAGGAATTCACTTACATACATATAATTTGCAGCAGTTGTGCACAATTTAGGTATTATCTAGGAAATAAAAATAGATTTAATTTGCTAGGCTGCTTCTCTACATATTGACAGTGATTACATGAATGTTGCCTTTTCCCTCAAAAAAAAAAAAGGAAGCTTTCATTACAGCATGAATATGCAAGTAAAATAATCACATATATCATCATCATTGTTTTTTTTTGCCAAGAATCTGGGTTCTAGCCATGAAGTTTATATTTTACAGATGTCTTAGCTCATCCAGTTTATCTGCATGATTCCCCAAGGCACAGCAAAGTGTTCTTTCCCAAATAGTATTGAATATGTAAGTTCAGGAAATGAACATTTTTTTAGAGTTACAGTGCTTCTTAATTATTATGATGCACACACAGCTCCTTGTTTCGTCACCAGCTAGCATAAAGGGACAGAAGATAAACCAAAGAATATAAACCATATATTGTGTTAAATATATGTCAGTGTCATGGACAGTCTGGTAGTGAACAGTTACCCAACTGAGGTAAATGTTTACATCTTATTGTGGTTTGGGAAAATGAAATATAAGAAGAGAAAGAGGAAAACACATTTGGACAGGCAAAGTACCACTATTGCATTATAAATAAAATAAATAAATGAAAACTGCCTTTATAAATCAATAAAAGTGCTTTTAACACTCAGATAATAAATATACCTGCATTCTGAACACCAATGAGATTAACTTTCCCTGTAAATCTCTTGGCTGGAATATTTGGAACAATACATCAGAAAATCAGAACTAGTACATTATGTGTCCTGTGTTTCCCCAGTTACATGTATAGATTTCTAAATTATGTATTAGATTTTCCTAACTATAATTAGAGTCACAGCAGAACAGGGATCACTGTATAGTTCAATATATTATTGTGCTAAACACCAGAAACATGACTGCAGGTTTGATAAATGGCTTGGAGAACTCCTGAAGACCTATATCTATCACCCTGATCTTTCTCTGCCCTGTCAGCAGCAAGTTTTCATGCTTCATATAATTCAAATAAAAATGAGAAAGTCTCTCACTGATCTTGAATTTATGTCTTGCCCGATCCTCTCTTGTCTGTATACCACCAGTCAGTGGCAGATAAGCATGCAGATAATGCATGGGCTGAGAAAACTGTATATCTAATATTTCAAACAAATATTGGATTATCTGACGACCTTTATGTGGGATAAAAAGCTGCTTTTTGTCTTATCTGTTAACCTTTTGATGTAAGTGCTCACCTCATATCCTAGGGTTTGCTACTTTAAGCACAATTAGTTGGTGTGTTTCTGGAAGGGTTTTTTACAAGTAGTACTTCATTAAAACAAAGAATTAATCATTGAATGTTGAATTCCCTGTTGTTGCATCCACACTGAAGACAATAGAGAACTTGGCTGTAGTATAGTCAGATAACCTTAAGGAGTTAAATTTCTGACCTTCCTTCTGCCCATAAACAGAGAAGGCTATCTTTCACAATGTTCTTCAAAAGAGATCAATTTCTCCCTCTCTCCCTAGTCCCACAGCCTTTTTAAAGTTAAAAGAGAGCAAATAATTTTATAAATACTCTCATGATTTGATTAAGCCAAGAGAAAATCATGCTACTGAAGCTCATATGGGTGGTATATAAATTTGCTCATTCTTTTTCATTTAGGCAAATAGCAGGAAATGAGGGTAAGATTTCAACAGGATGTATTTGCAATGTTGATGCGTAAAACATGAAGATCTTCTACTCAAAGTACATTCTTGTTATTGTTTTTCCTTTACTTCCTAATAACTGGTCAAATCCTTTTTTAAAAGAGAGTAATGCCAGTTGTCTACAGCACAAATATTACCAACACTAATTAAAAATGTTAGCAAGCCAAGAAGAAAAATGAAGTAGATATGAAAAATAATCTGTTCTCAGACCTAAAGCCTGGTATACACAAGGGGTTAAGTTTGAATTAAGATATGAAACATTATTTGCATAGCTTAAATCTAAGTATCTTAACTTGAATTTTGGTGCCGTGCACACTGCGGGAAGTCAAAGGGAGCACACTCTCTTTTCAATGTCCCTTACTCCTCAGAGAAGCAGGACTACCGGCATTGACAGGAGCACCCTCTCAGTCTGAATTAGAGGGTCTTCACTAGACCCGCTAATTCGAATCCCAGAAGTTCAACTGTGGCTGCTTCAATATTTTCTGTAGTGGTCTAACAGTGCTAGACCAGTCTAGGGATGTGAATGACTAATTGACTATCCGATAAGCAAATACTTGTTAGATAGTCAACTAGTTCCTCCCCCCTCTTGCTGCCTCTATCTGAAAGAAACAATCCCCTGGGGCCGTTGCTACACTTCAAAGGTGGAAGCGCCCTTATGGACTAATTGAATAGTCGATGAAAATGTAATCGACTATTTCATTAGCCAAATAATCTAAATTGTACAACCCTAAACCAGTCAGCTCATAATGGTTGGTAAGCTTTGGACTGTGATAAACTGTTACTGTACTGTATTGTATTGTAGACCTGTATTGTCTACATTTTTAAAGCCACTGAAAATGTGGACATTAAATTTAATTAGCTTTATAAGATAGTTTATTCCTTAACTTTTGGAAGACCGCTCCATAGTCTAAGAACTCTTATGGGTTTCTTAATGGTCAGTATATATGTCCTCCGGGGTATCTTTGTCCTCTCTACTGTTTGCAACATCACCTCACATATTGTCATCTGCAAATGTAATGAATGAAAATTTCTCTTCTTCCAAATCATTAAACATATCAAACTGGTCCCAACACTGCCCCTGTATCACATTAATAGATCTCTCCAGTCAAATTGATGCAGTGGGGTTTATCATTAATTTCCTTCGTTATTGCCCAGCTGCTTTTATCTACACCAATTAAAAATAATTTTAAAACCCCCACTGTTGGGATCTGCATGGAATGATTCATTAATGTACAAAGCTTCTATATTTATTGTGTTGCATTTTTTCATTAATTATGTAATTATTGGGGAAGGATATGCTTGTTTGGTGCACTTTTTGTTTGCTTCTTTATAAACATGTTCTCTATTACTCAGAGCTGCATAACAGTCTACCGAATTTAAAGTGCCTCCCCTAATCACTCAGGGCCAGATAGTGCCTATTGGCACCAATCTGATTAGAGGATGGCACAGAGTTACATTGTACGCTGGATTATCAGGACATATTGAATCCCAGGGTATATCTACTATGCACACTTTTTTATGGTGGTATGCAAAGTACAGACATGGCATGCTGCTCTAGCATAGGTACAAATACCAGTGCAGATGGTGAGGCACTGTTTAGGCAAGTAAAGACATGCCTCATCTTTATGATTATGTCCCTGTCAGAGCTCTCTACATGCCCAAGTACTTACTTCCTATCAATAAATCTCTTTTGGCAGCTTCCCACCACTGGAACCTTTTCTCACTACCTCCTTGCTGCCAGAAACTTTCACTGATAAGTGTGGATGCAGCTTGCTTTTGATTGTGGTATGTAGTTGCACATACTCTACATACTTCTGTGATGTGCAGTGTGGACGCACTTGTACCCATACAAAAATCTCTTCCTGAGTTTCCTGACATACTTTCAAGCTTTGCTTTCCCTTTTGGGTTGCCTTGTGGCTCTGGAGATGCCCAGAAGTAGCAGTCCTGTGCCTCAGTCACTAAAGTAGGGACTAAACTATCGCTGGATTTTGAGGCAGGTGAATCTTAATATTTTTCAGATGGGCCATATCTTACAAAAAGTGGGTTGCTTTTGTCCTCTTGTCTAAGTAATTTTATTCTCAATCTCATAGAATTCCCAAACTTTGACAAACCATCTCAGAATGTCTAGGGCAGACATCTGTTTCCATACCATGGCTATCAGCAAGTGAATTGCTAATGCATTCACTCTCCATTTTAAAACCCTAGCTACTGAGAGACCCAGTAGCAAAACTAAAGTCTCTACTGACAGGTCACAAGCTGTTGCAATTCAATTTGCCCAAACTCCCTAATGCTGACACAGTTCCATCAGCTATCAATAAAAGATTTCACTTCCCCCCCATATTATCTGACAGAGTTTCTTCTATATATTTCTTTAATCTTTTGTACTGCCAGATGCTGCAAACACATTATTATGTAAAATACGTTTGTTTATTGAGCTGCTACCTATACCCTTGCAAAAGTCACAGCGGCACTACCACATTCATGTTTTATTTATACCATTTCCTAATGTATTCATATACCTTTCTGTACCCTTTGTACTGAATGATTATAAGGTATGATAAAATCTGGAAACTAATTCTTTCTTCAGATCATTAAATTTAAATGCTCTTTTATCATTTCCATAAGTATCTACTAATATAAGGTTTCATTACTTTCCTTTTTCAATAATAATTATGGGCTATATGTGTCATCAGTATTTAAAAGCAGAACATGAATTGGTTCCAACAGAAAGTTCCATTTAAAAATTGATAGCCTAGTTTGGTCCAATAATTTTAAATATATTGGAAAAATAGGAAATATTTTCCAATAGCTGTATGAAATTATCTATAATGAGAAAATACCAAGAGAACAGAATATATGTCAAGACAAAATATATTCTCAAAACTCAGTTTCCCCTATCTATGACTTTTTTGTTTACTGATAAAAATGAATGCACATTTCATTTCCATGTGTTGTTTAAAGTGAGTCCTGAAATGGGCCATTCACAAAAATGTCTTAGTTTACTTGATTTTCTTAACCATATTACTTGTTCCAAAGATATTTATTTTCCTGTGATCATCCTGCACCATTGAAGCCAAACCCTGTCTCTCTGTCTAAGTTTATCAATTTGTTCCAAAACCTCCTCTAATGACACCTCAGTCTGGGGCAATTCCTCAGATCTTTCATCTAAAAAGAATGGCTCAGGTTTGGGAATCTCCCCAATATCCTCTGCCATGAAGACTGAAGCAAATAATTGATTTAGCTTCTCTGCAATGACTTTATCATCTTTGAGTGCTCCCTTAGCATCTCAATTGGCCAAGGGCTCCACTCCTTCCTGCTTCTGATGTACTTAAAATAACATGTTGCTATTTCTTTTTGAGTTTTTGACTAGCTGTTCTTCAAATTCCTTTTTGGCTTTTCTTATTATATTTTTATGCTTAATTTGACAAAGTTTATGTTCATTTCCATTTTCCTCATAGGATTTGACTTCCACTTTTTAAAAGATGTCTTTTTATCTGTGTCTGCTTTTTTTACTTAGTTGTTAAGCTGCAGTGGCATTTTTTTGGTTCTCTTACTGGCTATGTCTAGACTGGCCCCCTTTGCCGGAAAAGGCATGCAAAGGAGGCCAGTCGGAATTGCAGATGCAGCGGGGATTTACATTTTCCCCGCTCCATTTGCATGAACATGGCTGCTACTTTTTTCCGTCTTAGAGTTTTGACAGAAAAAAGCGCCAGTCTAGACAGGGCTCTTGCGGAAAAGAAAGCCTTTTCTAAAGGGAATAAGAGATCTTGTGAAAAAGGCTTTCTTTTCCGCAAGAGCCCTGTCTAGACTGGTGCTTTTTTCCGTCAAAACTCTAAGACGGAAAAAAATGGCAGCCATGTTCATGCAATTCTGACTGGCCTCCTTTGCATGCCTTTTCCAGCAAAGGGGGCCAATCTAGACGCAGCCACTGTGTTTATAAATTTGGGATATACATTGAAGCTGGGCCTCTGTTATGAGCACCTACAAAATCTTTATCGAGCATTCTTAAAACTTAAATATCCACCTGGGGAAGCAAAGAAACAGATTGACAGAGCCAGTTGAGTATCCAGAAATCACCTACTTCAAGACAAGCCCAGCAAGGAAAATAAACAGAACACCACTAGGTATTTCTTACAGCCCCCAGCTCAAACCCTTCCAGAGCATCACTGACAATCTGTAACCTATCCTGGAAAATGATCCCTCACTCTCACAGACCTTAGGAGATATGCCAGTCCTTGCCTACAGACAGCCCTCCAACCTGAAGCAAATACTCACCAGCAACCACAAATCACATGTTGTCCTTGTGGACACCTCAGGTATCCAGCCATAGAATTGGAGCTGCCTCTGGGCAGTCAGCAGCCCTCATCAGTTATGCTGCAGTTTCTGAAGCATTTTCTGCAGGCTGCCCTCCTGGCCCTTCAGGAATGCAACCCCCAGCTGATCAAGGAGACCCTCACCATCACTCTAGGAGTGTAGTTCCAACTGGTGAGACTGGCTTGTCATGGAGCGGTGGGGCACCTAGCAGTGGTGCCAGAATTTCCGTATGCAGAAGGACACCTTTCTGGAGCAGTGTGCCTGACTTACCCCTCCTCTCACTCAGTGGGGGACACGCATGAGACCCACCATTGCCATGGAGAAGTGGGCCAATCCATTGGCAACCAGTTTGGCATAGGGAAGTCAACCATCAGGGCCCTCATCATGCAGGTATGGAACTCTCACGCTGTAGTCCCAGGAGGGGGGTGAACTGATGGAATGGGGAACCTTAGGGAAAGGGAGGATTGGGGGTGGGGAGGGAGAAGCCCCTTCCCCAGGAGGTTTTTCAGTCTTGCCCTCATATAATCCCTGCTGGGGGATGGGTTACAATGGGGGGTATGTGTGCTCCTGGTGTGTGTGTGGGGAGAAGAGAAGGTGGACTCAAGGACCTCCAGAGGACTCTGGCACCTCTGTGATTCTGTTTGTTTATCTCCTTTTACAGATTGTGTGGACCATCAACACCATCCTGCTTTGCAGGGTCATCAACCTTGGTGACATGAATGCCATCATTTCTGGCTTTGCCAGGATGGGCTTTTCCAACTGTGGGTGGAGACTATTGATGGCACCCACATCCCCATCCGGTCCCCTGAGCACTGGGTATCTGTGTATATAAACTGTGAGGGGTCCTGCAGTACCTCGTCGATCACCGTGGGCAGTTCACCGATATCTTCATCGGCTGGTCAGGAAAAGCACACAATGCTTAAGTGTTCCAAGTGACTCAAGTGGACTCAAGTGTCTTCCAGAAGCTGGAAGCCCACACTTTCTTCCCAACTACACCATTGGGGTCGGGATGTAGACATTCAACTCTGTATTGTGGGGGATGTGTCCTACCCTCTCTTGCCCTGGCTCTTGAAGCCCTACACTGGCCACCTTGACAACTCTAGGGAATGCTTCAATGCCAAGCTCAGCAGGGCCTGCATGGTGGTGGAGGGCGACTTCGGACATCACAAGGTAAAGTTCAGATGCCTCCTCAACCAGCTGGACACTGGGGAGAGGAACATCCTTGAAGTGGTGGCTGCATGTAGTGTGCTACATAATATTTGTGATTGGAAGGGGGAGATGTTCCTCCATGGATGGGGGACAGAGGCAGGCCTGGTTGGCAGGGCCTATGAACAGCCAAGCACAGCTGCCATCTGGGAGGCCCTGAGGGAGAGTTTGTCACTGGGACCCCAGTGACACTCTCTCCTGGCCCCCCACTAGGGGCCTGTGCATCACCCATCTTTGCCTTTCCTCCCACAGCCCTCCTCTCCTTCCCCCTCCTTTGCAGAGACAATAAAACAGACTTTTTTTTTAAACAATAAACTGTGGGTGGTTTTTATTTGGGGGTCAAAGTAACTTGGAAGGGACTGGGGAAAGGACCCGAGAAAGGTGGCGGGGCGGGAGAGTGGGGGAATGAGAAACTTTGAGGGTAGAGGAGGGGTGAGGAGAGGTTCTGGGCTGTGAGTGGGATTGGCACCTGATTCAGCTGGTACACTGCATCTTGTGTGGGGACCTCCATGACCACGGCAGTGGGGAAGGGTATGGGAGAAGCAGGAGGTGGAGCTGGAACAGGGTCAGGCAGGGGAGGTGGAGCAGGGGCTGACATGGAAGGTGGGGCAGGGTCTGGAATGGGAGGTGTGGCAGAACCAGAAGCTGGGGATGGGGCATGAGCGGCAGCAGGAGCTGGCTCTGTGCCAGCAAGGAGAGACTGGACAGCCACACACGTGGTGCGACCCTGCTGCAGCAACTCCATCAAAGTCTCTCTCCACAATTGCATGTCTTTCCAGAGCCTCCGGTCCAGTGTCTCATGTAGGGCCCGGAGGCCAGAGATGTGGTCCTGCAGCAGTTCCTCCTGTATTCTCCGGTGACTGTTGGTCCCCTGGTGTCAGGCGGCTGCTCTGAGTGGTGTCACCCACCTTTCTCTTACAGCTGGGCTGGCTGGGGAGAATAAAGAGAGACCATCAGTCATCTCTGGAGATGATGATCCTGAAGCCTTGCCCTCATCTGTGCGCTGAGACTGACAGGTCTCAGGTCAGATGAAGGTGATTTACTGGGAGCAAGGTCATCTGTGGTCTGGACAGCAGGCCCTTTCCTACAGAGGCCCAGAGGTCACCAGGGGAGCAGCATCACCATCCCCACATCCCAGGGACAAGCAGGCATGGGAAGTTGCTGGCCACACCACAATCCTGCGGATGGGAGGGAGTTCATAGGCCGGCTGGGCTTGCCTCAGTGCCATGCACATGTCAGGTCTAGCAGTAGTGTTGTCCAAGGAGAGAGGACTTGTGTCCCTGGCTGCTGGAAGAGAGGTGGTCAGGCTATAGGGGAGAAGACGTGTGTGAGCGGCAGACACTCCTGTGCCTGGCACCACTGTCCCTGGGAGTGGGTGCTGCCTCAAGCGTGCAGGCATGCCCATGTCCCAAGCTTCTTTCTGGTGGTGTCTTGTGGTGGTATCCAGTCTCCCCAGTCCCTGGGAGCAAGATCTCAGGGTTGCTCTGGAGCAGCCTCCTTGGGCTGTGTGGCCTAGACTGGCATTGCACATGCATCCATGTGTATGGACTGCAGTGCAATCCCAGGCCGAAAAGGCCAAGCGAGGAGCTTGCCCCAGCCCCAGGCTCAGCTCCTCGCCACCCACCACCTCCACCCTGTCTGTGTCGGGTAACTAAGGTCACTCACTTGATGTTCCTTCCCCAGCCTTGGAGGATTCCTGGAACACATCCAGGCCATGGGGTACCAGCTCCAGGGTAAGTGTGGTAACGGTGCTGGTCACATTGGGGTCCTCATCCTCCTCTTCCTGCTCCTCCTCCAAACGAGCAGCTCTGCCCCGGAGCAGGCGATGATGGGCGTCTTTAACCCTAGTCAACTGTCGGGGTAGAGAAAGGACAGCAATGCCTCCCAGGATGCAGTGCAAGTCCTGATAATAGGGGTAGGAGTGTGGTTCTGTGCCGGAGCAGGAGTTGCGCTCCCTTGCACTGGCACATACTTGGCAGAGCTCCTTAACTTTCATCTGGGTTAAGATGGCTCCTGGGTTTGGTGGTGGCCCTTTGTGGCCAGGCTGTCGGCAATATAGCTGTAGATTTTGGCATTCTGCCATCTGGTGTGGAGATCCTGGAGGTTTTCTTCCTCGTCCCAAACCTCATTGAGGGTCAGGATCTCCAGCCCAGACCAGGATGGCATGCGCCTCTTGCATTGCCTGGCAGCCTCCTTCCTGGGAGCCATCAGATTGCTCCCTGGGAGTGGGGGAGTGCTCTTGGGGGGCTCGAGGGTCACTCATGCTGGCCCACTGAGTTGCTGTGGCAGCTGTAGAGTGGTTGTAGGTTGTCAGGGACAGCTTCCAGCCACAAGCCCTTTCCCTTGTGGCTGCAGATTTATGGGCTCAGGGGAAGAAGAACTATTGAGGAGTGTGGACAGAGTGTCCAGCAGGGCACCTGAGGGCTTTCCTGGCAGCCTGTTATTTCGAATAACTTCAGCTGCCACGTCTACACACACCCTATTCCTTGTAGAATGAGAAGTCAGAATAAACCATCCATTATTTCAAAATTATTTTGAAATTACAGAATTGTTGTGCAGACATTCACATTGTTATGTCAAAATAATGTCAGTTATTTTGAAATAACTGTGCTATGTACATGTACCCTCAGGGCATATCTACACTAAGAAATTATTTTGAAATAATTTATTTTGAAATAATAACTCCTGAAATAACTATTTCAAAATAGCATGTCCATATTACAAGGAAGCCTCACAATTAGTCCGAGGCAGGCTCCCTTAATGTGGAAGCGCTACTTTGACTTGGAACCCCAGGAAGCGAAGTAATTACTTTGAATGTCTCTGAGGAGTAGTTATTTTGAAATAGCAGCAGTGGAGTGTCCACACTACTACTATTTTGAAATAACTATTTCCAAATAAGCATTATTCCTTGTGGAAAGCAGGAGTTATTATTTTGAAATATCCAATCCCTTATTTTGAAATAATGGACTTATTATTATAGTAGTATGGATGCTCCTCTTGTATTTTGAAAGAGGGAAGTTATTACAAAATAACTCCGTAGTGTAGACCAAGGCTAAGGTGCCACAGGATTTCTCATTGTTTTTCCTCCTTCTTGTTGGATCTTCTGGTTTCCAAATGAGAGCCATAATTGGCAGTCAGTTATACTCCATGACTACGTCTAGACTACATCTCTTTTTCATAAAAGGGATGTAAATCAGACATATCGCAATTGCTAATGAAGCAGGGATTTAAATCTCCCCCGCTTCATTA
>CM057845.1:184029689-184040680 GCA_030068395.1 Apalone spinifera | reverse complement strand
CATTTGCATAGCTTTGGCGCAAAAGCGCGCCAATGTAGACGTAGCCCATTTGTAGGGGCTGAAAATTTATTGTCAGCGTTTACACTGCCTGACTTTTAGTGACATGATTCTGTCGATATAGCCATCACTGAAAGCTGTCTAATGTAGACATACACTCAGACACAAATCTTTTTTAGGGTTTATTTAAAAGGCTTCTAAACTTGACAACAATTAAGGGTGCTCATATCATCCAGTTTCTGGTGTGGATCCTAATATTTTTATGCTTACCTTTGTTGAGGAAAAATTGTCACTTTTTGAGTTTCCAACGGTTTCTGAACAGCTTTCAACTGTTTATATGAAGAAGAGTTAAAGATAGTTTTGAGGACAAAATATAGTGTAGATGCTTCATTATAAAAATCACATTTATGAATTGGGAAACTGCTTGTTGAAACTCTAATATTCTTTTTAAAGTTTCATGATGAAAGAAGGGGAAAGTATAAGAACTTTTTAGAACTTACAGTCTCCACTACAGAGAGCTCTCAGGAAATATGACAGAGTATATAGCACTAGAAGATCAGCTGTGTAGTGCCCATTCAAACATAATAATTTTACATTCTATTAGAATGTAATAGAATTGTATTTGGTTAATTGTATTTGGTTGTTCTTCATGTTAGAAAATCAAGAGATGAGTCAGAGATCAGAATAATCAACAATGGAACAGTTGAGGCGTTAACTAAATGCTCTAGAGGTGTTGCACAAAGAAATGATTAATGGTGTCTATCACATACTTTTCCATCATACTAATGTGAAGGTGTGTCTTGATGAGGATAAAGCCTCTCTATCCATAGGATGAAGATAAAAAGCACCAAAACTCTGAAGAACCAGAGACACTAGAATTGAACATCAATGGGAAACTAATAAACCCTAACTGAGAAAGTTCTTGAGGAGGTTTCTTCAGTGCTCCAATCTGAAATAATTACTAGTTCACTAACTGTGAGGAGAATAAGAGACACTGAATTCAGAGATAGCCTTTCTGTGGAACTGAACCAAATGACAGTAAGTGAAACCTGGGAATGACTCTGCTTTTGCCAATTTAGCTCTTATACTGTCCTCACAAAATTCACTTCACTTCCAATGAGATTTAATGTCTATGAGACAAATGTCTTTCTTGACAAAAGAGCCTTTAATATTCACTTATGTGTTTATCAGTTGATAGGGAAAATATGAATTCATTTGTTTTCCAGTTTTATGTAAGCCTGGGTAGTCACACATATGAGTGAGTAGACATAGTGTTGGAAACACCCCCCATTATTTTGCAATAATATCCTTATGTTGCCTTCTATTTGCAATAAAAGAGAAGACAACACAGCAGCAAGCTGCTCTGCCTCCATAGTCCTTGTGTGAAAAAGCTGATATTGTTGATTACCCACCTGTAATACTCTTACATTGATATCCTATAATACCTTTCTGTAGCTATTCTTATATAGGCTATTTCCCTATGGTTTTAGAGCTGGGGTGGAATCAAATTGTTTTTCTGTTTTTTTTTCTTAATATCATTTCTCCTTCAGAATAGCAAAAGAACTGTACGTGCCAGCACTAGCTGTTGTGATGAGCTTTGGAGCTTGGTTTGTGCATGCCTCCAGCAACAGGATGACTTAGCCATGTAGAATCATGAGCCAAAAAGTTGCTACCTGAAGGCTTTTATATAACCAAGGCTTCTGCTGCAAAGAAGCAGCCTGTGCAAAGATTATGGAAATGATGTCTCATCCTTTCCTTTCCTACATCTAGTCCCAGTAAATTTTTTCTCAATCACACCAGAAATCCTGAAAAATCTCAGAGCTCTTTCTATGAAAAGAGAACATGTTGTTATATGGGAAGAAGAAAAGGAAAGAACAAGAGTGGCATTTACTGATATACAAGTGTTTTGCTTTTGTATTCAATCCTTTAAAAAGATAGATTGAAATACCCTCCTTTTTTTTAATATGAGTAATTCTCTTTATTTGTGTGTGGGGGAGGAACATTTTAGGAGTAACATCCCGACTTTTAAATCTGCCAGGTGGGAAGGTGTTAATTTGTCACATATAACATATGTCAGGTGGGACAACTTAGTTTACCCTACACAAAATAAAATCATCCAGGAACCACAGGGACTTCACCTGTCCAGAGGGAAATCTGGCCTGTTGAAACTAATAATGATATTACACTTTGCATTTGGAGACAGAATTATTACTAGTAGAAGATTTTGCCAAAAGCATAAAATAGGCAAACTGTCTCCACACAGTCTCTCTCTGCCTCTTATGTTAAGTATACAAACATAATTTGTTGCATGAAAATATATCTGCATACTTATTATTTTTTCTTTACTTTGGCTTTTCTAAAACCCCTGCCTCTACCCTCCATCCCCCATCTAGCTATACTGGTATTTATATGTCACTTAGCACTTCACCTAAATTTAGAGATGAGAATGGGAACTGGTTGAAATTTTTCCATCAAATAGCCAAAAAAATGGCCTTAGAACAAAATGAAAATATCAATGAAAAAGTATTTTCTATACTTTCAGTTTTCCTATTTTTTAATTAAAATAAAAACTGATCAATTTTCAGTCTTCAGATTTTTCAGAAAACAATGTTCAAAGAAAAATACTCATGAAAACAAAAAAGGTTGATGTTTATTCATTGAAAACATCAATTTCTCATCCAGTTTTAATGACATGATCTTTTTATTTGTATTCCTTCTAAGACACTAGAATAATACAGAGAGTTTTCAGGTGGTTTTAGTTAGTCTGTGGGAATGAGAGTACTATTAGAAAAAAAACCTTGGGTGAAAAGATTTTTCTTTTTGGAATCAGCTACATTTTTGTCTTAAAAACCCTTTCAGGACCATAGGTCTCACTGGGGAGACAGATGCCCACAGAATTTTATTCCACATCTCTTCACACATTTTCTGAAAATTGGGGCCCTGGACTAATAAGGGGTAAATGTGGTGGCTCTTGTGACAGGAGAGGGCAGATAAGGAGTGAGCAGTCAAGATCACTGTGAAATTTCCAGCCCCTACATAGTTTCCATGACCTGCCTGGAAATTTTGAGTGAATTAGCACAAGATTTGGAGCCATAAAGAGAGCCATGCGTTAAGGGCTACTTCTCATGTGGCAGCTTGCCTAGCAGCCAAGATACCTTCATTGCCTTATCTCAATGCTAGTAGCAGCTTTGGATATGATAAGAAATCTTTCACTATACAATCAGATTGGCCAAGCTTAGTTGGGATTTATTTATCTCCCTCTTCTCTATCCCCCGAATGAAACACATCCATAGGTCTGCGTATCCTGGAGGTCACAATTTGGATCTGAGAGTCTTTTAGTTGCTGCACCTTTTGTCAGAAGTAGTGGAGAAACTTGCTGATTTATGCTTCAGATCCAAAAAGGGAAGCATAACAAGGAACTTGATGACATATTCTGATGTGATGAAGGCAATGTGTCCAACCCCCTCTGGGCATATGCAAACCAGAGGCTGGGATATGACTCCCTGGGGAAACATCCCTACCAATGCTCTTTACAGCAGTGCTGGCAGGGTACTGCAATCCCCCAAACTAGAGGGTTGCTAGTGGGCAGGTGGAGGCACCCAGAGAAGCATTTTGTGTGGTAACACATTCCCCCCCAGCAGTGAGCATCCAGAGAATTGGTATCAATGTAGTGTAAGGGATTACACTGGATCATCCCCAAATGGAAACGCTGGATTTAATTTGACCAATATAATTGTGACCTGGTGAAAACCCATACTATGTATTCTGCCTTCTAACATATAGTGAGCACACCAAGCTATTCTTTTCACTAACCCTCCAATATTTTCCACCTTCATTTGCTATGATTATGGCATAGAAATACAATTTAAATTAAAAAACTATAAGATACTCCTGATGGAAGGTTACAATGTAGTTCTATTTTATTTCCTAGAATCCAGAACACATGAGCATCAAAAGCAAAAACAAAGCACACTGCTCCTGAAACAGGAGGCAAAATTAAAGACACCTTACTGTAGCCTGTCTGTTTAACAAATGTCTGCTTTGGGTCCTGACTTCATGCTTCCCACGCATTTAAAGTGACAGCTCATAATTTTCTCACTGCTTTCAATATGTCAGTATAAGTGCCGCCTCCTGCTGCCTGCTACGTGTTACCAGAAGAACTGCCTATTATGTAAGCAATTAGAGTAGAGGAAGAGGGTACGGGGGAGTTTTAGGTATTACCCCTCAAGCTGAAAGAAAGGGGAAAATGTAGAGAACGAGGGGGGAAAAAAACAGCCAACATTGAATTCATTTTTAAGGCGGAAACTTGGTCTTTAGTTCTATATGACCCTAACATTTTAAAATGAAGCTTAACTTAAGAAATTAGTACTCTCAAACTTCAAAACTGTTTGTCGCACAATAGGATCTGCAATAAACCATGAAATCAAAAGCAAAAACACACACATTGATTTTGCCTCTAACTACTTCCCATCAACTAAGACTTGAAGGACTCTCCTCTGCCTGAGGCCATTTTCTCTCTTCTGAATGACTGACAGAATCATTTAACACTGCTTTATTCAGTCGCTTCACAAAAGAAAATGTAAGCAATAAAACATATGCATTTGGTAAAGAGGAAACCAACATTTCCACCCATATCCATTTATTATGCTTTACTTGTTTCACAGTTCTCTTAAACAGTGCTACATATTTGCAACAATTGCAACAACATAATCCTGTCAGAACTTTTCTTTCTGGAATACTGACACAATTAAACCCTCTCCAGTAGCATAACCTGTTGTCATAGTATATGGCGTTTACAGGGGTGAAAGTAAAATTTACATCTCCCCTGTACTGGGGAGAGGAGAAGAGCACAATAGCTAAAGGGGGGTGATATGACCTCCCCATATGACCTTCCATATGACTCTATCCCACTCCCAGCCTGGGACCCCATGTTCTCATACCCTCCTCATCCCATGTTACCTGGGGGCAGTACCACAGTTGGAGGACCTGACGACAGTTCTGATGCTTTCCCTGCTCTGCCCCTGCCAGCGGGGAAAGGAGCAGAAGCCCCAGCTCTGCCTCTTCCCTCTCCACAAAGCTGGGTCTCCTTCAGCTCCATGCAGTCACAGCCCTGCTAGAGGACAGGGTTATGGGAGTGGGGCTAGGAGTTCTGCTCCTTTCCGCACTGAGAGGAGCAGCAGTCATGGAGAAAGAAAGAGAACATTGGCAGCTCCTCCAGTAGCTGTACCGCTCCCAGCACCCTTCCTGCCAGCTCTGTTCTCATAAAGGCAATTCTGTGGAGGGGCTAGAAGCCATACAGTGTCTTTTGATACTCTGTACTGTCACTGAGGTGTGGAGGAGTCACCATACCCTGCACCCCCATCCACAGTCAGATGTGACTCTCAGACAGGAGGTAGAACAGAAGGTTTTTTTAGTCAACAAGGACACAAAGTAGAACAGTCTTATCAGCACAGAAACCAGAAGCAGAGAAGAAGCAGGAGCATCTTTGGGAGAAGGCCTCTGACCCTCTCCCAGCACCTCCAAGCTTGCCAAGACTGACTCAGTCCCCACCTACCAGGGTGGCTCTCAAGCTCCTTCCCTGCCTTTTGTTCTCCTTCCCGAGCAGAAGGTGTCACCTGGCTACACCCCCGATGAGCTTAGTTTACAAAGGAACCATCTTGATATTAGTACAGTGCCCCAGGAAACTGAAGCAAGCACATGGGGTTACTATAGGACAATAGAACTCACATGCAACATAGCAAAGTGAATACAATTCCCACATCATCAGACATACCGACTATAAATGGCTTTTATGGCATATCAGACCTTGCGAGCCACTTTCTTGCCTATATGGAGTACTTGGACACACTAGCTTACTTTCACCTCTGGGTATTGGCTACAAGTGTATGAACAACATGTTTAACAACTGTCCATAGTAAAGGATGGGAGAAACAATTGAAAGCACAGACTCTAAATTCCTTAAGGAGTCAGGTTGGAAGGGTTAGTGTGGTAGTTATGATATATTATTTTGTATCAGCACAGAACTTAGGGACCCAAGTCATGGACAGGACTCCATTGAACTAGGTGTTGTACAAACACAGAACAGGAATACAGTTCCAGCTCCAAGAAAGCTTGGAGTCTAAGTATAAGACAACAGTGATCACATGGATAGAGACAGAGAGATGGGGGGGGGTACAAGAAATGAGACTATATTTGTCAGCATGAGAGAACCATTTATAACAGCTGTGTTTTGTAACAGAGCAATTACTCATAGTACATTTGAAACTGTTTTTCTATTAAAATGGATCACCTAACAAGTCAATTGTGGGGTCTCTCCTCTTTCCCTTTCAGTGTGACATATTTCTGCAAGTGTCTCAATGATTTGGAAGCTCATTTTATGCTCTATTATTCTCTCTAGTGCCCTCATATACAGTATTTTGCACACACCACAATATTAGTGTATTTTGTCATGAGCCACAGTCCCTCTCTTCTGAGTTATATTCTTCATTATGCATAAAAATGATATTTATATTAAGACAAAATTATTATTACTACAGTGTAAGTCTTCAAAATTTTAGAATGAAACTGAATTTAGAAATAGATTGGGATGCAATTATCTCATTCAGAGCAAGATGCTTCATTTCAAGCTGTTGTGCTAGATCCAATGTGAAAAAGTTTCATTTTCCTGCCTAGGATAACCAGATGGCTGGAGCAAAAAGTAGGACACCTATTTATGCCTGCTGGAATTTCAAAAATGGCATTGCATCAGTATATGAACAAAGTTACAAAGTCTGGGAAGAATAAAAACTTTCAAATTTGGATATTTCTTGGTCTGAAATTTCTTGGTCTGAAATTACTAATGAAAGATCAGTACGGCACAAAGTAGTAAACACTTTAAGATAGTGACTGTTTACTAATACAGTAACAACACTCTTTTTTTTTAAAGGACATTATCCAGGCTTACCAAGACAAAGATCTTTTGTGCAAGAAACCATACTGTGAAGAGGCCTAATCCAATGCCTAGTGATGTCAATGGAAATCTTCATTGATATCACTTGGTTCCTGATTAGGCTAATTCCTGGATGATTTCTCTTTCTCTTTTAAATATAGACAGAATCCACTTTCCATACAGAGTACCTTAGTAAGCAGACAAGTTAAAGAGAAATCAGGCAATTTTCTTTTTTAAACAAATTCCCAACATGTCCTTTTATTCCCCTCTGGCTAGAATGTTGTCAACTGTTTTACTCTAAGAACTACAGAAGCCACAACAGAAATTCTAAATAATGTTCTTTATTTGAACAATGTCTGTAGAACTGCATAACATTTCCTACTTTTATCACAGGCTTTGCATCAAGGTAGGAAAAGTAAGGCAACTGTGTCAAAAAGGATACTTGGCTGCTCTACAAATGGTACAGGCACAAAGCAGGTTTGCTTGCTGAAAAATAGGATAATCTAACAAAGATTGGGCAAATACTGCAATTACTATTCCGGTTGTGTTCAGAGATCCAAAATGTCAACATTTCATGTAGAAAATGAACAGTTCATTGGGACATAACACTACAGAAATTAGTTTATTTTTCACTAATCATACTTCCTGATTCTCCCTTCTTCTGTAGGTTGAAGTTTCTAGTCCGGCACCCTCAGAACCTGACCAGTGCTGCACCAGAGAAGGTCAGTATGGTCGTGTCTCTCTCTTTATATTTTTTATTTACAGAGTGTAATAAATAGAATAACCCTTTCAATGATATTTAATAATGTATGACTGGGCTGATATACTCCATACAAGCTTAGGCCTACCCGAGGCTTATCAATCAGCTTTCTTCATAACCAAGTTGTAGTGTTACACAATTTTGCTATATTGACACAAGGAAAGAAGTAGATAAAGCATAATACACATTTATGCTTAGCAGCATTACCAACATGTCCACTGCTTACTGGGCTCTTAGAAGACATTTAGGGGTAAAATAGAACTAAATAACAGCACAGAACAGTGAGATCCAGGACTGGTGGCTGTAAACAAACTTTATGGGACTGCAAGAAATTTGGCCACAACCATGATGAACGGACATCTGTTTAATTAAACTCATTCCTGACCATGGATTTTTCCAGACCAGAATGCCGTACGAGAGAGGTTTAGCTTGTCATTCCTTTTCATGTTATCTGTTTTCCTTGAGGTCGTGGTATTAAAAATGGGACACTCCACTCAAGAACAAAGCACCACTTTGATGCTCTACCTGAATAATGAGCCTAAGGTCCTATCTTCAGAAAGCTTATTATGAATGTCATAATTTTCAACAGAGTCCTGATCCAGCAAGACATTTGAGCATGTACATATCTTTAAGCATGTGATTTATCCTATTGACTTCAATCTCACATAATTATGTGTGTATTTAAGTGCTCTGCTGCTTCAGTATCTAGTAGTTTAACTTGATTATCTCTTTCATAATCCAAACTTCATTTTTGCTTGAAAATGCAGCTCTAGTGCAAATATGGAAAAAACTATAATTTGTTGATTCATTTCTTCCATCAAGGGAACCGTTGTCTAAACTAAACTTGGAAGTAGGATCTTCCATAAGATGCAATAATATATTGAAAGCAATTCATAACAGGTTTGACATAATACCCATAATATTTATCTTTTTTCTTTAATTGTTTGTTTAACTGATCTTCCTCTGTTCTGAATCTAAAAACATGAAAACTTGTTCTTTTCTTCACTGTTTTCAACTTTGTTATTCAATTTGAACTTAATCTAGAATTTATATATTTATAATTCTGCTTCTCCCAGATCAAATTCTAGGGAGATAGAGATGTCATTTTATAATGAATAATTAAAATGTCTTGTTCTGAAATGCTAGATGGAAAGTAGTATTATGTATTCTTCAGTGATAATTGTGATCATCATGTGTACCCTATTAATATGCATGCTGTCATATTCCTCCAGTCTGTGTTTGAAATACTGATTTACAGCATTGTCTGTTCTATTTCCGTACTCCCTCCTTTGTTATGGATCTTGGTCTTATTTTATAATTGGTTTTCTTTGTCTGTGCTTTATTTGTAATTTATTTCATCTATGTGAAATTGACGGGGCTACCAGTAGTAAAACACTAATACTCTTTGATGTATGTTTCTATTATCCTCTGACATTTTTTCTGGGCAGAAATATTTTATGGGGGGGCCACAATAATTTGCCAAAGCCTACAGCTTTGACATAAAGAGAGATTGTTTCTAGCTGGTGGCTAGACTTGCTGATTTGCATACTAGAATGTACTGTATGAGGCCACATGTGAATGTATGTATGGAAATCAGGCAAGCATCATTTCCACATATCCACAGCATTGTGCCTAACATGAGTGTGTTTGTGGGTGTAAAGGAGAAGGGTAAAGGAAGATGATTGGGGAAGAGGGTAGGGAGATATTCTGTTTTTGCTTATGATGAACATCTTTATTTTTGTTTACTTCATATTTTCCTTTGAGTCCTTGTGCCATGGCTATACAGAAAGGAGGACACGAGGCATTTGACATGGGTTTAAACAGGCTGCAACTTTATTATTAGATGTTAGAAGCTACCTGGCAGATAACAGTGTGCAGTGCAGGTAGCCCCAGGTTCGTTCCATAATTTCTCAGGAGGCTGTTGCCAGCTCCCCCCTCTTTTTCTATCCAAATCTCTCCAGCAAATGTATTGCCAGGATATTTACCAAATGTTTGGGAGAGGGGACTTCCATCAGCTTCCCCACTTTTTCCTTCCCGGTTCCTCTAGCACATCCATGTCCAGGATCATAAAATGCACCCCACTTTGTAGGGTTCTTTGAGGTGTGCCTATCCAGGGGTGTGGATGCTGCCTTGTCAGCTGCCAGGTCACCAGCATCCTCTATCAGTCTGTACCAACAGTCCTCGGGCCCGGGCAGTACAGTCTAATGGCTAGAGTCAATAAGGGGTAGCCCTTAGTTCAAGGCAGCCCAGCCTAATGGCAGAATCAATAGTTAGGGGCAATAGCCCCGGTAGGGGGACCCTGGCTCACCCTATTCCACTTGACCCCAACCCAGAGTCCTGTGATTGGCAGAGTGCTCCACCACTCACTCAGCAGGAAATCCGACTGCAACATGCTGAGGTCACCCAGGTGGGAGATGTCACTCTAGCACCCTCCCTGGGTCATTTCCTATCAGCATTGGTGTGGGGATGTTCCATGTGGTCTTTTGGGGCCTCCAGTTCCACTGCAGCTGCCTCTCCCTCGGGCACCTCTGGTTCTGGTAGTTTGAGGCAGTCTCCAGGGTCTGTGACTCCCACTGTCCTGGTCTCTGACTGGAAGTCCTTCTCCTTCAGTGGCCAGCCCAGAATGAGCTGAGCTACTCCCTATTATACTGCTCCCACATTTGGAGCATGCTCAGTCTGGGTGGAGGGACGGAACTTCCTCTGCCCAGAGTGTTTTAACGCCTCCTGGTTCAGTACAGGGTATGCACACCCTGCCACAATGTACTAAAATTATATATAATGGCAGGCACTTCTTTACAGGGACCATGGCTCCCAGCAGTACTAGCACGCGGCCAGAATAAAAATAATACGTCATGTTCTTTCTAAAGGAGGGTTTTTTTTAATTAAATCCTAAAATAATGGGAATCATTATGAAATCTCATCCTTATTCCCAGACTACTTCTTCCATCACAGAGCAAAATTCTCTCCATTCAAAACGTAACAGCCAAGGGGAAGGAAATGCTTCTGATGCAGCAGAAAGAAAAATTCAGTGTTGGCCAATAAATATGTAATGTGAATTGTATACTTTCTCTCGTTCACTGAAACTAACTATTCCATAACACTTTGCAAAGATGAAATCAGCTTTGGCATAGCAAATATGAAATATATCAAAATCAACAGATGATTGTTCTGAATGGGTATGTCTACACAGCAAAGTTATTTCGAAATAACAGCCATTATTTAGAAATAACTTTCCTAGCATCTACACAGCCTAACTGCTATTTTGAAATTAATTTGAAATAGTGGAGCACTTATTTTGAATTTGGT
>CM057845.1:184006324-184026777 GCA_030068395.1 Apalone spinifera | reverse complement strand
TCAAGAAAGATGTGGAGAAATTAGAGAAGGTCCAGAGAAGAGCAACAAAAATGAATAAAGGTTTAGATTAAAGTTCTAAAAAGCATAAGCTATGAGGGACGACTGAAAGAATTGGGCTTGTTTAGTTTAGAAAAGAGAAGACTGAGAAAGACATGATAGTGGTTTTCAAGTATCTAAAAGGATGTTAAAAGGAGGAGAGAGAAAAATTGTTCTCCTTTGCCTCTGATGATAGGACAAAAAGCAATGGGCTTAAATTACATCAAGGAAGGTTTAGCTTGGACATTAGGAAAAGCTTCCTGTCAGGGTGGCTGAACACTGGAATAAATTGCCTAGGGAGGTTGTGGAATCTCCATCACTGGAGATATTTAAGATCAGGTTGGATAGACATCTGTCAGTGATGATCTAGATCAGGGGTTGGCAACCTTTTTAAACAAAAGAGCCAAACTACATCAAAATTCAGAACAAGTGATCAGCAAAGAGCCGTATAAGAATGCCCATTTGCATGACTGAAAATATACAACTTACTATTATTGATAATTGACATGATTAATAAGAGCATAAATGAAACATTATACTCACAGACTTTATTGAATTGTACTTCTGCTGCTGCATCTTTTCGCACATTTCTTTGAAGTTTACACCATAACTGGTCAAATCTGACTTCATGAACACATTCAGGATTTCTTCTGTCAATCTTATGGCAGGGACATGGGGATGTGGAGGTGCAGGAGTCTACACTGGAGTGTATGAAGGGCTCATGGCAGGAGCTCTGGTGTAAGATGGGTTCAGGGCTGGGATGTGGGGGGTGCAGGAGTGTTATGGGAGGGGGCTGGAGAAGTGGGGTGCAGGAGTCAGATTTGAGGTTTATGAGGGGCTCAGGACAGGGTTGGGATGTGTGGGAGATGCAGGAGGCAGGGCAGGGTGCTAGGGGTGGGAAGTAGAGTATATGGGAGGTCCTGGAACTGGATTACCTTACCTGGCCGAAGATGGGCTAATGCTTCCAGGCAAGAGTGGCTGGATGAGGAGCTGGGCCAGGATCACCATAGCCAGACCATGGAGTGTTCTCCAACCCATGCCGCAGTGGAGGGGGATACCACTAGCCTTTCCTGTGGTCAGATGGGGAGCCAGACTGTGGGGCCTGCCCTAGGATAAAGGCTGGGACAGAATACTATGGCTAGATGGGAGCCTGGCCCTGATTGGGGCCTTTTTGGCCAGGCTACCATGGATGGACCCCAAACTGGGCCATTGGGGCCAGGCTGTTGCAGCAGTTGCAGGACCACTGGGCCTGGGCCATGGAGTGTGCTCAGAAGCACGGTGGCTAGGGAAAGACTGCGGCAGTCAGATCGAGGCTGGAGCCGGGCCACTGTTATTAAATGGAGGAATCTGCCACCGCCAGCCCTTCTCACTATCCCAGCTGGGAGGGCACATGTGTCCCTTACAGCACACCCTCCACCAGCCCTTTAAACAAGCAGAGTCCCCCTGCGAGCTGTTGCCAGAGCACAGCCAGTTCTTACTGGGGTGCATCACCTTACTTTCACCTCTGGTTAAAGGTGAAATAGACAAAAAAAAAAAAAAAAAGACCATCTTGGAATGAGTATTTCAGCATTTTAAAAATGTTTAATTATTTTTTCATTTTATTTAAAATGTTGTGTGTGTTTTGGGAATGACACAAGAGACATATTTGGTTCCATATTTGGCCATATTTGCTGACCGCTCATCTAGATGGCGCTTGGTCCCGCCGTGAGTGTAGGGAACTAGACTCGATGACCTCTCAAGGTTCCTTCCAGTTCTATAGTCTATGATTCTATGACTCTCTTGTTCACTTGTAAATTGAATGAAATACATACATTTGTAAAGTTTTTCTATTAAAAGAACTATATTTTAAAGAAACAGAAGGTAAAAAGGTACATTGAAATATTTTTATTTAATCAATTAATTTATTTATTACATATGTATTATTTAGAAATCTTGTGGGATCTATATCAACACACGGAAAGATGTGGTCCCTGCCTCAAAGGTTTTGCAAACTAATTTTATGACACAACGTAGAATATCACTGCTAGGAAACTTCAGTTTGACATATCAATAATTATGGAGGTGTTGCCTTTGGTTTGATGGTGATGCATTCATAGTTTAAAAGTGAAATAAATAAGCTGTATAAATTGTTGGAGGTTGATATTGATGGGTCTTCACTTCCATGTGAAGATGTATGTCGCTCTGACTGGGGAGCTGACAGGAGATGGGAAATATATTACCAAACAGGAACTGAAAGAACAGCACATGGGGACTGATGTGACCTTGGAAAAGAAACTGGTGAGAACTTTGCTTTTAATATTTGCTTTTTTCTTTCCAGCGTATTCTGTAGGATCATGAACAATGCACAATCTTTAAAAACATTTAACAGGCCACATGTTTATGTTGTCTCTCTCAGGAAAAAGGTAGTTGTCACTGTTTAGAGCTGAGTTCTCAGGTTCTGATTACCGAGTATGGGGCTGGGAGGGAATTTTCACCTATTGAGATTTCCAGTGATATTGAGGGGTTTTCACCTTCCTCTGCAGCACAAGATGCTGAGCTTATATAGGTGTGTATCTTAATCATTTCCCTGCCATTTCAGGAGACTTGTATATTGATGGAGGGCATATGTATCTCCTATTCTCCTCCTATGGCACTTAAAATTTAGTCTCCCATCAGCTGTAATACTTCTGTCTAATTTTGATAGTCAGGTTTAGTATGTGGATGGTGTAGGTGTCCTATCATACAACAGAAGCTCAGACTAGTTGATCTGTTGGTCCCTTGTGGCCTTCCACTCTATGAATCTCAGATAAGGTGGATGAAGTTGGTACAGCAATAAGGGAGAATGGAAAAGAAAAGATAAGAGTGATTGAAAATAAATGATTCTATAGGAAAGTTCTATGCATGCCTTCCTATTGTGTGTGTGGTTCCAAGACAATTATATGCATTTCAATGATTACATAAAGATATACCAATCTCTACTGGCCTTCTGCCTAGACATTTCCCATGGGCACTTTTCTGTTGGTTTGGCAGCAGAAATGGATCATGAGAAGTGATTTGAGTGAGGAGAGGATATTGTGGCTATTTATAGTGTTTAGGGAAGGAAATTCTACACAGAAGGAAGTATGGAAGAAGGTACAGAAAAGTAGACAATCATATGGTAGAGGCTGATATTCCTGGCAGAGCAGAATAGTATGAATTTGATGCAGAAGGATTGGAGAGGGGAAATGCCACAGTCTGAATAGCAAGCAAGATAGTAACAGCTTCATGAGAATAGATTTGCAAGTAGTGTTTGTGATGTTGGGGCAAAGGAAGCCAGGGAGAATCAAGGCTAGCTGAGAGACAAGCACATGGAGCAAAGTATTACTTACCTCCCATAGAAAATGCCAGTAGTAAGGAATACTATGGAAGAAACTGCAAAATTTGGACATTACCTGAATATGTGGGGTAAGGGAGAGTTAGTAATCAAAGACCTGAATCTAAGGGAGGATGAAGGCGCTGTCAACAGTAACAAAGAAAAGTAGAAGCAGAAGTGTCTTGATAGGGAAGTCAAGGAATATTTGCGGGGGGGATGTTACATTTACTTTTTAAAGTTTCATGTAGGAGGAGATATGCAAAAGATTTGGTGAGATGCAAGATTGAATAGAGGGAGAGATGTTAAGAGTGGTAAGATAGTTCGAGTCAGTGTAAATTATCTTGTTAGTCTTTAAAGTGCTACATGACTGCTTTTTTTGTTTTACCAAGTTCAGACGAACACGACTACCTCTCTCTGACTAATGAAAGGATGTAGATGGAAAAGATGAATGGACCAAAGACAGAGCTCTGAAGATTCATGAAGGAATCGCCAATTACATATACAAACTATACTCATTAGCAATCTCTTCATTCATGGTAAATTTCATACCAAGTTGTTATTTCCCCATGGGGAAAATAGTTTCCTTTTATAATCAAACTGTTAGCTACAGTGACAATGAACATATGAGTCAGGCCTGAGTGATAGAGAAATTGATTCTAATGTCACTAGCCCTCAATCTCATGTGACTCTATAAACTTCACTGGATATCACTGACCTGAAATAAGAAGCAGTCCCTCTGTTTGTGTCTCTAGTGTCTATATTTATATTTTGCAGGTATTTTTAAAATTAGATGCTGCACATCCAATTTACTTCTTGAAAGACTTACCTTAAAATTATACTACTCTGTTAGGTGTTTTTGTAGTTTATCGTTTAAGAAATGTTTGTATCCACTGCAGGGACATTTCCTAGCACTTCTTACTCTCACACCTACTTACCCCCTTCTCTCACTGTGAAGTCTGAAGTAGACTAGCGTAACACTTCATATAATAATGCAACTCTGGATGAACTCCTTCCAGAATTCAGTATTATAATTGCAGATTATAATAGAAAAAATACCCAGAGTTTTCTTTCTAGAATGGAATATAAATATTATGTGGCATAAAGCAATAAAAGTGTATGGTATTTAGTTTCACTAAAGAAAATAAATTATGAAAAACTATGTAGACTACCATAGCCTTATAAATATTCTTATTTTAAATAAACATTAAAGATAAAACAATGTGAGAAAGCCCTTGTTTTCATCTCACATTAAAAAAATGTAATTTCCAGCTAAAAATAAATTGTATTACCAAACACTACAGCTATTAGTATAATTTATTACTGTTCTTCTTGTTGTTATTATTATTAGCTCTATAATATAGCCATATATGTATTTGTAATAAGGGGATTGCTTTTATAATGCTTTGTAATTGTACCCTTCTTTGAGCTACACTGAAAATAAAAATGATTGTTTGTAGAGTTTTATCTAAGACTGTCCATTACCTTCAAAAAGATCTTACCAAATTGAATGATTGGGTAGCAAAAGGGCAAATGAAATTTAATGTGGATAAGTGTAAAGTAATGCACATTGGAAAAAATAACCTCAACGATACGTACAATACGACGGGGGCTAATTTAGCTACAACTAATCAGGAAAGAGCTTTTGGAGTTATTGTGGATAGTTCTTTGAAAACGTCCACACAGTGTGCAGCAGCATTCAAAAAAGCAAATAGGATGCTAGGAATTATTTAAAAAGGGATAGAAAATAAGAGGAAGAATATCTTAGGGTATGTCTAGTCTACATGGCTCTGTCGACAGAGCCATGCAGATTAGTTTACTAGACATAGGAAAATGAAGCGGCGATTTAAATAATCGTTTCATTTAAATAAAAATGGCTGCTGTGCTGTGCCGATCAGCTGATTGGTGGCACACCAGGGCAGTCTGGATGTGCTGCGGTCGACAAGGGAAGCCTTTGTCGACCGCTCTGGTAAATCTCATTTCATGAAGCATAATGGAGCGGTCAACAAAAGCTTCCCTTTTCAACTGCGGCACGTCCAGACTGTCCCACTGTACCGCCAAACAGCTGATCAGCACAGCACGGCGGCCATTTTTATGTAAATGAAGCGACGATTATTTAAATCGCCGCTTCATTTTCCTATGTCTAGTAAACTCATCTACATGGCTCCGTTGACGGAGCCATGTAGTCTAGACATACCCTTACTGTCCCTCTATCAAACTATAGTACTCCCACATCTTGAATACTGCATACAGATATGGTCTCCTTACCTCAAAAAAGATATTTTGGCATTAGACAAGGTTCAGAAAAGAGCAACTAAAATGATTAGGGGTTTGGAACAGGTCCCACATGAGGAGAGGCTAAAGAGACTGGGACTTCTCAGTTTAGAAAAGAGGAGACAGAGTGGGGATATGATAGAGGTATATGAAATCATAAGTGGTGTGGAGAGGGTGAATAAAGAAGTTATTTACTTGTTGTTCCCATAATATAAGAACTAGAGGACACCAAATGAAATTAATCACCTGCTCACAAGACACTATTTGAGATGCGCAGAAAGGCAATTATTGCCATTTTATCAATTGCCAGCCAGATATCATGGGTCATAACCACAACTGCATATCAGCATTGACTTATGGCACATGAGGATCTGGCCTCTTTGGCTATGTCTACACTTAAACCTCTTTCGAGAGAGGGATGCAAATGTAGACATTCAAAATTGCAAATGAAGCTGGGATTTAAATATCCCATGCTTCATTTGCATATTCGCGTTATGGCGCTATTTCAAAATGGCGCTATTTTGAAAAAAGAAATGCTGTCTAGACGTGGTTATTTTGAAAGAAAACCCTTCTTCCAAAATAACTAGTAAACCTCGTTGTAGGAGGAATAAGGGTTATATCAGAAGAAGGGTTTTTTTTTTTTTAAATAGACAGTGTCTAGATAAGTGTTTCTTTTTTCGAAATAGCACTATTTCGAAATAGTGCCATAATGAGGATATGCAAATGAAGCGTGGGATATTTAAATCCTGGCTTCATTTGCAATTTCGAATGTCTACATTTCATCCCTCTCTCGAAAGAGGGTGCAAGTGTAGAAATATCCATACATGCAAGTGCTTGATTACATTCACTACCATTCCTTCTGTTTAGAACTTTCTGAAGAGCATTATACAGACAAACTCAGGGCTCTTTTATTCAATACTCAGAATGTAGCTGTTAATAATACCTTACACTCATCTTCAAAAGAAACAGCAGCACATCATTGTTATACGTATAATGTAAGTTTGAGTGGAATTAGTAGGACATGTTTACACTGACCTGGGCTGTAGTTCCCAGCTTGTGTAGACACCTATTTGCTAGCTCTTACTGTGCTGGTGTGTTAAAAGCAGTAATGTAGCTTCAGTAGCACAGGAAGTAGTGAGCGGCAACATGGGGGAGCCACCCTGCGTATATGCTGTATGAACTTGAGACCTAAACCCTCTTCTTTCCCCTCTGATCTTCTGTCAGGGAGAATTTCCTTTGACTTAATAACACAGGTATGCAAACGTAAAATGAATCAGTCAAAGGTATGAGACAATTCTCAAGAGTTAACACATGTTTATCCCTATGTGGTAGCTTTCAGTCTGGTGTAAAGAAGTCTCAGATTACTATAACTTCATTGACTTAATGTTAATTATGATGGGTATATGATCATATTCCATAAGGTTCAGAAAGCTAGGTGGGGACCAGTCAGCCGTAGATAGTCACATGCTGGGTACACAGTAAATCATTGTCTGCCAGTGTAGGATGCAGTGTCCAATCTCCCAAAGCCTTTGGCTCTGTGACAAGCAGACACAAGGGCATGGGATCTGGACTGCACTTCTGCCACCTTAGTTAACTTGCAAAATGAATTGTGTACTTGTTGCTAGTTTATAATTGTATTTTATAATTTGTTATTGTATGATGTGCTGTGGTGTGTGTGTAGCTTCATTTGATAGTGAGAGTCAGGGAAGAAGGAATTTTAAGAGAAGGACAGAAGCTGAGAAGAGAATCAAGATGATGTGTAGGCCTTTCCTTTGTGGAATTTGGATACCATAAACCTCATCTTAGGCAATTGGTTTAAACTTAGCTCCAGCTAAGCTGGACATTGGCCTTGAGGGAAGTTTTTTGGTGGGCATGGTCATTAGCAGGGAAGGCCATGGTACACATGTAGTTGATGAAGTGAGTCTTTGCCCATGAAAGCTTATGCTCCAATAAATCTATAAGCTGCCACAGGTCTCCTTGTCACTTTTGCAGACTGCAGTTTGCCCCTGAGATAAGGGGCTAGATGATGACTGACAGTGGGTCACTGAAGCAGGATGGGTATAGGGGAATTGAGGGTTCCCTGGAAAGGAAGGATCCCAGAGTGCAGAGACAGGACTACTGATAAAACATCTACCCCGGAAAGGGGCTGAGAGACACTGGAGTGTGTACTGCTGGAGGGCAGTGTTCTGAAGGGGATGATGTGGTCTGGGAACAACACGGGTCTAGAACTGAAGCATGAGTATCATGTTTCTTTAATCAGGGAACAGAAATGTGCCACACTGGACTTAGTTGTCCAATTTAAATAGCTCATAGTTTCTGAATGTAGAATATCTGCAAGACCTATTCATGAACAAATTAGATAACAAAGGCCTAATTCTGATGTCACCCAGTTTTAAATCTGTGTAATTCCCTTGACTTCCAGGAGATTACTTCTGACTAATCCACTGTAAATGAGATCCTAATCATAGCACACAAATTATTGGTCTGCAATGGCCACTTATCATTGACAAGGAGGTGTAGACCTGCTGCCTTATCATATCTTGGTTGCCCCCCACTGCCCTAGTACTCTCAGGCCTTTCCTCAGCCCCTGCAGCAGGAGACAAGGAATGAGACAAGCCCCATAACAACCTCTCTATGTCAGAAGTCAGCCAGTTCTGCAGGACACACACATTAAATTAGAAAAAGGAGAAAACAGAAAGCCCTAAATCAACTATGGTATTTTTAAGCATTTAGTCAAGAAGAACAGAATCATGTCTCCCAAAAGGCTCTTAAAGTCAGTATTCAGGTAACCCTAGCAAAAAAGATTATATTAACAGAGATGCAGTCATTTGAACATTGCCGTAAAGGTCATTCCTTCCATTTACATAGTCTCATTGTACTTCAGTGTCTCATCAGAGAAGTCACAATATTTTATTAATATAATTAGGTAACCAAGGGAACATCTTGGCATTTCGGTATTAAGTTTAGAGAAAGAAGCCACAATATTAGGTGGTAAGAGAGTGGGAATAAACTAAGGAAAGAGTTCTTTAGCTTGTTATGCTAACAAGTAGCCTTACACACACGTTTTGAAAATATCTCTTATCTGTGTGATTCTCATTAGAGCAGGAGATACTTTAAAGTCATGTAGAGTTAAGTTATGAATATCGATGATTAGTTCATAAAAATTGAAGGCAGTCGCTGAAATCAGCGTAAGTAGTTCCCTGCAGAAACACTTTTGTTATGACAAGTATGCGCCTTGATATATCATTCGGTCTCAGGAATGTAGCTAAGTAGGGGAGACATGGTTAACAAATTGTTTTAATTTTTTATGGCTTGAATTGTCAAAAGTGAATTGTAATATGGGTATCTCCAGTTTTCATATGCTCAGCCTGACACCTAAAAATAATCAATTTCTGGAGGTATTTGAGATAGGACATCTGAAGTCTTAGGTACCCCAAGATCCCTAGAAATTTACTCCATCTACTTATTTTTCACATTCTTTAGTTTTAGCATTTGTTGTAGGGTAAGCCTACATTGATTTGACCAATCTGGCTTCTTATTGTGTTCACAAGTTGTCTGCATCAAGACAGAATTTGCTCCTATTTACACATTATTCATAATTAGTCACAGAATAATTTCTTCAAATAATTTGTGGGCTATGATTAGGATCTCATTTACAGTAGAGTAGTCAGAAGTAATCTCCTGGTAGTCAAGGGAATTACACAGATTTAAAACTGGGAGACATCAGAATTAGGCCTTTGTTATTTAATTTGTTCATGAACAGGTTTTGCAGATATTCTACAGTCAGAAACCATGAGCTATTTAAAATGGACATCTAAGTCCAGTGTGGCACATTTCTGTTCCCTGATTAAAGAAACCTGATACTTTGAATTAGAATAAAAACAACCAAGGAGTCCGGTGACACTTTAAAGACTATTAAATTTGTTAGGGTATTAGAGCATAAGCTTTTGTGAGCTACAATTCACTTCCTCAGATGCTAAAAAGAAAAAGAAAGACAGGGAGAAAAAGGATACAGAGATGGGCGTGTGATGTCAGTGCTAATTAAATCAGAACAGATGTGGCTCATCTCCAACAGTGGAGAGAAGGTGAGTGTACCTGACTGGAAAATTACCTATAATAATGCGAGAACTACTCCACCTTGGTTCAGGGTGTTACATTTGCATATGATTCCCAGCTCAGCAGTTTCTCTCTGCAGTCTGTTTTTGAAGTTTTTCTGTCTGAGAATGGCAACTTACAAGTCTAAAACTATGTGCTCATGCTGGTTAAAGCCCCAGTGGATTTTTGGATGTTGCCATTCTTAATGTTTAATACTCGCATAAAGTGAACACTAATACTCACATAAAGTGAACACAGGGAGTACTTGAACACATCCAGTGTTTACGAAATGGAATACATATTCCAAAGATTCACTCACAGCTACAAGAATTGTACACAGCCAAAGACTTACCATAGAGAATGCCTGACTACCAATGCTTGTGTTACTACCTGGACTCTATTAGCGATGATCTACATAAGCTGACCATTATTTCGAAATATTTTTCAAAATAACAGGCAAACTATTTTGCCATCCGTGCACCAAATTTCACAATAAGCTATTTCAAATTAGATTTGAAATAAGATGCATATGAGTTTAGGGTCACAGTGGATAACAGAAAGACAAATAGTCTTTAGGAAAGCCATGTTAAGGTGCGTCCACCCAGCACCCTAACTTGAAATAAGGTTCACAATTTGCACTACACAACTTGCATATCTTATGGTGAATCGATTTTGAAATAGCTTATTCTGAAATGTGGTGCATTTGCACAGTGCCAAATTTTGAAATAATGCACTATTTTGAGCCATCCCTTAACCCTTGTGCAACGAGGTTTACAGGCATGCCAAAATAGCATTCATGCCTTGAGGAACGAGGTTTACAGGAGCGGTGAACAAAGGCTTCCCCTGTCGACCGATCCACATCTTGACTGCAGCGCTGTGCCGACAATCAGCTGAGCCAACACAGCGCGGTGGCCATTTTTATTTTAATAAAGCCAAGGATATTTAAATCCCTGCTTCAGTGACTACATCAGGGAGCCTATTTTACATGCCTCTGTCGGCATAGGCATGTAGTCTAGACATACCCTTTGAGTCTTCACTTAGATAGAAGGTCTAGCTATTTATACCTGCACTATATTACATTTCCCTAAATTTAAATGTCACTTAATCAATGATTTTGTCTCTTTTTTTCAAACAGGGATTTATTCTTAATCACTCACACATATGCAAACAGAAGATCAGTCCTTTCCTTCCCGTATTGAGAGTTATGATGGATGTACTGTAGTTCAGGTCAGCAGTGATCTCTATCCCAACATTATCACCTGTACAGTGTGGAATGATTACTCTCCTGGCATCTGACAAAGTGTTTTTAAAGCAAAAAATCTTATGCCCAAATAAATGTTAGTCTTTAAAGTGCCACAGGACTCCCCATTATATTTTCCTTCTCAGCCACACTGCATTATGATGCTGCCAGTTCTTAGCCTTCCCCAAATATGGTTTGGTCAATCATTATTTTATGAGTTCATTGTTTAACAACTTAGTTTTGATGATGTACAAGCTAGCCTCAATGAGCCATTTTCCATCTCTAATGTCTATAATCCGTGTGAAGGTGATAGACAGACAAATGCATATTATATTTGTAGGGCTAGATTTGGATTTGGACTAGATTCTTTCAATAGGGTGTAAGGAAGAGAAAGTCCCTGTACACCCAGTGAGCCTACCCTAAAATTTGGTGAAGGCATGCAGGAATAAGTAGTCACACTTCTTACTTGCTTCTTTCAAGGAGGAGGTGGTCAGGGAATGAGTGGGGATCACTGGAGAGTAGTCAGAGCCCTATTCCAATTCCCTATTTGCCGACCCATTCAGCGGAGCCAGGGCAGAAGTAGAACAATAATTTAGGCCATTAGTACATTTTTACCTTTTTAGCATATGGAATGAGAAGAGAGTAAATTATTGCTCAGACATGTGTGAGCCACAATGCTTCTTAGGGCTGCCTGAAGGGTGGTAGAGTTTACACACTATTTTTTGCCTAGGGATGTGCAGAAATTCACAAACATTTTTATTACTGCACATAGTCCATTTACTTATGTAAATACTCTGGAAAACAAAGTAACAGGTAAGGCATTTTTAACTGCATTTCTCTGTTGCGCTAAAGTCTATAATTCTAAATAAATTGCTTTCATAAAATTAAATGTAATTTTTTAAAACTAAAATAATTTTCTGTGCACAGTTTACTTTTATACAGGTTATGAGACGATGGGAACATACACACTGACCAAATGCAGAGGATTTCATATGCTGTTACAATCAATGATCCTTTATTTCCAGTAAGTACTCCAAATGTCATCCTCTCTGTGTTTAGTATATGTAAATTTAGTATATGCTTCAGAACTATTGGATCACTCAGTAATCTCAACTGATTTTCTCTGTTGCATAAATTCTTCAGTTTAGTACTTGTGAACATCTGATCTATGTCACAACAATCAAACAACTAATCTGGCAAGTGATATAATTGTATAACCCAGCTGAGAGGATAAAATGACAGTTATTTCATACTATAACATGTATTCTGGATATCTACTGTACAAATAAAAGGACTGTTCAGAATGCATACCATGCATATTCATACAGAATAATCATCTGCCCTCTGCAATTTAATATGGACTAATCAATTCTCAAGAATCATACAGTAGTGGCCCTTAAAAGACTTGACCATTTTACACAAGAGACATATACACAGCTTCGTCAATATTTGAAATGCTGGAAATATTGACATTATCTAATTGCAAATATTGTGCTATTTAAAGCAAAACATAATGATTGCCATTGTAACATCTGAAATAAAATACATTAAGTAGCTTCCTGATAAGTTCAGTCAGCTCTATAAGTTAGTCAAAGAGAATTGACTGAATAATTTATCCAACAGATTTTATATGTCTTCATTATACGTCACAAATAATGGCTCACGTTATTCAATCATATCTGCTGCTGTACCCGAGTATTTGCAACATTCTCCATGTGTCATAGAGATAATGTGATGGTAAGGTTAATTACTTGTTGAAGCAATTGTAAAGAATTTAGTAGCAACCACTGTATCCTCAGTAGACACATTTATACTGTTCTTATTGAGGAGAACTCACTGTGGAGGAAAGGTTAGGCCACTGAATTGTTTACTACTGATTTCAAGTAGGGGCATGAAGTAACTCAATCATTATTTCACTCGCTAATAATGCCCTCAATGCAAAGTGAAAGCTAGACTGTTCTCTCAGGGAGTTGTATAATTTAACCAGGAATTACTTCAAAGTTCAAAACCTCTGTTCATAAAGTTTTAATTATGAGTTCTGAGGATTTCATGACCTCATATTTTAACTCCCAGAATGGCTGAATTTTCCAAAGATCATTTAAATCATTTTCACAAACTACTCTGGTTATCAGATACACCAACATTTTATTTCAAAGAATTAAGCTAATCAAAAGATATTTAAAGAACTATGTATTTGTATGACAAGTTATACTCATAGCTAACCATCTTTTCAATATATAGACCACAATTTTCAAACTTGGGTTCTTACAACTGGGCCTCTAAATCCATTTTGGAAAGCTAAATAAGTGATTTTTTTAGACATGCCAAGGTCTTCGAGCTCCCATGTGGGGTGCTCACCATCTCTAAATTTTTATAGAGATACATAAGTGAATTTAGGGGGTTATCAACATGTTTAGAAAATACTTGTTTACATGGCAATATACAACATTGCAATATCAATCAATGACTCATCCTGTTTAGAAATAATGCATTTTTTCTTATCTTAGTCACCCAAGCTTGAAAATGTTGCCCACAATTTCTTTTACAAGAGTCATTATTTTAATAGTTTTAATTAGGTATCATTTTATATTCGTATATTCCCTTCTCTTATGGAAGACAATGACCTCTCTCTCCACTTGATTCCTATAGTGTGTGCTTCAGGCATGACATGCTTGCCATCAAAATATAGCAAATTAAATAGCACATTTATACAATACATATAAATAACAAAAAATATTTATAGAAGAAATGTGTATTTGTGCCTGGTAAATTGATTTTTAATTAATAATGGTATTAGTATTCTAAATATGTTGAATTCCAATTAATTTTCCGACTTAATGGCAAAGTGAATCATTGGCTATTAAAGACTAAATGGCAACTTACTAGCAGCTAATATCTGTGATTACAGGCATTCAAGCTGCAATGTATAAAATTATAGATAATTGATTTTTCTTAGTTGTAGAACTTGGTCAACCTACAACTATACATTCTTTTTATGGGATTGAAAAACAGAATATAAAAAGTATATACTGACTCAGCTGCAGGGCACAAGAGGGCTTGGGAGATTGCTTTACAGTGACACCAATTCACTTCAGAGATCCCAGAAGCTTGTATTCAGCATCTACTCATCTACTTTGAAGGATCCGTTCTGGTGTCTGATGGGATTCAAGCCTGAAGTTGTCACCCCTATTCTTCAATATCTACAGTAATCCAAAGATCAGGAGACAGTATGGGATGCACTGATAATACTCTCATAAAATCAGTCTGATTCTCTCTTGCTTTGTGACTTATATAGTTATTTACACCAGTGTCAAAACAGAGGGGCTACGTCTACACTGGCAGCTTCTTGCGCAAGAACTCTTTTGCGGAAGAGTTCTTGTGCAAAAACTCTTCCAGAAGAGAGCATCTACACTGGCATGTGCCTTTGTGCAAGAGATGTGCTTTTGCGCAAGAGCATCCATGCCAGTGTAGACACTCTCTTGCGCAAGAAAGCTCTGATGGCCATTTTAACCATAGGGCTTTCTTGCGCAAGAAATTCATGTTGCCTGTCTACACTGGCCTCTTCCACAAGAACAGTTGCTCAAGAGAGCTTATTCCTGAGCGGGAGCATCATACTTCTTGTGCAAGAAGCCCTGATTTTATACAGCAGAACATCAGTTTACTTGTGCAAGAACACATGGCCAGTAGACAGGCAGCAAGTTTTTGCGCAAGAGCGGCTGCTTTGGCACAAGATTGCGCCAGTGTAGACACATCCAGGATGAAAATACTCCTGAATCAGAATGATGGGCTTTTACAGCACTTAGGGCTCATACTACTAGCTCACACCACTAGATGTTGATCTTTCTTTCTTTCTCTAACCCAAGGATTACCTTTGTAAATTCATGTGAAATCTATTTTAGTAATCCTATTGCTGTTGGATATTGCGTATGTTTTAATTTTAGGAAACATTGTTGGTACAATATTATTCAAATATAGGTGTGTTAGGGCCGTTCCCCACTCTGGCACTCTGAGAGCAGAAGGTAGGGGCCCACAAAAGACATTAAATACCTTGCCTGTTTAGGCTTCTGTTTAAAAGCTCCCCAAGGTCACATATTTCCTGGCCTTGGGAGGTAGCTGCCTCCATCAAGTGATTTAATCCCTGATAACCAAGAAGAAACACTTGAATTTTTCCCAGTGGGAATCTCAAGTTCTTTTCCCACAAGAGAGCTTGAAAAAAAAAGAAACAAAAAACACAGAAAACAAACAGTGTCTTTGATAGCTGACCTTTCCAGCTAGGCAGTCACACACACAGACTTCCTGGTACTTTCCAGGACACAAGAATCAAATCATCACCTTAAAAGAGGTGATTTTATTAACAAAGCAAAAAGGTATACTTGATAAAGCATAATTGATTACTAGGCATTACAGATCAACTAAGAAATGAGCAGAAGAAAAAATGTTATTTTTGGCACAGGTCATGTATGGTGAATGGGAGAGGGAAAGCACATGGAATTCACACAGAGAAGCTTAACCAAACAACCACAACAAAGAAAAATACTCTGATTGTGACTAAATATACATTTTTCTCTCTACTCAGGATCCGTACTGATCCATATTTCAAGGCCCAGTTCATTGCCATGCCCAATATTCCTTGTAGGCATGATAATTCTGTCTGATTACTTCATATTGCTTCCTCCAGCTCTCAACTTAGAACTCACACAAAGAGAAAGGGCAGCAGGATTTAAATTTCAGCCCTGTATCCCATTGGTTCTTTTGGCCCTCACCCAACACCCTTAGCTAGCTGAGTGTAACACCCTTTAGTAACTATGTGCTAGCCAGTACTCCTATCCATCACAAGGTGCATCAGAAATACATTTAATAATGATTTCATTTATATCTCTGAATTCATATTGTTTTCTTTCCCCATTTTAATGAGACACAGAAGTAGCATTAACTACAAAGATTAACAAGCTGTTAGAAAATACATTTTGTGCCCATCGTTTACATGTTTTTTAACACACAAACAAAATATTTTTTATAACCCCATAGGTATATGAACTCTGGCTTCTAGTCATATATGGAACACACAGTGGAGTTATTTGAGTTTACATCAGTTCAGGATTAGGCCTAAGACCAGAGAATAACATTTTGAATGCTGAGCCCATAATGTCAAATACAATCCCCTTCACACATTAAAAAAATAAAAAGACAAAGAAAGAAAAAGGAAAAGGAAAAGAAAAAGAAAAAGAAAAAGAAAAAAAGAACCCTCCTCCCCAGAATCTCATTTCTTTTCTTCCTTTTATCCCAAAGGTAATAATGTCACAGAAAATGATTTAATTAAATATTTGCTCACAGACTCTCCTGGGTAAACCACATGGTTTCTCTTCAGCTGCGCTACAAAATAAGCTAAATAACTAATTAATTTGTGCTTGATATTACTATGCTGTAGCTCTACAACAAACCAAAATGTGAAGATAAATTATTGGTGTTAATTTAGTTACACATCTATGTAAAACATATGAAAAGAGAAGCATAGCGAGTGAATGTGGACTCAACAAATTAAAGTACAATTATGAGTCAAAGTATGCAGAGATGATCTGCATAGTTCTTTCAGCTGCATTACAAAAATAAATACAAGGGGCAATATATTCTTCTTTACTCTACTGAAGCTAATGCAGCTGGGGCGATTCTGGCTGGGGCACCTTGTCAAGTGAGGACTCTAGTCCTACATCCACCCAAAGTATCCAGTAATGCAACAAGCAATAAAACTGACATGAATGCAAAGGGCTACATCTGTCCCAATCACAATAATTAAGAGAGATTTTTTTTCATCTATGCATAGCTGAGAAACTAAGTCACTAACAGATTTATCCTCAAGCACCCTTCTGAGATGGGGAAGCATTAGCATTCCTGACTTACAGATGGGGAACTGAGTCACAGTGCTGGCTAGGTAACATTCTTTAGGTTACATAGAATGTCTGCAAGGAGGCAGGAAATGAAACTAACATGCACAAGTCCAATTTTAGTTTTGTTATTCCCCTCTCTTCTCCCAGGGTAAGGCTACGGATTGTCTGTGGTGGGTGGATGCTGACCAAGGGAAGTTCTGGGGTTGAGTAGTTACAGAAATCAAGCACATGTGTATCATATACAAGATGAAGAACAAATTAGCTTTACTATTTAGTGTAAATAGAGTTGCCTCTGAATGGGGCCTTATCTACTCTGGCACGTTTTGTTGAGAAAAAACGCCTTTGGATGCGCATCCACGTTACAGTACAACAAATGTTGCGACATATGGCTATCTTTCATGACAGAAAACTTTCAGCTCCGTAAAAGATTTTTGTTTCTACACTGTCAACAAACATGCAGTATGTATCAGGTAGTTTATTGGACTCCAGCATGTATCCCACAATGCCCTCTTTAGCCACTCTGGACATCACCTTGAATCAGGTGCCCTTCAGCCACACAATGTGTACAGGTAACAAGATTCTCCCCTCCCACCTGCAAACCCTGGGAAATTTAAATCAATTTCCTGTGTCTGTGGGACATTGTGTTGTGGTCCTCCTGACATCTTCTCAAGGAAACAGGAGTGGTGGCTGTCGATCCAAACACTCTCCAGCTTGGAGCAATGAGGAGCTTTTGTATCTAATAGTTGTGTGTGAGGTGATGATTCAGTATAATCAGAACTGCAAGTAACTCATAAGAACTGAGACATGTACAGTCGCATTTCTGCAGCTCTCCATGAATAGGGGTTTGAGCAAAACACACTACAGTGCAGAGGCAAGATCAAGGCACTCTGGCAGGCCTGCCTTAAGGCAAAGGAGGCAAACAACCAGTCTGGTGATGCACCCAAAACATGCCGGTCTTCTAAAGAACTGAATGGAATTCTGGGTGAGGACTGCACAACCCAATCTCAGGACACTGTGGATAGTTCTCAGGAGAGAAAAGAGCCAGGAATACTTGTCCAAGACACACAACAGACACAAGTTGAAGAGATTGAAGAGGGCCAGGAAGTAAGAGTCAATCTGGTGGCAAACTGCGCCCGGCAATGAGGAACTGTTCTCAAACAATCTTTGTGAGTATGCACAGCAACTCATAATTGAAGACACTCAGCCTGTTGAAGCAACAGAAGGGACACAGGGTACGTTGCTGTGCAGGCGAGCAAAGTTGTGGCAATCATACGGGGAAGGATGGAGGTTGTGTCCCAGCTAGAAGTTGCTGTATAGGTGGGGTAAGTTGGGTGCTGAATGGCCAGTGACTATTGGGGCAGTCTATGCAGTCAGGAAGTGGGGTAGCAATTTGGGACAACCAGAGGCTGTATTTCACTGTGGCCAAACACAGCTTTGATGCACACATGAATAGCAATAGACTCTTTCTGGGAAATGGCATTGAATATTTGTCTGATATACTTATTAATTTTGTCACAGAGATTCCATGGCAGGGCTGCCTTTGCCTCATCCCCCTGGTACAATGCTTTCCAAAATCAGCCCTCAATGAGATTTGCTGGAACCAAAGTAGCACACAGTTTGCCTGCATAAGGACCAGGGAACCCTCTCACTCATCTCCAAAAACTCAGCTCAGGTTTGTTTGTTCACCTTCAGCAGGGATAAGTCAGCAATTGCAGCCTGTGAACAAGTGTAGAATTGTCAAAAAATGTTTCCTTGTACAAGTGCTGCACAACCATAGTCTGCACTTTCTTGGGGAGTCACAATCAATCCTTCCTTCCCTCACTTCTCTCCTCCCCCATTTCAAAACTCACAATGATATATGTGTCTGCAGAGATCTGCTTGCCTACAAGATGATCCAACAAAGTGGGAAGTTTTTTTCCGGGACATGCATGCTAGTGAAATGTAACAATCTATATCATGAAAGTACATTCACTATATTGTTAATGGTTACTTTTTCAGACTGACCTTGAGGAGTCAGTCATGTTGGACACTATCAGACAGAGTATGCCAACTAATTTTTAAAAAGCCATGGACCCGTGATGATCTGGTGAAGAATTTGCTGAGTCACTTAACTGCTCAGTCAGAGAAAAGAGAGCAGAAATGAGCTATGGAGATGAAACAAAGAGATGGGGAGGGAGGAGAGAGAGCACAGATAGGACCAGAGACAAGTTAAGGCCAACTGACAAAGATAGGAGACCACAGAATGCATGCTACAGCTGATGAAGGACCAGAAAGACATCCTGAGGAGTATAATACTCATGAATAATAATAGCAACCATATTATTATTCTCTGCAGGGAAGTCAAGCCCTCCCCCATCTCTATGCTCTCAAGGGGTGTCTCTTCCTGACTCTCAGCCACCATATCCACCAAAGGGACGGACATGGCCTCCTCCTCCGCACAACAGATCATGTTCACATTCACCTCCCTCTCCAGCTACACCTTCACCCTGTTCACGTGCACCGTCTAATCCCCGCCCGGCCACGGGCCTTCCTCACATCATAGGTCATTTCGTTCACCCTCTCCACTACCTCACAGGGCCCGTTCCAAACGTTCTGCATCTTATTCCTCCTCACCGGGTCCAGCACCAACACCAAGTCCCCTATTTCGAACGCCCTCTCCACGGCATCCCTGTCATACCAGGCCTTCTGGTCCCCTTGGCTGTCACTCAAGTTTTCCCAAACTAACTCCATCATCTCCTTCAGCCTGTCCTTGAACTGAGTCACATACTCAGTAACTGGCTGCCCTGCCACTTCTACATTGCCCTCCGAGGCATCCCGAATCAAGTCCAGAGGCCCTCGAACCTGCCTCCCATAGAGCAGCTCAAAGGGAGCAAACCCAGTGGAGTCCTGGGCCACACTCCTGTAGGCATACAACAGGTAAGGCAGCAGCACATCCCAATCATTCTGGCGCCTGTCCACATACATCTTCAGCATGGCCTTCAGAGTCCCATTGAACCTCTCTACTAGCCCGTTCGTATGTGGGTGATAAGGGGCAGCCTTCAGGTGCTTGACCCCGCACAATTTCCACAACTGCTTAAACACCACGGACATGAAGTTCGACCCGTGGTCAGACAGGATTTCTTTGGGGAAGCCCACCCTGCTGAACACAGTGAACAAGGCTATCACCACCGTCTCTGCCTCCACGTTGGGCAGAGCCACGGCCTCCGGCTACCTCATAGTAAAGTCTACCACCACCAGGATGTACTTTTTCCCATTCCTGGAGGGCTTCGGGAGCGGGCCCACAATATCCACTGACACTCGGGCAAAGGCCTCCCCAATAATGGGCAGAGACTGCAGGGGCGCCTTGCAGGGCCCTCTGGATCCCTTCCACTTCTGGCACAACTCACAGCTTCGGCAATACTCCCTCACTGACCTGAACATGCGCGGCCAATAGAAGTTCTGCTCCAGCCTGTCACAAGTCTTGCCCATTCCCAGATGCCCTGTGAACGGACCATCATGGGCCAACCTCAACAATTCCTCCCTATACGCCTCAGGCACCACCAACTGCCTGCGAGTCGCCGCCTGGGAACCCTTCTTCCCCGGGGGGGGGGGGGGG
>CM057845.1:183991969-184003423 GCA_030068395.1 Apalone spinifera | reverse complement strand
ACCTATGGGTACAGCAGTGATCTGGCTGCTTCCCTCAAATTCGGTAACATGACATGGCCATTCACAGAATGGCCATCAGAGCACCTCTGCTTTTTCCAGTAGGGGTTTCTTGCGCAAAAACCCCTCCAGAGTCCACACCTGCCTTTTTGTGCAAGAGCTGTAGCGCAAAAAGGAGTTATTCCTTGTGGGGAGAGGAATAACTCTACCGGCAAAAGCTCTCCGTTCTGTCGATTTTCTTACACAAAAACATGCTTGAGGTGTGGACGCTCTGCTGGTTTTTTTGCAAAAACCTTGTAGTGTAGACATAGCTTGCATAGGGGAAAAAAGGGATGTCTAATTTCCCTAGGATCCTGACAATACACTGGTGATTAAGAATCAGCTCTAGTTGCTCCCCACCTGGCTACAAAGAATTAATTCCCTTCCATGCAGAGTCCCAGTAATCAATCAATCAATCAATCAATCATTCTCTCTCTCTCTCTCTCTCTCTCTAAGCCACCCAGAAGCTGTATTCTGTGCAGATCAGGAATAGGAGGAGACTCCAAAGAGGAAATAGCATTGCAGGAAATTCTAGGGGGATGAAGATGAAGCTTGGAGTTGAGAATGAGATGAAGATACAAATTGGGATGTGTATGTAGAAATTAGACATGGGGGCAATGCTCAAAGTGAGATTTTAATTTTATACTCATTGAACCATGAGTCGATTCCTCCCAACCCTGGGGCTATGTCTAGACTGGCATGATTTTCCGAAAATGTTTTAAATGGAAAACTTTTCCGTTAAAAGCATTTTTGGAAAAAAGCATCTAGATTGGCACGGACACTTTTCCGCAAAAGCACTTTTTGCGGAAAAGCATCCGTGGCCAATCTAGACGCGCTTTTGCGCAAAAAAGCCCCAATCGCTATTTTCGCTGTCAGCTGTCTACACTGGCCCCTTTGCACAAAAGTTTTGCACAAAAGGGACTTTTGCCCGAACGGGAGCGGCATAGTTTTTCCGCAAAAGCACTGACAATCTTACATCAGATCGTCAGTGCTTTTGCGGAAATTCATGCGGCCAGTGTAGACAGCTGGCAAGTTTTTGCAGAAAAGCAGATGATTTTCCGCAAAAACTGGCCAGTCTAGACGCAGCCTTTATGTATGACTCCAGTATTTAGACTGTATTTATTTCAGCATACATCTTCTTGAATAGATGTCATATTTCTGGGATTTATTTTAATTAAAAATTATTTAGATTCTGATTGTATGCTATATTAGTCACAAAAGAATTATTTTGGTTTGTACTGATCAACAGAACCATATAAATTATCTTCTGATAATTGCCAACTCTTCTCTTCTTACTATTGACCTCTGCTGCTCTGTCTACTGTTTATTTTATGAATGTTTAGCACAGTAGGAAATGCTTCTTAACATAGTTTAATTACCATTTTAAACCTCGCTCTGGGTTAAAAATAAATGGCATATCCTCCAGTCTCAAAGCTTAAATGACAGCCATTTCACAGGAGTGTAATGACAATCTCAATTTGCAGACTCTTTGCATTCATTTCAAATATGCCACAAATATGATTCTAATGATTATAGTACACCGTGCTCAATAAAATGATTGAAAGAAAAGAATAATGCATGGCGTATTTTTTATAGATGACCCAGTCTTATTTGATGACCTTGTTTGATGTGCATTGTGGGGACGGACATTATCCAGTGGAATGGTTAGTTTACTCTATATGCAACGCAAGTTCCTTTTACTGGATCAGATCATGTTGCTAAGACTTCCTGTCTAGCCAGCTTATGAAGTTAGCTCTAGCCAGTTTTTTTCAGAAATGCTGAGCATATGCATCTTTCATAAAGTTCAAAGAGAATTGTACTACTCAACACCTTTGAAAATCAGTCTGCTGGCTTCCTTTATTTTACAGTAAGCTACTTTCACACTGTGAGAACCACAGTCATATCACAAACAACAAAATCACTACATATAAAGGAGAATATTTTGTTACCAAAACTTTTAAAAGTCAAAGATGTAAGAAAAATGGCAGAATTGAGGCTGTCCAGTATTAATTTTGCTGCCTTTTGCTTATGGATTATGACACAGTTTTAATTAGATAGTCAAGTGTAAAAGTATAATTTGATAGGTCAAAAAGGAATTTGAAGGGAAATCAGAAAAAGACACACAAACTAACAGTAATTTTTTTCAGTACATCAAAAGTAGAAAAACTGCCAAAGTATCAGTGGGGACACTGGGAAATAAAAGTATTAAAGAAATATTTAAGGATGACAAGGCTGTTGCAGAGAATCTAAATGTGCATCAGTCTTCACTATAGAGGATGTGAGGGAGATTTGAACACCTGAACCATTCTTTTTAGGTGACAGTTCTGAGGAACTGTCCAAGATTGATGTGATGTATCAATATGGGATTTTTTGCACAAATTGATATATTAAATAGAAATAAGATACCGGAACCCAATGGTATTTACCCAAGAATTCTCTGAAAAAATTAAATATAAAACTGCAAAACTATTAATAGTGGAAAGTAACCTATTGCTTAAATCAGCATCTATACCTGAAGATTGGAGAATAGCTAATATAAAATTGATTTTTTAATAACATTTCCAGAAGTGATACTGGCAATTACAGGCTGGTAAGCCTCACTTCAGTACAAGACACATAGGTTGAAATTGTAATAAGGAAAATGATGATCAGAAACATGGATGGGCATGATTTGTTGGAGAAGAGTCCATATAGCTTTGGTAAAAGGAAGTCATGCCTCACCAATATATCGGAATTCTTTGAAAGTGTCAGCAACCAAGTAGAAAAGGGAAAGCCAATGGATGTAGTATATTTGAACTGTCAGAAAACCTGTGATAAGATCTCTCATCAAAGGCTCCTAAGCAAAACTAAGCAGTGTTTGGGCAAGAAGGAAGATCCTCTTATAGGATAGTAATTGGTTAAATAACAATTGGTTAAATAGTAGGAATAAATTATCAGTTTTCAGAATGGAGAGCATAGTCCCCCAAGGATCTGTACTGGGATCTGTGCTGTTCAATGTATTCATAAATTACTAGGAAAAGGGGCTAACCAGTGAGGTGGCAAATTTGCAAACAATACAAAATTATTTTTAAAAGTTACATCCAAAGCTTCCTGTGAAGAGTGAAAAGGGTATATATATATATATATAGCAAGACAGAAAATATCATAATGCCACTATGTAAATTCATAGTACACTCACACCTTGAACAGTTCTATTTGCCACATCACAAAAAAAAAAGACATTAGAATTGGGAAAAAAGTATAGAGTAGAGCAACAAAAAAGATTAGGGGCATGGAACAGCTTTTATATGAGGGTGTAACAACTCTTTGCCCTGTCTGAACAGGGCAGCTGTAAGGGATTATGTAAAGAGGGATAGAATAATTTGACTATATGTCAGACTGTTTAGAGGCATCTTTCCTAGCTACTAAGAGCTATACTTTTTGCACGTAAAGATCAACTGCTCTGCAAATTGCAATAGGCAAGTTTATCAGTTCAGGGTGCTTCTGCTTACTTTATTTATTCTACACGTACCCAAGAATAGACAGCTTAGTTAGATTCCATTTCCCTTATTTACAATAAATATATTCACAATAGCCACTTGTTTCAGCTTTGATTTCTTCTGGTTTGTCCAGCAATTACTTGTTGAGGCATATTTTTTCTTAGGCCTACTCACGTCAGCTAAGCCAACCCTGTATTTCTTCTACAAGTCTCGCAATGCATGGATTTTTATAACAAGGAATCATTATTTAATTTATAAATGCTTCAATGACCCGTTTTGATAACCCAATCCAGTTAGATTTTTTACAATGGTATTATAATTTTGAGTGCAGTTCTCTGCCAGTGCCTGTCTCAGGGTGTCTGGAGGCTATGATTAAAGCAGATTCAGCACCGTGTGATTCAGCACTTGAGTCAGTTAAGAGGGCAGGATTTTACTTGGGTTATAAAAGGTCAGAGGCAGCTCAATGAGCATAGAATTATGGTCCTGCCCCACTCTGTCTGGAAAGGGGTTAAGCAGGCTGGAGGGAGCCTGCATAGAGCCCTGGCCAATCAGGGAGAGACATTTAAGAAGCCAATCAGATGTCCAGTTGCTGGGGCAGCCCTGCATATAAGTAGCTGGCCAGCAGAGAGAGGCAGTTGGGTCCTGACAAGGAAGGGTGCACTGGTTCCCTGAGAAGCACTTTGAAGAAAAAGCAGTGCTGAGCAGCCTCAAGAGAACTAAGGTCAGGGAGGCTCCAGCCTGATACCTGCTGGACTGCAGGCCTTGACACAAGGTAAGTAGCTGAGGTAAGTAGCTGAGGGAACAAGAGACAGTAGGTAGAAGTGAGAGAAGGAGGGCAGGACAAGGCTGCTGCCAGAGGGTCTCTGGGCCAAGACCCAGAGTAGTGGGTGGGCCTGTGACCCCACCCACTTTCCCCTTATGCCACACTTTGCCACCATGAACAGTGGCCAGTGCAGACTGTGAGAGAACATCACATCAACATTATGCTTCTCAGGAAACCCATTGCAAAAACAACTCTCACCTCAAGATCGTCGGTTACAACCTCAAAGAAAGCGTTGGCGCTGCTAAACATGGCATTACCACCTATGTCAGAAGTGGCATTAATAATGCAACCATCATATGCAAAAGGGAACACAAAGAAACAAGAGGAGCGGTGTTTGCAGCCATCCAGATTGGAGCGCTCTCCATCACAAATGTATATAAGCCACCTAATTCAGAATGGCCAAACCTAGCACTTCCTAGTCTGACCCATCCAGCACTCTACTGTGGCGACTTTAACAGCGACCATATCGATTAGGGTTACTATACTAATGGCAGGGCAGGAAAACAGCTGACAAACTGGGCATTGACATCAGATGTAGAACTGCTCTTGGATTCCAAACAGCCAGCGATGTTCCTCTCTGCACGTTGGAACATAACGCACAATCCAGATCTGTCCTTCATCACTAAAGATCACCAAGGACTACCGCTCGCTACTACAAAGACTGTGCTTGAGCCATTCCCACATAATCAGAGTCGCCCTATGGTTCATTGAATTGGGCTGGAAATCCTTGTCATTGAAGTGCTTCCAAGTCCACGATGGAACTTCTGCAAGGCCAACTGGGAAGGTTTCAGAAATACAGTAAAAGATTGCCTCCATCACACAGAGGCTTCAAAGAACAAGAAACTCTCTGGTGCAGACTGAATATTCCCCGAGTTTCTGAAGAACTTAGGATCACTGGGGAGGAACTGACTGGCTGCACTCTTCATGTCTATCCACCAAACAAGCTGTCTTCCTACAGACTGGAAACAAGCAAAGGTGATTGTAATACTTAAGAATGGAAAATCACCAGATAGTGCTTCAAGCTACAGACCAATAGCGCTCCTTTCCACTACCAGCAAAGTGACGTAGCATGTAGTGCTGGCTCGTTTGTCTGCCATCATAGAGGCGGGGTTATCAAAAGATCAGGCTGGTTTCAGGCCAGGCAGAAGTAAGTGCAACCAGGTGTTGGCCTGCACAACCACAGCTGAAACTGGCTACCAGGCAAAAAGGAAGACGGGCACAGCTCTTGTCGATCTATCAGCTGCATATGATACAGTGTGGTGCATAGTAGGGCCTACTATGAAAACTATCGAGATTGATTCAGTGCCAGCAGACGCTTTGGCGATTGACAGCAATGCTTGGCAAACGCCGGTTTCATGTGCATCTCAACTACAGCATTAGCAGATCCAGAACACTGAACAATGGCCTCCCTCAGGGCTTCATACTGGGACCATCGTTGTTCAACATCTACTCAGTGACATCCCAAAAACTGGTTCTGCAATGTTTATTTATGCAGATGATATTGCACTGGCTGCACAATTGCAATCTCTTAAGACTGTCAGCTAGATGCTAACATCTGACCTACTGACCATATCAAACTACCTACAGAAGTGGCAGCTCAAACTGAATCCAGACAAAACTGTGGTTACAGCTTTTCATCTAGACACCTGTAATTGATGTTGCTTTTTGTGGGAAAAAGATTGCCTACGAGCCTCATCCCAAATATCTAGGCGTAACACTTGACCACACACTCTCCCTTTGACACCACCTGGCACAAATAAAGGGGAAACTAAAGCCAAGGATCAGCCTCCTAAGAAAACTCACCACAAGCTGTTGGGGAGCTGGAACAAGTACCTCGAGGGCCTCAGCAGTAGCCCTGGTGTACTCTGTTGCTGAATATTGCTCTCCTGTGTGGTCAGAAAGTGCCCACACAAAGCTAGTCAACACTGAACTGAACAGCACCTTGCAGGTGATAACAGGAACTTTAAAACCCACTGCCATAGAATGGTTACCGCCGCTGGCAAACATCGCCCCACCAAGCATCCGTAGACGGGAGCAGGAATGCAGCCTATACCAACATATCAACTGAAGCAGCCAAACCCTTCCCATACAGAAATACCTCAATACCATGTCTAAAATCCTGCAAGCCCCCCTGCCAGCGAGCGAAGGAACTCACGGCCAATGTTAAGGAACTATGTCAAGCTGAATGGCGGCAAGTAGACGTCCCAAACAAACATTTTGTGTTGGATTCCACCACTAAGCAGAAAGGTTTCGATCTTTCCTGGAGACTGTGGTGTGTTCTAAAGTGGCTTAGGACCAGTCAGGGCAGGTGCAGTTATCTACTGCATAAGTGGAATTTGTTGCCATCTCCACTTTGTGATTGTGACAGTCTATGCACCACATTGTTGCAGAATGCCCAATACGAAAATTTATGGGCTCACTGGAGGGTATCCACAATCTAACCAGTGACACTGTTCACTGGCTAGAGAGCTTGAACATCCAACTTTGATGAAGAAATACAGCATTGAACATGATATTTGAAAGAAGGCGGCTGTGGCTTACCCATGAGGCTGGGGGGGGGGGCTAGGCTTTGGGGCTGAAGTTAGCCATAGTATCAGGTAAGACTAAGGACTGCTGATAGCCCCACTGTGGTAGGAACTGCCGGAGGGCAATGTACTGCAGAGGACGTCATGATCTGGGAGGGACACGGGTACAGAGCAAGATCATGGGGAATACACAGAATGACAGTGGGTGAGACACCTGCCAGAAGGAGGCACCCTGCTGAGGACTGAGATAATTCTTGAAGTCATCAGCAGGAGGCGTCACGGTGGTGAGTTGCACCCCATTACAGGCAAGTCTGACACAATGTGGGTTTTCACAGACGGAAGTATTTAGGGAAGAGTGATGGAAAAAATTAGTTTCATTTAATCACCCTTCAGTTTTTTAGGCTACTTTCACTTTTCAACATTGGCATCAAAATCCACCAGCCATGCATGGTCCTTCTGTATCTCTCTCCCAAGAAAGCATTTTCCCTGTACATTTTTCCTCCCCATATGCCCAAAAGCCTGTTTCCTTCTCCTACAGCCTCACTGATTCGCTATTTCACTAGCTGGTCAAGTAGGCGCATACCAGCCTTTTTGCAAAGGATGCATATGACTACAGAGCTGAATTATAATAAATAAGGTGAGGTCAGTTGAAAACAATGTGCACTGTATGTTGTTCACCATGCTCATTTGTAAAATGCACACTAAGGAAAAAATGGAAAGTGCCCTGGGAAACATTTTGTCATGAAATTGGCATAGTGATGACAGGAGAGGATATCGAGGTATAGATAGGTGATATAATACATCAGTACAGTAGATAGGTCTGTACTGATGTATCATATTTGTCTAGGTCAGGGCAGAAGTATAGACAAGTAGATGAAAAACTCCTTTGACAGAAGGTCTCTGGTAAAATGTCATATCAGCCCCTAGCTGTTAGGAAAGATTTGCTGGAAACCCATAATTCCCTCACAAATGAAATCAGTGCTCAGTGAAGGATGGCCTAAAAGTCAACAGTTTGGTCATGTGGGTGTGCATTCCTTCACTGGTACTCTGGTTCAGTAACATATGATACCTGTAGGGAGTCCCCAATGAATTGCTGATTCTAACAAACTCCAAGGCTATGTCTACACTTGTGGCTTCTTGCGCAAGTACGGCTGTTCTTGCGCAAGAATCTGCAGAACATCCACACTGCCCACCCGCTCTTGCACAAGGAAATTTACAGGACGGCGTGGTAAGAGAGGGTTCCTTGCGCAAGAGCTACGCTCTTTTTTAACAGGTGTAAGCTCTCTTGCACAGGGGCTCTTGTGCAAGAGGGCAGTGTGGACGCTTGGCAGGGATTTCTTGCGCAAGAAAGCCCTATGTCTAAAATTGCCATCAGAGCTTTCTTGCACAAGAGAGTGTCCACACTGCCATGGACGCTCTTGTGCAAAAGCACAGCTTGCACATGGCAGTGTGGACGTTTTCTTGCGCAAGACTGCTTGTACAAGAACACTTACGCAAGATGTTCTTGTGCAAGAAGCCGCGAGTGTAGACATAGCCCAAGTGTTGTGTGCAGACCCCACCACAGGCTTCTGTAGAGTTAAATAGAACCAGATGTCACTGCAGACTGATTGAAAGGTTGCCTCATAGCTGCAATTGCCTCCCTATTCCACACACACATTAGCTTTTGGAACAGTTTCTTCACCTTGCCACTGATGAGGGTGGTAAGCAGCATATAAACCTGACTTGTCAGTCACTTTCCATTCTTTTTATGGGGCTAGTCACATGTATGGGATATATCCTCCCTTCCTGTTTTACATCTTTTCCTCTTCCTTGAAATGGGACAATTGGATTCACAATTTGCATACTTTTCAGTCACCTATTGAACCATTTACCGTAGACGTATTTTAAAGTTGGTCAACATTTCTCCTCTAGAAAGTTCCTAAATAAACAACATGGTTTTGTTGAAACTAGAATTTTCATGGGAAAATATCAATTCCAATTTTTAAAGGAATTAATTTTCCTTTAGAAAATATTAGACCAAGAACCTCATTTCATGGACTATTAATTTCCCTTCTCAATTGGTTTGAACAAATCTTCCCACAGGAAAACTAAATGTTTTTAATTGCAAACTGGACAGCTCTAGAGCTTGGAATGTTATATTTAGACACTTTGTTGGATGATTTATTTTATTTGTGACCCAGTTTATACTATTTTGCTTATTTCTTGGGAATTTTCAGTCATAATAGAGGCATTATAAAATAAAGGTTACTGCTGAAACAATGGCTCAAACTGTGCAGATATTTAACTTAGTAGAATTGTCCAGACAACATATGTCTGTCTTCAACTGAGTCAGCAGTACAATGAAAAGACATGTTTATATTCCAGTTAAGCTACATTTCCTGTTTGTGCAGCCACCACTGAAACTGAAAAGATTACAAAACTCACAGGATTTTTTTTTATGGAACTACCGCTTACCAGCAAGTCAAACTAATGTATAATTATTGATAAACAATAGAAGGATAAATTATATGTGAGACAAGGTGGGGAAGATAATGTCTTTTATTGGGCCAACTTCTATTTGTTAAAGAGATAAGCTTTCAAACTGCACAGAGTTTTTCCTCAGTTATGTTATCCTGGGACCAATACAACTACAACCACTCGGCAAACAAATTATATTCTTGCCAAATGGAATATATCACTAATTTATAAAGAGCAGGTTTTCTAAATTTTAGGATTTGACAAAATGTATGATCTTTTTGTCAAAATTTAAAACTGAACAAAAAATCAGAGATACAAACAGAAAATATCATGTTATTTTAAACAGATACAATCTGGGTGGGAAGATAAATTGTGCACTAGAACTCTTGTATTAAATAATGGAATAAGTAAAAATACCAGAAGAGCAGAACATTGTTTTAAATGGCTCTCTTTTCCATGTGGATTGTGTGTGGGAGAAAATCCTTGTAATTCTTTGCACTGCTCCCACACATACACCTACACAAATGATCACTTGACTTTCTAACTAACAATAGAAGTGTTAGTAGAGCTATCACCATCTGCAGAATGAACTGTGATTTTTTTTAAATGCAGCAACCATTTCAGACAGTAGTAGTAATAATCATAATGTAGAAACATAGATTATTCACTAGTAATCACCTCTTTCCACACTATGAACAAGGTATGGAGCCAGTAGGCAAGGGGGGGATGACCAACACTATTAAAAAGGAATACAGCAGATTTCCTAGATAAATCATGTTTCTGTCAGAAACCCAATGTTTCTTCAAGTTATTTTTAAGCCTAAATCTCAAAGCTTGTCTCATTTTCTTTTGGGGTTTTGTCCATTTCAGATTTTAAAAAGAATTCAACGTAAGGCCCATTTCTTGTGTTTTGATCCAACAGAGCAGACAGAGCCCAGTACCTTTACAGAGTCTATTTTACATTTGCCACATCCAAGTGCTGTTTTTTTTAATATGTTAAGACATAACAGAAGAGATTGCAACTCTAAGTCAATAAATATTTAAAGCAGTGTTGTGCAGATGATGGAAAGTCTGATTTCTGAAGGATTTTTAAATTGATCTTCAATTGTCATAATTTTAATTAGGAATAAACTCCATATTTTGCTAAATTCTCCACAAAAGAACTATCTCAGAGGAAAAAAAAGTTGGGGGTAGATGGACATTTTTTAGTCAAAATCAAAACATTTATCTTTATTACAATGTTTTAAAAAACAAAATATTTTCAGAACATTTGAAACATTTTGACATTGTTAAACCGTTTGCCCAGTTTTTCTCCTAAAAGAAATTTTAATGAAATTCATTTAATCAAAAAATATTCTAATTAGTTCTATAGTTCTTTTAAGCTTTCCTGCCACACCACACATGAATTAAAAACAGACAGAACCACTGAAGCCCTAATCAGCCTAGGAACAAAAGCATGTAATAGAATTTTTTCTTAATGATTTTATTTATAGTTTGCTGTTTTGTTTTGGAAGGCAAAACTAGATGAAAATAACTTTCTGATTAATCTGTGAAAGGCAGGCGTATGAAGGCTGGTAAAAATAAATCCCATGCTTTGAATCTGTGAACATCAGTCTGTACTGGGTCAAGATCCTTTGATGAAAAAAGAACAGTATTTCTTATTTACAGTCCAGTAGTGTTGAGAGATACATCTGTGATGAGGGTTCCCTGACACTAGGCATTAGTCAAACAAAGAATAATTCATAGCCCCTGCCCTAACAAACTTAGATGGAGCACAGTCTGGTCTTTAATGTGTAATGAAATACTAAGCACTCCCCCTTATGGCCTATGTTGGTTTATTGTATCATATATCGAAGTGTGAGGAGAGCAACATCTGCAGGACAATGGTTCCACCCCCAAATGCACTTCCAATAGGAAAGAGGAAGTAATCTACACCAGGCATGGTGCTGACACAGGGTCTAGTTACACTGCAGTGTGAGCCCAGGGTTAGTTGAAATCTCCTTAGTAGATCCTGAGCTAAAGAATGTCAAGCTTGAGCATCTACACCGAGGCTATGTTTACACTCGCGGCTTCTTGCACATGTAATATGCAAATGAGGCTAAGCGTGGAATATCGCCAAGCCTCATTTGCATACC
>CM057845.1:183954449-183983408 GCA_030068395.1 Apalone spinifera | reverse complement strand
AAATTCAAGCAGCCAGTGTAGACAGCTGGCAAGTTTTTGCGCAAAAGCGGCTGCGTTTGCACAAAATCTTGCAGGTCTAGACGCAGCCTGTGGGAAAAGGAAAATATCTTTCTGTACAAAGCCTTGTTTTTTTTCTCTCCCTGAATCTGGTGTAATTCCACTGAAGACAAGTGTAATTCCACTGAGAGTGCTGTTCTCAGTCATTTACTCAAGTTCTTTGGGATTGATGCCAGCTCACTGGAGACTGCTCTTAAGATTGTCTTTGGAGCACTTGTATGAATGACCCCTTCTCCTTTTGCCCTGACTCAGCTCCTCTGGGAGATGGTTGTCTTCCATTTTGATGATACACTTGGCCCACCTAAGTTGTGCTCTCAACAACATTTCTTCTATTCTGGTTGTATTTGCTCTCTCAGGCACCGTAATATTGATCGTTCTATCCTGATAGCGAATGCTCATTATTGAGTAGAGGGAGTATATGTGAGATTTCCCCAAGCTGTACAATGTGATGCCTATAAATTGCCCAGGTCTCAGGTCCATACAGGAGAGATGTTAGAACCATTGCACTGTAGCTCTTCAGTCTGGTGTAGAGATGGCTGTGGTGTTGCTTAAGAATTTTGTTCAGGGTCACAAAAGGCTCTGGCTGGCCTTACTAATTCAGGCGAATATTTCATTATCAAGGTTGTTGTCACTCGAGATGATTCTGCCCAAATACTTATATTGATCTATAGTTTTCAACTGTGCACCTTGGATGAAGATGGTTGGCATGAGGGCTTTGGAATGAGGGGCTGGTTGGAATAAAACCTTTTTCTTCCTAAGACTGATGATGAGGCCAAAGACATGGGATGCTTAAGAAAATTTATCAATGATGACCTGAAGGTCATCTTGTCTATAAGCTATCAAGGCGCCACCATCTGCAAAAAGTGTCTTGACATGAAGCCTCAAAAGAGTCTTGATCTTAGCAATGAGTCTTCTAAGATCAAAGAGGGAGCCATCAAGTCGGTAGTAGACCTATATCCCCTGATTCAAATCCTTTCTTGCATAGCTGAGAACAAAAAACAAACAAGAAGTTGAACAGCATTGGAGCAAGTATGCAGCTTTGCTTCGCTCCATTCAAGATTTCAAATGCATCAGAGAAATCACCACTGTTGAGTACTTGCACTTGCACGGTCATGGAACAGAGGAATTATTTATACAAACCTTCTTGGGCAGCCCAGTTTATATAGAATAACCTATAACTTATCTGTAGTGAATACATATTATTAGTCAATTACTTTCTCTTGGATCCTAAAATATATTCTGAGGAGGGTAATACTGCACTAGTGTGATTCTACTTCTTTTCCCAAGAAAACCATATAATATGTGCTGGCATCACATACCCAAAAGGCTCACTTGAAATTGTTGTATTAGGGAATCTAAAACATTTTTAGTAGCTAGTATGCAAAAGCCTAATTTTTTCTGTTGAACTCTAAGTATCATTACAAGCTGGCTTGTATGCTGAGCTATGCAGGATGGCATCTGTTGAAAAGAATTCTGTGTTCAGTTATCACAGAATGCCAGACCTGCTAATATTCACCCAGAAAATTATTTAGAAATTAGATTTATTTAGATAAGTGAAAGAATATTACATTAAGTAGTGAAAGATGATATCTCAGTAATTCTACTTTTTTACATCAAAGATTTAGAATGAAAGAAGTTATACATTCTTTCGGTCCTAAAACAAGGCCTTTGATAGTAGGACAGCAGAAAAATTTCCATACTGGTCCTCTAGCAAAATCTTCACTTCCTCCACATTTTTTTCTTTGTTTTCTCTCACAGTAGAACTTCAGAGCATGCAGCAGAACATAGGGATTATGTAACATGGCTAAAACTTCAAATTCTTTTCCAATGTCATTGTAAAGCATGTTTCAAATCACATAGATTGGATCTTTACCTTACTTCTCTAAAAAGCTCTCGTTAGCTCCCCCTTTTATAGCTGGACTGCTTTATTGAAGGTTCATTTGATATTTCTGTTACAGATGTATATCCCTAGGTGTAATAGCTTGGTTATTTCTAATCACATTAGTTTGAACCATTGTACACTGAAGTAAGATTTGGGTTTGTTTTTTTTTTCATTTCTTTGGGTTTGGTTTTCTTTAACAAAGAATAAGCAATTAATAGTTTGGGAATTAAAATTGCCAAAAGGGCCTCTTTTCAGGTGCTCTTTCATAAAAAGCTATGACTCAAGGATAGAGTCATTTAATAAACACTTCAAGCCCCTTTTCCATTTTGAGAGGTGAAAAGAAGGAAACCACTAAGCTATTCAAGTTTTTAAATAATCAGATTAATGAATACAGTAAGCATGCTTACAGAAGCAGTATTAGCCATGCTGTGAAATTAGTCTGTACTGTAGATTATGAAGGATTGGCTAGAAATTTTGTGGAAAACTCAATGTTGCAATGAGAGCACATGATTTTTTTGTAATGACAATCAATGTATTATGAAAAAACTCCTCCTTAATCTTGGGGTATATTAGACTTTCAGGTGGCTTACTTGCCTCAGAAGCTCATAATAGACTTCACTGTAGACACTGGCTTGCTGTTTGAGCTACCCTTATTGTTGGCCACTATGGGGAAAAGAAAGGAAACTAAATGTCATAGTCTTTGTGGCCCCTTCTAGTGGTACAGGGTAGGACAAATACATTACCAAAACCAGCCCCAGTACTGAAATAGGAAGCTGGTGGTGAGGAGAGCCTAAGCCTACTCTCTACTTTGATTTCCAGCCCAGAGATCATATAATAGCAGTTGTCTACGGTATTTCTGGTGACAGCTACTTCTCCACAGGCATCTTTCTCACTGAAAGTTCTTGCCCCTGCTACTAGCTTGCACTTTCTTCTGAGCAAACAGAAGGGAAGCCTTTTTAAACCAGTCTCAACTGATTCTTAATTGGCCCCCAGGAGTTCTGATTAGTCTGGCTCCCTTGAGTCTAGAAGCCTCTTAATTGGTTCCAGGTGATATAATTGGCCTGATTGCTCTGACTGATCCTAGCAGGTTCCTGCTGGTTCTGGATCAGCCTTTGTTAGTCTACTCAGGGAACAGAGACCTATTTAAGCTGAGGCTAATATATTTCCCCTCGGCTACTCTCCAGTAGCCCTCTGACCTAACTCTGTCATACTGGCTACGTCTAGACTGACATGATTTTCCGCAAATGCTTTTAACGGAAAAGCATTTTTCAGAAAAAGGGACTTTTGCCCGAACGGGAGCAGCATAGTATTTCCGCAAAAAGCACTGATTTCATACAGTAGGAAGTCAGCGCTTTTGTGAAAATTCAAATGGCCAGTGTAGACAGCTGGCAAGTTTTTGTGCAAAAGCAGTTGCTTTTGCGGAAAAACTTGCCAGTCTAGACACAGCCACTATGTTTAGTACTTATGTTTTACCACTATAGTTTTTTTTATCAATGTCACTCTCAACATTGGCATAAAATGGTTACATTCTTGGATGGAGGCTGAATCAGGCACAGTTTGGCTATGTCTACACTTGCGGCTTCTTGCTCAAGTATGGCTGTTCTTGAGCAAGAATCTGCAGAGCATCTTGTGCAAGGAAATTTACAGTCCGGCGTGGTAAGAGTGGGCTTCTTGCGCAAGAGCTACACTCCTTTTTAACAGGTATAAGCGCTCTTGCACAGGAGCTCGTGTGGAAGAGGGCAGTGTGGACGCTTGGCAGGGATTTTCTTGTGCAAGAAAGTCCTATGGCTAAAATGGCCATCAGAGCTTTCTTGAGCAAGAGAGCATCCACACTGCCATGGGCACTCTTGCACAAAAGCACAGTTCACACATGGCAGTGTGATCATTTTCTTGTGCAAGACTTCTTGCACGAGAATACTTGCACAAGATATTCTTGAGCCAGAAGCCGTGAGTATAGACATAGCCTTTAAGTGGTTGAAATACACAAAAGTCAAGGGGTTTTTTTTTAATTGCCGGTGATCCACATAGATAAATAGCTCTCAGTCTAGATCTCAGCTGGTATAAATTGGCATAACTCTATTGACTGAAGCGCAATTTTTTACTAAATAGCAAGCACTGCATTGATTTTATTGGAGTCAATATCAGAGCTATTTCTCTGATTCCTGTAATATTCTGTTTCCTTCATTTTCTGTTTAAAGAGAGTTTATCTAAACTATTTTGCAACATCTCAAATAGATCTTTTTACCTAGCTTCAGCTCCTAGGCTCTGGGGTGGGGCTAAACCTTAGGGTTTCAGTGTGTGGGAAGTATCAGAGGGGTAGCTGTGTTAGTCTGAATCTGCAAAAGCAACGAGCAGTCCTGTGGCACACTATAGACTAGCAGATTTATTGGAGCATAAGCTTTTGTGGGCAAAGACCCACTTTGCCAGATGCATGGAGGGTCTTTGCCCATGAAAGCTTATGCTCCAATAAATCTGTTAAGTCTATAAGGTGCCACAGGACTCCTCGTCGCTTTTTCAGTTTGTGGAAAGCGGCCACTGGGGAGCAGAGTGGGGGTGCTGGGTCTAGACAGAAGGGGGTGCAGGACTGGGGGGAAAGTGCACTGTCTGGGCAGGAGGTAGGATGCAGAAGTGGACTGTGGGTGTGTGTGGGAGGGATCTGGGTCGGAAGGATAGTGTAGGCATATGTTGGGTGTGTGACTTCTGGAAAGGAGGGAGTAGATGTCTGGAACACCAGTGCTGGGTCACTCTGCTGCAGGAGGAGGGGAACCCTGAGCCTCACAAACTGGATCCAGCCCATGGACCATAGGTTCTCCACCCCTGTTGTATGGAAGACAAGATGATCCTTCCCTTTAGTTCCTCCCCTTGTAGAGTAATCCAATATTCCAGAGTCATAAGCACTCAGTCAGTCTTATGGTTGTCCCCTCCCCAAGACCTGCTCCAGCAATCTGACCATGATACACATCGATCTAGACAATTCTGATATACATACACATACACCTAGTCCTTCCTTCTTCAAACAACACAGAACTTCTTCTGTGTGTGCTTCTACTCCAGGCTTAGCCTCTGCACTTTTGAAGGGACTAGTCTATGTAAGGGTGGACGGGCACACACCTTGAATCATAGAACCATACAAATATAGTGCTGGAAGGGACCTTGAGAAATCCTTAAGTACAGTACCTTGCACTGGACCAAATAAACCTAAACCATCCCTGACAGGTTTGCGTTTGTTCAGACTGTTTGTTTTTTTTTTAAACTTCCATTTTTTTTATGAGAAACACCAAGGATTTTTTGTTGAGCAAAAAAAAAAAAAGTTTGCCCCTTGAACTTGCTGATTATTTTCAGGCATAACGGCTTTGCGCAAGAGGATTTTTCTTGCGCAAGAAGGGGCAGTGTAGACAGCCCGTCTTGCGCAAAAGCCTCTTTCGCAAAAATGGCGGCTCATTAGCTATGCAAATGAGGCTCAGCGATATTCCACCCCCGAGCCTCATTTGCATAGCTCTGGCACAAGATGGCGCCAGTCTAGACGCAGCCTCAGTATTTTAGATCTTCTCTGATGCCTCTCAAGTTTATCAGGAGCCTTATCAAAGTGCAAACACCGGAATTGCACACAGTTTTTCAGCAGCTATTGCACCAGTGCCAAGACAGAGGTCAAATAACCTCTCTTATTTCTTGAGATTCCCCTGTTTATGCATTCAAAAATCACTTGCACTGTGAGCTCATGTTCAACTGATTATCCAACAAGACTGCAAATCTTTTTTCAAAGCTGTTGCTTCCCAGGTCAGAGTCCCAATTTTCTTTAGTGATTACGTCCAAATATTAAAATTTATTACAGTTACCTTTGCAATGAGAGAAGATAGTCGGAGTTAATAGCCAAAAAGTGCTAGTTTGTTAATAAGCTCCTTGGCTGACCGGTCATATGTTCAATTAAAACAGACGTCCCACTTTTTAAATTTGACAAGAACTAGTCATTTTCTCCTGCAGGTCTGCAGAAAATAGTGTCTGGATTTTTTTCATTTTGCCTATTTGCCCTAGTAGCGTCAAAGTTTATGGAATAGAATAATAATTTCTGTATGTAGAAGAGGAACATAATTTTTCAACATAGTAACCATAATATTTTAACTAGAAATAAATTGCTAATTGGGAAATCTTTTTCAGAGAAAAAAACTTTTGTCATGAGACTTAAGTAATACCAATTACATTATTATGTTTGAAGTAGTGAATGATATATGTAATCAATGTTACAACTCTCCTTCTTTATATGCCATTCATTTCTGAAATTTAAAAAAATGACTTTTAGAAAGATCTCCTGTCTAGTAATCTAAGAGTAGAACTCAGGAGCTTGTGGGGTAGAGCTGTGCTAAATGTTTCAGCTGAACATTGTTTGGCAACCGTGAAATATTTTGCAAATTCATAATGGTTGTACTGAATTGTTTCAGTCAAAAAGGAAAAAAATTGAAACCTTCAAAATATTTAATATTTTAATTAAAGTCTTTCCTTTTATTGAAAATGATTTTTTAAATCTTTTAACACATTTTATATGTTCACAGTAATTTTTTTTCATTTGGGGTTGAATAAATATTTCATTTGACCTGAAAGAATTTTTGATGTTTTTGATTCACAAAATATATTGAACATTTTCTTCTTCTTCCTCTTCCACCTCTTCCTCCCCCACCCCATTTTTGGAATTGCTCCCACATTGAAAAATCTACTTTTTGCTCATTCTGGTGTAGATTTTCCAAACCTGGATTTCTGTTTTTTAGCATCTTCAATTTGTGGGTGAGATTTTGTGAAAGAAATTATGATTCCTTGGGTTTCTCCATAGCTGATTTACAGACTCAAACAGGTACTTAGATGTCTATGTGGTTGTAATTGTGATTGGAAATGAGTATGGATGCTAAATTGTGCCCAATTCTGTTTACACCTTCAAAAGAATAGGTATAAAAATAGAGTCTTGCTTAGGGTCAGTCTGAAGTTTGTTCGGGTATGTCTACACTTGCAGCCTATTTCGGAATAGGGCTGCAAATGTAGGCATTCAGAATTGGAAATCAAGCCTGGAATTTAAATATCCCACGCTTGAATCTACACCAGAATGCCGGGCGCCATTTTTGAAATTTACAAGCCCAGAATAACTGCCCACGTCTACACGCGGCAGTGAAACGGGCGTTAGAAATAAAGCCCTATTTCGAACTACCTGTTATTTCTCCTGCAATGAGGTTTAACAGGTAGTTCAAAATAGGGCTTTATTTTGAATGCCCGTTTCACTGCCACGTGTAGACATGGACAGTTATTCCAGGCTTGTAAATTTCAAAGATGGCGCCCGGCCGGGAAGATGCAAATCAAGCGCGGGATATTTAAATCCCAGACTTGATTTGCAATTCCGAATGCCTACATTTGCAGCCCTATTCCAAAATAGGCTGCAAGTGTAGACATACCCTTCCTAAGCCTTTCTACATGACTTCCCCCTCTTTAAAAGTGAAATATAATACAAATCTATTATACCCTACCAAAGGTGCTGTAAAATGTAATTAGTTAATGTTTGAAGATTGAAGGTATTACATAATACCACTTTGAATTTTTAATCATTATATTTACTCTGTTTCTTCCTTCCCAAAACTCATTTTCTACAAAGCCTTGATCAGAAATCACAACCCTTTGTGGATCTGTTAAAGCAATGCAATAAGCCAAGTCTCAAAAGAGTCGATTGATTTTTTTTTTATAAACCATTTGCAAAGTATTTTGCTGGAATTTTAGAAACATTATCCAAAAGCAAATGAGGATTTTTGAAGCTACTCTGAGCATGCAGACAAATGTGAAGGCTCATCAGGATTTTTTTTTTCACTACTGAAGCCAATGCAGGAAACTTTTATACAAAATCAGCGTATATATGTTTATTATCAGAGTTAAAAATTGACTTCCTGAAGGTATATCCAGCTTTAACTGTCCCACTGATGAACAAGCTGATGTCGAGATGAGCCCAGGCAAGCCATTTAGTGAAGATCCCAGCACTCTCCTAGTGTAATCTAAGCTATCACAAATGGTTCAAAGGTTACCACAGAACTAGCTCAGAACACTGGTTCAGTTTTGAGAGTTTGCTTTTTTTCATTTCAGAGGCCCTGAGGACAATTATTGTAAAACCCAGATGGGCTTATATACAAATGCTTAATAACTCAGTAATTTTCCAAACCTAGTGAGAATAGAGGACATTAAAACTGGGATAGCTGCGGGAAACTATAATGTCTTTTTTTCTCATATCTTTTAAATCACATTTTACATACATGAGTTTACATTCATTCCACGGTTATTGTCCACGTAAAACAATGACTGCAGTCTTTATATGAGTGCCAAAAATAAAATGGAAATAGTAACTCACATTTATAGACTGATATTAAAACAAGTATATCAGAATAAAATAGCTAATTGACCATTAAAGGAAGGAATGTATGTGTGTGTGTGTGTGTGTGTTACTATTTCTATTTTAGGCTTTCATTTAATATATATATATATATAGAGAGAGAGAGAGAGAGAGAGAGAGAGAGAGAGAAATAGAACATTACGGAAGGAGTACAGGTTCAGGTTGATGTGGAGGCCCTAAGGTCTGGAGAAAAAGTTCATGCGAAGTTCAGATTAAACAAAAAATAAATCAAATTAAAAAAAATCTGTATCTTCTAGTTTATGTTTAGGATTCTTATTTAAACACAAACACTGCATATCTCTGTCACCTCCCCTTCCTGATGTTCACCAGCCTATATATTCCAAGTAACTCCTGCATGCATTTCATAATATTTATTAAAATTCTGGTCCTCACTAGGGGTGAAGAACCTCTGGCATACAGGCCACATGCAGTTCATCATAGTTAGCTGTGGGCAGGTGATGAGAAGCCTTGTTTACCTTAGGCTACAGCTACACTACGAGATTTTTGTGCAAAGTGGAAAAAACGGCAGAGAATCCACACCTCAAGTGCGTTTTTGCGCAAGTAAATCAGCAGAAGAGAAGGCTTTTGGCGATACAGTTATTCCTCTTCCCAGAAGGAATAACTCCTTTTTGCACAAGAGTTCTTGGCCATCAGAACTTTCTTGCGCAAGAGTGTCCATTCAGTGTGGATTCTCTCTTGTGCAAAAGCACATTGCTTTTGCGATGTGCTTTGAGGTCTGGACACACTTTTTCCCAAGAAGTTTTTGCGGAAGAACTCTTCCGCAAAAGGCTTCTTGCACAAAAACCCTGCAGTGTAGACGAAGCCCAAGTGTCTGCAGGCACAGAGCCTGTGACAGGATGCACGGTGAAAATATGTCTATCTTCACTCTGATCGATCAGAAATGATCCATTAGGCTGGCTGGATGGATGGTCTAATTATCCCGTCAGCCCAAAGCTGATAAAAAGTCAGGAAGGAAGCCCCGGAAAGGGGAGAGAAAAAGGGACCAGGACAAGCTGAGCTCAGTAATATAGGACCCTTGTGAAAGGGAGATCTCAGTCCCCCTCAGATCCTGTGGAGAGGACCAAAAGTTCTGTTAGACCGTTTGTATGGGAATTTTGTTGTAGAAACAGTGGAAGGAACATAAAGAATACTGTGAAGACAAAACTACTGGAGTCTCTGTAATTTGTGTAGGAAGAAAGCAGGAGAGCAGCCATGCCCCATGATATAGCTCCAAAGTGCTAGTTCACACTGTATTCCATACATGTCTTAAATATAACATACGCTATTCCTATACAAATAGACACTAGAATTGATTAACAGACATTCACTTTTTCTGTAAACATTCACAATAAATGCTGAACTTCTTTAACTTGGCACTCTCAGGCCAAATCAGAGAATTTGCCACACCACGGGAAGTCAATATTATCTGGAAGCATTGCCAACACGTACAATGCTTACTGGACTCTTAGAAGACATTTGGGGTAAATTAGAGCTAAATAGCAGCACAAAACAGTGAGAGTAAGGTCTGGTGCTTGAAAACAAACTTTATGGGACCATGGGAAACTTGGCTACACCCAGGATAAGTGAACATCCATGTAACTAAAGTCATGCTGCACCACAGATGTTGCCATACCAGAAAGTTCCAGACTAGAGAGGTTCAATCTGTACTGCTCTGTGTGGACTAATAATCTCAAATGCAATTGGAAGGCTACCTTGTTTTAACGACTGCTCAGGAACCAATTCTGCACTCACTACAAATCAGATATTAATTCTGGATCTTAGCAGGTCTCTCTCATGGTGATAGTAGATGCTATTGGGGATGAAAATAAATTTCAAAAGATCAAAGACAAACCTCTGAATGTACTTTCTTCTCATCCTTCCAAGACACTATTTGGTTTCATAAAAGAAGGTAGCTAAAGTCTTCACTCACTACTTTCTGATGCCCTGTATCATTAGGGGGAGACTTGTCATTCACTTAAAAGACTCACTAAGGATCAATGATCAAGGTTTTGTCAAACTTACTTGTACTTCACATAGTTTTCAGTGAACCTCACTGGAAGCTTGAACTGGCATGTTTTCAGACCTTTTTAAATAAAACTATACCACTCACCTTTTCAAAATAAAAATATTTAGGGCCAATGGAACTGCACCAATTTACACCAGGTCAGAGAGGATCATGGTTTTTAAGTTTGGGTTTCTTTAATGAAAATTGTGAAACCACACATTCAAAACACAGATTCAAAACAATGAATAATGAAGATCAACAATAAAACATGCTATATGTGATAAATATCATCAGCCGCTTCAATTTTTAATCACCGTGATATCTATTTGATGTTGATTTCTACTGTATGTCTCCGTTGCTCCTTACAACATTACACAATTTAGCTATTTTGAGTGCCAGTGAGCAACTCTCATTTACATGTTAATTAACTTCTAAAAAAAAGTCTGAGCTGTCCATTTTGCATATAAATATGGTAATGAATCATCCTTCTTGGACGGTATACCCTAATCTTGCTATCAATAAAAGAAGTCGCATATATATATATATAGTAGTTGAAACATAAGTCAGAAGTATATTCAGGCATACAAAATGAAACGCTAACAAAAATGTAACAATCTTCTGTTTATCTAGATCTTTTTATGGCTTTCATAAACATAAACATAGTACCTAAGCACTTCAAAAATATTAATGGATTTTAACCTTAGCTTAAGCTGTGGGAGTAGAGAAGGGTCATTATTTTCAGCCTCAAAAAGAGGGTGTTAATTAATAACAATTCCAGAAAAAGAAAAAAAATGCAGCAATAATATTAAGGATTCAAGGATTAATTAATTAATTAATAAGATTAAGGATTCAAGTACCCAAAAGTCAAGGAATGATGAGTTCAGGTCATTAACTTTGTACTCTTGTGAATATGACTAAGAATATGTTTTAGTATTTTCAGCAGTTACATAAAAATGTAATTTCTTATAAACCTGTGCATACATAGCACTCATCCTGACTGCACCTAATAAATTAATGTGAGATTCTGGAGATGAGATATAGAATATTAATTTTGTGAAATGTCAGTTTCCTACTTGTCTTGATATTGTTGTTATTTAACTATCTTTGACAATTTAAAAACTATACAGTAACATGTACCAGGAAAATCCTAAGAAATTATGACACATGCTTATTTTCTGTATTTTATTAGTGGCTCTTCACTTTTCAGATGTGTGCATATATTTTATTTATTTATTTATTTGTTTGTTTTATTTAAATTATTTTTACCCTGCCTTTCTATTTAAAATATTCAAGGTAGCTTACAATTTTTTTTAAAACAAATGCATTATTATATTTATAATGTTTATTTGATTTATATCATGTGTCCTTCCATAGAGTCCAGGTTGTATGCACAATTTCACAGTCTCACAATAAAATACATGACCACATTTTTCAGAGAGCGTTACTAATGATAAAAAAGGAAATTCATTTAACAACTTCTGATAGCCACCTGCACCCACACGTACCTTCTCACCTCTCTGACTTGAGTTGAACTTTAACCAGCTAGTCTCATCCATATCTTTTAAAAATGATAAATTAAAGATGTTAATAGAGATCCTTCAAGTTACTTACCTGAGAACTATTCTTTTTGGTGTCTCCCAGACAGAGCTATGCCAATAGCTACTGAATCCACCATACTTTTCACTTAGGTATCAAAGAATTCATCTGTCTCAAATTCAGTATTCTATAATACTTCATCTTGCAACAGAGTTCAAAAGATGTTAGAGATTGTTCAGTTCCAACACAAGGAAATGATTGCAGTATTTACAGTATCTTAAAATATGAATTTATCATCATAATGTTCCTGTTACATCTCTGGCATTTAGGGCAATGATGAAGATCCTCCACTCCTGTCTGTTACTGAAAGATCTTTCAATGATTCCTCAACTGTACCTGCATTTTTTCAACTCAGCTTCCACAGTTCTTTGCTGTGTTGTTTTTGGGCGGTCTTGTTTTTGCTTGTCTTTAACTGTCTATTGTATTGTTCTTCTGCTGGTGGACGGATGGCTTTTTATCTGAAGCACAGGGCCAACCCATTTTCAAACTCCAAACTTGCCAAGTGGATCAGAAGGTGGATAGACATCTGCGTTCACCGTTCCACTCCCTTCTTCAAAAGGATGACAGCAAAACAATGACAATCATGGGCATGTCCATTACCACCACATCCAGAATATCGCAAAGTTTCTTTGGGGGCTGTTGCAAACTTTTCTGATCCTGTTCATCCGCTCTCACTAACAATCAGTAAGTGTAAGCTGTAGCATCTCATCTATTCTGCCTCCTTAGTTAGCTTCCCTGTTTTGTACTTTGTCCATACATTCTAAAAACCAAGTGTGATTTTTGTCTTGGTAGTGAAGGTGATGTCTAGACTGCAGAGTTAAATCAGAAAAAGATACACAACTTGCAGTATGCAAATTGCATATCTTTTTCTGATGTTCTTTTGAAAGAGGTTTTGCCAAAATTTGGCATATCTATACAGTGCTAAATTTCAGAAAAACCTACTCTTTCAACACATTCTTTATGCCTCATAGAATGAGGTTTATAGGGATGCTGAAAGAGTGTGTCTGCTTTCCTGAAAATCTTTTCAGAAAAGCGGACGTGTTCCTTGGATGCAGTATTGCCTTTATGGGATACCAGAAGGTATCCCGGAAAAACGCTGCAATCTAGAGATAGCCGAACACTTCAGTGTTCATGCCAATGAACTTTCTTTGAATTTTCACTACTGAAGTCATACATGTATGATTCCTGAAGATCATCACGCACAGTACTGGATGATTTCTCTGCCACTCTTTCCATAATGTATTTTGTTTTTAATGTGATAGGGTTGTTGTGCCTAATCCTTAATCTGGAGGACCAGGATGTCTGTTTTCTCTGGCCCCTCATCCACAGATCAATCTGGCATGGTTGAACCTGCCAGGAGCAAAAAGCCCCCTCCAACCCAGACTCTGGGGATTGTCAAAGTAAGTAAACTGTCCCGGCATGACAAAGAACTAACACTAGAGGATAGAAAAAGTAATGTAAAGTTATTTATAGTACCTCCAAAAGTTATAAAATACTCTAACTTTTTAGGAGGATTGAAATATTAACAGCAAACTCTACAAAACCACTTAAAAACCCCTCCTTTCTTCTTCATTAGACCTACTGAATGAGCTGAGTTTGATATTTCTATATTTTGCCACTGCAGAATTATCCATTTGTGTATTTTGAAGAGCGAGTATATTTTGTATCTTTTGTGTTGGCTTATTTTACTCTCAAAATGGTCATTTAAAAATCATCTCTGCATTGAGACAAATCATGGAACATTTCTTCCCTTAATAAATTTATTGAAAAAACAATAAATTGAGACAGTGGATTTAAAGTGCATGCTGCAGCCCTAGTACATGCTACCTAGGGTGCCAGTATAAATGCTGAATAAATGTATTTATTCCAAACATTACTGTTAGCATTTCCTTGCCTAACTGCAAATTGTTTTCCTCTATAGATGCCTTTTGTGCCCAATGAAATTTCAACAGGTCTATTTGATTTAACCCTTGACAAATGCAAGGAAAGTGCATCATCAGTCAAAACCATAGGTTGTATAAATTTAAAATGTCAGCTTTTTCAAAGCTTGCAATAACTTCTCTTAATGTAGTAAAACAAACACCAGTACATCATCAGATCAAATGTATTCTATATCTTTTGTAAAATACCAATTTGATAACCAAGGACTACATACTACTCCAAGGGCATTCTGCATTCCTCCCCTCCGCCCCCGCAAATTCTGTGAACAATATTTTAAAATTATGCAGATTTTATTGTCAAATAAATGTGGAGGCTCCAGCATTGCATTGGGGAGCCCAAGCCATTGGCTGCACAGAGGATATCACTGTGCAGCTCTCACCCCCACTGAACACAGACCCCATGGTGAGGCTGTAACCATCCCTGACACAATACAAAGACCAAACCTGCCCCAGAAACTACCTGGAAGACTGCTCACCTATCCCAACTGAACCAGATGTGGTCAAGCAGGCTCAGCAAGGCAGGAACCAAGTGTGGAGGGGCTTAGTGTATGAGGGTCCAGGTGTCAGTTGGGAGGGTTCTGTGTGGTGCAATCTAGGTGGGGACAGCTCAGTGTGGGACCTGGGTCCTGGATGCAGGTGGGAAAGGAGGGTTCTGGATGCACAGGGGCTTTCTGGGGATTCTGGGTGCAATTATAATAGTACTTGCAGGGGTGTCCAGGTAAAGGTGGTTGGGGCTCAGTGGAGAGGTCTGTGTGTGAGATAAATAGAGCTCAGCGGGGGGTGGGAAAGTCTCACTTTTTGGGTGGGGGGCTAAGCTGGGGGAATGGGGATCAGTTTATAAGAAAACAAGTTCAGCTGGTTGGTCTGGTGGGGTAGGGATCAAGATGTGGGTGGCTCGTTGAGATGGTCCAGATACTGTGGGAGTGGAGCATGGCAGGAGGGTTCTGAGTATTGTGCCTGAGACTCAGCACCAGGTTGTGAGTATAAGAGGATTTGGAGTCTTGGCAGATAGAGGAGCATCTCCCTGTACCGGGATCCCTCCCCTGGCAGCTGAGGACTGATGGATTCAGGAAACCTTGTCTTCACAGATAATGTCAGTTCCCAGACTACTACACTAGGCAACACACTATGGGAAGGAGGTGGGTAGCCCTTGGAGGAGAAAGAACAGATTGAAAACTATTTAGAAAACCTAGACATACACAAATCCATGAGTCCAGATTTAATGTATCCGAGGATACTGAGGGAGTTGGCAAAAGTCATTGCAAAGCTTTTGGCCATTGTCTTTGAAAATTCTTGGAGATCAAGAGAGGTCCCGGACAATTGGAAAAAGACAAATGTAGTACCCATCTTTACAAAAGGGAAGAAGGACAATCCAGGACACTATACGCCAGTCAGCCTCACCTCAGTCCCTGGAAAAATCATGGAGAGGATCCTGAAGAAATCCATTTTGAGGCACTTGGAAGAGGGGAAAGTGATCAGGAATAGTCAACATGGAGTCACCAAGGGCTATTCATGCCTGACCAACCTGATTAGCTTCTATGATGAGGTAGCTGGCTCAATGGGTAGCGATCAATGGCTCAATGTCTGGTTGGTGGTTGGTTTTAAGTGGAGTGCCCCAAGGATCGGTTCTAGGGCCGGTTTTGTTCAGCAACTTTATTAATGACCTGGATGAGGGGATGGATTGCACACTCCCCAAGTTTGCAGCTGACACCAAGCTAGGGGGAGAGGTAGATACGTTGGAGGGCAGGGATAGGGTCCAGAGTGACCAAATTGGAGAATTGAGCCAAAAGAAAACTGATGAGGTTCAACAACTGATGATGAAAGAATCCCAACCACTGTTGCAGGCTGGGGACTGACTGGGTAAGCAGTAGTTAGGCAGAAAAGGACTTGGGGATTACAATGGATGAGAAGCTGGATATGAGTCAACAGTGTGCCCTTGTAGCCAAGAAGGCTAATGGCATATTAGGGTGTATTAGGAAGAGTATTTCCAGCAAATCTAGAGAAGTTATTATTCCCCTTAATTCGGCACTGGTGAGGCCACATCTGTAGTATTGTGTCCAGTTCTGAGTCCCTCAATATAGAAAGGATATGGATACTTTGGAGAGGGTCCAGTGGAGAGCACTCAAAATGATTAGGGGACTGGAACACATGACCTAGGAGGAGAGGCTGAAAGATTTGGGCTTTTTAGTCTGCAAAAGAGAAGAGTGAGGATAGCAGCCTTCAACTTCCTGAAGGGAGATTCCAAAGAGGATGGAGAGAGGCTGTTCTCAGTAGTGACAGATGGCAGAACAAGGATCAATGGTCTCAAATTACAGTGGGGGAGGTCTAGGTTGGATACTAGGAAAAACTATTTCACTAGGAGGGTGGTGAAGCACTGGAATGGGTTACCTAGGGAAGTGGTGGAATCTCTTTCCCTAGAAGTTTTTAAGTCCTGGCTTGACAAAGCCCTGGCCGGGATGATTTAGTTGGTGCTGGTCCTACTTTGGGCAGGGGGTTGGACTCAATGACCTTCTGAGGTGTCTTCCAACCCTAGGATTCTATTATTCTAACCAGGAGGATGACTTTGCAGAGTTCCCTGCTGCTGGAGAAGAAATCTGGAGGTGGGACTTAATGCCATGCAGGGGAAGTGGAAGTCCCAATCTCCTCAGCCCATCTGGGACTTAGCAGCTGAGTGGCAGAGGGTAGGAGCCACCAGATGGCTCTTCCCCAATCCTGCTCCCTGCTCCACATTGATTTACCTGTGTGTCAGCTGCCCTGGGCACTCTAAACATACCAATGGGGAAGCCGCCCACAGGACTGTTCTTGTGGTTTCTGTTTGTTTCCTCATCAGAAAGTTATTTTTTCTGCATGGAAGGAAAGAAATTTGTGGGGGACATAAATACTATGCATGTATGGTCATTCAGACTTTCCCCAGGAGTAACATTCTGCCTCTTTTACTTATGATTGAATAGCACTTTATAACAAAACTAGCCCCTGGAACTACTTTTGCAAGAAGGTGCTATGAAACTGGTTATGGGCACCAGAATCTTATCCTAAATTGTAAATATGTTTGTACTTTCCAGCAGTGAAAGTAACTTAATATTTTCTTACAGGTACTGTCCTGTTGCAACCTGGGTCCCTGCCAGCTCTTTAAATGGCTCCCTGCTGGCTTTTGCTGCAGCTCAGCCGGTTCTTGCCAGAGCTGAGTGCCTGGGTGCACCCACTTGCTTTCACTTCTGCTTGATATATAACGCCCAAGGATAAGGTCCAATATTACACCCTACTCAAGCTGAGTAGGACCTTACTCCTCAGCTAGTTCCATTGAGCTTCGCATGAGTAAGGTGGGCAAAACTGGATTAATCATCTTTGTTGTTAAAGTTGCGTTTTGCATGTTTAATTGCTTTTATTTTCTTTTTGTAGACGGTTTTATATCAACTTCAGATACTGCAGCTATGCAAACATTGTTTCTCCTTTCATACTACCTTAGGGTATGTCTACATGGCCACCCTAGTTCGAACTAGGGTGGGTAATATAGGCATTCGAACCTGCAAGGAGGTTTAATGGTAGTTTGAATTAGGAGCTTTAATTCGAACTACCTAGTCAGTGCTGCGTGTAGCCGCGGGCAGGTAGTTCGAACTACAGGACATTCAAAAATGGCAGCGCCTGGGAACATGCAAATAAAGCCCGGGATATTTAAATCCCGGGCTTCATTTGCAAGTTTGAATGCCTACATTAGCCACCCTAGTTCAAACTAGGGTGGCAGTGTAGACATACCCTTAGATAATTTAAAATCTTTTATACTCAGGGTAATACATTAAAGAGGGACAATAGGAATAGAACAAATACCATCTCTGTAATAGATACAAAATTAAAGCCACACTTGTTGAGATAGAATTAGCATAGTTTCAGCTTTCTACCACATCACAGGACTATATACTTTAAGAAGCATTTGACAACCATCAGTGGTTTCTGTGACATAGCATACTGTAATGTATCCATCACATCAATTCCTAATGTATATAGATAACAAAAAACCACTAGGGGACTAAGATAATGAAAAAAAAATTCCATATTTTAAATCAATAGTACTTGAGTGTATTTTAACAGACATTAAAGATGGAGACATTATTCATAAAAATATAAAGGATAATATTTCCTGGATTTTTTATTTTGTTCTCCTTAATATTACTGACTAGGGAGAAGTTGCTACAAAAAAAATCAAGGTTACCAGCTCCATATCAACAACGTAGTCCATTTCGTTTAATTTGTATATTGCATTTGTAGTATGTGGATTCCAAGAGAAATTTTAAAATGTTACCCCTTGGGAGAGAATTTTTACTTTAGTCTTTCAGTTTAATATATTATACAGTCAATATATTATCTGAACAGGAAGATTCAGACACTTATATATAAAATGGTCTCCTTTTTTAATGATGTGTCAGAAATGGGAAAGGGAAGGTATTCAATAGTAGTTTCTCCTGTCATGGAAAAATGATTGCCAGGATACTTGGCAAATCTCAAAAACACAAACCAGGTTGTCTTTAAGGGCAGGTAATCAAAGAGGCATGCTCTGTTTGTTTTAAAATGAAGAAATATAATCTATGCACACTCTCTTTCTCTTTTTCCTCTGCTCACTTGCAGAAGTTTATTTTGTGTTCCTACAAAATGAAGGTGTGATCTAGCTTCCCATTATTGTAACTTTCACCTTTAACCAGACTGATTTCTACAAAAGAAAACTATACTTTCTAGAATAGCTTGTGATGCAGCTTATTCCATGATATAATATTTATCAGGCAGTTTAGAAAATAATTGGATAAGTTTTAAGTTTAGTGTTCCAAAACTTTCCTTGTTGACTTTTAGAAATATAAGCTTATTTTTTCTAGAAAAGCAAGCAAGCAAGAAAGCAAGCATGTGTCTATATACGCATGGGTGGCAGACAATAGATGGCAATGTAGAGAGTAGATTTTTTATCCATATTGTAAACTTCAGGCACCCAGATTAACCTTCAGATTATTAACAAAAAGCAGTATAAGAGAAAAAAAATCTGTCTTTACAGATGGTCTGCATTTGCAGCTGGAAATACTCTTACAGCTTCTCATAGATCCTCATCATGCTTTTCTCATTTTCCTGCAGCACCTTCTAGCCCTTATTTATGAGCCACCCCACTCCCTAACTTCTAGCTGACCCCCATAACATCACTCTATGCTTTGAAGCCCTGATTTGACTACTTAGCCTGCTCACTGTTGTTGTTTTTTTTCTACTGATGCATTTGGGCTGATCAGCCCCTTTAGTCCTGCTGGTGGAGGAGAGCCATGTGGATACAGTGCTGTAAATGTCCATGTCTAAACTGAGGGTTATTGTTGAGCGTTGATTCCCGTGCCAGATAAATCCAGGCATACTGCAACATCTCATGTTCTGCCTCTTCAACAAAAGTGAAGAACATCCAGAGAATGGAATCTTTTGTTTCTGTTGCTTGGGCTGAAATTCTCTCTTCATCTTCCCCATGCTATGTGTTGGTGTTGTTTCCAAGACAGGAAGAGGAATCTAAAATAATTGTGTGAGTATTTCCTACATTCAAATACTTTCTCACCAGGAAAACACATATTGTCCTTGAAAATCCTCATAAACAAAAAAATTGCCAGCAGAAAAATGCTTTTAGAAGGCACATAAAATGGGAATGGAAACATTCTGTAAGAATGAAGTAAATAATTCTTTAGAATGTTGTTAGCAGCACATCTCCTTGCTCTCTGCTTTCTCTCCTTCCCGACATTTAATCAGACTAGTTCTAGACAAAATAGATGTATTTCTTTATTCTCAGGATGTTGCTTTCTCTCTTTTGTGTTGATTGATGCAGGATTCTAGCAGCATCAATACAATTAAAGGACAGCAAATGACCTATCATACACAGCCTCCTCTTTGGTGATACAAAACTAAATATTATGGCCCCATTTGCCTTCCTTTAACTGCCACTAAATTTTGTTTATTTAATTCATTTTTACTAATTAATGTATTAACTAATTTCAGTGAGACATTTGGGTGGACACTAAATGCAGAGTTATTCAAGAGTTATCCATGAAGAGTGTTCTTCCTTGTGTTAAAAGATACTCAGCTTAAACATTACATTATTGAAGAGACAGCTAAAGACTGTCATTTCCCTTAGCATTTTCTTGTCTGATATGAATGTGTGGGAAGGAGAAAAAAAAATCCCTAAAAATCTTTTAAATTATTTTATATAGCATCATTATTGAAAATCCATTCAAACGGTGTTTCGGGGTGTTCTTCTGACTTGCATTTTCTTCCCTTTTGATGTGGAGAAATAGCAAGTTTTAAAACTTTATTTGCTTTAATAAAATCACTTCTCTTTAATTCAGTTTTAACACTCTCATGTCAGTTGTTTCTTCCCTTTTTCTTTCCTTCTTCATTTTGTATACTAAAATATTTGTTCCCGTTTTATGAAGTGGCAATTGATGAATGATTAGCATCAATCTGAGATGTGGAGTGAACTGCTTGCTCCACTGAAGTCAGTGAAAGTTTTCTTATCCGTTGTCTTGAAATACTGAGCTCTGGCATACAGTGTGTGTTCACTGATTGTACAGTATTGAAGGTACTTTTAAAAGCTCCGCTTTATTCCATGTCTCATTCCAGCTGGCTGTGCGTAGTGGTAGGAAATTCACAACTTCTTGCCCAGACTTTTTGTCTGGAAAGCTCAGCCCCTAAAAGTACAGCTTCTAATACCACATATGATAACTCTGTCAAATGTCTAGTGTTGAAAAAGTCATGGCCAACATTTTTAAAAATGGATATTTAAATGTATACATTCACATCTATACTCAAGCACTTAAATACTGGCTTAATTTTCAGAAGTGTTGCTTTCCCCAAACCTGCCAATGCAATCAGTATGGATTTAGGAACCAGATTTCAGAAATCTATGTTTGAAAATCTTGGCCAAGCCTTTCCTAGAGGATTCCAGTGATGAATTTTGAATAAAAAACTACCATTCATTTTGTAGCTGATTCAAAATTCTTTGCCCAGATTTCAGTAGAATTACTGAAAAATTGACTATTTGAAAGTTGCTTGAGTCTACACAAAATAGCCATTATTTGCATCAAATTATTCAAGAAATTATTGTCACCGTTGCTGTGACTTGTTTTATTATTTTTTAAAAATATAGTAGTGTAGGTGCAAAACCACAAAGATTGAGCACTCTGAAGACATGCCTTCCCTTTGTGTAGTTTGTATATATCTGTCAGGAAGTGCTCCTAAAAAAATATCAGCAGATAAACATAACTCAGCTTGTTGGATAATTTATTCACAATGAATAATTCAACCTGTTGTACTTCATGGCAATCAATGTTGGCACATGCACTATTTCTCATAGCTTGTGTTTCATAGATATAATGAAAGAACCATATAAAACTGTTGTAACGAAGCAGTACAACCTGAAAACAACTTGAAAGAAGCTTCCCAAGTTTTACCAACTTGTGCCTACCAGCAAACAAGGTAAGACCAACTTTTGTTTTCAGTTAATCTGTTGTTATGTTCAAAGCTGAAATCAGAATGAAATTGCCAGGGTCTGAACAGATGGGAAGCAAAACTGGGTATAGTATTCTCATGAAGTTCCACAAAAAAAGAAATGCAGAATTTTACATTTCTCCAGTAATTGGTGTGACTAACTAAAAAAAAATCAAGGAATAAGTTTAACCTTGAATAAAATGTACTATGCCACACTCTGGACATTTTACACTTCGGTTTTTAAACTTCTATACCAATTGCTGACTACAGCAACTCCTTTTCTATAGTCATACAAGGTTGATTCCTCCTACTCTGTAACTAGATGGCTATTGATCCCAAAGGGAAACATACAATTCTTAAAAAGGTCAAGGAACTGCTGAAAGTAATGTTGCAAATGCCAGCGATTCCAATAGTGAAGACTTGGAAGTACATAAAAAAAGTGGGAGAGAGCTAGCATTTTCTCTGGAACGCCAAGTATAGTATAAAAAGCCTATGTTTGACTTTTGAATTCTATTAAGGTAATAAATGGTGCAACAGATAGCAGTGAATTACAAACAGATGGCAGATATAAAGGATATTATCATCGTGCATACTGTACCTTCATCTGGATAGGACAAATTGATCACATTCTCTGTAAAAGCACTCCTAGGGAGAACAGCCCTACAGGCAAAAAGATAGATAACCAAGAAGAAGCTCTTTTCAACAGATGATCATTTTTAAAAAAGGAAAAAATAAATAAAATCCTTATCTGGATAATTTATCTAAAAGCAGCCTTGACTATATGGTAAATAGATCAAATTCCAACTCTTAGAAGACCCATTTTAAAAGGTTTATTGAATCCTTTCGCTTCACAAATTATTTCACCCAAATCCTTATAATCTCTTGAAATATCCCACTGCTGCAATAAAACCTGCAGGTGAGGGACAAAACTGTAGGTTTTCTTCCTGCTGACCTAAACCAGCCTGCCAAGTCAATTAGCCTGAGTTTCGAAGGATATTACACCCTAAAAGAAAAATGAGAAGAGAAGAATTAACTGACTTGCTTGAACTGCTTTCACTTCTACTAGATCTGAAGTGACATTACTTTCCTCTATAGACAATAAGATACAGTGCACAACATATTATAAAGATCTTGTATTCTTTAACTATCAAAATATAGCTAATGCTTTTTAAAATGCTTTTCTTCTTTTTCATTATACCCTCTTGGAGCCACTTATCTGATTCAGAGGACCTACAATGCTTCCACACTGCCTCATATAGAAATTCCCAGAATGAGGAAGTCTCCACACAGAAAACAGTCAGCATAGGTGGCTCTTACACCACACCACACTCTCCCTCCAGCCTTTGCTACAAATGATGTTTTACAGCCCTCCAGTGGGAAACCTTTTTTGAGTCAGGGGCCACTAACCCACAGTAAAGTCAGTTGGGGGCCACACAAAAGTGAGAAACAAAAAAAAAACCCCAAAAAAAGCCCAAATTGAGACACACGCATATGTGTATATACACACAAACGCAAACCAACAAACACACACACACACACTCACACACACACACACACACACACAAACCCTTGATGTGATGTTCTTTTTTATTTAATATTTTAGTGTGATGGCCAAATTTGCTTTTCCTTGCAGAGACTCTCTTTTCTGGGCACCCCATGCAGGGGAAGGGACTCAGTGGCTTTCCTTCCCTCCCACTCTTGCACACCTCCTTACCTGCAGGAGGAGGAGTTGCCGGCAGCTACCCTACCCAATGTGGTTCCCTGCTGCAGCCACCCATGGCTGGGAAGGGACTCCAGCTGTTTCTCCACCGTCACCTGGCCACCTCACAGGGAAGAAGCTCCAGTGCTTGATGTGCTGCCACCTGGCTGCTCAGTGTGGAAGAGGGGCTACAGCATTTGATGCCACATGGCTCCCCCTCCATCCACCTCACCTGCACGCACCTCCTCTTCTAGATGGGGTGAGGTCTCTATACACAGCTCCTGCCCACCCTCTCCTTGCAGCATTGCACGGCCACTAGATGTCCCCATCCCCTAGGACCCAGATTGAATTGTCTGAGGGGCCAGATCCCATCCCCGGGCCAGAGGTTCCCCACTCCTGTTAGGCCAAGCAAGAGGTATCTAGAGTGCTAATGGGAACTATTTTCAACTGGCACGATGGCCCTTGAGTTTCTGTAGAAATCCATTTTGAAACTTTTCCCATGATCAGGGAGCCACAGGTGAGGATCTGGAACATAGTCTTTGTGCATACCTCCTACTCTGTAACTAGCGATATCATAGCAACTCATTATTATTCATTGGAATTCACTTTATGGGGCAGGACATCTCTGATTGTTCAAGTGGTAATGTAAGGTCTGGGTGAGGAGAAGCAATATGCTATGACAGTATTGGAGTATTATTATTTAAAGCACTCTGTGATCATCACTTAAATAGAGACACTAGATACAAAATAAATACTATTGCTGGAAAGGTGCAACATAACACCCATAATATTTATTTCTTAGCCTCCAGAATGTTAACACACATGAAGCAAAATCTGAGAGACAGAGAAAGCAGGCCGATCCCTTTGATACAGATCACAACTCATGTCATCTTCCTATAGGATGGCTCATAGTAAACTATGCTAGACCCCACATCTTGTGCTTCACTGAAGAGCCCTCGGGCTTGCAAGCAAGATCAGGAAAACTCCATGGAATTTAAAGTGATAGTTGTGAAGTAACTAACTGGGGTACCCAGAATTGTGAGCTCCTGTTGTAACCCTCAGAGCCTCTGCAAGTTTTGCTGAAAGAGTTTTCAGAACTCTGTGTACCCCAACCTGAGTTCCCCAGAGGCATGTCTCCGCAATGCCCAGTCCCTGTCACTGGATATTCACAGATTTTATTACATTTTCTATCTCCAAAAACAGAGTATGCACCAGTTAGCTGAAGACTTAACTTCCAGTTTAATACGCAGTACTAAAATAGTTGTATAAAAAGTATAAGAATGAGTTTATTAAGAAAGAACAGATATTTAATTGATACGAAGCTGGAATAGAAGGCAGGTATGTTTACAAAAACCACAGTGGGTGTTCTGTAACTAAAACATAATTTTAGCAAGTTAAAATCGTTACCTAAGCAATTTCTCACTAGCCCTTGAAGTCCAGAGGATCCTGCTTTCATAGGCTCAAAGGGTACTGTACCTTATTGTTTACTCTATGATGGATAACTAAAAGGTATTTTCATTTCCTTTATATTATTCAGAGTCTATTTTCTCTGCCTCAACAGCCATAGAGGTTTCCTGGGATACAAATTCTGTCCCCTGGTAGAATTGTTAAATTATCTTTACCCTTGGTTGCTTAGCTTGATGGCTTTGTTTACCTTATATGTAAATTCACTTCTCTTGACCTTTTCCCATAACCAGGCCAGACACAGGTAAACACACATTCGTTTGTCTAGATCAAGCTGGTTCCTATTGTGCTTGCCAAAAATATTTAAATAATATTTCCAGCACATACCAATAACTCAGTATATAAAATCCATACATCTGTGACACAATGATTTTCAGGACCTTATTGTTACCAATTTATATATACCACCTCACACAACACCTTTGAGACACCTATTATAACAGTGTGTGGGAACAATGAATATGTCACACCCTTATATGAGATACAATATATGGGCCCATTGCCATCTGGCATTGAGGGACTCTCAGGACCAGAATAACTTACAATGTTATGTGCAGTTTTCAGCATACCACAGTTGTTACAAAAGCACCTACATTCATACCCGGAAGTCAGGAGAAAATGGTAAACTTAAAAATAATGAAATTAACTCTGATTTATTATACTATATTCAAAGATAAGTTATCTGAAAAATGTACTGGTACCCTGTGACTGTTTTGCATTGTTCTGGCTGTACAAAGCATATGTAATTCCAACTGAAACTGACTAGCTACACCATAGTTTTGTATTATTTTGTCACTCCAGAAGAACAAGAACATATAGGTGAGTCTGACCCTAAGTAGTACAGTACAAGCCATTCACTGTCTATTGTGTCATATATTTGTGCGCAACATATTTGATCCAACTTTGGAGAGAAAAATATATATTTTAAACTGAAGAAGAGAAGGAGCCAACTCATTATCTGAGGTAAGATATGAACTAGAGTATTGAAATATACCAGAATTAGAATTGATATGGAAATATTAGCAAACTAGGTTCAATTGATTCACTGCTTTTGTTTTTATTTGTCAGAGAGAAGAAAAAAGCTTTTGTTGGGGAAAAAAGTCTGTGTAGTTGACAAACTTGATAGTGAAATGAATTGTTATTAAAATGATTGCCTTTAGTGCAATGACTTCATATGTGGTCTTAAAAAATACTTTAGAACTGTTTCAGAACCCAGCTTGCTATAAAATATGCAACATGTCTCCACTTCCAGCTAAAAATATTCCACTAAAATTAGAGTTAGATGTCTTTAAAATAATTGGCAATATCAGCTTTGCAGAGGAAAGCAAAAGGGCTAGTAGGTTTAATAATACTTTCATTGATCTTCGCATATGAGAGTAATCCTCCTTGAAAATGAGGTTGTTAATGCAAGCATGAATCTTCCTTTTTCGGGTTGTGCACAGATTAAAGATCACATGCTACTTCATGAAATGTTTTCTGTGAAAAGGAAAATAACATAGTGTATATAAAAGAGCTAAAAATGGGATGATACCTGTTTCATGGAAATTCACATTCATCTGACCATTCATGTACCCCACAACCTCCCTAAATGAAATTTTATTATTAAATGCATTATCTCACTACCACTAATGGATTGGATATTTTGGACTTCTTGGAGGAAAAAACAGTTACTTACCTCGTAACTGTTGTTCTTCGAGATGTGTTGCTCCTCTCCATTCCTGTCAGGTGTGCGTGTGCCATATGCACAGATGCAGCAGCCTTTTCCCTTAGCACTATCCATCGGGCCAGCCAGGGAGTCCTTTAGTGGCACAGACATATCAACACATATATACCCATGTTGGCCCTCCACCCTCTCAGTTCCTTCATGCCAGAGACTTCCGACAAAGGGGAGGTTGGTGGGATGTGGAATAGACATCGGTGGGATGTGGAAGCAACACATCTCAAAGAACAACAGTTACATTTTTTTCTTCTTCGAGTGCTTGCTCGTGTCCATTCCAGTTAGGCAACTCTCTAGAAGTACCACAGGAAGTGGGGTTGGAAGCCTTATCTACAATGGACTACAACACAGCCCTACCAAAGGCTGCATTGTCCCTAGTCTACTGCACAATTATGTAATGGGTTGTAAAAGTGTGGATGGAGGACCATGAGGCTGCCCTGCAGATCTCAAGAATGGGCACTTGAGCGACGAACGCTGTCAACGAGCTCTGCGCCATTGTGGAGTGGGACGGGAGCGGGGGCACCTCTTACCCCACAAGCTCATAACAGGTCCTGATACAGGAGCCTGATACGGGTCCTAAACTCCCTTGTCCTATCAATGTAAAAGGCCACGGCCCTCCTCACATCTAAGGAATGCAGGGACTGCTCCCTTGGTGTTGTGTGGGGCTTGAGGAAGAAAATAGGGAAGCAGATGTCCTGGAACATGTGGAAATGTGACCCAACCTTGGGCAGGAATGATGGGTGGGGGCAAAGCCTAACCCTGTCCTTAAAGAAAACTGTATAAGGAGGCTCTGATTTGAGAGCCCTCAGCTCTGACCCACTCCTGGCTGAGGTAGTGGCCACCAGAAACACTATCTTCCCCGAGAGGCATTTCAGGGAACATGTGGCTAAGAGTTTGAACAGGGGGCTCAGGAATTTTGTAAGGATCAAGTTAAGGTCCCACATGGGCAAGAGTTGTCGCACATACAGATATAGTTTATCTACGCCCTTCAGGAATCACTTAATTAGCATACTTACAAACATCAACATACCTCCTTTACCTTGGTAGAATGCTGCAAAGGCAGCCAGGTGGACCCGAAGGGATGATGTTGATAGACCTTGTTGCTAAAGATGAATGAGGTAGTCCAGGATGAGGGGGATGGGGCCCTCATTAGACCCCTGCCTTATTAGACCAAAGCGAAAAGCTCTTCCATTTAGCCTCATAGGCTATCCTTGTAGAGAGTTTCCTGCTTTCCACCAGGACCCTCCTAACTGCCTCCAAACAGAGTTGTTCTTCTCCAGTTAACCATAAAGGTTCCATGCCGCCAGAAGGATGACAAATTCAGGTGGCATAGCGCTCCTCCCCCAGGTCCTGGGTGATCAGGTCTCGAACCAATGGTAATATGAGGGGCTCCTCCACCTCTAGGTCCAGGAGCATGGGATACCAGTGTTGGTGCGGCCAGGCTGGGGCTATTAAGATGACTGATGCTATGTATCTCCTGATTGTCAGGAGGACACTGTGCAGCAGAGGGAAGGGCAGGAACATGTAGAAGTGAGGGGAGGGGGACTCCACTTGTACCAGTGGAGCCTCCCCTACCGACCTCTTCTCCTGCACCAGATAAGAGCAGTAGCTCAGGCACTTGAAGTTTTCCTGGGAAGCAAACAGGTCAAGAAGGGGATAACCCCACCTCTGGAAGACAATCTCCAAGATGCCCCTCCTGAGGGACCATTTGTGGGCCCTGAATGACCTGCTTAGTCTGTCCACTAAAATGTTGCGGATCCCCTGGTAGGTGGCATGCCTCCAGATGAAATCTGTACACAATACACAGGTCCCATAGGTGGAGGGCTTCTTTGTAAAGGGGAAAGGAATGAGTCCCACCCTGTTTTTTAATATAGTGCCTGGCTGTGGTGTTGTCCATTAGCACAGACACTACCTTATCCTTCAGGTGGGGTAGGAACAGCAAACAGGATAGCCTGACAGCCCTGGGCTCTCTGACATTTATATGGCAAGTGCTCTTGCTGAGGGAAAACATACCTTGGGTTCTGAGGTTTGATAGGTGAGCCACAGGGCATAGGTTTAGAGCAATTCACAGACGTTTTAAAACCATGCAGCCTGGGCAATCCCTCCCCAGGAGAGGAGAGATAAAACGAGAAACTTCCCCTGATAAGAACAGTCGGCACCACTTCAGGGGGCTTCCTGTCTGGGCCGATGGATACCGCTAAGGGAGAAAGCTCTGGAACCTGTGCACGAGGTGTACATACACCCACCTGGAATGGACATGAGCAAGCACTTGAAGAAGAACTGAAACTGAAGGAAGATTTGAGGGTTTTAAATTAGGTAAAGACAAAATACTTTGAAAATGAGTGCGATAGAGAGAACAGAATCAAATCTTCATATGAAAATAATGTTGATGTGGGAAAATTTTCAATTAACTTTTTATTTTATTTTATTTTATTTCACTTCTGTACTTTCTAGCTATACTGAGCCTGGAAGCAGCTTTATTTCCCAAAAGGATATAAGATTAACTGATACCAGCTATAGATTATAAAAGGTTATACACAGAAGTAAAACCATAGTTCTAAGACTAAAACATATTTTCAGCAAATGATAATATTTTCCTAAGCAAATTTCTTGCTTAAAAGAATCTTGCAAAATAGGTTCAAAATTCAAAATGATCTGGACAAACTAGAGAAATTGTCTGAGGTAAACAGGATGAA
>CM057845.1:183936355-183954349 GCA_030068395.1 Apalone spinifera | reverse complement strand
GGCAGGGGACTGGACTCTATGACCTCTTGAGGTCCCTTCCAGTCCTAGTATTCTTTGATTCTATGATATATAAGAATATTAATTACCCATGAGCTATTACTTTTCCAGTGATATATTACATGCTACCATTTTGATGACAATTGTGTGTTAGATGTACTGAGTATGTCAGTCGTGAGTAGTAGACCTCTGTGTCACAGACCTGAAAACAGAGGCAATTTGTCCAGTGCTCCTAATTCAAGTGTGTGTATGTGTTTCATTGGGGCTTGCATGAAAATGTTGCTGTAGCTCAAGAAAGAAAAGTAATATTGAAGATTCCCTCATACACTCAATACTGAGAATTCTATGATGTTGCAGAACCAATGAGAGGAAGAAATTAGAGGCCTATTGGATGAAAAAAGGAATGATACTTGTTGAGAATTCTGTGAAAAAATAGTCACAGAAGTTTATTGTAGTTTCACACCATCTGTCATGCTTCTACTCATGTATGACTCATTCTGAAACAGGACACTCATTCAGGACAAACCCCAGGAAACCCAGATATCAGTTGTTCAGGGTTGATGGAACTTTAAGGTTCCTATTCAGTAAAGTGCTTAAGATCCATTAAGCTCAGCATGACTCTAAATGTGGCCCTTGATGAGAAACTGCCTTTGAAAAGGGCTGTTTAAGGACACTAAGAACCATGAAAACTATTTCTATTGTCTCCATAGCCTTCATATTTTCAAATAAGTACCATTTCGTACAAGTGCAAAACCTCAACCTATACTCCATCATTAGCTAGAGGCAGACACATGGAGAAATTTATTTTCAATGAAATATATGTGTAGAAGTGAAAACTAGATGGAAGAAGAATGCCACTTGGCCAACGTTGAATGGAATGTAATTTCTCTAAAATATAGGGAAACTACTTATGCTGTGTGAGGAAATGGCCTCTAAGCTGCTGCCAAGGTGAATGAGTCTGTGACAATTTTATCAGGTCACACAAATAAAGCTGTCTTGTGGGTAGCTGCCATTTAGGTATCTATATTTTTTTTAAGGAATTGAACATAAGAACACAAATAACTTGCTAATCTGGGCCACTTCCCCACCATCTGTACTGTGCCTGACACATTTAATGAATTGAACATATTACTAAAAATAAAGGCAGTTTTATGCCAACATTTATGCAGCATTTAGCAGTGCTCTGAGAGACTAACAAACAACAATCATCACTCACCTACAGAGTAATACTTGATTGGTTAAACTGACATGAATGTGGAGAGAAGCAATCACCCATATTTTGGGTCAGGAATGTTATGTTTGAAAAAGCAAGAATAACGGAGAGGAACATGTTAGGACTTTTGGAAAAGGGGACTTTTTCAAATCCCATTAAATGCTCTTCTGGGCCAAGATATGGAATGTTCTCATTTTCTTCTACAGTCAAGTATGGATTGGCCTTCCCTAAATAATTTGGTTTACTGTATATTTTTGTTATAAAGAAGAAATTATCTAAGCAAATTTTCAAATTTCTGTGTAAAAAAAAATCATTCGGACTACCTGCATCCCATAGTTGTTTTTGGAATGCCATACTGCAATGGTAAATAGCTGTGTGCAGGACAATTACCGTAACTGATTAGTGCATGAAACACAAGGCTCTGAAGACAGAGCTGGTACATGCCTCTTAGTAGGCACAACTGTTGTACTTTGGACAATTTGGCCCCTTTTTCCATCTGAGTTATTTGATATATTTAGCACATCCAGACAAGTACCCAAATTCTGCCATTTCTTCATCCACAACATACTGAATATCTAATTCCTTTTCTCTCCCCTGTCATCTGAAAATCTTGCCCTTACCTCTTACTTTGGTTACTGCCGACCAGATACCCACATCATTCTTCTCTGCCGATCCACAATGTGATTATTAAATTATCACTACTCACCTGTCAAAATGACTACATCACCCATGTTAAATATCTCTCTTTAAACCGCACCCATATGTAGCTATGGCTTAAGATAGAGCAATCAATCAGTCATAATGATACAAGACCTAAAGCAGTCTTGAATAGCTTTCCTAAACAGTAAATTAAATTTAATTATTTTTGAAATCTTGTGACCTACAAAACTGATGTTTCCACTAGGAATGGTTCAATGCTACACCACCCTATAGTCTAGAGAACCTGCACTGGTGACCCTTACAGTTATTCCATATTTAGGACCTGAACAAGCAAGAACTTAATCACATATTTAATTTTAAACACATGAATGGCCCCACTGAACGCAATAGGGCTATTCACATTCCTAAGCACATGTTTACTGGTTATGTAAATACACATGAAAATACACATTTTTCCTGGATTCAACCTCATTGCAGAATTTCAAGGACTTGTACTTGATGTCTTGCTGCTTTGGGGGCTCAATGATAGTATGGAAACAAAGAAAAAAAAAACAAAAAACAACAACAACAAAACATCCCCAGAAAGAAATTAAAATAAAAGGAAAGAAATATTTCTAAAACTCCATGAAGTACACAGCTATAAGAATGGATCTGGGAAATGGTCTTGTATCTGCTGCTTGTATCTGCTGCTTGGATATTTTCAGGGAGCATTTCAGATGCAAGGCACATCTCCAAAGTTATTTTAACTAACCCTGAGAGATTAGCAGATTACTACATCTTTGCTGTCACTTTGGATTTACAAACTTGAACTCATGAATTATTGCATTTTGCCCTTTTTAACCTCTCAATAACTCATATCCCCTTTTCTTAGTTAATAAACCTTTAGTTAATTAGAAAAATAGGCTACCAATATTTGTTTTGGGAGAAAGGGGAACAATATCCATTTATGTGGGGTATGTGACCAACCCACAACTGTTCTAAATGAAATTCAACTCAGTAAATATTTGCTTGCATAAAGGCAAAATAGCAGATTGTGACAGACAGGGGAATTTCCTGCAAGGGGGAAAAAGGCCTTACTGAACAAAGTTTAAGTATCTGCTAAGTCCATTGTATTGCATAAAAAGCTTATCTATTATTGTGATAATTAAGATAACATGTCAAGGGGGGAAATCTTTAAAAGAGCATAAAGGGAATGTTTTAAACAATGTGCCACACAAGAAGGCATGTTTGTGACAACGTTAAGTGGTTTTCTAAGGACATGAGTTAGAGAGAGGTGAATGCAAATTCCAACCTCTGGATCCAATCTTTTGATGTTTCTACCTGAAGAGAGACCGATTATCTGCAGACTACTTGCTCCCAAAGCTCTCAAAGCTATAATATGGAAAAAAGGCACGAGCAGTAAGCTGGCAAACTTTGCAGATGATACACAATTTAATAACTGGGTTCAAGTAAGAATTACCTAAATTCATGGAAGTTACATCCATCATAGGGGGACTCTGTGATGGGATGGTTCATTTGATAATTGGCCTGCTGTGTTCATTCCTTCTGAAGCATCTGGCACTGGCCACTGTTGGAAAACAGGATACAGAACTAGACAGACAATTAGTCTTACTCAGTATGGCTGTTTTTATGTGAAACTGTGTAAGTGAAAGACTGACTTCCTGCTGGATGTGCTTGTTCTGAGATGAAGTGGTTATGAACTTCTCAACACATTAGCACATGTGTAGGTAGTTTTGTGGGGTTTAATACATTCTCTTTGTAGTGCTTTCACATTAAAAACATTTAGAAGGACCAGTGTTATAACTGTTTCTGACCTCTCAGGGGAAAATGAGAGACAGACGCTAGCTTGAGACCTCAGAATTTACATAGGCAACTGCAAGGCCTGGAAATATCCCAGTCCAGAGGGAGAGAAACACAGATCTCCACCCAAGAGAAGTGATAGCTGGGAAGTTAGGAACTTAAGACTGGATGCCATCAGTGGACCCCAAGGAGGGGAAACAAGTTCTGTTAACCTGCACTGAGGTATATTTTATCTCATAGCCCCTAATATGAGGACAAAAGGAAGGAGAGCACAGATGCTGATGTGGCGATTCTGTGCTGGATGTGGTGGCTCCAACTTTATAGCTTTTTTGCATCACTAGTGCAAAGCAACTACAATGAGCCCAGGAGCTGGCTAATCATTTTATTTAAAACATTTCATTTATAAGTCTTTCATATAATAATTCACCATTGTGGCTAAAATAGGCAAGCAGCTCCACTCCTTTCTTTGTTTCCATAGTATTATAAGACGGTTATCTTGAAAATAGTTATGAATTAGCTAAATCTCTTTATACTCCAATTATGTAAGTGCTCTGTTTTTGTAAGTGAAAATGAGAGTTCTTGCTACACTTCTTATGCTACCATATAATATCCCAGTGGGAAATTAAAAAAAAGAAATAGAATAATTCAAGTCATGGAATTTATGTTGCTGAAAAAAATAATGTATTGTGTACTATTATCTTAGTGACTGGCAGCTTTATAGAAGCAGATAGTCACTGGAAAATGTAGTTTCATTCCACACTATGTGTAGCTGACATTATTAAGATTTCTGTATTTCTAAAAATACTGTGTCAGTTCCTTGATTGGTGTAAACTGAAGTAGTTCCATTGATCCCAGCTGAAGATTTAGCTCATGTTCCTTTGTTCTGTTCTCTTTCCCCAAATGAAGATATGAGGATTCGGTCAAAATTCACAATAAATGCAGACTAAATTTTTGTGTGACAATTATCCTATAGCAAGTGATCTGTCAACAATTAAACTAGCTCTTAAGAAACAGGAGAAACAGTGTTTCCCGTCTGTCTCTGCCATTATTTTTTCTTTCTCAGGGGGAAAAATAGGTTTTCACAATAAAATCTGTAAACAAAGACCTGAGATATGCCAGTAGAGCAGAACAATTCAAATCTGCAAATATCAGAATGGCACTGTAAGGACTGGTGAAATCATATGCCTGACCTATTAACCCCAAGTTGGGGTTTTGTATGCCTATAAGAATGTGAACTGGCAAAAGCAGAAAAGAGACTAACAAGGCATGCCAGAGTAACAAATAACCTTAAGGATATATTGCTAAGAAGTTAGGGAAAAAGTCAATTTAAACATAGTGTGATTATATGTACCTTGTATGGGATACAAGATAAAACAGGTCCCATACAATTATTTGGAAGTATAAGATATTTGAAAACACAAGGTAGCATGAACTTAAGTTTGGTGCACTATGGGAATTTAGAGGACAATGAATGAAAGCATGAACTAGTAAAACAAAAGCTGAGGCTTCATCTTTGAATGTATTTGGGTTGTACTCTGACCCCTATTCTAAACAAATAGATGCTGGTGATCTACTCTTTGTTGGTAACCATGGAATCCCTTGGCATGAGGAAATATTGAGCCACTCCATACCATTCCATCCCTCGCTATGGATATATGAGGCATATGAGTACTATACGGACCAGGGATTTGGCTGTTAAAAACTAATTGGCTGTGTCTAGACTGGCAAGTTTTTCCGGAAAATCAGCCGATTTTCTGGAAAAACTTGCCAGTTGTCTACAGTGGCCACTTGAATTTCCGCAACAACACTGACGATCTCATGTAAGATTGTCAGTGTTCTTGTGGAAATACTATGCTGCTCCCGTTTGGGCAAAAGCCTTCTTGCGCAAATGCTTTTGCGCAAGAGGGCCAGTGTAGACAGCTAAAAAGTGTTTTGAACAAAAAAGCCCCAATGGCGAAAACAGCAATTGGGGCTTTCTTGCACAAAACCGTGTCTAGATTAGCATGGACGCTTTTCCGAAAAAAGTGCTTTTGCGCAAAAGCATCCGTGACAATCTAGATGCTCTTTTCCGCAAATACTTTTAACGGAAAAATCATGCCAGTGTAGACGTAGCCATTAAGAATTTTTTAACAAATCACTTTTTCATAGAAAAAATGGATAATTAACAAAACTGAATTTTTTTGCAAAACAGTTTGGGTTTGAAGATTGTCCTGACTCAAGAATAAACACCAGCAAAACAATTTTTTTGAAACTGTTAATGTTTTGTTTTGAAAATTTCATAATGAAAAATTCAAGTTTTCAATTCAAAATGGCATTTCATTTAGATATGTAAGCTGATTAGACCAACCTAAATCTAACCTAAACCTCTCAAAATAAAACATTTTGATTTACCCAAAATGAAAAACAAAATGAAAATCCAAAAATGACTGTGTCACTTCACAAATTTATTCAAGAGTTTAACTTTTCAGTTCAGTTTGTGTGGGGAAAAAATTGAGTTCTTAAAAATATTCACAAGGTAAGAAAGCTGTTTCCTGCCCAGCTTTAGTGACTAGAAACTTTGCTTGTGATTTTTATGTAGCCTGTTATAAAAATAGGCAGATATCTATATGTTTAGAAGTTCTCTTCATACCCCCTGTGGATACAGGTATTATTGGATCACAGCCACTTTTTTTTTTGAGGTTTACATGCTTTAAACATAAAATATAACACAGCCCCTCAGTGATGTTGCTTGCATTTGCAATATATGTTTCAGTTCCTTATGGGAAATGTAGTTCTGTATCTGTTGTATGGATAAATCTGTTCTGTAGACAAACAGAAGATTTCAGTTATCCAAGTGGTTAATTGACAATGCAAGTGAATTATTAAGAGGGTTCTGTTGTCTATCACTTTTGGTTAAATTCTTTTGTATTAACTCAGCTGGAAAATAAGGGCCAAAAGAGTCAAAGGCGTTAACACAATACATTTACTGGCTTACATTAAAAAGGATTAAACAAGGTTTGGGGTTTGGTAAATAGGGACATTACCCTGTTTAGTACCATGGCGAACACTTCATTAAAATCTTTTTAACAATTTTTTTAAAGGTAAAAATTATTAGAACATTTGAAATGCAAAGAATTAAAAATTTCCATTTTAACAAATTTATCCCTTGTTCTCTTTCCCTTTATCTGAAGATAATCTTGGAGGAAAATCCCCTTTGTTTGATAGTTTTTATACAGTGTTAAAGATGGTAATCACTGTCATTTGGGGTGAACCAGAATTCAGGGGCTAGAGTTGTCATTCTTTAGGTAAAGTGCAATTTTCGCTCCAAAAAGCAAAATAAAACAAACACACATCAAAGAAAGGAAGAAAAGAATAGTAAAGAAAGAAAATGCAACTTCTGTTTTTAATATTGACGATCACTTGCAACCTCACTACAGGAAAAAGCATTGCCAAAGCACATACTAGCCACTCCAAGACCTGGCTGAATGTATAACAGCATCATGCTACTTAGGGGATTTCATGCAGCTGACTGTTTGGACAAAAGCTTACAGAAGTACTTCAAGATGTGCCAGCTTGATTAGCTAAAATGAACTTTTATTAGATAGAAGCAATAAAAGAGAGAGGAAAGAGATGAAATATACTTGGAAAGGCTGAGGACAAATGGGGGAAGTGGCAAACAACATTTCCCATCCCATGTGGGAATTGGGATTTCACCAGAGCTGGTACAGGTGGTGATGTCTCTGGATTGCTTTCTCTGCCTGAGCTGGTCAACACATTTCTCAGGATCAGGGTAAGGAAGATCCAGAGTCCAGGCAACCTTGGAGATGAAAGCCATGATGGCAAAGCTCACTGCAGTAGCCAGTTTTTCTCCCAAAGTCTCTTTTTTTTTTAAACCGCAAGAGGAAATTTTGTCCACCAATTTGGCCTAGTTTCTGGCATGCCTTTGGTTCTCTGATTTCTGCTTTCATACTCATCTTGTTTGCTAAGCATGGTCTTAATACAGTTCCTGAAATTCTATCAGTAATCTCTTTTGTTTGAACTAATTCAGTCTTTCTATTTTGCTTTTGCCACTTTTGCAATCAATAGTTGTTGCTATAGGTTATTAGGATATTTATAATTCTCACTCGGTTTTTACAGTAGAGCTCCTAGTTCAGATACATTTGTAGGGCCAATTAGCCACATGTTTTCTTTTCATAAATGAGTCCTTCTGTGATGGTTTTCTTGTTGAGGGGATGTAGCTACTGGCCACCATCTTACACTACGATACAAGTAAATACACAAACTAGTCACTCAGTTGGAAGAGAAATGCTAAGGGCCTGCAACATTGGCTACTTGACATAACACTTCTTGCTAGTAAGATATTTTATATTTACAGTGAACTTAGCACAAGTTTTTTACATACATCAAGATTACAGGTGATCCACATGTTGAAAAATATCATATTTAATTAGCTCTGATGATGGTTATGCAGAAGATAAGTTGGTGTGAGTGCTATGTACAAGTTAAGATGGAGTGAAGAAAAATGGACTAGTATTTGTACATAGCATGCAAAATAATAAGAACCCACAAAACTTGTATTCATAAATAATGTTAAATGTTATTATCAAAAGAATACTGTTCTGTTTGCTGCTGAGATGTGAACTTCAATCACCTAATTTGGTCATGTTTCAGAAATAACCTTGACTGTCAAGGCATTATTTCATCTTAAAACAGGGCTTGTGCTGTTTACTCATACACATTTGTAGCAGCAATAATTCTTACTTTATCTATAAATCAGTATTAGTTGCTTCTGAGGAATCCATCAATCTGTACCATCAATCATAATGATCATGACTTTATGTTAATAGCCTTTGGCTCATAAGCAAGAAGATTTAAAGTAAAAAAAATGCAATGAATGTCAGCTAGATCAATGATAACTAATTTGTATAGATTCAGAAATTATATGTATCTACCTCAGGCAAGTAAAGATTTATTTTAATAATTGCACTGGAGCTTGTTTTAAAACAATTAGAACTGAATTGCCAGAAAAAATGTTGAATTAAAAATGCATTTTAATATTTCATAGCTGAAAATTAAATGGATATTTGTCCAATAGACAATCAGAAACACAGTAAACTAGGATTTCTCAGGGTTTAAACATGTTTGATTATGCATCCTCCAAGTCTTTTTGGGGCACTGTTGAATATATATTATAGGATTAAGGCCTGTTTTTATATATTCTTATGAATAGGGGCTGGATATGCATTCATAGAACTCACAGTGACTTCAGAGACAGTTCTTTGTGTCCTGAGCCTGAGAATGAGCCCTTAACATGTAACTTTTCTTTTGAATTCTTAGCATCATAGAATCCAGGGAATTGGCCCAATAACCCATCCAATTTAATAGTGTCCAATATTCAAAGTTTATTATTGCTAATATCCCATATTAAAGATTGATATGTTCTGTTATCCTCTTTAGAGATTCAACACTGAAAAATAAACATAATTGTTATTGATATTAAAACTGAAGTTTTGATATAGTTTTGATTCTTGAGTATTAGGATAGCTATTTTGTCCTATTAGTCTCAGAGGGGTAGCCTGTAGTTAATCTGTAACTTAAAACATCTTTAAAAAAACCTATGAGTGGCCCTGTAGGACCTTACGGTGCATTTACAGAGCACCCTAAACTTGAAATAAGATACGCAATTTGTGCTATGCAAATTATGTATCTTATTTTGATTGTATTTTGAAATAATGTGCTATTTAAAGACATCCCTTAACCTTCGTGTAACAAGAGTTACAGGGATGCCAGAATAACGCGCCTGTTATTTCAAAAAATATTTCGAAATAATGGGCGCGTTTAAAAGATGTGGGGTAGCTATTTAGGGTAGCTACCGAAATAGCCCTGCTGTCTAGACGTACCGTTGGAGACTAACAAATGTCATCCACTCATCTTAAGAAGTGGGTTGTGCCCATGAAAGCTTATGTATATTTTTTGTTAGTCTTTAAAGTGCTTTGGGACCACTCCTTGTTGTTTAAGTTATGTTATCCCATGTACTTCAAGTATTTCTCTTAAGATTTAATGTCAATACTGTAGACAGAAAATGAATTTTAAAATAATTGATTTTTATAATTATGTAGGTTATTTATTACTTCATAAAATTTGCATTTGGTGGACTCTGGATGTCTCAGTAATCAGGTACAGTTGCTTTCATCTCTAGGTTTCAGATGTAGCCTATGTCAACAGTATTTCAAAGGAAGCACCACATAACACCCATTGTGTGGCCTAAAGAATCAAACACCTCAGAAGTGGTGAAATTCCAATAATTAAAAGTTGGTCTGGGTTCAAAATAAATTATTGCAAAGGAAAAGTGTAAAGCAATTAATAGGAAATGTCCAGATACGATAAACTTGTGATTCTGTGTACTAGTTCAGCTAATTAGAAAGTATATTGTATAAAGATTTTAACTTGGAATGTATATAATCATTGTGGGGTTTTTTACTGAATATTGATATTCCAGTCAGAAGTGGGAAAGGCATTATGCATGGCATTGTGCAAACACATGAGAGAAGCATTTACTGCCCTGAAGAATTTGCATCCCTGATCCTGAAAACATTTGCACACAAGCTAACTTTGAAGTCTGTAAAACCACTCATATGGTTAGAAGTTAAGCATATGTTTCCAGGTTTGAGGCTTAAGAAGAGAAGTGATATACAGTGACAATTTTTATATACATATATTTGTTTTATATTGTTTATAACAAGTAAGTGAATTAAGAATCTTCCTCAACTACTGTTACTCTTTGGGGAGGGGGGGGGGGAGTTGGGGATGTTTCTAATGATAGACCTAGCTCTGTACCATCTAGCTTAGATCACAGCGTCGTATCTCAGTATGAAAGGAATGCAGTAAGTTTCAGCTATGTTTTTTTGTTTTATGTCTACACCCAAAAAGATATAATGTATAGTATATGCTGTATGATGTTTGATCATCAGGTCAATATATGGGGTTTTCAAGTTTTATCTGGAAGAGAATATTAATAAATTAAGGGAATGACTTGCATCACTGAGCTTACTGATCAGGCAAAGGTTAATTGTGAAATCTTACCTTAAGAGGTCAATGAGCAATGAGCATTTTGCCTTTGATGTCAATGGAACCAGGATATTATACATTTTGTTTAATTTAATGATGATTACTTTGGGGCTATTTTTGTTTTACATTGTGAAATGTTTATTACCAGCCAACAGGTCATTTTGATACACGATAAGATTTAAAATAATAGGATGGGTGAGTAAAAATGATCTTTGGTACTTCCCCTATCACATCAGAGTTTGTCTGATCATCCAGGTCAGATGTTAAACACTCTATTCCATATTCTGCTACATTGCCAATCTCACCACTATTCTGTTCTTAGATCCAAATTGAGCTGCCTCAAGATTATTGCCATGAATCAGTGTTTCTTAGTGTTCTGCAAGCCCACTTTGGGAAAGCTGCTAGTGGGCCCACACCACTTTGTATCCCTGGAGCCTAATGGCTCCCATTTGCTCCAGTTCACAACTTCCAAGGGGAGCATGTCCAATGGGAGCTGCAAGGCTCCGTGGTAACGGAGCCTCTAGGTAAAAAAGTGTCCTGGGCCCGCTAGTGGCTCTCCCAAAGCAAGCCCCCAGAACACACTGAGAAATACTGCCATAAAGGAAGCTAACTAGTGTGTCGTGTATGTTTCCACTCACCTATATTTTTTTCTAAATTTCCCATTTTCCCACTTAACACATGTCTGAGGAGTACATTTTCCCTTTAAATAGGCACATAAAGCTGTGGCTGCAGTAATTAGATCTCTTGTGTATTTTTTTAGAAAGCAGATTTTGATTTTTTTGATGACTTGGCAAATAAATCATTGCCAAGGAACAATGACAAGTTAGTGACAGAATTCTTAATTTGCTGGATAAAATGCATACATTTAAAAATTACCCCAATATGTCAAATCAACATTAAAGTTAACTGAACCACTTGAACAGATCTCAGGATAAAGGGGGGCACAGATTCTGAGGGGAAATAAAAATAAAAATTGTACCTAAAAAGATACATGGATTTTGCCAATATATTAACATGTATAATGCCATATCACTATAGGTCTTACCTGTTTGTATTGTAAACACTTTAGGACGGGGTCACAGCTTTATATGTGTCAATACAGCATCTGGCTCAGTGAAGTGTGATCCCAATGGATGCTCTTCAGCATTATGTTACAATACAAATATTGAATAAAATTCATAATTCAAAATTCCAAATGTATATATTTTAAATATGTCCCCTTTAAACTACTGTTTCCTTTCCAAAGGACAAGGAAAAGGACAAATTATATTTTGCAATCTGGAGGCTAGCAAAGCATAAATATATATCATGATATATGTTATTATCCATTGCAAAATAAAATTGCTATATATAAAGAAAGGGATTAACATGGAGAGAATGGAAATTAACAATAGTATTTTTATGTGTCAACGTCATAAAAAGAGTTCTGAAAATACCAGAATTTTCAGTTTGCCAGCAGTTCTCAAAAATAAAATAAAAAATAGCCTTGTATGAAACCTAAACAATTTTTTTTATTTCATCAAACCAAAGATTAAATATATATATATATATTGGGTCAAACGAAAGTTTAATTTAGATTTCAATTTGTAATAGTTTTGAATTTTTTTTATAAAATTGAAGGAAATTTCAAAATAAAAGTCATTTGAAGTAAAAATTGAATATTTCATTTTTAAAATGTTAAAATAATACTTTTAAACTTTTGGGGATTTAGCGAAATCAGCACCATGAATTAGTGAAATGCTTGTCATCAAGTCTGTATTTTTCATTTTGGGGCCTATGTTTTGTCCAACTTTATACATAAATACCTATTTTTTTAAAAGAAATCATTTTGAGGGCTTTGACATATAGTTCATTATAGAGTTCATTATAACTTTTTCCCCGTGGAATCAGAAAAATGTATGTTGTCCACAATTTGATTAACCGAGGATTGAGACAGAGAGAGACATGGAGAAAATACATCATTTTGAGATAAGTTCTCTGGCTACGTTCTGTTATCTTGTTCTGTAATGTCCTAATTTATTTTATACATTACTAAGAGAAGCATTTAAGAAAATGTAACACTGAAGTTGTAAATGCAAAACATATGGTGAAACTACTAATAGAAAATGAAAGAATATATAGAAATTAGAAACAATACTCCTTTTGGCAATCATTTTAAACCATAACCTTTTTTTCAGCATATGAAAAAACCACAAATTATCAGTGCATGTCTACGCTACATGGAGGATCGATGCTGCCATGGTCAATCTCCTGGGGTTTGAGTTAGCGGGTGTAGTATAGACCCACTAAATCGAACTTAGAGCATGCCCCAGTCGGTGCCGATACTCCTATTCCTCATGAGAAATAATGGAAGCTAATGGGAGCATTTGCTCCCATCGGCCTCCCACTGTGTGGATGACATGGAAACACAATTTAAGATACAACAACTCTAGCTATGTAATTTACATAGCTGGAGTTGTGTATCTTAATTTGACCTTCCAGTGCAGTGTACACCAGGCCTCAGAGTGTAACTCTAGGATAAGTAAATATTGTACATAACTCTCAGAAATGGAAACGTAGAAACTTCCAAAAAAAACTAACTTAAGGTATCAACAGCAGGTGTTGAATATTTATATTTGTAATATTAACATAATCATTCCTTTATAGTTATCTAATGTGTTTGAAAATATTTATTCATATTCTGGCATGGGGAGTTATGTTTGAATCTGAATCTATTTATGTCATCCTCTACCCCTTTCAGTATCTTCCCTGCTCTTATGGACTGGATTATGACAAGATATCCTTTAATATTGGGTTTATGGCAGTGTGGAAGTTCATTCACATCCCATGCAGGTTCTTTTGGAGACAGGGTGCCATAAGGAAGGAAATTATCTCTATTTTGGCTGCCATGTAACCACATGAAGATAAATCCAACTCTACTGGCTGGTTTGTAAGATTATCAGAGCCATTTTATTGTCTCATCTTTTCAAAGCCTAGTGTTGCATGTGGAGTCATAAACTAAACTCAAGGGCTGCGTCTAGACTGCCAGCTGTCTACACTGGCTACTTGAATTTGCGCAAGAGCACTGACTTTGTAATGTACTAAATCAGTGCTTCTTGCGCAGACACAAAGACGCTCCTACTCGGGCAAAAGCCCTCTTGCGCAAATGCTTTTGCACAAGAGGGCCAGTGTAGACAATCCAGAACCGTTTTGTGCAAAAAAGCCCCGATAGCTAAAATGGCGATTGGGGCTTTCTTGCACAAAACCGTGTCTATATTGGCATGGATGCTTTTGCGCAAAAGTGCTTTTTGCGCAAAAGTCTCTGTGCCAATCTAGATGCTCTTTTCTGCAAATACTTTTAACGGAAAAACTTTTCCGTTAAAAGCATTTGCGGAAAATCATGCCAGTCTAGACGCAGCCAAGGGCTCTGTTTATGTTCAGCTCCTGTAAAAGGTGTATGGTAAGAGATAGTTCCTTGTACCTTCCCTTCCCATTTTTCAGTTCTACTCCTACACTTTACCTTACAGGTATAATTTTCAAAAAGTCCAACTCTCACTTTCAAAAAAGACATGGACTTAGTGGAAATCTCATTGAAAGTCAATAGGTCTTAGTCTTCTCACTTAGGCTATGTCTAGACCGCAGGCTACTTTTGGAAGAAGCTTTTCTGGAAGAGATCTCCTGGAAAAACTTCTTCTGAAAGAGAGTCCACACTGCAAAAGCACATTGAAAAAGCAATCTGCTTTTCTGAAAGATAGCATCCACACTAAATGGACACTATCTCGCATTTCAGCTATGATTACTATGGATGGAGTGGCCTTCAGAAAAAAGAGGTATACCAGTAGAAAGAGGTATACCTGTGTCGGACCTATGAGGAGAGACTGAGGTATTTGGGTTTGTTTAGTCTACAGAAGAGATGAGTGAGGGGGGATTTGATAACAGCCTCAACTTCCTGAAGGGAGGTTCCAAAGAGGATGGAGAAAGGCTGTTCACAGTAGTGACGGATGGCAGAACAATGAGCAATGGTCTCAAGTTACAGTGGGAGAGGTCTAGGTTGGATATTACAAAAAACTATTTCACTAGGAGGGTGGTGAAGCACTGAAATGGGTTACCTAGAGAGGTAGTGGAATCTCCATCCCTAGAGGTTTTTAAGTCTCGGCTTGACAAAGCCCTGACTGGGTTGATTTAGTTGGGATTGGTCCTGCCTTGGGCATGGGGCTAGACTTGATGACCTCCTGAGGTCTCTTCCAGCTCTATGATTCTATGAAAACTCCCTCTGTTCTTTCAGTTTTCTTTTGGAAGAATGTGATTGCAGTGTGGACATAACTGAAATTTTTCGGAAAAACATCCTTAGAAGACTTTCTCCTATTATTCTTTTTATTTTTTTTTAAATCTTTTCTTTCTCCTCTTCCATCATTTCTCTATTTTTCTTTGTCTCTCCCTGTTTCTTCTCTGCTCCTATATCTTCTATTTCTTCTCATCTATTTCTACTGGTCTATTCCTGTGCTTCTCCCTATCTTTTCACATCTGCTTATGTGTTGACTTTACTGCAGATCCTTCTTCAAAATGTTGTGAGAAGGACATTTTCCAGGTTAATTCCCTGAAAACAGCAAGAAAAGCTGTTCTCATGTTACTATCAACATCCAAGTTTGTCCTTTCCCTGAGGCTACGTCCAGACTATGGGGTTTTTACGGGATACCTCTGGTATTCCACAAAAACCCGACGCATCCAAGGAATACATTTTCTCTTCTGCTTTTTTTGTGGAAGAGCAAACGTACTCTTTTGGGGAGCCCTGCGTACCTTTTTTCACGAGGCATAAGGGCTCTGCCGAAAGAGGAATCTGTTCCACCTTTTGGCTCCATCTAGACCAAAAGCCTCTTCTGAAAAAAAAGGGGAAAAAGCGACGCAAAATGCGGAGCACATTTTGCTTAGCTTTTTCCACAAAAACGTCGCAGTCTAGACGTAGTCTGAGTGAGACAAAAAAAACCTCCCCAAAAAGAAGGAAAATAAAAGAGAAAAAGATCATATCTTAAACCAAATAGTCTCACAACTTTGCTGGTTCCTGTAAGAAATGCCTTCATTATCCTAGTACTGACTGTTCACCCAGTTCTACTGTGAAATGATTTTTAAATTACCTATTGAAATAACCTCTCGTGAATTGTCATATAGTGCACATTATGTAAAATTCTCTCTCTCTCTCTCTCTCTCTCTCTCTCTCTCTCTCTTCAGAGCCCACTTCATTCTTTTTTCCCTTCTTTATGCACTGTTTGCCTTTTTCTACTGTATGTGGTATAGTTAATGTAGCCACTCTTTCCTCTTCATATGGCATTTGTTTTGAATTGTGAAAATATTCCAATGTGTATATTCAGCCTAAACACTTCCCTCTCCTTAATTGTCCTCCTGTCCTGAAGGACATGATGGCTGCAGGGATTAGAATATCACTGTTGAACCATTGCATTTTATCGCTGCTTATATTTTGTTAAATGCTGTTCAATGATGTTTAGTTTTGGTAGTGGCTTCGATGATGTTCTTTGTGTCTTCCCTTTCTGATACGACTGCTTTTATCAGTAAAGTTCAGTTCCTCTCTCATCTTCGAGTCCTTTCTTCCTAGTCTCATTGTAAAGTTCTGTTCACTGGCCAACATTACTGTTTTCCTTCCTGCTCATTGAAATGCTAAGTACATTCTGTAAGTCACTAAGGCTTCAGCCCCTTGGGTGTGTCTACACAGCACCCTAAACTTGAAATAAGATATGCAATTTGTGCTACACAAATTGCGTATCTTATCTTGAAGCTATTTTGAAATAGCTTATTTTGAAATTTGGCATCTCTACACAGTGCCAAATTTTGAAATAACATGCTATTTCAAGCCATCCCTTATCCCTCATGCAACAAGGTTTATCAGGATGGAAAAATAATGCTCCCATTGTTTTGAAAAATATTTTGAAATAATGAGCGGCTTGTGTAGCCATGGGGTAACTATTCCGAGATACCACCAGTATCCCAAAATAGTCATGCTGTGTAGACATACCCTTTGATCTAGAGGCCTTACACTTCTTTCTGCAACTTAGCCATTGTGACTAGCAGTATTTGCCAACAGACATGCTTTTCTTCTTCCCTAATGAAATTAATCATTTACAGTACAACTACACTTTAAAATTAAAGAAGTTCATCTGCAGAAGCAGAAGAATTCCTTATTTATGAGGAGGATGAGAGGAGAGAAGGTGGGAATGAAGGCTCCTAACTAGATTATATCCTGAAGGGAAAGCTGCTAATCAGTGCAGGGAACAGCGTCAGATTAACATTTAATGGGCCTGATGCCAAACATATTTTTGTGCTTCCATGGGAGCACCAGACTCTCCCCTTGCCTTGTCTTCTCTCTCTGAGGCCCAGCCCTCACCTCACCTCACCTCTTCCCCTTCCAAAGGCATGGCAGGTCATTGGTCTCCCTCTTGCCCCTTTCCCATAGTTTGATTGTCTCCCCCTCTCTCCCCCATTCAGGGGTTTAAGCAAGGTGAATGAGGTTACTTAGCCTTTATATGTTCAGATACTTTCTTTCTGATAAACATAAACACTTAATCACGTGGACCGAACATCCACTTCCAAAGAATGGAGGCATAAACTTGCATGATACTTTCCCCCATAAGTAACAGTAGATTGGTCTTTCATAACCCCATACAATTTTAGACAGTGGCACTTTCTAAAGCCAGACCTTAATTACATTAATTACTAAATAATGTAATAATCTGATAAAGTAATGTAAAAAGTAAATAAAAGTAATGTTTAATTTTGTTTGCATCCAAAAATAATCAAAGACTTCTAGAAATGGTAACAAACTCTACACAATAGTAAAATTATAAAACAAAAGTATATATTATAATGTATACCAAGCAGGATTAAAATTAAAATCTTTACAGTTTCAATACCTGCACAGAGGACAAAGGTCAAAGTAAGCCAGTGATCTCCAGTGCAGAGCACTGATAAGAAAGTAGACAGCTAGGGTCCGGGCTCAGATCTAACCCCCTTACCTCTGTCCTTCTCCTTCCTCCTCCCTCCTGTCATGAGATTTGATGCCAGGAGCAATGCCCTAGCTTGCAGGGACAGCAGCAAAGCCCCTGAATGTGGGACTGGCAGGAAAGCCCTAGAGGCCAGCAGACAGGTTCTGGAACTGGCAGCAGAGTCCCAGGCACCCCAAGATCCCTTCTCATGCTTATGGGCATGATTCCCACAGCTCCTATTTAGCCTGGAACAGGAGCCGTATGGGGCAAATTCTCCAACCCATATTGCCCCAGCCTCCCCCCCCC
>CM057845.1:183915135-183936340 GCA_030068395.1 Apalone spinifera | reverse complement strand
AGTCCTGTGCTACACCCTATACATACCCTTGTCTTAACCCCTATACCCTCACACTCCCAGCCCTCGGTCCTGAGCCTTCCATGCATACCCTCCCAGCTCCCTGATCTGATTCCTGCATCCTCCACAAACCCCAGCTCCCCTCCCTGAGTCCCCTTATGCTGTACCCCACACTTACAGTTACTTTTCTAAAGCATCCCTCTCCAAAAACTTACTCTAAGAGTTAGGGTGGGATTGTGATATGACAGTACTTGTAGGAAATGTAACTTACTTTCACACCAACAGAGGATAAAATGCACAACTTCAAATAACAACAACACTAGAAAAGACTTGTCTAATGCTCTTTTTATTATGTGAATTATACATAAGGACTTATAAGTATAAAATGCCTTTAAGCCAGAAGCATCCTAATGAACATTATATGCTCTCTGTATAAGGCTCACTCATGATCTGAAATGTAGCCAACCACATATTACATGGAAGACATCAGCAATGCTAGTTCTCAGGAAGCCTTCCACACTATTCAACTCTATGTTAGATTATATGAGCTGATGAGCTCACAGCCCACAGCAGGGTGTTAACAATATGACCTTGTTATTTATTATTTGACAAAGTGATAAAGTGACTGTCAATAGAATGAAAAGACTCTCATGGATTTTATTAGGCTTTGGATAAGCGTTTGGCCTGGGTTTTCTGTCACGTATGGGCTACAAGATAAACCAACAACACTGAAAATCCAGCAACCAAAATATTTGAAACCTCCACATGGCTTTAAATATTTTTGGTCAGATTCACCAGTTCTTTCCATCTGCTTTCCTACCATCTTGTGAGTCACAGCAGCCAAAAAAATTCTCTCTTCCAAGCTTAACTGGCTAGTTAACTAGATTTGTGGTAGCTTTATGTTACCAGAGTAGGAAAAAAGCAGATGGAGTGCACCAGTGAATCTAACCATTTTTGCTATTCCAATTTTTTCAAAATCTGTTTCAAATATTCTTCGGCTTGTATTTTTTCCTTCCTCATTTATGAATAAGCTTATTATTTTCTAGGTGTGATGACATTACTATAACAAAAGATTGTAAAAAGAAGCCATTTCTGCCCCTTTGTTATTTTATTTCTCTGCTTATTGCATTCATGTGTGCCAGAGAAAACAGAAGCAAGAACAAGTTTCCATTTGCAATGATGACCTACGGGTGAATGGTGTTTGATTTGTAATGCGTTTGTGCGGTTCCTTTCTAATAGTACCAGTTACCACCTGATACATTTTCTCTAACCCACTGGATCTATATTTGAGTAGACTGACCCCATACAATGTGTACAATGTGTGAGATTACAGCACCATGAACATATCAATCAATGTGTGCCCTCTTGCCAACCCAAATGTAATCATTATTTGAAACACTCCTTTGGGAAATTAAAACACATATGGAAAATATTACATAAAAATACTAATTTGATGTTTAGGTTAATGTTGGTCAGAAAATAAACCTTTTTTTTTTAATAAGCACATTATTTCAGCTAGTTGAAAAATGGGATGAATTTAAAAAAAAAGAATTTCTATGAAACATGTTTCTCTGGTTTTTGGAAAAAGAACAAAACAAAATTTGACTTTTTTTCAACCAGTTTAATTCAGATTTTTTTACTTCTTAAGTTTTGTAAAACTCTGTAGGCCACATCTTTTTTTCTTTTCAATTCTGACAAGCCTTCAATACCTACTGTATCTCTTCTCACTAATGATAAACTGATTCTGATCATAAAACTTTCGAGCTATCCTGCAAATGTGGATGAATGGATATTTTTCAGCAACAGGTAGATAGATTCTATTCTGAATATAATTCTTATAAGCATGTGCAAAATATTTAAAGCTGATTTAAAGTAGCAAGCATACTTTGAGAAATGATATCGCACAATGACTATGAAGCAGCTCTGCAAACATCTAGCTATTAGGGAATATCCATGAGTTTTTGTTTGAGGCATAGTTAGTCTGCATCTTCAGTGATGTGGGGAGTTGAATTCAAATTATTAGGAAGGGATCTAAAAAGAGAATGCCTGCCATCATTGAATTACATTAATTGATTGTTAAAATAACTGAAAAATGATTTCACAGCTAGTCACATTTACAAAAAAATTAAGTAAAAGAAAAAGAAATGGGACAGACTGAATACATCAGAGACAGCAAAATCTAGGTACTGATCCTTTGATGTGCTGAATAGAAGAACTTCCACTGAAAATAATGGGTGTTAACCAGTGAGTCTGGCCTGTTGGGTCATTCCATTATTAATCATTTGCATAAATACAAAATAGGAAGGAGTGCTGCAGAAAAAGGTCTGGGAGTTATAGTGGATCACAAACTAAATATCAATCAACAATCTAATGTGAACATCATTCTGGGATGTATTAGCTGTAGTGTTGTAAAGAAGACACAAGGGCTACGTCTAGACTGCATCCCTTTTCCGATTTGTATTGCAATAAGGAATAAGGGATCTTGCGTAAAAGGCTTTATTTTCTGCAAGAGCCGCATCTAGACTCCGAGACGGAAAAAAGCGGCAGCCATGTTCATGCAAATGAAGCGGGGGAGATTTGTAATTGCGATACGTCTGATTTGCATCTCTTTTTCGGAAAAGGGATGCAGTCTAGACGTAGCCAAGCAGTAATTCTTTCACTCTCCTCAGCACTGAGAAGGCCTTAGCTGAAATATCATGTTCAGTTATGGGCACCACACTTCAGGAAAGACATGGACAAATTGAGAAAAAGCCAGATGATAGAAACAAAAATGAATTAAGGCCTAGAAAACATGACGTACAAGGAAAGACTGAAACTTAACAAGGCCACTTCCAGTCCCACATTTGTACAATTGCAAAAGTTATGCTTCCAATGTTATAACAGAGCACAGCATTTCTCAAACTGGGGCCTATGGACCCTATTCCTCTGCCCCTCAGATAAACTCTTTTTCCTCCCACTGTCTTCAGTATGTCACGTAACAGCTATTTCTCAGTGTGAAGGAGGTGCTGACAGAGAGGAAAAGGAGTGGAGACAGGGCGTACTCAGGGATGGTGATGCAGGGGAGAAGGAGAAAAGATTCAGGGAAAAGGAGGAGCAGAGATGGGGCAGTGACCAGAACAGGTAGGGAAGGAGTGAGGCTTGAGAGAAGAGTTGGAGTGGGCCAGGACCTGGGGCTGAGTGACGTCTTGATGGGTTGCAAAAAATTTAAATAAAAAAGGGGGGCTCTTCGGTTGCTAAAGTTTGAAATCCAGTGGCACACGGGGATTCCATCTTGTCTGCTGAAAACTGATAAATCTAAAATCCTCTCATATTGGCCTCGTGAGATGCTTGTTGTGCTTTGGCGCTGAGCTGTAGATTTTCTGCACGTGCTTCAATTTGTAGCAGTTTACGTACTTTTTCTTTAAATCAAAAGTCAGTGGCACATATTTTTCCCATAACAAAAGCATTGTCTTTGAATGTTCTCCATATTGTGCATTGAGACTGGTGCCCATGTTATTTGTTGTACAGATTACATTATGCTGTTGCAGCTCCATGACACCTTTAATAACTCTCTCCATTGATATAATAATTTCTAAAATGTATTTTAGAGTAAAAACAGCCTCAATCGATACCAAATTTTGGATGGGCTCTTCCTGCATAGCACACAGTAACTTGTCCCTTAGTGCATCATATAAATGCTTTTCAAACTGGCAACGCTCTGTTAATTTTCTTAATTCAGTCACAGATTCAGAAATAAAAGACAGAACTATGTAGCACTTTAAAGACTAACAAGATGGTTTATAGGTGATGAGGTTTCGTGGGCCATACCCACTTCCTCAGATCAATATGTGGAAGAAAATCGGCACAACCATATATACCAATGTGATACAATCAAAAAAATGAATGCATGTGAAATTGACAAATCAAATTTTAGAACAGAGTGGTGGAGAGGGGGAAGTTTTAGTTCTTTTTGTTCTGCTTATCAACGGAGAATACTGCAATAACCAGTATCTTCAAATATAGGTGAACATCAAGTTTACCAGATCATACCAAATATTTTGTTTGTTGGTTTAATACGAGCATTTAGGCAATCCCAATAGGTTATGTTAGCCCCACTGCTCTCAGAAAAATGCAGCACCCTTTGCTTCTGTTTCAGCAATAGCTATTATATATTGTTCCAACCTTTCAATTATAGGTGATTCTTTACTGAGCTAACAAGCAAGTGGATTTTCCTCCAAAGGTATACATTTTAGCCTTTTTCTCTCTTTAAATAAGCAATTTGCTCAGTCTGGGTGGCTGAAAACTACAGCTTCCTGATTCACTTTTCTCTCTTTTTCACTGTATTCCTGGATTAGGATTGGCCCCTTATCATAAATTGTCTTTTGTCTTTTTACAGAGCAAAAAAATATGCCAAAAATTACATGAGCTGAGTGGGTCCCAAATAAAAGAACATTCTAAATGTATGCAAACATGCACAGTCTACCTACTTGTGTATTACTGTTATGGCTGTATTCTGAAATATATAACATAGTAAGTGCCACTAGAGAGCTCCAAATTATTTAAAGGGATGTTGTACTTTACAAATAAATGTCATTAGGCTTTTAAAATTTAAATTTGGAAAAGCCACCTGTAGTCCAGATGCTTATGGTATGTAGATTTCTTGGTTCTATGGTTAACAGAAGAACAAAAAAAAATCAAAATAATCGGCAGCCATAACAATGTTGTTGCAGCACTAGTGGTTTCTGAGGGTATGTTATCTAGACAGTGCCCCTTCTCCATGACACTGGCATTACATGCAGCTATCTGAACTTTCATGCACCATGCATATAAGAAGAATGAAGGATCTTGATTGGTCAGGAATTATGTGTAAATTACAAATGTATGAACGTTTGTTTCAGAAATGAAGTAGTTTGGGAACAGCTTATTTAAAGGCCAAATTTCAGTACTGAGCACCTACTCTTTGAGATTTGGGAACACATTGTCTTTGATGCTATAAAACATATAGTGAAAAAAATTACCTGCTCCAGAGGTACAAGATAACTAGGGCAAAATGCAACAAGTGATTATAACAAATATTTAGAGAAAGGGTGAAGAGGAACGTGAAAAAAGGAGGAAAGCCTATGTCTATGGTACATATGAATGACTGAGCATCCTATATTCTAGTTATGCCTCCAGTATTATAACATAGCACATCATTTGTCAAACTGCTAAAACTAGACCTGGACCCAAATGTTTGCAACATTTGAAAGTTGTTGGGACTCAGAGTTTTGAACCGAATTCATCTCCAATTAAAAGTAAGCCTAGATTATTAAAATTGAGTGCTACCACTGGGAAAAGATTTGAAGGAATCCTCTGAGGGATTAGAAAATGATACCATTGTCCTTGAGGAGACTAGAAGAATTTAGGTGGAGATAATCATTTACATAATATTGTGTTTTCACTTCAGTTCGGAATTCTGGCTCTCTCTTTTGTGCTTGATGATATTTAGTATTTGCTCTGTCAGTGTCATCTCTGGTAGGCTGCTACCACACCAACTACATTTCTCTTCATCCAGCATTCCCCATTCACCATCCTCCAAACTGCCACTATCTATGTAAGTTTTTTGAAGTGTGATCCACAACACAACTTAGATGCCTAAACAACAGATTTAGGCACGTATGTCCTCGTGCACAATAGCAGTACAATTCACAAAACTCCCAGCTGGCTGCCGCTTAACCCTGTAAGTGCCTGAACTCTCTTTGTGCATAAACTTTCCTCTATAAAAGATCTCTAGATGCCTAAGTTTTACACATAGGCTACATCCAGATTGGCATGATTTTCCGCAAATGCTTTTAACGGAAAAGTTTTTCCATTAAAAGCATTTGCGGAAAAGAGCGTCTATATTGACACGGACGCTTTTGTGCAAAAGCACTTTTTGCGGAAAAGCATCCGTGCCAGTCTAGACGCGGTTTTGCGCAAGAAAGCCCCGATCGCCGTTTTCACCATTGGGGCTTTTTTGCTCAAAACACTTTTTAGCTGTCTACACTGGTCTTCTTGCACAAATACATTTGCGCAAGAGGGCTTTTGCCTGAATGGGAGCGTCATTGTATTTGCGCAAGAAGCACTGATTTTGTACATTACAAAGTCAGTGCTCTTGCACAAATTCAAGCGGCCAGTGTAGACAGCTGGCAAGTTTTTGCGCAAAAAGCTTGCCAGTCTAGACACAGCCATAGAGCTTTCACACTGAAGTCACAGTGTAGATGTCAAGATGCCTATCTCCTCCTTAAGCCCCCAGATGACTTACAAACTGGGGAAAGATAGGCATTCAGTCATTCAAGACATACAGTTTCTAAGCAAACCTACCAAATTGAGCCCCATTCAAAAACTAAAGCAGGCAGCACATAGGTTAAGTCTATTAGCTCAGTGGGCAACAGGTTTATTTAACATCTAGGAGACCTTGGTTCAATTCTTCTCTACCTATTGAGAAAAAAAGATCCAAAAAAGAGAATGTGCCCTTATTGAAGGCATATTGCAATGTGAGGGCTCCCTCAGTTTCTCCTACTCAAATTTTCCATTCTAGATAAATACTGAAATAGTAAGTGGAATAAGGGGACTAGATTCAGTGTTTCTAATCTCCCTGCAGTGTTGTCTTAACCACTGGACTAAAGAATCACTCCCTTTTACAACCTCTGACAATTTAAATATTTGGCCACCAATCACAGGTCCAGAGACAGACTGACTGTTATAACACTTTTAAGAAAAAGTATTACAATTTAAAGAATAATTGTCAATCCTGAACAGTACACAATATATTTCCAATAACTCATCAGTGAATAAATTAAGTATAAATCACTAAATCACTTATAAGTATATAACATCTTATATAATAAGATGAAGGTGGAAAACCATGACAAAGCTATATATATATATATATTAAAAAAAACAACCAAAGAATATCAGCAACCTCAGGACCAAATAATTTCCATCATCAACTTTTTAAAATGGGCATCTGTGCTTGACCAAGAATAAAGTTTACAAATTTACACCACAGATCTATATTTGTATCTAGTCTTAGCAATAAAAATAAATACAGGAGAAAAAAAATAAAGGGACAATAACAAATCTTTAAAACAAAACAATAACCTGGAACAAGTAAGGGGCAAAGGAGAAAATAGTTTACCATTTCACAAAAAGGACATGCCATGGACATCCGTCAAACTTGTTAACATCCCAATATGCAGCAGAAGCAACAGGTACCTAGACAAGCACTGAACAGAGACAAGCACCTCTCTGCAGCTTGGACTTCACCAGCACCTGCTCAATGAGAGAAATAAAGCTTAGCACGAAGCCCTCTCATTGGAATTTCCCATTCACGAGTTCAGGCAACTACCAGTTTGCAAGCAGGATTGCATTTTATGAACTGCATTAAAAGGTCTCTCCCTATTTATTCTGTGGGAGTCTAGGTACCTAATTTGGTTTTGTGGATCCCAGTGTTATTCCTCTACTTTTTCTAGACATCAAAAATTAGTTGCCAGGAAACTCAGGAATGCCATCTTTGGTTTTTATTACAGTAGAGTTTTGTTATTTCTAGGAAATTACAGACAAGTCCATTCTGAGACTATACTGTGGATGGGGCCAGTTAGAGATCTCATTAAGTTTGTGGTTCCTTTTGATACCTTGGTTGTCAGTTTCTTCTGTATCTCTGTTTCAATTTTTGTTGAAGTTGATGGCACTCAGACATTCTGAATATCTATTCAGAATAGAAGCACTATTGCATCAGGTGCTTTTAGTGTCCCAAGTGTGAAAATTTTGATCTGTGTAGAGTTATGATGACATGTTACTACATTAAATAGATATCTACTGTCTTGCGAGTCTTCTTCACATATATATCAATTATCTAATTGTTTTAACCCCTAGTAAATATTTTATCATCACATTGACAAATACTATACCCTCTTATTGCAATCTAAATTAAACACACGGCTAAGCATATCTAAACTAGTTTATTTAAAGTAGCACTGATTCCTTCCTCTTAATCTGCAAATGTTATAACTTCGCAGATGAAACTCTTAAAAATATGAAGTGGATTTTATTAGTATAAAATTATCCACTAAACATAATATGCTAACTAGCAATGCAAGCACAAACTAAATACCAATATATGCTTCATTAAGTAATTGCCATTGTAAAGAAGGATGATTTTAAGTTTTCTGAAAAACATAGCATTTTCAACAGCAAAATTTACTTGAAGGAGATAAATAACTCATCTAAAATCAGCTCTCTTTAGTATGATAAATGATTTTTCTTAAATAAACAGCAGTTTATTAATTTAATGAGTGTGTTTGTTCGGGCTTTTAGCTTAGAGTTATTATATAAGGATACAGAAAATGTGAAGTCTCAAAAACAATTTTTGAGGGAATAGCATTGACAAGTATAATAATTGACCTAATTCTTATGACCTGAAGTGCCCAGTAATAATGCACTAATTACATGCAAAGGTCACATAAAATGTTTTAAATTTTCTTATCATGATCAAACATCATTTACATTTACCTTCTACGCAATTTACCTTCTAAACGCAATTAATGACATCACACTTCCCCATAGTCCATTTCAAGCTGTCTGTTATTACTGAGGAACATAGTACATCAGGGGTTCCCAACCTTTTTTGGTCCCCGTACCTCCTTGGCTTTTAGTAAATCTTCCCGTACCCCCTATTCAATACGAAAGAAATAAATTCTAGACTCTAGAATCCACAACTTTTTTCACTAACACTACTACTTTTGGAATATTTCAATTAGAATAATCTAGTTGTTTACCAAATATTTCCCATACCCCCTTGACAAGCTTCTCGTACCCCCTGGGGGTACACGTACCCCAGGTTGGGAACCCCTGTAGTAGATGAAAGGTTTCATTTGAGACCTCATACTGCTAACCACTTTCAAATCTCTTTGAAATGACTAGGAACAGAGGGAGATCTGAGGAGTACTCCCTTTTCATTCCTTTCCTATCAATATTTTCCCTCATTTCAGGATTTCTACACTGCAAATTAAACACAGGTGATTACCACTCAGGTTACCATAGCGTGGGTGTGAGATAACATATTCCAAAGCCATATCTAACTCACTGTTTCTGCATTTACCCATGTGTGTTACTGCAACTTCTAGGGACATTTCCCAGGGGTCTTTGTGGGATAGAAAGTTGAGCCACTCTCTGTCCTTCCAGAACTGTGGGAAGTACTGGAAGACTATCAGAATATGAGTGATGCATCTGAAATCCATGTTTCAAAGTGGATGACTTACCAATCTGAGAGCAAACAGCACTTGGACCTCTAACAAGCCAGCTATCCTGCATGAAAATCATGACCGCCTTTTTTGAAGCTTAATCATGTTGACTCATGTTCAGTTTGTGATCCACTGTAACAGGGGCCTCAAACTCACAACCTGGGCCATCTATGGCTGAAGTATTTTCTCAATCCATCACAAAAGTCCCCACGGCCGATGGGTACATCTGTCTGTACCAGTCCCCCAAACCTCACTACTTCCTACCATCACCCTGCCCTCTCCTGTCCCGTGATGAGTTTAACATTTGATTTTTCCTTCTTAAGTGAGGTACTTGGTTCTTGTCTTTATTGAATTTCATGTTATAGAATTGAGACCAATTCTTCTTTGTCAAGGTCATTTTGAATTCTAATCATGTCCTCCAAAATGTTTGCAAGCCCTCCCAGGTTAATGTCACCTGAAGATTTTATAAGCATATTCTCCAATCCATTATCCAAGTAATTTATGAAAATATTGAATAGAATGGAACCCAGAACTGATGCCTGTGGGACCTCACCAGATATGCCCTCCTAGTTTGACAGCAAACCATTGATAACTACTCTAACTATGGCTTTCAGTAATTTGTGGAACCCATTTAAAGTAATTCCATCCAGTGATTCCACATTTCACTTCTTTATTTATGAGAATGTCATGTGGGACTGTGTCAAAAGTCTTACTAAAATCATAATACAATCATATTTTTAATTTCCTCATAATCTCTAGACCAGTAACCCTTTCAAAGATGGAAATGTGTTATGGATGAATCCATGCTGACTATACCTTATAATCTTATTATCCTCTGGGTGCTTAAGAATTGATGAATAATTTGCTCCAATATCTTTCCAGGTATCAAATAAGTCTGTCTAGTCTATAATTTTCTTGGTCATCTTTGCTTCCCTTTTTAAAGATAGATTCTATGTTTGCCCTTCCTTCATTTTCTGAAATTTTATTTGTCCTTTAGCAGTTCTACAAGATAATTACTAATGGTTCTGAGATTGCTTCAGGTTGTTCGTTAAGTACCTAAGGAGGAATTTCATCATGCCCTGCCAACTCGAATACATCTTACCTAAATGATCTTTAAATTGTTGTCTCCCCCCATTTTGGTTTATTTTCTTTCCTCCTTGTTGTTAATATTGTGTTGACAATCTGGTCACCATGTACACAAGGGTTCTATCGCTTGAGAAAACGAATATTAGCATTAGCTGGCAAGGAGCTTAAAGCCCAGTACATAAGGGACAATGGAGTAAATAAAATAAACCCGAGCCAAAGAATGGCATATCCAGAATAACAGCATAATAGATGGAAACTTTATTTGGAAAACAGGATCGGGGAAATGAAAGGGTTAAGGTTAACTAATACAGAAACTCCTGAAACTGTGCTGTTTCTCTTTTGTCTTCCAAACCCCAAACTACACCTAAGGTCTCTTTTGTGTAGAATCACCCTGCTCTTTCACTGGAGGTTGTACAGCCCTATCTTATGATTGGTCCAGTTGGCTACTTCTCCAGATCAGTCTATTCAGAAGCCGTCACATTAGCCTCCACTTGATTTTCTTGTTCCTTTTGTCCCCACCGCTGATTCCAAGCATGCTGAGAAATGGTGTCAGGATGACCTGGCAGCATTTATAGTTGTAGAATAGTGATAGAAATGTAGCCGTGTTAGTCTGGTGTAGCTGAAACAAAATACAGGACTATGTAGCACTTTAAAGACTAACAAGATGGTTTAATAGGTGATGAGCTTTCGCGGTCCAGACCCACTTCTTCAGATCAAATAGTGGAAAAAAATTGTCACAACCATATATACCAAAGGATACAATTTTAAAAAATGAACACATATGAAAAGGACAAATAAAATTTCAGAACAGAAGGGGAATGGGGGGGGGAGGGAAGGTAAATGTCTGTGAGCTAATGATATTAGAGGTGATAATTGGGGAAGCTATCTTTGTAATGGGTAAGGTAATTAGATTCTTTATTCAAACTCAGGCATAAAGTGTCAAATTTAAGCATGAATAACAGTTCAGAGGATTCTCTTTCAAGTGCAGTCTTAAAAGACTTTTGAAGCAGGATGCAGGTAATCAAGTCATTGAGGCAACGTCCTTTCTGGATGGCAAGAAACTGTTTTTTCTTTGTGATCCTGTCTAATATCTGTTTTGTGGGCATTGATTCTTGGCGAAGTGTCTGAGACGTTTGTCCAATGTACATAGCAGACGGTCTGTCTTGAAGTAGATGGTTTCTAGGTATTCATCTGGCTCTTTCAATTTGCTTTTTTATTTTATTTTATTGAAAGTGCCAGACGAATACCTAGAAACCATCTACTTCAAGACAGACCCAAGAAAACCAACACTAGAACACCACTTGTCATCACCTACAGCCCCCAACTTAACCCTGTCCAACACATTATCAATAAACTACAGCCTATACTGGAACAGGATATTAAACTCCAAGAGGCTCTGGGAGACAGACCCATAGTCTCCTATAGACAACTACCTAACCTCAGGATGATTCTTACCAACAACCACAGGACATACCACTCTAATACCAACCCTCGTACCTTCCCTTGCAACAAACCCCGTTGCCAGCTCTGTCCACATATTCACTCTGCCAATACCATTATTGGACCTAACCAAGTGAGTTATAAGATCAAAAACACATATTCCTGCGCATCCAGATATATAATTTATGCCATCATGTGCCGAAAGTGTCCATCTGCTATGTACATTGGACAAACGTTTCAGACACTTCGCCAAAAGATCAATGCCCACAAAACAGATATTAGACAGGATCACAAAGAAAAAACAGTTTCTTGCCATTTCAACCAGAAAGGACATTGCCTCAACGACTTGATTACCTGCATCCTGCTTCAAAGGCCTTTTAAGACTGCACTTAAAAGAGAATCCTCTGAACTGTCATTCATGCTTAAATTTGACACTTTACGCCCGAGTTTGAATAAAGAATCTAATTACCTTACCCATTACAAAGATAGCATCCCCAATTATCATCTCTAATATCATTAGCTCACAGACATTTACCTTCCTTCCCCCCCCCATCCCCCTTCTGTTCTGAAATTTTATTTGTCCTTTTCATATGTGTTCATTTTTTAAAATTGTATCCTTTGGTATATATGGTTGTGACAATTTTCTTCCACTATTTGATGTGAGGAAGTGGGTCTAGCCCACGAAAGCTCATCACCTATTAAACCATCTTGTTAGTCTTTAAAGTGCTACATAGTCCTGTATTTTGTTTATAGTTGTAGTCCTTTAGTTACAGCCACATAGAGGCTTAGTCTTGAATTCCAGGATCTGGCAAACTCCAACTGGGGACTGAAATTCTTTCTCCTTAATATCTCCAAATATCCTTTAACTAAACTTGTGGTCAAACTCAGCCTTGCTATGAATGGTGGTGAGTGTGAACCTGACGGGATTATGTTAGCAGAGTGTGAAAGGCTGCCAAACAGCTTGTTGCAGTTCTGGGAAATACTATTTTGTACAGTGTGTCTTGATTTCAATTTGCAAAATTACGTATCCTGAGAGCTCCAGATATTTTCAGGAATTAATGTGTTGAAAATTATACAGCCAGTGGCTTTTCTTTTCCCAGAATGATTTGATCTGGGTAACAATTTAGAAGTGTGAAACTGAAGACAAACGACTCACAGAGCAGCAAATTAATATTGTCAAATATATTAAAGACAAGCACATTTTTGTTATTTTTTTTTAAATGACAGATCAAATATATATGCACTGACTGATTACTCCTCTAGTGTGTGGTACTTTGCATGCACATTTGATTGCTTTTCATTCCAATATGACACAGCATAATAAAATATGTTGTGACCTTTTCATTCATTAGATTATATATGACAAGGTACAGAGGCACTGTCTGGTCAGCAGCAATGAGGAGTTAACTCTATTTTTGCTTTGCCTCCTCCTCTGCCTGCACAAATACTCTTGTTATGCATACAATGGACACTGCAGGCCAATCAAGCTACCCAGCAAGAAGGCAGGAAACTTTGTAAGAGTGGCTTATTGGAAAATAGAAAAGGAGGATAGCCACTATTAATATTTTTGTGTTGTTATAAGGCCTACCAGAGCAACTCAGGCTATGTCTAGACTTCAGGCTTCTTTCAGAAGAAGCATTTCCCAAAGAGATCTTCCGAAAAAAACGTCTTCCCAAAGAAAGCGTTCAGTCTTTCAAAGCACATCGAAAAAGCAATCTGCTTTTTTGAAAGATAGAGTCCAGACTGAATGGATGCTATCTCACATGTAAACTGTGATTACTATAGGCAGAATGGCCACCAGGGCACCTGTGCTTTTTCCTCTTTCCTCTTCTTGCAAAAGAACTCCCTCTTCTCTGTCCACACACATGTTTTTCCAAAAGAGCTCTTTCAGAAAAGGCTTCTTCCTTGTAGAAAGAGGTTTACCAATGTTGGAAAAACCCCTCTGTTCTTTCTATTTTCTTTCAAAAGAATGTGATTGCAGTGTGGACATAAGTGAAGTTTTTTTTGGAAAAACTGTGCTTTTTTTTCCCCCCAAAAAATGTAGACATACCCTCTAGGATCCATTGTGCAAAGCAATATTCCAGGATCAAGTAGAAGATGGTCTCTGCCCCATAGGGCATGCAATCTTGGGATGGGAAATCCTAGACCTATCGATGTCAAGGAGAGTTTTGACTTCAACAAGGCCAGGATTTCATGATAAAATATTTTTGTATGTGATAAATCTTGTTCTCAAATAATTCCCTAATGAATAAGAGCAACACCAGTGTCCTATAAGCTTTGATTTGTTATTGCAGTTCCACTTGGGAAGTCATTCTCTGTCCAAAGAGCACATTATCACTTCAATAGTGTTTTGATTAGTAAAGAGAGCCTTTCAGTAAAGGCTTACACCTGAGTGCAGTGCTGAACAAGATACATTATTTGGAGCTAGAAAACATAGCTGATAATAATATAGCTGTTTAGTCATCCATTTGAGAACATCAGAAACTGCCTGACCACATCTAATGCTGACCCCCATCAAAATATGAAAATGCACAAAACATTAGCATGCAATGAAACAACTTATATTGATCAGCTGTCTCCAGATATATTGATCCCTGATATTAATTTTCAAGGCTGAATTGGTAGATTGCTTAGAAAGCATCTTAATTAACCAAGTGAAGTGTAGAAGCTCTAGGTAAAAAGAGGGGGAGTAGTGAGGCCAAGTAAACAAGTGAAAAATATTTTGAATTATGGTGGATATGCAGAAAAAACATTCATAAACATATGTTTCAGGGACAGATATTTAGGGGTTCAGGTCCAAGAGGCATCCTTAATAATTTTGATATCAAATAAGAGATTTGTGAACATAATTTTATGACTCCTTTTCTCTTCCACATACCCTAATTATGAATGTGTTGTACTGTCTCATAATCTTTAATGTATCTATACTCACAACACCCTATGAAGTTAGGAAGTGCTATTATATACAATTTACAGATAAAGGACTAATGCTGAGAGATTTAGGCCAAAAATCCTAATGGGGTTTAGAAATTGCAGTTCTGAGCAATATAGCACCTAACTTTTAAGTGTCTAGCTACCCAATGGAATATACAAACACTGGTTTAAGTGCTTATGCTCTTTGCACAGTGTATAGAGAGATATAGGTGCCTAAAAATGGAATCCACAAAAGCTAGCATAATAGGCAGGAAGCTGTCTAAGCCAACAGCAGGTGCCATTCAGAGGGGTTTGTCTTAAACCTCCTTGCTCCAAACTGCTTAAGACCACTGATTTCCTCTGCTTGAAAGCTATAGTTGGGAATCCTGTCCCATAGTTAGGTGCTTGAGACATCCTTTGTAAGAAACACAGTATGAAGAGCAACAGTGGCTCTGGGATAACTTTTAGCTCTGTGGTGAGAGTATTTGCCAAAGATGTGGAAAACTCAGGATCAGTTCCCTCTTCTTTCTGATGGGAAGAAGGGACTATGAACATGCATTGCCCATCTCTTAAGAGAATGCCCTAATCTCTGAGGTTTGGGATAGTTTGATACAGGCTCTCTCAAGCTATTGCACTGTGTATAAATAATTAAATATTCATTAGGGCAGAAGGAGTTTGAGAATGACTCTATAGCTTGAAAGTGGAAGACTCATGCTTCAGTTCCCCAGCTCCCATGTGTATTTATTTTTTTCTCAGATCTGCCTTTCATCATAAATGCACACAGCACTGCAGCCAAACACTAAATACATACATAAAAGAAAGAATAAATCCTCACCACATTTTCCCCTTGATGGAAAAAAAGGAGGAAAGGAAAATAAATTATATAAGACAAATCCCAGCCATGTTGCTTAATCTACTTTTGGATTCAAATAGAACAGAATATAGTTGGTTTGGGCTTTGTGGGGAACAGAGATCTGAATACATATAGCTTCTTTGCTGAATAGAGGCCTTAATTATTATTATTTACTAAGATGCACAAAGGCGCCTTTGGCAGGGCTAGTGTCTGAGCCCAGCAGTATCACTTAGAGGCAAGAATTCCCTTGACTGTGTCATCCAGTGGTTGGTGGCCAGGGATTCTAGAACCGCTGTGCTCCATTGGATTCCAACCCAGAGCCCTGTGACTAGCTGGTCAGATATATAGCTAGGGGTGAGGGGTGGATGTCACCAAGTCTGCTCCTTGGATCACTTCCTATAGTATTCTCTGCCCATCAAAAGTCACAATATGAGGTGACTTTAGAACTCAAGTGGGGAGTCTTGAGTGGTTATGCAGTGAAATTTGGTCAAGGTAGTGTGGAGCTCCAGTGGTCTCTCTATAGGCACTGCAGTATGGGACTGCTTCTTTGCTCTGTCTGCCCTGACTAAGCTGGGCTGCTCCCTTTTGAGGTTCACCTCCTTAGTTTCATGACCAGCTGGTGAAGCTGGGCAGGACCTTTAGGAATCAGAGATGCTCATTAAACCTTTGTTCACCAGGGTAGTGATTATACATCCCGCCATAGGCCCCACTGTGCTACAGATTGTACACACACATAAGAAAAATGAATGCCTTCACTGAAGAGCTTATAAAGGGAATTGAAAACCAAACACAGCAGGCAGATGTAACAACCAGCATTTGAAGAATGGAGAATGAGTATAAGATAGAGACATGCAAATATGATTGGCCTAAAACAGTTTTGTGCACATTTTAAATAAAAGGTTTTATTTCATAAGCCAGAGGAATATTTTCCTCCCCACCAAAATAAGCATTTCTTTGTGTTAATTAAAAAAGGTCCAACTAGATATTGGAAAACCATCTAGCTGGACAAGTTGCAAAAGCAATACCTAAGAACATAAGAATGATCAGACAAAAGGTCAGACCAAAAGTCCATCCAGCCCAGTATCCTGTCTGCCGACTGTGGCCAATGCCAGATGCCCTAGAGGGAGTGAGCAGAATAGGAAATCCTCAAGTGATCCCTCTCCTGTCATCCATTTCCAACCCCTAACAAACAGAGATTAGGGACACAAGCCCTGCCCCATTCTAGCCAATAATTAGTGACAGACCTAATCTCCATGTATTTATCTAGTTCTTTTTTGAACCCTGTTAAAGTCCTGGTCTTCACAACTTCATGGTCTGCAATGAATAAAAGGTTAAATATATATCAGTTTCCCCTATATTTGCATAGACATTCGGGCTATGTCTGTACTGCAGCTTTTGCCAGCAGAGAGTATGCTAATGAAGTGCTCATTAGCATTTGACACACTGTCATTTGCATATTCTCTGCTGATGCTTTTCGCGCAAGAGGTTTTTGCACAAAAACAAGCAGTGTAGATGGGTCCGTTTTGTGCAAAAAAATCCTTTTGCACAGGATCCTGAGACCTTCTTTTTGAGGCATAAGGATCTTGTGCAAAAGGGGGTTTACGCTCTGCCAGCAAAAGCCTGTAGTGTAGACATAGCCTCAGAGGAAGAGCTATGGGTATACAGGATACCAGGAGTGGCCCTAGACGAGTTGCTGGCAACTTGCGCCCTAGGCGAAACATGCGATCGGCGCGCAATCAGTGCCCCCGCCTCCAAAGCCCTCAACAGCCATTTTTCGTGGCACCCTAGGTGACCGCCTAGGTCACCTGTATTGATGGGCTGCCACTGTAGGATACAGATAGGCTGGGGTGGGGACAATGCCTCTGAAAATGTAAGATTACACTTCATTGTTCAGAGGACTGGTAGAACTTCAAAATGGTAACTTTGAGCCAGAAATTTTTAAAGTATTTAGGCTTATGATAGTTACTGAGTGTTTCAAGAGTGCCTAAACAATTAACTCCCATTGATTTCAATACACAGTCCCATTAAATGATTGTTTTCATCTTTATGCTCATTTTAAAATTGCCTCTTTTTCTGTTCATTTTGTTACTTTTGAGGCTGGTTGTATAAGTGAATCCAAAGCTCATTAAAATTCAAGTAAAGGCTGACACCAACTTTGATGGACTTTTCATAAATATTAACCCTTGTGGGAAAGACTTAAAATCCAAATTTACAAAGGAATCAAAAGATGCAGTTATGCACTTACGGGATTTACAGAAGTATCTCAGCAGGCCAGATGCCTAACTCAATAGAAAGTCAATGATGGGCACCTAGCCTGATTCATTTTATTTTTATGCTAGTGAGTGCCTCTCTGCATATTTAGGCCCTAAATACTTTTGAAACTATGGCTGTAACTAACAAATCCCCACCCCTCTGAATCATTCGATCAGCTGACAATATTTTGTTTATTGATTGTTGTCTTTATTTTATTATGAATAAAAAAAAATATTTTAAAATATCATTGTATATTGTGAGTGGCAGGTGGAAACTGTTGGCTTCTAATTAAAGTTTGAATTTTAGAAGCCTCTTCTGATTGGCTGAGCCTTGGTAGGGGGAGGGACTTTCAGGCAGTCCACGGCTTTATAAAGCAGTGAGCAAGTGACCAAGGACCTTGCGAACAGGTGTGTGCTAACAGGGGATTTAAAGAGAAAGTTTGGAAGGGGAGAGGGAAGGGTGCAAGGTTCTCTTGCCTTTCTTTTTAAATCCTTTCTCCGGGACAGCAGGGATGGATGGAGATAGGTCTGCTGTTGTTACCTGCACAGCGTGTGCCATGTTTGTCTTCCTCCCGGAAGAAAGAATGGATTTCATCTGCACTAAGTGCAAGCTGGTTGCCATTTTGGAAGAAAAAATTAGAGGACTGGAGGCCCAAGTGTTGACCCTACGCTTGATCAGAGAGGATGAAGACTTCCTCGATAGAAGGCAGCATTTTATCCTGCAAGCATGTCAGGCGGAAAAGCCAGAGAGGGCAGTACGGGACCAGGAAGAGAACTGGCAACATGTAACTTTTAGAAAGGGGAAAAAGCTAGCCCAGGAATCCCCCAATGCTATAGAGGTAAGTAATCACTTTCAGGCTCTCTCCACAAGCTGTGCAGTGGTGAATGCTTTGGAAGGGACCTCACAAGGAAGAAACCGCAAGGTACTGGAAGGCATGGGATGTGTAGTCCTAGAGATGGGTGTTCCACGACCACCGGGCCCAAAAGAAGATGAGAGGTGGTGGTGGTCAGGAACTCCCTCCTAAGAGGAACTAAGCCATCCATCTGCCATCCAGACCTGGAATCTTGAGAGGTGTGCTGCTTACCAGGAGCTCGAATTCAGGATGTGACTGAGAGGCTTACCAAACTGATCAAACCTTCGGATCGCTACCCCTTCCTGCTTCTCCATGTAGGAACAAACGATACGGCCAAGAATGACCTTGAGCAGGTTACTACAGATTATGTAGCTCTGGAAAGAAGGATACAAGAATTAGGAGCGCAAGTGGTGTTCTCGTCCATCCTCCTTGTTGAAGGGAAAGGACTGGGCAGGGATCGTCGAATTGAGGAAGTAAATACGTGGTTGCACAGGGGGTGTCGCAAAGAGGGCTTTGGTTTCTTCGACCATGGGACTCTGTTCCAGGCACAAGGATTGTTAGGAAGAGATGGGATCCACCTACCCAAGAGAGGAAGGAGCATCTTCGCGGGCAGGCTTGCAAACCTAGTGAGGAGGGCTTTAAACTAGGTTCTTTGGGGGACGGGGACCAAAACCCTGAGGGGAGTGGGAAAGTTGGATACTTGGAAGAAATGCAAAGAAGAATGAGCAAAAAAGGAGGACCCCTGATTCAAATGGAGAAGATAGGGCAATCAACTGGTTATCTGAGGTGTTTGTACACTAATGTGAGAAACCTGGGCAAGAAACAAGGAGAACTGGAGGCCCTGGCCCAGTCCAAGAAATATGCTTTAATTGGGATAACAGAGACTTGGTGGAATGACTCCCAAGACTGGAGCGCTGTCATGGAAGGGTATAGACTGTTCAGGAAGAACAGGCAGGGGAGAAAAGGAGGAGGAGTTGCAATATATGTAAGAGAGCACTATGATTGCTCTGAACTCCAGGATACAGAGGGAAAAAAACCTGCTCAGAGTCTATGGGTTAAGTTAGAGGTGCAAACAACAGCAGCGATGTTGTGGTTGGTGTCTACTACAGGCCACCGAATCAGGTGGATGAGGTAGATGAGGCTTTTTTTGGACAACTGAGAGAAGCTTCCAGATCGCAGGCCCTGGTTCTCGTGGGGGACTTTAATTACCCTGACATCTGTTGGGAAACCAATACGGCAGTACACAGGCAATCCAGGAAGTTTTTGAAGAATGTTGCGTATAACTTCTTGGTACAAGTGCTGAATGATCCGACCAGGGGCTGTGCGCAGCTTGACCTTCTGCTCACAAACAGGGAGAAACTAACACGGGAAGTAGAGGTGTGTGACAACCAGGGACGCAGTGATCTTAAGGGTAAAGGAGTCAAGGACAGCTGGCAGTATTTTAAAGAAGCCTTATTGAAGGCACAGAAAGAAATCATCCTGATGGGTAGCAAGAGAGGCAATCATGGTAGGAGACCAGATTGGCTTACGGGGGAAATCCTTGGTGTACTTAAGCACAAAAAGGAAGCTTACAAAAAGTGGAAACTTGGACAAATGACCAGGGAGGGGTTTAAATGTATAGCTCGAGAATGCCGGGGGGTTATCAGGAAGGCGAAAGCGCAAATGGAATTGCAACTGGCTAAGGATATGAAGGATAACAAGAAAGGTTTCTACAGGCATGTTAGCAAGAAGATGGTGATCAGAGCGGGTGTGGGGCCCCTACTGGATGGAGGAGGTTACCTAGTGACAGATGATGTGGGGAAAGCTGAATTACTCAATGCTTTCTTTGCCTCTGTGTTCACGGACAAGGTCGGCTCCCGGACTAATGCTAAGTGACGCAAGGTGGGATGAAGATCGACAGCCCTTGGTGGGTAAAGAAGGTGGGTTAGGAACTATTTAGAAAAGCTAAACGTACATAAATCCATGGGTCCGGACTTAATGCATCCAAGGGTACTGAGGGAGTTGGCAAATGTCATTGAGGATCCTTTGGCCATTATCTTTGAAAAGTCATGGAAATCGGGAGAGATCCCAGATGATTGGAAAAAGGCAAATGTAGTGCCCATCTTCAAAAAAGGGAAGAAGGGCGATCCAGGGTACTATAGGCCGGTCAGTCTTACCTCAGTTCCTGGAAAAATCATGGAAGGGATCCTTAAGGAATCCATTTTGAGGCACTTGGAAGAGAAGAAAGTGATTAGGAATAGTCAGCATGGATTCACAAAGGGCAAGTTGTCCCCGACCAATCTGATTAGCTTCTATGACGAGGTAACTGATTCTGTGGATATGGGAAACTCAGTGGATGTGATATACCTTGACTTTAGCAAGGCTTTTGATACGGTCTCCCACAATATTCTTGACAGCAAGTTAAGGGAATATGGATTGGATAAATGGACGGTAAGATGGATAGAAAGATGGCTAGAAGGCCGGGTCCAGCGGGTAGTGATCAACGGGTCGATGTCAGGATGGCGGTCGGTTTCTATAGGAGTGCCCCAAGGTTCGGTTCTAGGACCGGTTTTGTTCAATATCTTTATT
>CM057845.1:183868865-183882733 GCA_030068395.1 Apalone spinifera | reverse complement strand
TCCGTTAAAAGTATTTCCGCAAAATCATGCCAGTCTAGACGTAGCCCCTAAGAACAGAAAAAGAAATAAAATTCAGTAGATAACTTATTTGCTTTGAGTGATTTGCTCTTCTCATACTCAGAGCAGAAGTCGGTAAAACAAAAAGGTAAGAATTTTTCCCCCAAACTCATCATGAGTTCATTAACAAAGAGACAATTAAATGAGCAGACAAAGAAGTCATCATCTCTGCTACAACTTGAGCTTCCGACTGATATACAGTTGCTTTGTATTAATGACAGTGACAATTATAGAAAACCATAGTCCAGTAAATAAAATACCCATGGTACATTTAATATGAGATGGAAAAAAGATCTGCAGACTGTAGAACTGTATATATTCTTCCTAACTGTCATTGCCAGACCATTAGCACAGAGATTCCTCCAACCACCATGGGGGGGGGGGGGGGGGGGGGGGGGGAGGGGGAGGGTAAGCTTACGAAAGGGCTGAAACAATATTTTGTCAATGTGAAAAGAGAAACATATTTAAATTCTGTACCCCTGGCAAAGAAAATAACCTTGTTTCCCCAAGAATGATTATTTGGGCAAGGCCTGGGTAGTCGGAGGAATGAGTTTCAAACATTTAAAAATGGTAAAACCTGTTTATCTGCTGCCTTTCCTTGAAGGGTTCTAAACTGCCTGGATTTCTCAGCCCCATTCAACTCAATCTAAGAGCTACTCTTATCTAGTCGTGGAATGCTGTTGTATGACCCATGCCCCTCAGCTGAGATGTGAATTATTAACAATGAAACACTCAATGGGCTGCTTCCAATCAAGAAAAGAAGTGTAAAAATATGTACACTACATTTGGATAATACATACTTTTGAGAAGACTATAATCTATTTGAAGAGACGGTACAAGAATAATAAAAAGGCTACATGGCAGTGGGTTATCTGATATGTTAGTTGATTTCAGAGCAATAGTAAAAACAGGATTTTGATAAGAATTTTAAGGCATAACAGTTCTATGGGACCAATTATGCTCATCACCTCATGAAGGAGTCTGTAAAACCAGTCTTTCTACCACAGGAGCCCTTCTAAGGTTGCACACTTGCCATAGAAATGTTGTTTAAATTTGTCTTGAATAATATATGAACACAAGGCTCAACAACTCTCACACCCACAGGTGCATTGATTGGAGGAACAGGAGTGGCATGGACATTGCAAGGCCATGGCTCTATCCTCTTCTGTGCTGGAGGGGAAGATGGTACCAAATGAGGTAGGGAAGTTCATAATGAGTTCTCTAGCAGCTGATCTCCCTCCATGAGCAAGGACTCCCTGCCAGTGGCTGCAGACCACAGCGACAACTATGTTGTTCTCAGTAGTTACTTGTTTGTATTCCTTGAACAAAGCCTAGTATATTATAAGCTTTAGGAGTTGATAATCCGATGACTATAAAATCATTGACTTCCATGGAGCTGTTCAGACATACATAAGCTGAGACTTTAACTAAATATATATGGATTCAGGACACAGGATTTGGATGACCTAGGTTTGGATTTCAAAATCAAGTCCTCTTCTTGAAAGTTTGGGAATGCCATAAATAGACAAGCTTTCAAAGTCCTGGAATGTAATGAAATTGGCACCTGTCTTTATCTTCCCCCCCCCCCACACACACACAAACTCTAAAAGCCTTTTGCTCAGCTGTGAGTTCTTTGCACAGAGTATAGCTGGGTTAGGGATCTTAAAATTAGATTAATCAACTAACCGAATACTCAATGGAATTTCCATTCATTATTTGATTAGTCAATAAGGGTGCTTCCACTTTGAAATGTAGCAAGAGCCTGCAGGGGCTTTAGTGCATTTCAAAGATTGAAGTGCTGCATAGAGCGCGGGCCCGCGGGAAGTCCCCCGCTGACTCCAGGCTCCATGTGGCAATTCCGCTTTGAAACATAGCAACAGCCAGGTAGGAAGTAGTTTTTCCATCCCTTTAAAAGTTTCAAGTTAGACAAATCAACATTTTCTGAAGAAACATTTTGTTGAAAAATTCCTAACCAGCCTTAGTATGCAATGATTCCAAGTCTAGTATCTTTACAAGCTCCTATACCCAAGCAGCAAACAGACTCATTTTTCCAAGAATGGTGTCTCAGGCAAGACCTGATTGTCTCAAAAAGGAAAAGTTTCAAATATATTTCCAATTCATAAATCCTCCTTATGTTACTTTTCTTTGAGGGTGCATCTACACAGCAGGACTTAATTTGAAATAAGCTATGCAAATTGAGTGACGTCAATTGAGTAGCTTATCTATTCAGCACTCATTTCAAAATAGAGCACACTTCCTTCAACTTACCTTACTCCTTGTACCATGAGGGTTACAGAAGTTGGAGTAAGAAGTCTTCCAGCTTGACAGTATTTCTGCATTTTGAAATAACTAGCATTATTTTGAAATAACATAGTCCGCATCCACACAGCACGCAGTTATTTCAACATAAAGTTGCTGTGTAGACATACCCTGAGAGATTCAAAGGAATCTTAGGCATAAAATTCTAAGTCTCACCTGCCTATTTGCTTTTTTTCCTTTTCTTTTCACTAACCTTTAATGGCCACAATTATGTTGTCTATTTTTTCCCCTGAACAATTTTCTAGAGCTGCAGTAGGAAAGTGTTTAGGAAACCTTGGCATAGACCAAGTCACTTTGCTTATGTGGCCTGACGTCTCTTCTTTCATTCACTTGGCACTTAATCCCCAGTCAGAGCAAATTCTAAGACTCGCTCACTTCCTTGCTCTGTCTATTGCCACCTCACTTCAGCTGCCCACACAAACACAGCTGACAATTTTAATAAGGATTTGCTGAGTACAGGATTTAAGTAATGGGCAATGAATTTAGCACTAGCAGATGTAATAACTATAGTTGTGATTTTAATCCTACCAACCTTTCTTTAGATTGGATTGGAGATTTTAGTACTTAATTCAAATTCTCTACTTACCAAGAAAGGTGAATTTCTGACATCCTCTGAGTTAAAAACAAAAATAAAGAACCCTCCCCAAACACAAACTAAACATCCTACAGTTTTCTGCAAATACCACTGATGAAGGAAATCTTTCAGCTTGAAAGTCTAAAATGTTAAATATAATTAGGGTAAATAAATGCACCACATCATTTATTCCACCATACAAACATGAAACAATAATAAGAATAATAAATGCCAGACACTTAGGAGCTCAACCCCTAAATCATTCTCTTCCTTCCCACTCCAAAGAGAATGAGAGAGAAAGAGAGAGAGAGACCACATATATAGCAAAATAGTTAACTTGGGAAAGAGTGTATTGTTAATTAGCTTTGGAGGCCTGCTGCTGTGTTTTATTTATTTTTTAACAGCAGGGAAAAGAGTGCTTTTTGAATAATTTATGATGGGGTGGGAAGCTAGCCCACAGTCTGAAAAAGACACAAATGTCAGAAGCCCACTTTATGCTAACGATCAACAAATATCGCCTGGTAAGGCTTATCACTTCCAATTGTCCTGTACTTAGAAAATTTGATTTTTTAAAGAGATCCTTATATTTAGTACTGGATGTCAGCCCACCAGGGACTTGGGAAGGAAAGAATGAGCTCAATCAACCCAGACTTCTTCTGCATGTGAGGAATAACCCCCAGGCATTTAATTTAATTTAACCAAAAATGATGTTTAATCTGATTGGTTGAATGAAATCGCTGAGAAATCAACAAGTACAAAAGGTTCAAGTGTTTAGTAAGTGAGCCCTGTTAAAGGATGCTTCTTAAAAGTGTCTGGTTGCAGTTAAATAATGATGGCATACCATGAAGATGGGTGATGTGTTGCCAACATTTTAGTAAGGAAGGAATCTCTCTCTCAAAAACAAAACAAAAAATACTCCCTCTCCTTAGTCTGTAACAAAAGGCAAATTCCAAAGGCATATGACAAACATGTAGCTGCAGGAAAGAGAAACAGAGGGATGCATTTTGAAATTAAAAGCTACAACATTTTATCTTTAATGGAGTAGGGACAGCTAATCATCCCTCCACAAGAAATACCAAGCATTTATTTGGGTCCATTGTATTGTTAAATGACCTTCACACCAAACAACCAATACTCAGGGTTAGCCTCTTCAGCCTGTTGTAGGATTCAGGTCACTGTGACTCCTCCTGTGCTCCCTAATAAGGGGGAATAAGGATACACATAAGGAGAACCTCAGTTTATAGAGACTTAATATCTCCCTTTTTCCCCCCCCTCCAGGTTTATAAGGTGCACTAGTTTTCACCTGGGCTGCAGGTAAACCTCAGTGATGTGGCTACTGTGAGCATCTCACCCGTACTGAACACTCTCCATGATTTGTAACAAAATTACAAACTTGTTTATAAATATACAGCTTTTAAATCCATTCTGTATTGCCCTAAAACCAGGCCTCCAGATATTGCACAGAAACAGAAAAAAAAATCCTCACCGGGTATCAAGCAATCCTACTGTGAGAGAAAAAAAAACTGTTTCCATATTCCAAAATCCTGTTTTCAGTTAGCTTGTAAAAATGTAATTCATACCATAGATCTGTTAAAAAACAGGTGGGTGAAGTAGTGACCACAGTAGCTGATGCACCCACTGGATGAGTCTACACAGCACAGTTATTTCAAAATAAGTGACGTTATTTCAAAATAACAATGCGAGTGTCTACACAGCAATACCATTATTTTGAAATAATTTCAAAATAACAGACGGCTGATTTTGAAATCTGTAAACTTCATTCCACGAGGAAAAGCACTTATTTCGAAATAGCTATTTTGGAATAGCAGTAATTTGGATGCTCCACTGCTCCTATCTCAAAATAGCTTCTCCCCAGAGCCATTCAAAGTAATTACTCCCCACTGCCTCCTGGGATGCCAAGTTGAGGTAGTGTATCCACATTAGTGAAGCCTGCCTCGGAGTAATTTTCAGACTTCCCTGTAGTGTAGAAGTACTATTTCGAAATAAACTATGTCTGAAAAAAATTGTGAAATAGTTTATTTTAAAATAAGTGTGCTGTGTAGACATAGCCCTTGTGAGCTTCACCTATAGGCTGGGCATGTGAGACAATCAACTCCACTTCCCTCACATCCCACACAAACAAATAGCTCAGCTAATGGCAGCATAGAGAGATGGAGGAATCTCTCCTTCTTCTTTGCTTGTGTTCCCGCCCATTTCTGTCTTCATTCTAGAATGGATGGGGAGAGGGCTCATGTGCAGGCTCCCAGAGATTCTTTATCCTACATCTGCCATGTGGATAATGCAGGGTAAGCAATTGGGGGAGATGGGAGCTGGGGTATTCTGATAACTATAATCAAAGAGAGAGGCAGCACTGTTGAGAAAATAAAACTGATATTAAGACCATTTTCCTGGAAATACCTTCTTGCTGAAAGGAGATACTAAATGTATTGATTGTACAGAAACTGGAATAATTTAAAAATAGGGTGCAAACACTATAGAGGCCTTGACTTTATTTTTTAACACCTCTCATGGGAGGAGGGAAGAGCCAAGGAGGAAGGGAAGCAGCAATAGAATTGTTTCTGTGAGATTAAACAGACTGACAGGGATGATGCAAAAGCAGGAAGACAAGATTAACATGAATCAAACACACGGCGTGTATCAGAGATTGAAATGTGTATCACTTTTCATAAAATGATACATTTCTTTGTTTGGACCAATCGAATGTGTAGGCAAGCAACCCATCCCTTCATGGGCAGCAATGAATCAAGTACATTGCACTGAATATCTGGATTATACGTGTTTTACCAAAACACAACAGTTTTAGACACATCATTTTCAGTGTGGAGTCAGGCTCAACTGTCAATAGTGGTGATGAGTCATAAATGCTAAATATTTTATAACTGCCAGTATTTACTATTATGGCCTGGCTCTTGCTAAACATTATTATAGTGCAAGGTTTCAGCAACATCCTGGAAAGAAAGGTCAGTTAAAATGATAACAGCTGATAAATTCAAGGTTTGGACTCTAGCTTTAAAACTCTTTCATATGACCTATTACCATGAGATTGAAAATCTGCCAGTTTTTAAAAAAAAACCCTCGCATTGAAAAAACACCTCCAGTGTATCGGTTGTGAAATTACCCCCCTTCCAACTCATACATTCTACATACCTGAGAAGAAAATTGTCTCTTGACTGCAATGTATTTGATTCAGCCTCTAGCACAGCCTGCAGAAAGGGCTTGCATTGATTGCAGAAACTGAGGAGCAATTGCCCCCATCTACTGTTCTGAAGCTGAGTTGTTTACAAAGATTAGGATATTATATTTCTCTTTTAAATTCTGTTTGGAAGTAAAAGGGAAAAGTGTGGGGGCAGCAACAGTGTTTTCAGTGTTTAAATTCTGGTCCCCAGCTATTTTTGATGCCAGATTAAGTGCCACCTTGAGGAAAAATAATGTTAGATGGAAAAATTCAGACAGACCACTAATGCCACAAAACCAAAGGCTCAGGTTAACTCTGTGAAAAACAGCTATTGAATAAATACACAAAGGGCAATTTAAAAATGCTTTAATAATAAAATATATATCAGGGCAATATTGAAAATTAGATTTGAGTCCAGTGAAATGATATTTCATGCATTATACAATGCCAATTACCATGTAAATAGAAATAAAATAAAGTAATGTATAATTTAGGAGTTCAGTGTTTCACAAAGTAAGCATCAGAAAGCACTTGACATTTATTAAGTTTTAAAACTAGCCATGACAAACAAACAAGAAAGAAAGAAAGAAAGCAGCTATGCACAATTTCCTTTTTCATTATAGGACATATCTTGTCGCCAAATCTTCCTTTGGAATCTGGGCAAAAAAATGCATAAATCTTTAAGGCCTAAGCCAATACTCACTGAAGTGGGAGGTTTTTTTTTTCCATTAACTCCAGTTCACTTTAGGTCCTGTCCTTAAGTAGTAGTGAATTCCACATCTTTGAATCTCCACACAGTAGAAATTTGAGGCAGGATAAGAATGGGCTGTGAGAGGGGTAGAATTACGTGTACCCATTCTTCAAGCCACTACCCAGAGATGGTTGAAGGATTGCTAGAGAACATGCAGAATGGAGGCTATTCCAACCTGAAATTGTGGCCACAAAATAGCCCTCCTATTTCTTCATCACCTGGGGAGGAAAAGGATTTATTTTCCTTCGCAGCCCTGGAAGTGATTCTTGGTGAAAAGCCTGGTTTGAGCCTGTAAGAACACCAGTGACATTTTAGAGCAATAAGGAAATACAACCATCTTTCAGTGTGTAAGTCAATTTTGTTCTCACAGCATGTTTACAGAAACGTTTATACCAGGGTATAATCAAGCAGAGAGACAAACCCTGACTAGGAAAGGGATCTCATTTGTTAAACTTTCCAAGCATAACTCTGAGAAAACTGATGTCTACAACATCAGCCATATAATATATTTCATGTAACTCCCCAAAATGAAGCAAATACATTGATGTGATAACCAAAAAGGTCTCTTCCAACATGAGATATGTTGTTATACCTGGTGCTGAGTGTTCCAGCTGTTTGATAATATAACAGGGTAACAATCAAACTTTTATGGAAGGAGGAAATACAGCCAGATAACACAGCCCAGAGACAGGAAGACGAGGGTTAGTAAAATTAGAAATTAAGGCCCAGATTGTGCCCTCTACTACTTCCCTACTCCTTATACAATGGGCATGGCTCATTAGCACCTGCAGCACTGTTACTATACCCCTGGGTATACGTCTAGACTGGCATGATTTTCCGCAAATGCTTTTAACGGAAAAGTTTTTCCATTAAAAGTATTTTGCGCAAAAGCATCCGTGCCAATCTAGATGCGGTTTTGAGCAAGAAAGCCCTGATCGCCATTTTAGCCATCGGGGCTTTTTTGCGCAAAACGGTTCTGGGTTGTCTAAACTGGCCCTCTTGTGCAAAAGCAAAAGCGGGAGTGTCATTGTATTTGCGCAAGAAGCACTGATTTTGTATATTACAAAGTCAGTGCTCTTGCGCAAATTCAAGCGGCCAGTGTAGACAGCTGGCAAGCTTGCCAATCTAGACACAGTCCTGCACATTAGAAACTACATGAAAGACTCTCCGTGAATTCTGAAGTCAACATAAACAAAAGTGACACCTGTCTGAGGGAATGACTGACCGAGGATGGTGACAGAACATGCCTGTTGTCCTTTTTCTGGGCCCACTGATGTTATCCAGAAAATCACAATGAAGTTCTTATCAGTATTAACTTCTCATTTCATGTGTCTCCTTACCCCAGGAGGCTGTTATCTGGGAGGTCCCTGGAAATTGTAGGCCAACCAGGCAGCACAGCCTGCTGGAAAAAAGGCCAGGGAAATAAAAGAACTTCTGTCAGTCAGCAAGGGAAAGCACAGAAAGTTGTAGTGAAGCTTTGTCAGAATACATCCTGGAAAGAGCTAAGAGAGACTTGAACTGAGAATGAATAGTTTGTGTTTCTTCTGAAGGAAGAAACCTGAGAAAGACAAAGAGCTGTAGGTATGTCTATAAATAAGGGCAGAGAGAGAAAGAGTGAGTGTCTGTGTAACTCCCCCAGAAAGATTCTATTCTTCAATGAAATCAGGTGAGAACTATAAACTGTGGAGCCAGCATGGTTAGAGAGTAATCCAGGTACTACCTCATTTGAACTCTACAACCAGAGAAGAAGAATTCTTAGGGGGTCTGCTCTTATAGCTAGAAGTCAGATAGACTCTAGGAAAAAATGTGTACCTTGGAGAGTATGAAAAACAGCTGGCCAAAGTCAGTGTTTATTTTAGACTCTCTGTTGATTTTTTTTCTTCTGGCTGGAAGGGGTGGAGTCTTCCTAAATTACCTAGAAAGCTAAATTAAATCACATACCAGTCTACTAGAAGAGGCAGACTTTGGACCAGAGGGCCAAACTGAGGCCCAGTGGCACACTTGTCTCTAATGAAGATAAATGAGCTAGCTATTCGAGAGGAAGGTTTCCAGGATGGATTCCACGTAGGATTTTCTCATTTAAAAGTTACTTCCCATCACTTTTCATATGAGGGAGGATTATCTGCCCATAGACAATCTGCAAAAATGCAGAATCTTAAGTAAAACTGTCCTCCAAGTATCAGAGGGGTAGCCGTATTAGTCTGAATCTGCAAAAGCAGCGAGGAGTCCTGTGGCACCTTATAGACTAACCGAAGTGTTGGAGCATAAGCTTTCGTGGGCAAAGACCCACTTCGTCAGATGCATGTAGTGGAAATTTCTAGAGGCAGGTATAAATATGCAGGCCAGAATCAGGCTGGAGATGACAGGTGGGTCCAATCAGGGAGGATGACTACTAGATCAGCTACTAGAAGTGGGCCTTATCCTCCCTGATTGGACCCACCTGACATCTCCAGCCTGATTCTGGCCTGCATATTTATATCTGCCTCTAGAAATTTCCACTACATGCATCTGACGAAGTGGGTCTTTGCCCACGAAAGCTTATGCTCCAACACTTCGGTTAGTCTATAAGGTGCCACAGGACTCCTCGCCGCTTGTCCTCCAAGTTCATTCATTATGCTGGGCTGGTGTGTCTATGCAGTACAGTTTCACTTTTATAGTTGCAAAAAGTAGCACGGCATTTAATGTTTAAATATTTTAGCATAATGCACCTGAGACATTTAAAATATTATAGCAGCTATACTTTGTCACATTTCAGCTCAAATGTGCTATAAAAGTTAACTGGTAAAATACTGTCCCACAATTCTTTCAAGAAGTAACGGCACACAGTACTAGTTTGTAACCTGTCAGCTAAAGATGTTTGTTCCAGATCTCTAATTTGAGCATATTGACATAGCTCCATGAAACGGAGCTATGCTGAATTACAACAGTTCAGAATCTGGTCTTCTTAATACAGCTTGATATAAAAGTGGCTATTTACAAACAGATGGTTCCTCCAAAGAAAGAGTAGATCAGAGGAGGAGAGAAAGTGGCCAGGATACAGAAAGCAGGAGAAGTAATAAAAGGGTGAATAAATAGTTTGATAATAGCTTGTGTTTGAGGTGAAGGAGATTCCATGCTTTTCCTTATGCTGAGTTTTTTTCTAGTTGTATTTCTTGGTTTGTCTTTCTGGGGAATTAGACCTATTGACGCACAACATGCTTTAACATACTACTGCTGGGACATATTACGTCACCCCACAGTTTCCTGCATATTTTTATCATGCGGTTTGTCATACGACATATAAAAAAATGGTAAAAAGCTAATCACCCAGTTACTACAGCTACTACAATTCTAAAGATAGAGGTAAACTGGAACTCTCAGATACCACTGCACCGTAACTGGTGTGAAAAGTTGACACTTTAATGACCACTACTGTCACACCTTGTTAGCCCTTCAGCATTAATGGCCTCAGTCTCTGTTATAAGTTTTAGTCTCACAAACTCTGTTCAGGCTGAAATGGCCAGCAAAGCTGCATTAGAGATGCAAATTCTTACCCTGAGTCCTACTGCTGTTGCTTTCGAATTTATTGTGGCATTAGGGATATGTATGTTCTGCATTAACCAAAGAAGGTAAAGTTTGTTTTTTTTTCCTTTCACTTTCAACATGGAGGCAATAGTATAAACTCATCTGTGTTTCATCCTGCTCTTGGGATCTACTACAATGAGTTAAAAGGGAAAATGAAAAGATAAATAGCCTTAACTTTTTGATTTGCCCTTGAAATCATGCTGCAGTAAAATCTTACATAAGAGGAATTGGGGTGTTTCCGCTCTGCCCTGAACAGCTTTTAAAATTAAGAGTGGAAGGCGCAATAAACTATTTCGATAACCCTCTTAGGAGCTGCCTTGTCACAGATGGATTCTATTATTGAGAAGATGTCTGTGACAGGGTTATACTGTATAGCAACAATCAGTCAGCTAAGGACTTTCTAGGGTAAGTGTCCTCCATTTCACCTCAGGCACTTCACTAATAAACTAGTTCTTATTTGACAGAGAGAGGCTGGGAATGGGGCTTATTACATACATAGAGTATGCTATTCTATATATGTGCTTGATTTTATTTTTTTATTTTTATTTTTTTGTTAGAAGTGTATTGAGTCAGTGGAAGTTTCAGGTCCTAAGAATATCTGATAGTTCTGTCAATTAAGTAACTGTATCCGTCTCGGTGCCCCAAACAGTTTGTATGGGGCTGCTGATGGAAATTACATACATCTAGTGTTTGCTATTATTACTTCAAGTAATGACACAGACAGTTCCAGCATGCATAGCTCCCCAAATGACAGGAAAAAAACTTCTTCTGCCACAAGAGAGATGCACAAATCATTTAAAACTCCAAAATGCATGTGTTTGCAATATTTTCTTTCCAGCGCGAAGAGAGGGGGGGGGGCTCTACTGAATAAACACTTAATTAAAACCAATCTCTAGGGTACTGAACTGTTTCCACTGGAAAGCCACCTCTGCTGACTTCTCTTGAGTTGGGGAAATTAATTGAAAACAATTATGTTTTAGAAATGTTAAGCTATTTTGGTTTAATCAGTCACTGTCTAATGATAATGATTTATCATCTTAATTGGCATGTAATCAGGTATTTATATAATATGTACCTCAAGCTGTTTCAATTGTTTAGAGGGTTTTGGGGGTAGCAGGCAGCATACAGAGAATTGTGTTGTTGAGGGAGGCTGGTACTTTACTTGTGGAAATGTCTAATCTTTGCTTTTCAGACAGTGAATGGATTTCCTTTTAATGGAAACTACCCCCCCCCCCATGTGTGTATGTACATGTAATTATTTTAGTTGTCCAGTAAATTAAACTTCACAATATCCAATAAAAGTTGCCGGTTACATAAACGGCAAGAGGGTGGAAAAGTGACCTTTTTTTGTCCCAGCAAAAATATATGAAGAAGTTTTGGTTTGGAAACAAAAATATTGGTATTGGAATTGTCAGTAAATCTTGATCAGTAAATTTTGCTCTTCCAGGTAGGTCTTTTTTTTTTATCCTGACATCTTTAAAGGTTTTAAAAGTACTACAGAATACAAACAAACCAACTCTTCTTTTTGCTTATATTGGTGTAAGGCTCTAGTCCAAGAAAAGCAGCTGAGAATGTGATCAAAGTTAAGTACAGTAGTAAACCAATTGAGCCAGTCAGTGAAAAACAGTGGTACATGACCATATGGTGTACCTGCACCTCTCTGAAGCTACTATCTCTGAAGCTACTATCTCTTAATCAAAACCTCAGCTTTCATTTATTTAAGTAAATCTTTAGCTCTTCTGACTGAATAAAAATTCAGTGTGAACCTAATTAGTGATGTTAAATTCTTGGGAATAAATTTTGGAGAATATTCTCGAGAATGTTCTTGAGAATATTCTCCAATCTAGAATTTTTGAGAATTTTCTCTTGAATTTTCTTTCAAAACTTGTTAAATAGTTTTGAAAGAATTTTACTATTTATAATAATGTATTTCTTTAATAAAACTTCAGGAATCATGAAAGTTTCCAATTGTTAAATAGTTTTGAAATAATTTTACTATTTATAATAATGTCTTTCTTTAATAAAACTTCAAGAATCATGAAAGTTTCCAATTGTTAAAATGAAAATTCGGGAAAGTAAAGAAATAAGACAGAGGTTTAAATTACTAGAACTTTTATTACAAATCTTCTGTTGCAGGATACAAATACTTTTAACTTTCTGGATTGAATACAAGTCTAATCAGAATCTGCAATTTCCAAAACTGACCCATATCTCTATCTTCTTCTTCTTCACACATATCCTCTTCTTCGGCTTCAGCTTCTTTCTCTTCAGCATCATCTATTTCTTCTTCCTCATGTCTCTGGTTGTGTTTCCTTTTTTCTCTTCGGGATTTCAATGGAGCATCATTTGGGTTTTTAAGAAGCTTTCCTTTTTGGGCTATGAATGTCAGCTTGCCTGCCCTTTCTTATTAACTTGTTTCTTTTTGCATTATGAATGATACTGTAAGTACTGAAACTTCTTTCAGTTGTTGCCGTTGTTGGTGGCATATTCAATATGTTGATGGCTGCTTTCCCTAATTTTGATCCATAGCAAATACTTTTCCACCATGATACTGCATCTACTGAGCCAGCTGATTTTGTTACATATGATTTTTCCAAAAAAAACCTTCTTCAGCACAGTACTCTGGAAGCTCTGCAATGACTTTTGCTGAGTGATCCATGCCATACATTCTTGTGACTAATTTATCAATGAATTCAGTTCTTTGTATTTGTTCATTTCTAGTAAGGCACTCACCATTGAATTTTGGATCTAGAATATTTGCAGCATAGTGAATGTCTTTTAGAGCCATATCTTTTCTTTTTTCAAAACTTTTCATCACATCCTTTTTTCCTTGTTTAGTAAGAGGCTACTTCCCAAAAATCCAATCAAAATGATCACTTAATTCCCTGAAACATTTAGGAACTTTGCTCATTTTTGGCTGGTCCGATTCAAGCAGTATAATCCACTTAATAACAGAACTTATCAGTGCATGCAGTTTTTGGACCCATACCCAAAATACATCTTTATCCAGGATTGAATTCCTGGTATGTTTGCTCAGTTTAGTCTGTAAATCTTTATGGATAGCAAGGCATTTAAAGACATTTTTATTTCAATAAACTTTTCAAACAATATAAAATGGAACCCCACCTAGTTTTAACTGGCAATTTATTTGCACAAATTTGCTTTTTCTCTCTTTGAAATGCAATGAAATGAGCTTGTAAAACTTGTGATTTGTTAATTTCCTTCACAGTTTTACAGGTAGTTTCAGTTTCTTGAACAGATTTTAAGTTACTGATGTGTTGTCAGCAAGAGTAAGTCTCAGATCTGACACTAGGTTCTCAAAGTACAAAGGATGCTACACAGATATCTGTCAAACACAAGGGCTACGTCTAGACTACATCCCTTTTTCGTAAAAGGGATGTAAATTA
>CM057845.1:183840224-183860821 GCA_030068395.1 Apalone spinifera | reverse complement strand
TTCCTGCTTCTGATGCACTTAAACATTTTATTATAACTTTTTGAGTTTTTGGCTAGCTATTCTTCAAACTCCTTTTTGGCTCTTATATTTTTACCCTTAATTTGACAAAGTTTATGGTCCTTTCTGCTTTCCTCACTATGATTTGACTTCCACTTTTTAAAAGATATCTTTATCTATCATTGTTTCTTTTACCTGGTGATTAAACCATGGTTGCACTTTTTTGGTTCTCTTACAGTTTTTTTTTTTTTGAATTTGAGGTATACATTTAAGTTGGGCCTCTATTATGGTGTTTTTGTAAAGCTTCCATGCATCTTGCAGAGATTTTACTTTTGTCACTGTACCTTATTAATTTCTGTTTAACTTACTTTGTGTAGTTCCCCTTTCTGAAATTAAATGCCACAGTGTTGGGGTGCTGAGCTGTTTTTCCCACCACAGGGATGTTGAATTTTATTACATTATGTTCACTGTTTCCAAGCAGTCCAGTTATATTTACCCTTGAACCAGATCCTGATCTCCTTCATCATCATTGTCCTTCATGCCCACTGGCATATAGTACAGCTTGCTGTTTCCATAACAAAAGCTTTTTCTAGGTCAGGGTTGTTAGCCCTGAGCCAAAACCCCAATCCTGGAGGACCGGTGTGCATGCTTATTCTGGCTCCTCTCCCCTTGACCTTCCGACTTGGTTGAACCTACCAGAAGCACTAAGCTCCCACTGGCATAGCTCCTGGGATCATAAAAACACAAGCTGCCCCACCCCGACAAGGCACAAGCACTGCACTCCATTTAGGACTAAATCAAGAATAGCCTCTACCCTTGTGGGTTCCAGAACCAGCTGCCCCAAGAAGCAGTCATTTAACGCATAAAGAAATTTTATCTCTGCATCCTGTCCTGAGGTGACGTGTACCCAGTCAGTATAGGGATAATTGAAATCCCCCACTATTATTGAGTTTTTTAATTTGATAGCATTTCATAGTCACTAACACTGTCCTGATCGGGTGGTTGATAACATATCCCTACAGCTATATTCTTATTATTAGAGCATGGAATTACTATCCATAGAGATTCTATGGAACATTTTGGCTCATTTAAGATTTTTACTTCATGTAATTCTGCATTTTCTTTCATGTATAATGCCACTCCCTCACCAGCACAACCTGCTCTGTCCTTCCGATATATTTTGTACCCCGGTATGACTGTGCATCAGTCTTCTGTGTTTCATTTGTGTTTAAAGGCTCATACTTGTTCAAAGAGTATTGATATATGGCTTTTTACCCTCTGTTTATAAAACAGTTTTGGAACTCTTCTTTGTTTTTGCTTTTGAGACTTCCAATTTAACTCAGCTAAATCATTTTATGAGACTACTATAGTCCTATTAGGTAAGATATAAACAGATGCCGCAGTTCTTATAATGATGAAATATGTACTTCTAAGGGAGCTAGTGGGAAAATTTACTTCTCTCGTTGTGCAAATTTTAAATGGTTCATGAAATGTATTATTGACAGTGTAAGCATAGTGGGTGATAAAGAAATCCATAGAACTTTTCTTTTGCTGCTTGCTTTCATTCTGTTGAGACCTTGCACGATGTACCTTCAACTGACCAACCAAAGTCATTCTTTGTGCTAATATATAATCTAGGTTCTTCTGCCAGTTTAAATTGTGTGATATAAACTAGTCTCAATGGAGTTACGCTGGTCTAGAGAGAAGCAAGAGGAGAACAAATTCTATAATTTGTGAATTAAGCGTATTTCTTCATATCATTTCTGTGATACCTTGTTTGGTTTTAAAGAAACCTGAAGGAAAAATTCATGTTTTTTTCCCCTCTAAAAATCTAAAAAATTTCAGATTGAAGAACAGCCACTTTGGGATATCTTAAATGGAGTTTGTGGCCCTGAAGTTGACAATCACTGCTCTAGAATCACTAAAGATATTATTTTGTTCTTTTCCCTAAATAGTTGACTGCCCTCTGAAGTTTCTGCATGATTGACCCTTAGCGTGCTATTTTTGACAGTTTCTGAGAGCAGTTAACCATACTAATTGGGGGTGCATATTTTGTTTTGTTCAAAAAGGTTACTGTCATGTAATGTGTGGGAAAGCTTCCTTGACTTATGATCTAAAGAAAAATAAAACCAGTATGGTGATCTTGTATGGCTATGAAATGAAAACCCACTTAAACCTAAAATACGAGAATGAGAGTATTGGCCTTCTCAAAGCCAGAGGATGAGTTTTCATTAACTAAAAATTGAGAGTGACAAGTGGAGACAGAAGAATAGATAAAATAAAAATAACAAAGTCAACAGATGACAAAAAGGGACAACTGTTTTTAAAAGTGGAGGAAATAAATTTTCCTGCTGAGATGTATTTCTTGAGTTTTGCTCAAGAATTCAGGTCTTTTAGGTCTGAGTAGTATATTGACTGAATGTAGTGCACAATTTTTATTCATAAGCTTATGTCAAAATCCACTTGAGGTAGATGTAGCAAAGTTATCAATTTGGTTGGTTAGGATATGGAGCTCTCTAATGTCTTAGCTAACTTTCAGAATGACATGCCCTAGACCAATATGAGATAAACAGCACAGACCTGACACCTCTCTAACCATAGGCCAACTTCCAGCTTTTCTGGGGAGTGCTCCATTCTCACTTAACTCCTTTCTCTAATGCCTCACTCCCACCCTACTTCTTCCTGCCACTCCTACCCTCCCTCCCCAAGGGTGCCCCATATTCAACTGTTCTCTCCATGTAGTAAGGGGCACAATCAAAAGGGCATATTGTGTGTCTTCGCCCACCCATTGTGCTATGAGCTCCAGGGCCACTGTGCTCTCTCCTACTCATGATACCTGCAGGAGGATGCTTTATACTCCAGCTGCACCTGCCCTGACCCCAGCATGTTCTGCTGCTCTCCCTGGTGGGCAAGGCTGCAGGCATAGAGCAGAAGGGAACTGCTTTTAACACTGGACCTTCCCAGTAGCTGCATGAGAGAGCCTGATGGAGCAGAGGAGGCTTCTGCTCCCTGCTCAGGCTCAACTGCTAGGGTAGGAAGTGGAAGTTGCCTCCCCAGCCAGACTCTCTCTGGCAGCCACCAGAAAGGGCTGCAGAGCAGCACCTCACTGACAGGAAGGGGACGGTCCTGCCCCTTCCACTCCCAGCATGTGGGCTGCCCCAACCCTACTGCCTCCTCCAGTATCTTCTCCCTCTAGTGTCTCCCACCTGTTGCAATCAGCTGCTTAGTGGCATGCTGGAGGCATTGGGGCGGGGGAGGGGGAAGGTGTTGGGGCAGGGAAGAGAAGTCTGCCAATGGGTGCTCAGAACCCACTATTTTTTCCTATGCGTGCTCCCTCCTTGGAGCACCCATAAAGTTGGCACACGTGTCTCTGAATCAATCTGTGTTGGCTTTAATGAGTTAGATTTCACCTATTTGTGTACTGGGTATGCAGTTCAGCTCTTAGACTTCCCTCTACCCAAGGGCATTTTTGTATATAGCCTTGTGAAAAGGCTTTTTCCCCTCTTCCCCCATGAATTACCTTCTTCAATCCCCAATTTAGGGGCTGTAGTCTGAAGTTTTAGCTTATAACAATGAAGGGAAACTTTCTTAATCTAGTTTGAGAGGTAATAATGTTAGTCTGTTCAGCGAAAACAATAAAGAGTCTGACAGCACCTTAAATATTGTGGCAAAGTTCTGGCTATGCCCCCTGGGTCTCGCACTACTAGCGGATATATTAGCCTCAGAGACTCACTGGGGTCCTATACACAAACCCTTTCTCTTTACAGGAGACAGGTCCACAGGTTAGTGAGTCATTTTCATCACAGGATAGTCCATGACTCAGGGTGAAAACCCCTGGATCGTCATGGTCTCCCTTCTTGGGTCAGGCTCTGTGTTGGCATGGCAGAAGGTTTAAGGGAAACCCAGGTCCACCCATTACTGAGGGTTCCAACCCAGGGACCCTCAAGTAACAGCGGCAATCAACGTTATTTTTCCTTCTGACTTGGCAGCTTTTTCCCCTGGGCCACTTCCCCAAACAACTTTTCCAAAATGTCTCCCTCTAGTAACTATTACCCAGCTCGCCACTCACACACAGCTGCTTCTTGTTCCTCCCTTTCTCCTTCTGGTCTATGACTCTTTGTCTTTCCTCTCTGCTTACCTAAGGGAGGCCTTTTAAAGCAACTCCATTGGCTGAAATTGGCTGCAGGTGCTGAGTGACTTGCCTTAGGGAGCAATCTAGTTAATTAACGTCAGGTGTTTTCCTGCCTTCATTTTATTGCAGCAGGCTCTAGTAGTTTAATCTGTAAAGAGAAAACCATTTATACAGTGCCTTGTATACCTGCCTTCCACCAGAGTGTGGCAGGCTGCTGGGTTAGGTCTGTGACAATATTAACAAATTTATTAGGGCATAGTTTTTTGTGAGATACTACTCACTTCCTCTGATGCTCAAAGTGAAAGAAAGGCAGGAATACAGAGAGGGGAGTGTAACATTAGTGTTAATTAAATCAGGGTGGATGTGGCTCTCCTCCAACAGTGATAGGAGAGTGAGAGTACCTCAAGGGGAAACTTTTAGAAGTACCTTTCCACCAATGCCTACAGAAACTTATTTTCTGGTGAGAGGGAGTCTAAAATTAATATTTAAACTGTTATTTGAGGTATATAAAATATGCTTCCTGGTATTTTTTAGAGGAATAATACACCGGGAGAGAGTCCATCTGGCAAGGTATTCCTGTCAATTTTCTTCACTTCAAGATAACTGTATACAGTTGATCTAATGTAAATGTTGCATCTGTTATAAACACTTTTGTGAGAGTCTTTCATAATTAGGCCCTGATTATAGAACCTTGACTATCACTGTCAATAGCATTTATTCATGTAAGTAGTTCCACTGAAGCTGGTGGTACTTCTCATGTAAGCAAGGGTTGAAGAACCAGTGGTGTGTGTCTTGTGTCCAGTATTGCATCACACACTATTTTTTTTCTACTCTTCACCACACTCCATATAGGAATTTTTTCATGTGGAATTTACATCTCTATCATCAGAATAAACTGTAATTATTTATTTTTAAACATAAATTTGGCCCAAACAGTCTCTTAGAACTCTATTAGGGAAAGAGTAGACTTATCCCACTCCCCCACTTTGTAAATCAGCCAGGAAGCAAGGGAGGGGTGGGACAGGTTGCTGTGCTCCACGTGCCTGGCTCAGTGCTCTGGCAGTGGAACAGGAGCAACCCCTGCTCTCTTGTAGCAGTGTGAGGAGAGGGAGCTGGAAGGACCCAGGTCCCAATAAACCCTAATCCTCCTCCACAGGTCCTCTTGCCCCCCAAATGCCAGTCCAGGTTCACTAACTCAAGACAATCAGTTCTTCAGTCAAGTTTTGAATACACATCTACACTTCTGAATACTTATCTACATTATATTCTGAGCCCACTTGCAATAAGGCACTGACACCAGGGAAATCAATTTATTCTGTATTGACTGACATGTAACTGTTTAAGATGAGTCTGGCTTACAGCCTCCTGAATTTTATCCATCGCTAATTTAAAGCATCAGTGAAGATAATCAATATGTCTCCTTCTCATCAATTTCGAATCCTAGGATGCAAATGCAAAGAAGGCTAATAAAGCAAACAGCCTCTAACCGTTGTATCCTTTTTATGAATAGACTGTAAATTAATTTACATGATACGGAACAGTGACCAGTGTCACAATCTATACATACCTTCAAAGTAAGACTACAAGTTTAGATTGAGAATTAATTATTTCAAATGGCAGAATAATGAGTGGTGAGCTATGTAAGGACGAAATATGTAACTTCAGGGATGGAAGAAAAAATAAAATAAAATTTCTAGCAATTATGGCTGGAATTGAAAGTCAATGGGCTTGAGTACCCAATTCTCTTGCTAGCCTTTAAAAATCCCAGCCTAGGATTGCAAATAGATGTTTTGAAATCTAATCCAAACCATTACCATTCTGAAAAGTTTCAAAATATTAGTAATGGTTAAGAAGAATTACATGCCTAACGTCCAACTTTTGGTCCCAGTACATCTCTGAGCAGCCAGGCTATATGGGGGAGCGCCTTCTTGTCAAGCAAAATTATTGCTACTGCAGCCTAAGAGCTAAAAAACACTTTCATACCTCCCACTCTGGGGGTTGAAGTTGAAGAATGATCACAGAGTCTGAATACCAGAAGATCATCTCACCTTGCCCCAATCCCTATTGCACATTGATGTAGTAGGTTCCCTGGAATGCTTCAGCTGGAGCATCAGCAACTGATGGTAGTCTCTGCTTTAATGCCAGGGTCTTTCTTACATCAGAGATACCATATTTTGATGTAGATTTTCATAGCAGTTATAGATTTGACATCATTTTGGGTAATGCTGTTTCCAGTAATGATTTACACAGCTAGTCTGGCTGCTTTTTGAGAGACCTCAGCTGAACTGCCTCACCTGGTGGCCAATCTTTCAGGCTTATTCCTTCACCCAGCTTTGTTTTCAGGTAACCTATTCCCTTCACCTTCCTATGCTAGATGGACTTTTTTAGATCTATGCTACGTTAGCCACCTGAGCCCATAAAGAAGAAAAGAGCTACTAACAAAAGCAACCCACCAAAAAAATTAAAACTAAAATTATTAGAATTTTTCAGGTTTTCCTCATGGTGGAGAAAAGGAATTACTGAAGCATCTCATTAGGAATGAGTCAGGCTATGAACTAGCAATAGTCCAAGATCAACTCTAATGATCACCTGGCATCTTCCAAAAACACTTCTGGCTTCTTCAGGATCTAAAGGAAGACAAAAATACTAATGAGTTAATCCTGCACAGTATCTAATTTCATATTATCATGGTGTTGAGGACCCCTAGTGAGGTAGCAGGACCATACCATACCATGGGCTGCACGCAGATCAAAAAGTCTATGCCACCCAGAACTTGCACTGCAAGTGCAAGATGAAATGATGGGCATAGGAAAACAATACAGTGTTGGCCAGAAAGAATAGCTAGACTCTCCCCTAGTAAAATAGAAGACCAGTAGAAATGAGAAAATAGGTCTGTGCATGCAATCCGTAATACATAACTAAAAGTCAATCTCCTCCATGACTCCAGTGGATATTTAATTCTCTGTTAGCAATACAGGTCTGTAAACACAGTTCCACATCTGCAATCTCTATGAATAAAAGAAATCTTAACATAGCTCTCAGGTTATTAATTCAAAATGAAAGACTGTAGTTTGAAAATACACTAACTGTTCCCTTGAAAACAAGGCTGTGTGTGGAAAATGTTCAATATGTTGTACAGACTCAATAGTTTACAATTTGCAGAATTAGCTATGCCTACTCTTTTTCACATAATTTAACTCTTCTGGGGCTAACATGATGGCAGCAGAGATAAAAATGTTATAATTAATATTTATATCAAATTAGTTGCACTTGTCATAAGCTTCATGATTTTCATAATATTAATACATATTTTTCATAGCTGTAATAATTCATTCAAAATGTGATATTGATGTTAATGACAGCATCCTGTTACAAAGCCTCTATGGCACAGATTAAATACAGCATTTATCTTGTCACTATAGTAATTTTTAAAACATACCATTAAACTGTTTTTAAACTTGAAAGAGTGTTGAGAGGTGACTTTTCCCAAACTGCTAGATCAAAGTCCCCTGCTTACCTTCTTAACAGCAATTCTTTCCTTTCAGGACATCTACCTGTATCATGTTTGTTTTACACAGCAGAAATAATTCCAGATTTCCCTGCCCAATTCTAAAATTGGTGTCCTAGTACAAATAATCCCACTGTTGTGTATTACAGGTTGACCCTCTCTAGTCTGGCACCCTCAGGACCTGACCAGACAGTGAGAGGTGAATAATATCTAACAGCATTACCAACACTTCCATAGTTTACTGGGCTCTGAGAAGACATTTGGGATAAATGAGAGCTAAATAATAGGTCAGAACACTGAGAGCCAGGACTGGTAGCTATAAGTAAAATTTGTGAGACTGTGGGAAAGTTGACCACACACATGGTAAGAGGACATCCAGCTAACTAAAATCATGCTAGACCACAGATTCTGCTGGACTAGAGAGTGCCAAATTAGAGAAGTTTAATCTGTAGTAGCATTAGAGATGGGAGAAGAATTATCTGATATAGCATAGTCAGCCATGCTATCTTTAAAAATACCAAGTAATTGAAACTTCTATTTTATGTGAAAATTATCCACAGTTTTAGCCTCCAGAGACCTTTAAAAATGCTGCCTTTTAAATTGATTCAGGGCCTTATTTCTGATCCAGCAAATTAACATTATTGCCTTTCCTAGGGACACCTATCTGGAAGGGCTAAAAAGACTTCATTATAGTAGGGCCCCATAAAACTGATGGGTGACTTCTGGTAAGCTTTTATCGTTAATAATAGGAATTTCCATTTTCTCTGTAATGCTTTCCTCCTGAGAAAAAAATGTGTTTCTTTAGAGTATGTAGTAACTTGTTACTGTGATAATAACTATCTATAGCCCTTGGAGAGAAAGCAAAGTGCTGGCACGGATCTTTGGGCAGAATGGCTTGCTAGGATTATCAGCCTAAGGCAGGGAGCTATGCTATCTTAAAAAACCAAACTAGGAAAAAGAAAGTCATGACTTTCCTCCCAAGAGGTGATAGTTGGGAACCCAAAACCTTCAGAGAGCACTCCTGAGAGGGGTGGGGTCAAAGGTGCATTTAGCCAGGAAGCTGAGACACTGTTCTTTGACTGCTCCATAGCTATTGATGATGGCATACTGGATCATGATAATGGAATTGCCATTAAATAACATATTTTTACAGTTACACATCCTAAGTATTGTATATGTCATTCATGTGTCATATAGGGATGGGAAATAGTTGAATAGCTTAATGAGAATCAAAGTCTAAGTGAATGGAATTCAAGCCTGACAATATTCCTAGTTCACTTTTTGTTCCTGCATAAACAAGAATCCTGTAAAAATCTGTTCACTTTTTTCTTTCATGTGTGCATGGGAAAGGGCACAGAAAGGGAGAGAAATTTGGATATGTTGGGGAATGATAGATGACTGTGGGAGACATTTCTTATTCTGCATAAAGTTCTGTATCCCTTTAAAGGCCTGAAACAGTCACATTCCTCAAAATGGTTATGTGACACATAGGATACTACCTGCTCTTATGAACAAAAGGATGTTGCAATCTCTGGTCTATGTTGAGGAAAGAGGGAAGGCAGTAGAAATAGTACAGAATCAATAGGTTGGAAAAGGGTTAGAGAATCTCTGGACATTGACTTTGGTTGGGGTTCCATTGTCAGCCTTCAGTTCCTGACTTTGTACTGTCTGTATTGTAGTAGTTCCTGTAGGCCAGAATCCCATTCTATTAGGTACTATACAGGCATGTAACAGATGGTGCTGCCTAAAAGAGATTATGTTCTATACTTCAGACGAAAGACCAAGCGGCTGAGACAGATGGTGGGTTAGGAAAGAATACAAAGAAATGTAGTATTTATTGTGGTCGTCACTCCATAGTTAAAGATGAGGCTAGCTTCCCATTATAAGGAAGAATTTTTTAAAAAACCTCAGCCCACTGTCTTCAGAATACTTGAAATTCCCATGTCACATCTTGTGGAGTTTTTCCTGGAACTGTGGATGTTGGTATGGAACAGATCAATGAGTTTTCCACAATGTATGCATACTAGTGTTGATTGTTACTTTCACATTGCTTGATATCATGTAAATTATGGCTCATTGTGACACTACAAAACAATAAATGCAAGCAGGAGTAAGTCTATCTTTAAAGGTGCAGGTAGTGCACAGGACTTGGTTGTTAAACAAATTATTTTTCTCTATAGATGGTTTTTCCAGAGCAAGTATTTCAGGATGGGGGGCCATATACAAAACAAATGGAAAGTTTCATTATCTTCACTTCATATACTGGGTCATATCTTCAGCTACTTTAAATCTTGTGAACCGCTGCTGTAGTTGATAGAACTATGTTGACCTATGTATAGAAAGGTTCTGCCTTACAATGAGCATTTGCCTATTTCATGCAGACCTACATTTGCTTGTTTTAAAGTAATTGGATGTACTGCACAATTCCACTGAGTCTTAGGTTCATGTTGCAGCCTGCACAGTGGCACAGGATGTCAATTTCTGGTGATCTTGCGTCTATTGCCCAATCAAGAGAGGGGTTTATTTAAAAAAAAAGTCTTGAATTCTAGAATCTAAAAGACTGACTAAGGATTAATCTATTGTTGGGCTGTCACACACACACTTGATTATAAAAAAATTATGATATCCAACAGTTGGTGACTGACCCAGAAATCTTAAAGTAACTTTAAACTGTCCAGTTTATTTTTCTGCTACATCTTCTATCACTGAATAGAAACTTGGACCATGAGTAATTTGATTGGACTCTGAGTATTTGCAGTATAAGGTAATATTCAATGGGAGGCAAGTATGTGGACTTGAATGCTTTTCCCTTAGGATGGATATCAAAAGGAGATCTTTGAATGCCAGGCTCCTAACTTTGCAGAGAGGAGGGAAATTGAATTTTTGGTCAAATCCAGTTTCGCTAAAACAGTCCAATGAATAAAACCATGGGAAGGAATGATTTGATTTAACACCACATTGTTTCAAAGTAGCCAAAATCACTGAGATGCCCAAATGATATAGTTAGTCCATGCTTGATCCTACAATACTATACTAAAAACAGTGCACATGATTAATTATAAAGGTCACTCAGGGTGAAGTTTAATTACCTTTTTGCTATGAACTACTTCTTTTACCAACATTTTAATATTCAAGTTTGTTCTTCCTGCATGCATCAGATGTCTTCTACCATATCTGATAAACATAAAGAGAAACACTCTTGGTTAATGATTCGTGAAAGGAATTAAGGTGAGTGAACCATTAGAGAACACGGAGTATCCCTTCCAGAGACCTTGGGAAAATAAAGTATACATGATAGATGGGTGTGTGGGATTTTGCTTTACCACTCTAACTGTTCAGTCCTTCTGTGGACAGCATACATTATACTAGGACACTACTTCTGTGCTGTATTGTAAATCACTGCCCAACATGTAAATGGTTCTCTCAGTCCCATAAATACTTGTGTGTACAGTAATAGGAGGATCATGTCACAACCCCTATAGTTCAGTTCCTTAACACTTTTTTGGTGTAAAGTCACTCTTGTGGCCTTTATCTCTTCTTCTTCAGAAGCTCTAATGCCTCCAAAATGTAGCTTTGAAATGTGACTGGAAAGAAACCTAGAGATGTGCCTTTTAGGGTCCCATGAAATACCTATTCAGTTTAGCTGAGAAAGAAACTGTTAAATCAGTTAACCTTACCTCACTTTTGTTTCTCTAGGCAACTTGGCAGTCTGTTAAAAATAGTGTCTGGACACAGATATTCTAAAGAGCCTAGATCATTCCATTTCCACAGTCACTCAGCAATAGCAGCCCCCCCCCCCAAACAAACAAACCCACTACCACCTGTACTGGGAATGTCTGGGACTCATAGAGAAGCTATAAGAGGGGGTCTAAAACTAGGCTGGGTTACCACCAAATGTAACACTGCTGCAATATCTCACTATACACCCAGGAGGCAGGAATTCCCCTCAACTACCAGATTGAGGATAGATGGGGAGAGAGTGGATTTGACTCCCTCTATTGCTCCAAGCCCCCAGATCCAGCTCATGATCTCAGCAGCTTATCCTTCTACTGAGGCGGGAAGAAGTCCCTTTCTTTATGTGGGGGTGAAGAGAGACAGAATTGGGATTTAACTACTCTTCAAACTGTGCCAGCTTTACCCATGCTAGCAATAAAAGTAATGGTCAAGAGGGGCTTAAGCAATGAAAATAGGTACATAGGTTCGGTGGCATGTTTATACAGTCTGAGCTCAATACCACTCCACTGCATTTTTGTTGCTATATTCAGTTATGCTTGCATAGGTAAAGTTTACCAGTCTCATGTCAGACTGTAATGTAGATATACCCAGAGTGATGAACTGAGCCAGGCCTGGTCTGGCCTGGCTGCTTCAATACCCCTGCGCCAGCACCCTCTACTACCATTCTCTTGCTACCAACACATGCACTTAATCCTATAGCAAAAGTAGTAACAGTCCTGGTAGACAATTTTATACACAACTGTAACAAACAAACTACTATCACACGTTAGTTGATAAGCTGTATTGTCAAATGCATGTGCATTCTTGGGTTCATTATAAAATGTAGTCATGAGCCCAAATAATGAATATCTGTCAGATTTACTGCCACCAGACTCATACTATAATACAGGAAAAATGTTCAATAGGATACAAGTTTCCAGGAAAGCCATCTCACACATGGTGGTTATATGCACCATAAGGCAGGTTTGCTACCAATGACACAACCCATGTTTTTTTTAAACAACCAGTTAGTGCATTTTAAAAAAATGAAGGCAGTGTGTATGTCCATGAAGGGCAACCTAGGCTAGTGAGTGGGCTGCATGGGTGGCCCTCCTTTATCTCATGGGCCACAAGATTGTCATAATCAAGATGATCTCCCAGCACAAGGAAGTTTTTCTAACTCTGTTTGCATACCTAGAATTCATGGGATTCCAGTTGCTTTGGATGCAGAGGGAGTACACAGCTCTCAGTCAATGTGTGCAATCAGCACACACTTCGATTCATATACCCTTGCTTTGTGTCAACTTGATAATACTGGTAGGGTTAAAAAAATGACACACACAGAAAACAGCAGGATCTGGCAACCAACAGTAAACAATGCCTCCCGGGCCAGACCTAGAATCCCCATGGGCTGCATGCGGCCCACAAGTTGCTCACCAAAGAAGTATGTCAACTGAAGTTATATTTATCAAATCATCTTCTACCTTGTTTTTCAGTACCATTTTGTGCTCCTTATCTCTCCTTGTGAACACATGCATTTCAAATACTAATGAGTAAGAAGATACATCTTAGGTTTGTACGATGGTCAAACATTCAGATACCTTGTGCTTTTCCCTTGAGACATTTGAGCATTAGCCTGTGAAAATAATGCCCTACCTCTTGCTATGATTAAAAAAGCTCATATGTCCTGATGCTGACAATTTTCCTGTCCACATAAGCCACTTATTTTAGGTGTTATGGGATACTTTGGCTGAAAGAACAGAATTGGGGATAGGGATGGAGTATGATACATTCAGTTAACATAACTTCTTAACACTTTTAATAAGTCTAATATGAGTATTGATTAATACTTCAAAGATTAATACTTTAAAAAAAGAACTTAATGTAAAAATGCAAGTCTTAAAGTGAAGCAGTGAAAAACTAAGAAACAATATATTTACAGTTTCCAAAAAGAATCTTTAAAGATCCAGCTGGTCAAATGGAACAGAAGGGTTGCTAAGCCCATTACACAAGAAAATCAAATGTGCCCACAAAGATCTCCCACCAACCAGAAAAGATAGATGTCAGGGACTTTGGTAAAAAAGTATAGAAAGAATATCTGCATGAGGCAGTTAGGCAATAGGATGGTGAAATGTCTGGAGCCAAGGCATGATCTACAAGTTCAGGATTGGATTGGATATGTTGCTTTACTGGGTGGACAAGGAAACATTAGTGAATGGAACATACCGTTGCTAATGATGCTACTTCACATGTACTGTATGAATTACAGATGACTTCAGATTTTGAAGGGAAGTGTGAATACTGGAGTGATCTTATCAGACAGAACTTGTATCCTGCAAGAGAATGAAGGCCAAAGATTATGCAAGTGAACTGTTGGTTAGGAAACTGATGTAAGATAACTTTACTTTTGTGGAACATTGAAAGTGAGGGTATGTATTTTGAATGGGGACCCCCATCGCAGTAAAAGGGGCTCCAATCTTCAATGGGAGAAGCTAGTTAGAGAGGAGGGCATAATTTAAAGTTATGGTGAAAAGAGGGAACAAATAAGCACTGATTTAGCACAAATGTAGAAAAAGAATGATCAAGGCACAGAGATTTGAAGAGAAGAATTGCCTATAAATCAATGCTAGAAGCCTCAATAATAAACAAGAGGTATTGGATTTGCTAATTTAACATAAATTTGAAATACCATGGGAAAAGTCACATGAATAGAATGTTATTAGCAATGACTGTTAAACTTTGCAATGATAGTACTTTGTAGATTGTACAAAGATTTAGGGAATAGTAAATAATAAAGATGGAACATTGATACCAAGCAAACTGGATAGCTTGGTAAACTGAGCTCAAGCAAACAGTGTTTTGATATGTCCAAATTCTAGGAAGAAAAAGCATAGTCCATTTTACAGGATGCAGGAATTTATCCTGGGAAGCAGTGACTCTGAAAGAGACTTGAGTGTAGGGTCATGATCAGAAAAAGCAAATGCTCCAAAATAACTAAGCAGCTGAAAAGGAACTAGGAATTTTGAATGAGACAACAAATATCATTCTAGGAAGTTCTATGTAAGGCAAAAGAAATAACTGTCCCTCTCTACTTGACCATGGGTAGGCCTTAGCTTCAGTATTATGTCCAGTTTTGGCATGCCACACTTTAAGAAATGTGTGGTCAAATTGAGGAGAGTCTAGAAGACAGCAGTAAAAATAATAAAGTTTTAAAATCCTGGTCGATGAGGAAAGGTTTAAAGGAATAAACTGTATGTTGATTCCTCAGAAAGGAAGATGGGAGTGGGAGGGAACCTGATAAGTCTTCATATCTGTTAAGGGCTATTTATAAAGAAGACGATGATCAATTGTTCTTAGAGTATCCTGAAAGTAGGACAGGAAGGCATCTGCTTAACTTGCAGCAAGAGGAAATTTAGGTTATATATTGGCAACCCCTTTTTCAGTCTAAGGGTTTCTATAATATACTTCCAAGGAAGACTGTGAAATCCTAATAATTCAAAGTTTTAAAAACATGTTAGATGATCCCTGCCAGGTGTATGGTTACATTTACTTGTTTATACCTCAGAGGTATAAGACCTCTCCAGGTCCCTTTTAGCCCTGAATTATTATTTCAGTTATTCTCTAGTCCCTGGATTTACAGTCCAAAATGACAATGCATAACACACAGATAGACAGACACACTGATGAAATACCAGAAACAACAGTGTCTCAGGCAATTCTTAACCAATCAGTCACATTGATCACAACTTATAGCTAAAAGAGCATAGCCTCTTGAAAATTATCCATCCAATTTAGAATAAATTTTACGTTTCTTGAAGTTTTTATATATCACATACCTTGATAATGTCTAATTATCCCTACTTATTAAAAGTTGCATTCTACTTCCAGTTTGCACATTTCTAACCTCAGCTTTCAGCCTTTTTTCAATATCACTTCTTCTGCTAAGTGGCCCCATAATATTCGATGTCTTCTTTCAGTGTGTTTATGCAACATGATCAAGTTGTCTCTTAGATTTCTTTGATAAGACAAGCAGATTGGAAAATAGTGAAATGTTCAAAGAAGAGCTACAAAAATGATGACTTACTATGAGAAATTTAAGTCAATGTCCCTTGTTTGAATGTGTGCAACAGAACCAGACACTGTAGTCCATCGGACTTATGTAAAGGTAATATCTCGTTCCTACTCTTAATTGTCTTTCCTTTGTTTATACACTGAAGGATCATATTAGAACATCACACTAAGAATTCCTATTGAATTCACAATTAGAGGGTGGGCATTAATGACACTGAGCTTAAATTCCCTTAGACAGGTTTTCTGCTCCATTTCATCATTTTTAATTTGATGAAAATATGAGCAGATGACCTGGCCTTAGAGTATTTTTTACCTGTAACTTTTGATTGTTTATCATGCATTTATTAAGCTCCGTAGTAAAGCTATCAAATAATATTTCACTGCATGGATAATTGTCAACATAGTCTTTCCAGACATTATATAGTCTGGCATAAATGTAGGTTGATATAAATGAGGAGAACTGATTTCAAGAATTCCTAATGTAGATAAATATTAGTAATATACTTTACGATGCAAGTAGAAGAAGCATTATATTTGTCTCCTAATATAAATTTTCCATAAATGTACTATGAATCTCTTGACCAGATACTAAACTGAGGTAGCCAATATCATTCAAAAGACTCAGCTGCAACCCTGAGGCTTCTGAATGTGCCAAGAGCTGAATGAATGCTGCACCCAACATAAATAGCAATAATTTGGGATTTAACCACGTCAATTGCCTTAGGAAAATGATTACATTAGTTCCAAATACTGGCTGCCCTCATAACAGAAAATGTCATTGGCGTCTTTTCAAAAATAAATGTAGTAGTAATTTAAAAGAAATCTTAGTTAAGTAAGAAACAGTATTAAATGTGGCCAAATTCTAGCATTTGTTTTTATAATCTGGTTTGTCAAGGTTTAAATTTATGTATCTTGTGGTTTTTTGCTCAAAACAAACTGAAACAATAAGTAGATGGCCCAGCATGCCATATTTCTGCTATTATGCAAGAATATAATCCTGTTAACTCACTTTAAATCTAAAATTGATGGAACTTTTTATTTTAAAAAGACATTCTAATTTTTGGATAGATGGTTTACTGATTTTTTTTTTTAGAAATAAATCAGTTCCTTTTTTATAGGTTCACAGTGAATTAATTCACATTAATCTTTATCACTTACTTATCACATTTCTTCATTAAAGTGTTGCATAAACTTTAACAAATTAATTCTCACCTCACCAGGGTGAGGTAAGTAAATTCTAGCCTTCCCACTTCTCAGATGGAGAAACTGAAGTAGAGGATATATAATTTGCACTTTCTAAAAAAGGCTAGTCTAGTAGTCTGTGAGCTGGGAACTCCTGACTTTCAAACTAGGCTATAGTCCTGCAAATAATTACTCATCTACTTAACTTTAGGAATCTATTTGAAGTCAATGGAGTAGATTGAACAATTACACGTGCTTAAAAGTAAGTAAAGGATTGGGGCCTTAGCTTTTTACACTACGGTTACATCTACATTGCATATACTTGTGCAAGAAGATATGCAAATGAGGCATGGTAATGAATTTAGTCGTGCCTTGTTTGCATACCTAATGAGCCGCCATTTTGTGCAAGGGGCTTTTGCTCAAGAAGGAGTAGTCTACACTGCTCCTTCTTGCGCAAAAGCCCCTTGCGCAAAATGGCGGCTCATTAGGTATACAAATGAGGTGCAGAGATATTCATCACCACACCTCATTTGCATATCTTCTTGTGCAAGAATGCGCAATGTAGACATAGCCTGTCACTTTATATGGCTTTAGCAATATGCTTAAGCTGTCTGAGTCTTAGTCCCCATGGTCTTACACTTGTGAAAATTCAATATAAATACATAACCAAATCAAACTGTTCCTGACAATTTCTCTAGTCCAGTACCTATGAAAAATATGATACTGCAAGGTCCTACTCAAATAGTGTTTTAGAGAATGTGTTACAAGATTTCTTATCTATGATACTAATAGGGAAGGCAGATGGCCTTGTGGTTAAGAAACTAGACCTAGATTCTGCTCCTGGATCTGTCACAGGCTATCTCTGCAACCCTGAAAAATGTACTTAATCTCTGTGTAAATCAGTCCTCTATCTGTAAATGCTTCCCTACCTCTCAGGGATCTTATGAAGACAAACTATTTTAAGTTAGACATTCAGTTATCTAGTACTCCAGTGATGGTGAGTGGGCAAAGAAATAAATAATGTGACACAGAGTGGTGGAAAGCAGGTATATAAATGTAATATAGTTAAAGTAATTTTCCATATGAGCTGAAAAGAAGTTTCCTCCCAGTTAATTAGATACCTAAGATCAATGAAGTGCTGCCTATGACTTTTTTTTTATTAAAAAAAACCCACCTCTTCTGATGAGAGGGAGAGAAGAAATGAAACACAAGCTGCAGCATGGCAAAAAGGCTTCTCCAGTCTGGAAGGCTGCTCTTTTCCATAAATGAGAAGCAACCTAGTTAACTTCTGTTTAGGGAAGAACTAGCACCCAGAAACCAGCATGCTAAGTCAACAACCCAAGAGGGAAGAAAAAGAATATTTCTTTTTGTGTCATGAGTTGGCTTTTTACTGTTTGGCTGAAGAGTGCAAGCTGGGCCTGCTCTAGGGCCCTCTTTGTAAATGTATAAAATAAACCAAAGTGAGGAATAAAAAGAGCCCTTCAGAGTGAGAATGATTTACTCCAACCCAACACCACCAGAGGGAGAAATGGTTTAGGTCAAGAATGTGAGGCAAGTGCCTTGTCATGGTCAATAAGATCTTTGTGTGTGTGTGTCTATCTTTTTCATCCCAAACAAGCTAACCATTTATTTTAAATATAAACTACAACTATAGCAATCTGAAGTTGGTTCAATCAGTGCAATGTTTTCCAAAACGTGGATTGATAGTCAGATTTGAGGTATAGACATCCATCTTCAAGCATCTCTGAAAGACAATTGTCTTTGAGGTAAAATTTGTCAGTTGCAAAGTGTTGAATAGCATTGCTAAACAAGAGTCTAGGCTGGGGTGGGGAACGGAAGGTCCGGAGTAGATGTGGCCCCTGGGTTGCCTGTCTCTGGCCCCTGAGTCTTAGGGCCTTCCCCAGCATTGGGGAGCCTGCATTGGCACTCCAGCTCTTCGATACTTCCCTGCATTCCCCAGCCCCCAACTGATTTTTCTGTGGGTCAGCAGCTCCCAACCCAAAAAAGGTTCCCCACCCCTGATCTAGGCCAAGACATGTGGCACATTATGTATAGTTACAAAAAACATTTAGATATGTGGAATATCTATAAATGGAATTTGGCCATGATGCGATGTCGACACCCTCAGTTGCAGGAAAAGTGCTTGTGAATATTTAATGGCTCCACTTAGTGGTTTGTAAACAAATTTGGATTAGAAGTGGTAGCATATTGGTCCCATGTGATTTTTCTGGCTTTCTGCACTGTCTCTGGGTTTCAGACAGATTCAGAGGTAACTGTTTGAGTTCACAGTTATTTATATTTGTGCTTATAAATGCAAAGTTATCTGTAATTAAAGCTGAATGGGACACAGTGATTTCCATGTAGTTTTTCTGAAGGTTGGAGTCCAGCAGCCAGGCATATGCATCAAGGATAAAAATGGCAAATCTGAAAAATCATATTGCTTTGCCATACTCATTGGGAAGGAGACAAGCAGGGGATAGAAACAGGACAAATTATTGCACATCTTGTGAAGAACATATAATGGAGAAATAGCTGTCTCCCAAATTCTAAAAGAGGGTGTGAGAGTGCAAAGATGCACATTACAATATATTCATTTTTAAATGAGATGCAAATTTGAACTCTATTTCAATAATACCATTTTAGTATCTTCAGACATTGCAGGGTATGTCCTGCTCACAAAACATGACTTGAGTGGTTGAATGTTCAAACAGTTTTTTTTTTCTCTTCTTTTGTGCCAGGGAAATATATTAATGAACCCATAGAACATATATCCTGTCCAATTTTAATGCTATATTTAATCTAAATGGTTGTGGAAGAATTCTGAGGCCAGAGATATCCATGATATGGAATAGGTGTGTAATAGTGGAGTCGATTAACTGATTAGCAAAAGCTTATAGGTTAATGCTATAGACTACACGCATTTCTCTCTTTTCCCCTTCCTCCCCCTCTTCCCCACACCAGTAAATTTTTAGAAGGCTGGCCAGCAGCCCAGCTCACTCCTGGCTTGCAATGGGTCTGGGACCTACCCTGCTGCAGCTCTGCATTTAAACTGTATTAGGAGCCACATGGGCAGGCAGCCCGGCTCAGTCCTGGCTCATGCTGGGTCCAGGAGCTCAGGTGTTCCCTAGACAGGGGCTGCTGGCACCCTGTGATGCTGTCTCTTTATCAGAGGCAGCAGCACTGGATGACAGGCAGCCAATCCACAAGGGGAGCTAGTTTTTAAACTGGCTACCCTCGCAGACCAGATTCCACCTGGCATTCCGCACTCTTGCCTCTGATACAGAGGCAGCAGTGCGGAGTGGCAGAGGGCTTTTCAGGAATGAGGCCAGAGTGCACTGACTGCCAGCCCCTCACCCAGGCACTATAGATTAGTTGACGAACCGATAAGAATTCATGAGGTTAATTGACTATTTAATTAACTGATATTTAACATCCCTAATATTGAACAAAATGAAGCTGGCTCAATCCCATGGTCACAGAGACCTACCTGTCTGCTAAGAGAAGAAAAATTCTTCAATGGACTACTTTATAATTTTTCTACTCTTCATGTTTAAGAGGGCTGACTGCACATTTCATCTGCATCCAAAAACAAGAGATTCCCTGAGCATGAGATCCATGCAATTGAGCCAAGTCCTCTCAGCTGCTTCAGGAATCTAGAAGAACTTGAAAGAGTCAAAGTAGTTTATGTTCCTGCTAAACCATTCCAAACCAGAACTGGCAACAAGGGTGAGGAGTCAAGGTCCACTGGGTCAAATATCCCTTCCCCCTATCAATTAGAATGCAGCCCCCTTGTCACAACCACCTCTTTATTTGAAAGGTAATTGTTGGAAATCTGCTCTGGGCTCTACCTCCCTATAGATGTTGATTCAAGGCATGTTGATATTTCTGGGTGGGGGTGAAGGTGGTAGGAAGACAGACCTCACCATATCCTATTCTCTGTGGCTACGTCTACACAGGCATGATTTTCCGGAAATGCTTAAAATGGAACAGTTT
>CM057845.1:183806542-183840124 GCA_030068395.1 Apalone spinifera | reverse complement strand
ATTCCGGAAAAGCGGCTGATTTTCCGGAATAAGTGGGCCTGTATAGACACAGCCTGTAGGTATAAGGAGCTCATTTTCATTATCTCCCTCCCAATAATGGTTCTACATGGGATAATAATGATTTCCCTGTAGTCTTGGTTGTGAGCTGGGCTCACCTGCTCCAAGATCCATCTGTAAGATAAGCAACCATCATAAACAACTGCCTGGGATTCTTCCTCCATTGTGAAAGCACAAGCAAGAGATTCACATATAAGTCTATGACCACCTTTCTTATCCAGAAGCTATCTATATGGATATAAGTGAAAGCACAGTATACCATAAAAATCTGTTGATTTGTTTCCAAAATGAAAGGAACTTTAGAGATAATGTAAGCTACCACTTCAGCCAAGATGGGACTCAGTTACCAAACTTAGGATTTGTAAGAAGACACACAGAAAAATTAATCAGAATTAACTAAAGTTGAGTTGAGGATACATTAAACATTTGTGGATACTCTCTCATTCTGAATGAAAGTAACTTTCATTTGGCTTAGCTTAATTCAGTTCTGAAACAAATTAAACAAATTATGTCTACTTTAATTTTGAATGTGTCCCCTCTCATTCAATGAATACACTTTTAATTCACATCTTTAGTTTAAATTGGATTAACTTTCAGAAGCGTGCCACTGTGGACAAACCCTGAAGCACATTATGGTCCCAATATATAACACATCCAAGCCATGTTCTATAAGTAGTCCAAAGCCTGATATGAATCAAAAGGTTTTAAAATACACACAGAAACCATTTGTTTATTCAGTTCTACATAATTATAGCATCTAAGCAACTCTCAAAGGAACTTCTAGCTGCTGACATTCACTTGAGCCATGTATCATCTACTGCTAACCCCGCAAAAAAAATGGAATATTTTTCCCTGAGAAAGGTGTATCATTGCACTTTCTTTGCTTTTAAATTGATTTGAGTATAATGTGAATGCTGTGGGAAAGAACGGGAAGTGCTTTTACTAATTTCTAATGTAGGGCAGGAATTCCTCTCTCTTCTCCCCACCTTCTGCTCCTGAGGACTGGAATTTTTCATGACCAACTATTTTTGTATCCACCGTCTGTTAAATGGAGCAGGCCCATCTCACCGCAGTCTGAACTTATTACTTTGGCTGGATGACTTTAATTACCCAAGCTTAAATAAAATCAATTGCTGACCAAATATTTATAACTGCAAGAGAAAAGGGAAGTGGATATCAGAGAGAAAAGGTGATTGATTTGAGCTCTTGACACCTTCTCCTGACAAAGCAAGTGAGTTGTTATCTTAGCTTTGGTGTCTCTTGGCTGCATTCATGAAATTGGAAGTCTATTGACAGAGAACAGTTAAGGATTTGTTCATGCTGTAACTGGCTGTCTATTCGGTCAGACAGGAAACTTTTTTTTAATAAGATTTTCTTTTTTCTGGCAGTGATGGAGGAGGATGATTCATTGCTAAAAAAGAGACTCCCTCCCTCTCTTAATTACCTCTAAGAACATCTGCAGCAAAGGTGCGCAGATCAGGAGTGCTTGAACAATATGTGTAGTGGGGATGCTGAGAGCTACTGAACCAAACTGTAAAGCCTGAACATAATAGGAACTATTAAGCCAGTTGGTGCAGTAGAACTCCACCCTCCCTCCCCCCAACTCCCAGTTCCAACACTTATGACAGGGAGGGAGATGGAGGAATGAAGTGGCAGAAAGTCAAAATTAATCAACTTAAAACCATTACACTGAAGAGATATGTGCAATAATTAACAGTAACCCTAGAAGTCAGTGGACACTGACCCTTATCATGTACAAAGTTATGTGCCTCTTGCACCTAGGTGATGTTTCTAAGGGCCAGAAATAAAATTTGAGTCCCAAATCCTTACTATGTCTGTCACACAGTTAATACAAACTCCACCTAGTAGTAATGATCTTTGTAAATAGTTCTCTGCAGGAAAATTGCCCATTCAATCTGATGTTGAAAGCCAAAATAAATCCGTGTCAAGCAGCTAGATAGGTAGTTTGAGAGAGGAGCTCAAGTGAATGAACATACCACTTCCTTCCCACCGGGGAGCCTCTGCAAATATTTTCTAATGCTGCAACTGGGATTAACCACCATGTCCCTCAAAAGACAGAGAGGGAAATGTCAAAATTAGACTATAGCATAGCTTCTCTTTGGAGAGGGGGTAAATGTACAAACTTGCCTACTCATTTACTTACTGAAAATCATGAAGCAAATGCCTTCATTTTCCAATGAGGGCTCCATATAACTCCTTGCCCTTTTTTACTTGATTTTTAGACACTATCAAGAATCATAAAAGAAACTTTCAAAGGGTGGGTGAAGTAACAAATGGAGGATATCAAGCAAAACAAAATTCAGTTTCAGTTTGAAGCAGACCAAGTTTTCAGTTCAGTCACTGAACTGAAAATTTAATTATTTGCTCAGTTTAAGTAAATATCACGTGATGTTGAAAGTGCCAGGCATGTAATAGTTCTGTGTGAAGGTGCCACACAATCAGACTATCCCACTCAATAGTTTCGGTTTTAAAAACAAAAATACACTTCATTCAGACTCTGGATTCCATTCATAATGCTGTTAACAGGAGAGTTCTTCCCGCTGACACAACTGTGGGAGGAAAATATCCTAATGTCCCCAGAATGTAGCTGACTGGCTACATAAAATTGGAGTACACTTTCCGAAATGTCTTGAATAAGAAGCCTGTATACTACAGGACCAAGTCACAGTGCCAAACCTAAAAAAACCCAAATGATGTGACCTAGACCTGTCGGTGCATTGTTGTGCCATTTAACAATTAGTAGGCCAGATCCCTAGCTGTTTCTGGCATTGGGGGATCAAAGAGGAGCTGATTGCCTCTTGCTGACCTGGGGTCTGCCTCTACACATCACCATTGCTTAGATGAGAGCAATTTAGGGCTTTTCTACCCAAGGATGTTAGGAAAATCAAGATGAGCAAGCTGGAGGCTTGATGCTAAAACACATATGACCCACCTTTGTGGATTCAGAAGAAAAGTGGCCTTAGGTCTTTGTAGTTTAATGCAAAAATGTCCATTGGCTTCAATAGGTGTTGGAGCAGTTCCAGAAGGGAGGATTTTTTTTTTTGGAGGGGAGGGAGGGAGTTGTAACTTTAGCAGAAGAGCCAACAGCCTGTGCAGGCCCCTGGGCAAGATATGCGGAGGGGACGGCTTCATGCTCCTGGAAGTGGTGGGGCCTCAGGCAGAAGGGGCAGGGTCAGAGGCAGCCATCCCTCTGCAAAGCTGGGAGCATGGCACATTCCCCCAGCCCTGAAAGTTACATGGAGACTGCAGTGCAGTGCTCCAGCAGTGATTTAAAGATCTTATTGTGGCAGCCAGGAGCCCTGGACCTGACTTGTTGGGCCCTGGGACAACTGCTTCCTTTGCTCCCTAGTCAGCAGGTCTATAACTTAGTAGCAGTGATTTCACACAGATAGGATGCTAAGTGCCTCACCTTACAGCCAAAACAATATGATCCCTCCTTCAAAGATGTTTGTCATCTTAGTGAAAATAATAGAATGAAAAAGAACCTTAAGATAAGTTTGGGATGTGAAAAGAGGTGTCAAAATAATGCATTCATAGGCCTATCCATAGTATTTGTCCATTACTGGATGGGAATGGCTGAATTGTTAATAATACATAGACACAGAACTCTTCACTAAGTATATTGGGCAAAAAGCCAGATGATGTAGTCATCAGATGATGAAAATTGTTTTCTTTTGTATTTTGATAGTTATGTAGAAGGATAATGAATTGAAGTGCCTGAAGTAATACAATTTTAAAATCTGTAGCTCTGGATAACTTGTAGCTGAGAGTCTTTAAAAGGGTTGGCTGAGTGGTCACTGAACCATTCTTTGTTTTTTGTTTGGTGGTGGTGGTTGTTTTTTAAATAACTCTTGGAACAGTGCAGAAGTTTCATACTGGAAGAAAACTCATCTTGCACCAAAACTTTAAGGGTAAACATAAGGACCCAAGTAACTATAGCCCCATCAATCATTGGACTTGTTTGATCAAGAATGAATAAGTTATAGAATATCAGTCAACATGAGTTAATTAAGAGCCGATTATGCTTTCATATCTTTCTGTTAAATGGTAAATTTTATTAAAGGTGAAGATATTAATGTAATATAGCAAGGCAAATGAGAGATGTTTGATGTGGTCACATGCAAGTATCTGTAGATCCTGACGCATATTTGCTAAAATTTAGCAATCTTTGATAATCTACAAAAGTTGATTCAGGGAAGCTGATGGCTTTCAGTTCTACAAACTCATAAAGAGGTAATATTTCAGAAGGGACAGAAGGGGCAGACACAGCTCCTCTCAACTTTGATAAAAGCAAATGAGTGCTTTTTCCTATGCCAATGTGTTAATGACGTCCACACATGGAGTGATTCGACAGGAAAGGAAGGGTACAGTGGCTTCAAATCTGCCAGAGACTAATTGTATCCTGTAGTATTTCTTTGCAGTGATCAAGCTAATAGGGGAGGAGGGAGGTGACTACTCCTCTTACCAGCCTATAGGTGTATGTGTGGCATACCTTTTTATATAGGGTTGGAGAGTGAGCTTGCCCCACATTCACTCAATGGTGGCAATCCCTGTCCTGAGGGAGTGAACCAAGCTCTCTGCTCTAGGAGTTAACCTGGAACTCAGGTTCCGATGCCACTGTGACCCCTTTTGTCAGGTTTGAACACCATTCACTGGATTTTGGCCCAGGAGCCGCTCTGTTGTCATGGAGTGTTGCTGAGTCAAACCTGAGAGGTGCTGCTACCCCATGTGTTGAGCTGTAATGCCCACTGTAGGAAGCCAGGCTCAGCCTTACAGTATAGAAGCCATTTCTGCCAGGTCTGTGCAAGGTAGGCTTGCTCTCTAACCCCCCTTACCAATGATCCATTGCTTCCCTTAGTTGTAAAATCTGGCTCACCCCATGTTCTATCACGGATAGCTCTGTCAATTAAATAAAATATTTACAGTGGTTGGGGTTTATTAACTATTATTTCATGCAAGCAAAAGTTTTCCTCAGTTGGAGTCTTGTGTCCGATTCTTCGCACCTCCAATTTTTCCACATCTAACTTGAAATGTGAAGGTACAGAGAAGAGCAACAAAAATGATTAAAGGTCTAGAAAACAGGACCTATGAGGGACGACTGAAGTAAAGAGAAGACCGAGGAGGGACATGCTAGCAGTTTTCAAGTATCTAAAAGGGTGTCACAAGGAGGAAGGAGAGAAGTTGTTCTCCTTGCCCTCTGAGGATAGGACAAGAAGCAACGGGCTTAAATTGCAGCAAGGGAGGTTTAGGTTGGCCATTAGGAAAAACTTCCTAAATGTTAGGGTGGTTAAACGCTGGAATAAATTGCCTAGGGAGGCTGTGGAATCACCATCACTGGAAATATTTAAAAGCAGGTTAGATAGACATCTATTGGGGATGATCTAGACTGTGCTTGGTCCTTCTGTGAGGGCAGGGAACTGGACTTCAGATCTCTTGAGGTACTTTCCAGTTCTAATATTCTATGAAAAGGAAATAGTCAGAATTTTGAAAACTATCCTTCCTCTAACTACAGTGTTTTGTTCATTTGCACTTATTCATTTTCGTATTTTTACTGTATTAATTTCACTGAACCATATTAGTTAGTCTTTTAAATAAGAGAGAACTTGACAATAGCAATACTTTGAAAACTTTTGCTTGCATGAAATAATGGCTAATAAACCCCAACCACTTTAAATATTACTTAAAGAAAATGGCAGGCTGCAGCGTTGAACGAGCCTTGAACAAAGGAAAGACTCCCTCAATTGTCAAATGGATTCTTCCTTCTGATAGAATGGGACCAGACCATGCTGATTTTTAAAACCATTTTAAAATAAATATTTAATTTTTATTCTCAGCATCTGGATTATCTGATCCAGTCTTTAATGTTTTGAAGTACAGCACAAGGTCTGGAACACTTTTTTTCAATCTCTGATTTAAAATTAAGTTTTTTTTTCTTTTCTTCTAGGCACTTCATATATAATGAAGCTGTTCTTAAAAGCTGCATGAAACTGAGGTCAAACATATGTCAGTCAGAACAATTTGGAATAAATGGCATTGTCCTTTATTTTGTCATCTTTCTAATCCAACCCATACAGAGAAAAATGTGGAATATTAAAAAGTGAGAGAACTTTTTGTTCTTGTTGGGGGAGAAAAAACCTGCTAAATCTGCTCAGTTTTTCTTCCTGTCTCTCTCCAGGCTGTCTGCACCACAGTAGTGTATCAGCCAGATGAGGTCTCTTGAACATAATATGAGACATGCTGTGTTGTAATGTGTGTGCTGCTTCAGCAGAGTATAAATCCACCATAAGCCTCTGGAATCATCTTCAAGACCTGAATTCAGATCCCCCCTAGTGGCAGAAAAGAACATTGCTTCTAAACTGACCCTTGTCACCAATCGTTTCTAAGGTGATATAAAACTTGTGAACTGTTTTGAGAGAGTTTCCATAAATATGATTGCAGACAGTAATCAAACTCACCCAAAGGGCTAGCAACTTTGTGTGACCAGAGAAGTGGGTCCAATTCAGACTTAGTATGAGCAGGTGCAGCAATATGAAATCCAGTGATGCTATGGCTACTTCTTCCAGGGCTGAATTTGACCCAATGTACTTGTGTATTAGATATTCAGAAATGTACAATAATTTGCAGAGCAGAACTTAATAGGAATAGTTTCATGAATTTGAACTAGATTTTTTTCAAGCTATTCTGTCAGTTAATTGATTAACATGGAACATTGTTTGTGACAAAGGCTGGCATTTTCAAAGCAGCCTAAGGGAATGAGGACTAGCCATCACCTCCCCCTCAAATACATACACTTTTGAACTAAAATAACCAAATTCTCACTTTTTTCTTGTCTGTGCAAGGCTGTGTATGGATACACTTATGCTTTAAGTGGGACTTAAGCAAAATCAAATCTGAATATATTTATTCTTCAGTAAATATCCCCACTGAATCATATCAAAAGAACCAATGGTGTGAATTAAAATTGGTTTTAGTTATTTGGTGTGTGGGGTGGAGGGTAGGTCTACTGAATGCTCTTATAATCTTTTTAAAATCCCAATCTACTTCACCTGCTTACTCTTTACTAAGAAATAAGAATAACCTTATTATCAAATATAGTATCCACATCATACCTGACACTTACAAAATATTGCACCAATGTTAACTTCCTAACAACCTAACTCTATGTGTAAGGTGGAGATGTCGGTATACTGAAAGTCTGGTCCCTCATTACTCTCAGGCAAATCTCCCACTGACTTTTGTAGGAGGAGTTTGTCTATTGATTCCATTGAAGTCAGGGTTTCATCTAAGATATTGAGTAACAAAACAAGTTTCTGACAGAGTAGGGTTATTATGAAGGGGCATCAGATACCGTATGGATATTAAAAAAAAAACAAAGCCTAAAACTCATGTCAGATTTTGTGTTCCAGATTTAGTAAGGTACTTATGGATATAATTTGTCCATTTAAATCTATGTTACATGCATACTTGAGATATATGCTGATCAAGGCCTATATTCTGAAGAAAATATTTCACAGAAAATTAGTTTTTGACTAATGTCCATTTATCTCTGAAAGTGACATCTGTGTTAGTCTTTCATTGCTCTTTCCCAATAACCATTTATTCTTTGCTTACACCGGTCAATGAATTTCAGTTATTTTTTCAGGGTTTTTTTTTTTAATATACTATGGGAAGAAAAAGCTTACAATTTTGAGAGATGATTTGTTTTGAGCTATGTATAGTCTGCGCACTTTTGTTCAGAGTATTAGGTGTTTGTGCATACTTATAATAAGAACAGCAGAAAAGCATCCACAAGGTCAAGTTTTAAAATCCAGACAATTTTGAAGCTCTCAAGATTTCTCCAAGAGTGAGGTTCAGCAGCTGTCTCTGCTTCTCCCTTTCTCCCAGACAGGGATCTGTCACTGGGGCAGTGCCTCCACTATTGATCATGAATCCTGTTTGTTCCAGTGTTGTGTTTGTAAAAAGAAAGCAAGTGTGTGTCAACAGGACAGATTTTACCCACTGAAAATGAGAGGGAGAGGGAGTGAGAGAGAGAGATCTTTCATCTTGTCAATGCCTCTTCATCAAAATTCTAATCACATTGCCTTCATTTCAAACCCCTCCATTCTCTTCTGCTTTTATTCTTCCTTCCCTTCCTCCTCTTGTCCAGATTCATCTATCTCTACTGCTCAAAACAAAACTTTCCCCCTTGCATTGCCAATCAGCTCTCTTCTTTCAAGAAACGTTACACAGTTGCTGTTGTAAGAAACAGCTTGTTGCTCCCTGTAACAAGAAAGAAGACTGGCATTTGAAGCCAATTGGCATTTTTAAGATAAAGCCAGGCAAAGCGACACTTTCAAATGGAGGTTGCTTTTGTTCCAGGTTCATATATCAAAGTTATATAGGCATGTTCTTGCAAATCTGCATACTTGCTGACCATTTTTTTTCATTGTCTGAAACTCAGTTGCTGTGCAGTGCAGTGCACATCTTCTGTAACATTCATGCTAAAACTATAACCATTGACTAGTCTTGAAATGAGACAGAATTAGCATATGAAATAAAGACAACATATACTGTTCATATCTTAGATCATATAAATATCTGTAGATGACTGAAAAACATTGGGTTTTAAAAAGTGTTTATAAATACATGTAAGGAAAAAGCTGGCATTCCTACGTTGTGACACCTCAGAATTTTCTTTATGCTGTAAAGTTGTATGCTGCTAAAATGCTAGGTGGCTACAGGACAATACTCTTCCACTAAGGCTCTCCTGTTTCAATGAAAGATTAAAGCAGCAGTGAAGAACCCCTGAGGGCAGTATTTAAATACTGTTTTCTTTAACCCTTTTACTGCTGGTAAATGACTGTCCCCATTGTGCCGCCATCGTTTACACATGTATCACTGAAACTGAGCAAATGTTGGGACTAACTATTACTGTCATAAGCATGTCATCTATAAAATGTCTGGAATGTATGGCAGTACTGTCAGTGATTGTGTTGGATTGTATGGCAGGTGAAAACTGATTAACAGAAAATGTGAAAGTTATAAAACGTAACTCCTATCTGGAATTGAATCAGTGTGCATATCTAATGCAACTCACTTGTCTTATTAAAATTTTACATCACAGCTAAATGGAGATAGATCCTCTATCTCAGCAGTTCCAAAACTCTCATCAAGGCTGGCTTAGACATTCTAGAGCCCAGGTCCAAAGCCCTCAGACTCAGGCTTTAGCCCTGGGCAGCGGGACTCTTGGTATAGGCCTCCTACCTGTAGCTGAAGCACTGGGTCTTTCACTTTAGCACCCTGGCAGAGCTCAAACTTGCTTAGACTTCAGTCCCCACTTCTGGGGCTCAGTAACTTTTGTTGGCACAAGGGAGTCCTGGTGCAATGAAGTTTGAGAGGTGTCCCACACACTCTATTCCTCCTTCCTAACTTTTCTGCTCCCTCACCACTCGTTAACTCATTGGTCAGAATTTCTGGGCCTTAGTCCCCTTACACATGCTTTAACCAGGGTACAGTCACTCACACTTGTGCCAAGTGGGTGTAAAATCAGTGACAGAATGTTGATTTATTAGCATTTTATACCCCCTTTGCATAGGACTAAATGGCCCTGGAGAATGAGAACTACCAAAAGCAAAATCATAGCAAAAGTTACATTCATTACCTTTTGAACAGCCATTTATACCCACTTGGTGAACAACTTGCAGCTGGATGTTTAACTTCTATCACCCCTTATTTTAATGTAGAAAGTGGCCTATATAGTAGGAGCTGAATTCACACAAACGAGGAGCCTGATTCTCCCCTTACTTATGGCTGCTTTTATGCTTGTGTAGCTCCATTGACTTCAGCAAAGTAACTCCCATATATGCTGAGTATGCTGAGAACTAGAACTGGATCTAGATTCTTTTCACTCGCAAAAGAAGGCTACCCAGCAGATTAAGTACAGAACTCTAATTTACATTAATAAGTGGAATATTCTGAACTACTTCAAACACTTTTCAACATCTCCAAACTCATCAGAAGCATGCTCCTCCCAGACCAGGACACACCAATTCAAAGCACCACTGATCCTGCTAGAACAACAGATGTGAAACCTACAGACATATTTCCATTGCTACACAGATCAACAACCCCTTCTTCAGCACAGTTTCAAGACCCATGGATCCTAAATTTCCTTATCACAACATGTGATGTACCTTATCCAGTGTACTAAATGCCCCAATAACTGTGCATAAAACCAGATAATTTCTAAGCTCTCAAATGAACTCACCCAGGAAGGTGATAAATCAAGGTAAAAAAAACATCTTATCTGTGGGTAAACACTTGTTGCAAAGCAATGATTCTCTATCAGTCCTCTTCTGCATAGGAAATCTGCGCAACTATTTCAAAAGAGGAGCTTATATTTATAAGTTTGCTAGGCACTATAAAAATTGTAGAATGAAGGGATTCTGGATTTATGGTTTATTACAACATCTGCAAAAGGTTAACATACACATACACATCTGCTCTCCCCCCACTGTTTACTTCCTATGAGTGGGAGGAGGGTTAACGGTCCCATGAAATATGTTACATAGATATACAAATAATTAAATATTAAATGTTAACATTTAATATTTAATAGAGATACTTTGAATTAAGCTATGTCTACACTAGCACTTATGTCAGGTCTCATGTGCACTGTGCTATGTGAGGAGAAAATGCTCTCCCACTGACATAACTGCTTGTTGAGCTGATTTTATGATGTAGCTGGGAGCTCACTCTCCCATCAGCATGCTGCCGCTACATGAGCAATCTTGCAGCAGCACAGCTGTATTGGTACAATTGTGCCACTGTAAGCTTGTTGGGATAAATATGGGCTTAGTTTTCCAGATCTGAAGAGCTTTCTATGCTCAAAAGCTTGTCTGTCACCAATAGAATTTGATCTAATAAAAGTTCTCTCACATACCTTGTTTCTAGGAAATCCGGCACAATTCCTGAAACACGCAAGCTAGTAAGGAGGAACGTTGGGATGGGGATAGAGGGATTTAATAATTCAGCACAAAATCTACTCTGATTTATTAATTTTTCCAAGTATTTCACTTTAAGAAATCCATGCAGCTTGGTGAACTACCTGGTAGTGTGCATCTACCAAAATGGTGAATCATCAACCAATCCTCAAGCACTGATTTCTCCTAATAGCTTGTACCCTGGTTCAAAGGACTCTACCAGGGGCTTGCCTCTCTGAGGATGTCAAACTGGATTCACTTGTAGTTTGTTTGCATTAAAGTGCCTTGCATTTTCACTCAAATTTTAAAAATGTTAATTATTTGGCATCTTAAATGGCAGTAATGAATCCACTTGGATGCACTTTGCGGTGAGCTTGTTCACTTGAAGGTGCAGGAGGATGTATTGCTAACTATTCTGCTTCTGGCAGTTCTCCCAGTACTATTCCACACTTCATTGCTTCCCACCTAGATAAGTATCTCTGTGTATGTGTGTGCCTTTCACTGCTATGGGCTCATCTGGAGCAGATGTCACCTTGTTGAAATGTCAACCATTGACCCCTTTGTGAGGCTAAGGAGTGGTGAATTCACATTCCCATTCTAGCTGCCCTGTCCACCTATGCTTCTCTTTAGGCCACTGCAGAGTTCTTGAGTTTCAATGCCCTCTTCACAGGGCTCTGTGTCCAGTGCTACTTGGAGAAGAGTCACCAGTGTCTACAGGACACTCTCAGAGCAATTGAAGAATTGGCACTGGTTTTTTTCCTAGTGCCAAGTCAAACCAAAGTAGCTCCAGCAGAAGTCTCTGAAGGGCAGGACCTCCAGGAATTATACCACTATTAGCCCATACCAGGAGTGCCCAGACAATACACAACCTCAGAATGAAGGGGTGGACAATTCCCTCTCCCCACAAAGCACCTACTAGACCACAGCTAGCACTCAGTACAGCATAGGGTATGGTCAGAAAGGGACTCTCCCAGGTAGCTGATGTCTGTATGACCTGGCAGATTCATAGATTGGACCCAAACTCCATGTAGGCTATCAGTCTGAACCTGTTACGGAGGGAAGCAGTCAGGCCACTCAGTATTATGTCTCATACTATCACACAGCTGATTAGGAAAATTTTAAACTCCTAAGTATTTGATTGGCAGTGGCTCTGCTGGGCAGAACTGTGTATGCCTGTGTCCTGCTTTTGACGTTCCTACCTCCTCCTCTCGCCCCTATCGCCTGACACTCAAAAAGGAATCTGCATTGAAGGCTTAAAGGTTTCATTTTCCTCAAGTACAAAACCCAACAAGCATCAGCCAAATGTGCTGTTGTCCCCATATCCCTTTTCCCCAAACTACTCGTGCTCACTCTTCTTCCTGGTTGACAACTGCCCCTGTCTAACCGGGGGGGACGGACGGACTCCACCCCCACTCTACCTCAGGCTTTGCCTCTTCTTGCCCCTGCTACGTTCCTGATCCAGCACTTACTCCACTCTCTCCCAAGATCCACCCCCACCTTGCTTCTTCCCATCCAGTTCTGCTCTCTCCCCAAGGCCACCGCATTCCCACTCCACCCTCTCTGTTCCAGTACTTCCTGCACATCATGGAACTGGGAATGGGAGGAAATGATCAGTAGACCAGCAGCAGGTGAAAGGGACTGAGGGGACGGATGGAGCTTGGATGTCAATGAATGCTAAGCATCCACTTTTTTTTGGTGGGTATTTCAGCCCTGGAGCAGCCATGGAGTCAGTGCTTATTGCCCTTCTCCTCAAATACCCTGTTGTAAAATTTCAATTATTTGGCTAATTGAATAGTCAATGCAATTTCCATTGACTATTTGATTAGTCGATATGGGCGCTTCTGCCTTTGAAGTATAGCAACAGTCCCACGGCTATTGCTACACTTCAAAGGCAAAAGTGCTGCAGGGATCATGGGGTCAGCGGGGGAGTCAAGCAGTCCCCTGCTGGCCCCATGCTCCCTGTGGTGTTTCAAAGTGGCAATACTGCATGGAGCATGTGGTCAGCTGGGCACTGCCCCTCTGACTCTGGGCTTCACGCGGCACTGCTGTTTTGAAATGCTGTGTGCAACTTGGGCCAGCTGGGGTCGCAGCACTGCCGCTTTGAAGCAACCCATCCTCTTTACTCCGCCCCCTTGCTGCCTCTTTCTGATAGAGGCAGCAAGGGGGGGGGGGGGATGACTACTTTACTAGCCTGTCAACTATCCAATAAGCATGTGCTTATTGGATAGTCAAATAGTTGGCTAGTCGTTCACATCCCTAATATCAGTGTGACCTATATTGTAATCTCATCCAGTATCTTTTGAGCAGTTGTATTAAATATATGACGGGTTTATGTATGATTGTGTTCTACTTCTGGGTTACCACAATTCTCTGGGTTACCATACTTCTTTCAGGAAATAAGAATTGGGTGATTAAGGTGAGTCACAACTAAACAATTCTAGATAGCTACCACTGCTCTGGAGTGGCTTGCATACATTGGTTGAAGCTGGGGTTTTCCAAAGAAATGGCTTTTGGCATAAAAGGATGAGCTTCAACTGGCACAAGGCCTTCTTTCTCATCCAGCAAACTGACAGGAACTTCTGCCCTCATGGAAGAGTTGGAAGAACATTGACCTATGAGAACCCCATAGGACTGATGTACTGACTCCCAGTATGTTTCAAGTGTTGTTTTTTGTGATGTCTTCTCGGAAATGCTTTTACCTTAAAAATGAATATTCTTGCTTAGAAAGTAGCTCGCAACTGTTGGCAATCCACTAGTTATAGTTCTCAGGAAGAAAGCAAAACACAACTGCTGGCTGGCCATTATGCAAATTGTTTTGTTTTTTTGGAGATCACGGTGTAGGGGAGGCTATGCAGCTTTAAAAAACCCAGTGAGAAGAGAATGGACAAGAGTCCCTCCCTAAAGATGAGTGATGGCTGGAGACCTGACTGAGATTCCTGATGAGGAGCACAGAGAGAGGATATGGGTACAATTCCCTGAAATGGTAGCAACAATACAAATGGTTAAAATCAAACTGATTTCATGGCAGGCATGTTTATCATAGAGGCAAATGAAAAAGCAGTGGAGGATGTACTTTAGGACACAGATGTAGCAATGCACTGACATTTTAGCTACAATTATATTGTTGGGAGTAAATTGCCAAAGTCAGAGACATTCCAAAATGCATAGAGATTTCAAGGCAATTTTGGTTTATTTTCCATAACTATTCCCTCAGCGTTATTAACTTTTTGTGTTCAAATGAATTCTACGTTTGTTTGTTTTGCAGTGAATGTTGATATTATATAAAAGACAACATAAGGCAAATATAATGCTGGAGGGTTTTTTTTCATGCACAAGACAAGGCATCTTCTTGGAGACAACTATGTAGCTAGTTTTCTCTCCATCCTACATCAGCCCATGGAATACTGTACTGATAAACTGTAGACCAGCCTATCTTTCTAGTTTGCCTGTTGTCTTTTTGAAGAAGACACTTTTCTATACCCAAGGAACATGTCTCAAGAGAACAACCTTTGATGTTGGAACAGCTTACAAAGTTGCAATGACTAACTTAAACTTGGCATCCACCCACCCCACAACCAGACATGCACCCACTCAGGATTGGTATAGAAAACCTATATTGGTATGCCTATAACGCTATGGCTGTGTCTAGACTGGCCAGTTTTTCCGGAAAATCAGCCGCTTTTCTGGGAAAAACTTGCTAGCTGTCTACACTGGCCGCTTGAATTTCCGCAAAAGCACTGACTTCCTACTGTAAGAAATCAGTGCTTCTTGCGGAAATACTATTCTGCTCCCGTTCGGGCAAAAGTCCCTTTTGCGCAAAGCTTTTGTGCAAAAGGGCGAGTGTAGACAGCTCAGATTTGTTTTCTGCAAAAAAGCCCTGATCGCGAAAATGGCAATCGGGGCTTTTTTGTGGAAAAGCGTGTCTAGATTGGCACAGACGCTTTTCCGCAAAAAGTGCTTTTGCAGAAAAGCATCCGTGCCAATCTAGACGCTCTGTTCCGACAATGCTTTTAACAGAAAATTTTTCCGTTAAAAGCATTTCTGGAAAATCATGCCAATCTAGACGCAGCCTATATGTGGTGTGATTGGAAATGGATTGTCACCATTCCTCCGTGTGTCACAGTTGAAAAGGCAAAATTCAGGAAAGCCTGCTGAGAAATATGGCAGATTCACCCTAAATTGGTGGTTACACGGTCATTAGATTGTACTAAGTGTGGCAGGGAGTTGCCCTGCACTGGCCCTTTAAGGGGCTGAGACCTGGAGTCAAGAGGGGAAGGAGGGGCAGGGGAAGCCCAGCTGAGGCAAATAAAGAGGGCCCAGCTGGAGACTATAAGAGCAACTCCTGAGATGAGGAGAGAGAGCTGCCTGCAATATAAGAGGCTTTGGCTTAGCAAACCCAGGCTACCTGGCCTGAGGCCCAGGGCTGCAAGGAGGCAGTCATGGAGGGTGGGGCTTACATGGAGGCAGCCCTATAAGACCGGGCTTCAAGAAGGCAGCCTGAGGAGTTCAAGCCAGAGAAGCCCCAGGCCATAAAACCACAAGGCAGAGTTGCAGGAGGCAACCAGGCAGGCAGAGGTGTGCCTTTGGCCAGGGAGGCATGGCCAGGAGGCTGCAGTCCACCGAGAGACAGGGCTAGAGAGGGACTGGCAGTGGGCTACTGAGACCTGAAGAATGCTGAGGAACTGTGTGTTCCTGGAGGGAGCTGGGTGTTCCTGAAAAGAAGAACTTGGAGTCCTAGGAACAGGAAGGACCCTGGACTGAAGGAAGAATGATTCCCTTCTCCCCCTCCCTCCCGGAAGGGGGCACGGAGCAAGACTGCAGAGGGTAGTGCTCTGAAGACACCACACCCAAAGTGGGCGCGTCGGCTTCCCCAAAGCCACCCTGAGGGAAGAAGCCGTGCTGAAAGTGAGTTGAACCCGCTACATAAGCCAGTAACAAAATTGAACTTCTGAATCTTCACAGTGGTTATCCAGAAGTAAAAAATGCAGTCTCCTTAGGCTTTCTAGCCCTTGACTCACCACCCAGACACTGGATTTCATGAAAGGTGGCTTCTAAAAACCAATTTAATCAAATATAGAATAGGTCTAATCCCAAAAGATCAGCTATTTAGGCAGCTCAGTACATTATTGGATAAAATCCAGGTTGTCATGATGATGCTAATACTTTAAGTAACTATAACTTAAAGTGTGTTTACCATTTTTGTATGTAATTTTATTAACAATTGTTAAGTCCTTACATCACGTTTGTAGCTTGTAAAGTCTCTGATAATTTCTGAAAGCTCTTCGGTCCATAATTCAAAATGTTCCTTTTAGTTCCAAATTCATAGTCCAGAGAATCAGGGCAGAGAGGAGATATCTCAGGAGCTCTTATACCATCTGCCTAGAAACTCACTGACTCAATCAAAGCTTATAGCCCATTTACCTAAAAAGTTACTGGCCCACAATTGAGTACAGAGTCTCCTGAGCATATCACATGACCTTACATAGTTCATTGAACCTTGGACTCTTAGGCATCCGTAGGAAGAGTTATCTGGTTGGAATGAGTTTCTTCTGTCCCATGGTAAGAGGTAAGTGTCCTTCACGGGCCATGAAAACACATAACTGTTCAGTTCTATTTTCAATTTATTTGGTGGGAGTTACCTAGGATGTACATCAGTGCATAGACAATATTCATTTCAATTACAAAGATGAAACTTTAAGGATAATCATATTTGATTGTAACTCTTCCATTGATACCCTACATGACATGCTTAGTACAAGTTTGGCATAAGTGTGTAACTGTGGCAATCATCAATGATATAAATGATCACATTACGTAATATAGGATGGCAGACTCCCAGTCTGCATTGACCAGCTTGGGATAATGGGGCTTATAGTAGCATTCTAAAAAGACCTCTGTAGATTGTTCCTTAAACTTGCAGCGGAGTGCATTAATGTCTGGGTAACTTTTAAAAAAATCTAGGTAAGTTCTTCATTAACTGAAGATCTTTGGGGGAAAGAGTAGCAAGGGAAATCTGAGTTAGTCAAAACATTGTTTCTATTTAAACCTTTTACTCTTATCCTCCTTATTATAAATGTACCTCCCCCCCCCCTTTTTCCTCCCTGGGTTACTCAGGAACAGGTCATACTCACAAGTGTGCCTGGGGGTCTAATGTTTTAACATAAAAGGAGATACTGAGTACCCCAGTGGTGGTGATGTTTAGCTGGGGATTCCATATCCACCCCCTTGCTCCTGAAGACTATACAATGGTGGTACCTCCACCTGGCTGGCCCTGTACTCACTTATGGTGTGCCTTGAGAGCCTCCAGGAATAAAATTATTCCAGTAATAACCTGGAACTAGATCCAAGACAATAATTAAATAAGATATATCTAATTGATTATATTAGAATTAGCAGACCTTTACTGAACTTAAAGAAATGGGGTTTAACAGATTAAAAGTGAACAAAATCACTTAAGTAGTACTCATAAAGAAAGGGAACTTGTCTATCTGGCATTTGCACTGCCACCATTTATCCCACCCCAGAGTGTGCACTTCTCTGGATTCAGAAATCCAGATGCTTGCATGGGCATACTTGAAGGTCTGAAGCTGGAGTGGAGACAGCACTGTGCAGGTCCTGTATGTGTTAGGACAAGCTGAACAGCCAGCTGCAAAATCCCTCTGTCACTGGAGCAGGCTTCACCAAATGCCAGCAGTTCTGGGTCACTGGGCTGATCACTCTGCCTCTTTGGACCCAGAGTTAATCTATATCTCCGACGTCTGTCCCAGGCAGCACTTTCCCAAGGAGCTCAGTTACTCAGAATTTCCTCCTGTGTGCAGGTTTATGTAGCTCTCCTCAGCCACAGGCTGTATTACAAAGAGGCAATGGTTCTTCCCTTAAGGGATTTGGAGGCAATAAGCACACAAATTGGGTGAAGGCTTGAAAACTTTACTAAGCAAATATTAAGGTAAAATACGATGCTTAATATTAGAATAAAGTACAATGCTTGTTAAATCTTAGAATAAAATACAATACTTATTAAGCCTAAACAAATCTTAGAAGAAAATTTTAGGATAGGCTTAATAAGCATTGTATCCTATCTTAAAGAAAAATGCAATGCTTACTAAGAAAGTACAATGCTTCTTAAGCCTAAGAGAGCCTCAAAATAAAATGCAATGCATATGTCCCTTCTGCTGTCGGGAACCCCCTGAAGAAGGACAGCAGATGGATCCCAGTGGCCAGTGCATAGCACCTTCTGTGGCTTCAGTCTACGCCGCAGTTCCAATGTTAGGACTATCCCCGGCACTTGTATACGGTTGGATCTATAGTAGTCACCCCTGTTGTTTTGAGAGCCTAACAAGATCATTGATACATTGCATATTTTCCCACATCCAATAATTAGCTTGTTGATACTTTGCATATTTTACCAGGCCAAATAATTAGCATTATCGGGGGGGAAACATTCAGCAAAGATAGCTATGTGATCTTCCCAAGCCCTCCTGCACTCCTATACCAGGTGCATGGCCTTGGGACCTGTCCCAGATCTTGTTGAAAGTCAACAGTACATTCCTACACTGAGCAAACAGCTAACTCTTTAAGAATAACAAAAGAATAATAAGCAAGATGCACAAATGGCTGCCTAGAGCATCCAGGCCTGATAGGAGATGCAGGCATAAAAGGAATGATTGTGGTACACCACCTAACTTCCTCAACCTCACAATAGTCTTCCACATTTCCACTACACCGGCACAGCCAGAGTCTCTCACCTCCAGGGACAATCAGCAGTTGCTGAAGCAGCCTGCTAGATCCAGGCCCAATACAACAGCTCCTGGATTGGACAAAGGCTCCTCCATAGCAGCCTGGCTCCTCTCCCCCCAAAAATGGAGAGCCCCCCCCCCTCTCCCCCAAAATGCCTGGACAAGCCCCTGTTTCCTCCTTTTTCCCCCAAGGGCTCATGGGAGTTGTAGTCTCTAGGGCTAGATTGCAGCACAAAGGATCCTCCCAGAAAGTCAGAGGCCCTTTTAGTAAGGGGTCTACATAAATTTCTCAAGACAAAGTCATTTTGAATGGGGGAAAAACCCCCTGAACTTTTAAAAATGTCGGTATGAGATGTCAACAATTTCTAGATGTCTTTCAAAGTATTTTTGAAAAGGAAAATTTATTTAAACTAGCTCTTTCCTACAAACAATTTCTGTTTTCATGAAGCAACCCTTTCCAATGAAATAATATTTTGTCAAAAAATTCCCAGCCAGTTCTAGAAATTAGGCCATCACAGATTTCAAGAAAAAAATGGAAGACTGAAGTGCTGGAAGTGATATACTATGGGAATTAGTTAGAGAAACACTGATTTATGATAACATTTGGTAGGACATTAGTAATGTAGTACCCGATACAACTCCCATTGAAAGTAACAGGAATCTTTCCATTGACTTTAATGGATGCAGCCCACATTGCAGCATAATTTGTAAAAGTAATGACATCTTAGCATTAGGAGACCTCAATGCCGGACATTAATAAACCTTCATGGAGGAGCAGCACAAAGGTGGAAATGTAGTAATAATAAAAACAGAAAACCTGTTCACGAGGAATATATGAACTCACTATTTGGGTTTTTTTTTCCCCTTCACAGACAGCTATAATATTTATAAATTAAGTGAGACATGCTAAGTTGGAGAAAAAGGTCTACTTTAAAAGTGAGAAATTATCCGTTGCCATTGCTTGTGGTTAATTCTCTATCACTGGCAATTTTTAAATGAAAATTGGATTTCAGGTGGGAGCTGTGCTCTAGGAATCATTTTGAGGAAGGTCTATGGGCTGGCTATCCATGATGGCAGACTAGATGATCACAAGTGTCCCTTTTGGCCTTTGAATCTATGAATGTGTTTTCTGAAAAGTCCATGGGCAGATGTTGCTTAGGCTTTCTAGGGAAGAAGCAAAGAAAGCAAAACAGAAAACAACCATTCATTTTAATGACATTAAAAACATACTCCAAATGAGCATTTAATTATCCAGCATTTAATTTATCCCTTACTAAATTAGGTTAAAGCAGCAAGTCGCAGGATGACCAAGCTATTGCTCTATTATACAATTTAATCTTCCTTAACCATGGTAAATCACTGGAGTGCTTCTTTCCAACAAACTCTTCACAGACAGCAATGTTATGTTATGCTATAGAAATTGTAGTACTTAGCTCTTTGGTATACTAACTTTTCATTTATAGATCTATGACTTATATAGAAGGGGAGTAGCATTATCCCTATTTCCCTATTTTACAGATGAGGGAAAACTGAGGCATAAAGGAGTGAAGAGACATCTCCAAAGTCACCCAGCAGACTAGTTGCAAAGTCTGGAATAGAATCCAGGTTTCCTGAGTCCAGTGCTACCTGCACTAGCACACTCTCTTACTGCTAAGCTGTACATCTAAATTATTGTTGTGACTTCTGCAGCAGTAGCAAAAATGATAAACACCCCCAAAACAGAGTATATGTGGTTCTCTAGTAGAGGTAACAGCAAAATTTTTACAAGTACCTTCCTTTTATGCTTAATCACCAAACAAAATGTATTTTCTTTTATATGCTTACAGTGTTTACAAAGACTCATCTGCTTGTTGGTGTATGTTTTAATTGTCCTTTAGTGCATGTTTTTGTAAAAATCTGACCTTGGTTTCAATAGGAATAGATTATTTTCTGGGCTCACTTTTTTCCACAAATCTTGGCCAATGTTTCCTCTACATTTTTCCATCCATGTATGGAATAAATTTTGTTCTGCACAGGCATATGCAGACGTCCACCACCAGTACAAATATAGTGCTCCAATTATAGTGTATACTGGTTCTTGTCTAATTCTATTAACTGCTTACTTGCAGTTCATTTTAGTAGGTAAGAAGAGCTGGTAAATTGAAATGTTGGTGAATAATTTGTCAATTTAGCTGCTTTTTTTATTTTCTATTTAACCAGGAACACACAATTCTTTAATATAGCAATTATTTGCTTAGTAGTTTGGGTGAATAATTCTTGGTCTTTAGCTTCTTTCGGAGCAATTTATTATGAGTTGTTTGGTATCATGATTTAGACATGTCAGTTATAAGGTGAGTTCTGTTTTCTAACTTAATGTAACTTTTAAAAGCCAGCTTCACTACACAAGCATAAATCTGAAATTCACCTTCCATGAATATTCTTCAATATTCATTCATCAAAATGACTGTCTTACTGAACATTGCTGCCAGGAAACTCCTTCAAAATACTATTTGAGAAAATGCAAAAGAGGTTGCAGACATGGTCAAGAAAACTTATTTCTACATATGAATGAATGTATGAGGAAAACATTTGTCATTGTTCAGCAAGTGTATCTCTGTATATATGGTGACTATCAAGAGACCATTACTTTAGGTAGCAAGTAAGACCCCAAAGAAGGATTTTGCCAAGTATTGTACAAACAAATAGCACAAATATGCCCTGCTCTACAGTTCACAATCTAAGGTTGACACCTTTTTGAACAGTTGTAAGCATGAAAAAAGCAAACTTATAAATTGTTCTCTGGGTTTAACTGGCTAATGCTGTAGCCAATTAGAATTGAATCCAATAGGATAGCCCCTTTTTCTGGAGCTTACTATTTTTAATGTGTTCTTTTGGGTCAACTTTTAATCTCAACAGTATTTCTCAAAGCAGGACACTGACTTGTTCTTAACTAATCAACAATCCATTAGTTAATCCAGACACACACTAATATATAATTGACATTTCACCACTGGAGTGTTGACATAACCAATGTTCTAGGCATGTATTCCACAGACAATACAGTCTCGCAAGCAATTATCACAGGCTAGAGCAGAGGCTCAGCAGCTACATCAAGGAACAATGCAGCTTACTTTTATTCCTTCTTTCATTTTATTTATGATGATCAGTTCTCAATTCCTCCGTATCTAACACATTGCTCACCCTTCCAAGGATGCCCTTGTTTTTAAGGCACTCTGAAGAGTGCATGGTTAGTACATTTTGATTGGCTTGGTCCAAAAGGGACCCTGTTAGAATATTAAAAGCAAAAATAATCCTCTCTCAATCTCTCTTGGGACAATTTTAGATTTTAACTCGTTACGGTTTCTTGAAATCTCACAGGACACCTCTAGCAAAATTATAGTTCTCGCAAATAGACTCAGCAAGATAATCTATTGTTTATGTACAAGAACAGAAGAGGAAATGAAATCTCACCATTAAGGAAGAGGAAATCTCATCTTTGATCCTCAGTGCTGATAGAGGACTGTCCTTTCCATATGACTGGTCTGAGTTTCAGTGCACTTGGGATTCTGCAAAGGTTTTGTTTTTGTTTTATTCAGTTAACTCTCCTCTGAGCACATGGTGAGCTCAATTTTATATAGTCTTGTTTCAGAGCTTGTTGGGTAGGGTCATCCTACGTATCCCATTGGACACATGCCAAGAGGGTACTTGGATTTCAGTTCTCTGTTGCTTTGCTGCTTTCATCTGTGTCCAATAGATGGCATTGATGTATATCAAATTTTAATGTGTCATCTGGGATCAAACCTGTGACCTCTGGAACTAAATGCATGAGCTGCCACTGCATGATATAAAAAAATAGATCTAGCCAAAGCTGTAGCAGGCCCATCAATCTCTAACTGGTCTAGTGGCCACTAGAGGGGGACAGACTGCCACACCAAGCAGTCATAGGTTACAAAATGTCTTCAGTTCACTTTCTTATTAGAGGTTTTTAAAATCTGATTCATTTCAATGATTGCACTTTGTTATTAGTCCCTACTATCAGTAGCGAGCCCCTTTTTTTAGCTTTTTTTTTTTTTTTTTTTTTTGCTTTTTGTTATTTCAAAGTTTGTCTTTTACCATTCCTTTTGCCAGGTAATTCCTAAAACTTCCAGAGAGCAACAATTATTTACATTGCAAATCAACAAAGTCCTTTCTTCTAAATTTGGAAGAAATATTCCTTACATTTCTTGAATATACACAAATTTTACAATATTTTGGATTTAAAATATAACTAGAGATGTTTTTCACATATCGGATAGATATCTGATTCAAGCCAAAGAAATTTTGAATGAAATTTGGATTTTCGTGGTATATTGGATTTACAAGTAACACATAGAATAGTTTACACTTCAGTGTGACAACATATGGGTTGGATTTCTTGGGGTAGCAGGTAGTTTGCTCTAACTGACCTTGAATTTTACAGCCACATCTCTAGTTGGCTTATTTGGGGGCTTTCCTACCCATCTGTTGATCCATGCATATTGTGCAATGGGCCACTTTCCACAGGGAAACAGGGTGTTATCCTTGCTTAGTAACTTGGGGGGTACATCTATAATGCAATGAAATACGGGTTAGTTGAGTTGGATTTGTTGGGCTCAGGGTATAAAATTGCAATATAGACTTTTGGGCTCAGGCTGAAGGAGTCTTGAGAGGGGAGTGTGTAAGAGCCAGGGCCTGAAGGTCTACACTGGTATGTTATAGCCTTGTATCCCAAGCCCTTTGAATCTGACAGAGCTCACCCAGGCTCAGAGACTGGGTGTCTCAAGTGATAGTGCAGAATACCTTTGGAGTTCTGTGCACACATTGAATGTCACTAGTCCAGTACCCTCCGGACCTGATTGGTGCTGAATCAGAGAATTTGCCAAGCCACAGGAGGTCCATATTATCCAGCAGCATTACCAACACTTTCACTGCTTACTGGGCTCTTTGAAGACATGTAGGGGTAAATGAGAGCTAAAGAACACTGAGAGCCAGGACCAGTGGCTGGAAACAAGCTTGATAGGACTGCAGGAAAATTGGCCACACCCATGATAAACATCTGGCTAACTTAAATTAAGCTGGACTTCAGATGTTGCCAGGCTAGAGAGTGCCAGACTAGAGAGGTTCAACCTGTAACTCCCATAGAGGAGGGGTTAGGGAAGAAAGAGTTTGTCAGATGCATGTTATGAAAGTTTTGTGCCTAGGTGATTAACAATAATCTTAGCCATTTTAAATTGTACTCTGGGGAAGAGGAACTCCTGATTTTGGCTGATCTGAGATCCTTACACCATCTTTCTCATGTGATTTGCATTTTTTTAATTGTTTTTACTCTCTAGATGGAGCCTATTTTGGGTAAACAAAAGCTTGGACAGTTTTTTTTTTTTCCTTTCCAAATTTAGAGGGCCAGAAGGAATCAGTAGTTAATAATCATTCTCAGCATATCTGTTCTATAGTACAGATTACAAAAGGGGAAATAGACAAATAAGAGGAAGCTGGGGGAATGATTATTGCATAGGTATGTGCTTAAATGCATTAATTATAACAGTGGTCTCAGCAAGTGTAAATGTTCACCAGCCTAAATAACGTCAGTTGTCTCTTCAGTGTGGATTTGAACACAAGCGTTCAAAATTAAGTGTTCAGCACTTAAATATGCAGCTTTTATAATTTGATGAGACTTTATATTACTAAAAATCCCAGTCCCTCTGTATGTACAAAGAGAATAGTTAAGTGAAATATATTGGGATTTGTTTAGTTCTGATTTTTATCTGTGGAGCACAAATCCACTTGTGGAAACTGAAGAAACTATGGAAATTTCAGTGCCTGTTTTGTTTTCTTTTTAATTGGAGGTGTCAAATAAGCAGTGTCACTGCATGTAGTGTGCCGTCAGTATCTGTGAACTTTGCCCTACAGTTAGCGGGAAAAGTAACTTAAAATTTCCCACTAGTACTGTCCTGTTGCAGCCTGGGTCCCTGCCAGCTTTTTAAATAGCTCCCTGAAGGCTTTTGTGGCAGCTCAGCCAGTTCTTACCAGTGCACACCTGCTTACTTTCATCTCTACCTAGAATGGTAAAGCCCATTCTGTCCTTCAACACTCTGAAAGAACTGCTAGAAGAGTTACTGAAGACGATAGCTTTAGATATGGACACCTAGATACTGTATGGACATTACTAAAGCAATTCCATATAGGACCTCACACATCCACTAGAGGGCAGCAATCTTTGGTCAATCCAAAACTGAGCTGTATTGGAGCTGGCAAAGTAAAAAGGTTCTACTTCATATTTAACAGTCCCCCGAATTGCTTATTTTTTTCTGCCATTACATTTTAAATATTACTTTTTTAAATACACATTTTTTTCATTGGGTATACTGTTTCTAGTAGTATTTCTCTTTCCATAATATACATTGAGGCATAAAATGTTTAAAATCTATTGTTAGGAGTCAGAGTGAGATGCAGCTGATGTCTCTTCATGATTTCACATCATAGAGTAAGGTACACTAACTCAATGGTCCAGTGTTCATCAACTTGAATGAATGCTAAAACAAACTGCATCAAGAGTAGCATAACTATGTCCATTTATAGAAGGTAATCAACAGAAGAAGATAGGCTAAAGAAGGTGCTGAAACCCATCATTTGGAATACAGCACGATCTAAAAGCTACATACTGCATAATATATGGAAGGTGTCACATAAGTGTCTCGTAAACAGCACATCAGCACACATGACAACATATATACTACTTGTCAGGATCATATGTTACACCTTCTTGCCTGCTGCAGGCACAAATGACAGACCTCTAAATGGCTGGACAAAGGCAAATAGTGCTTCACCACAGTGTCCACAGAATGGGCCAAAATGTACTTTTAGTTAAATCCTTACAATTATATTGGACTTCAAGATTGCAACTAAAAGCTGAATTTCACCCAATGTCTTTAAATAGAGGCTGCATTTGCTATCTGTCTAGAAACTTGTATGACCCCTGTTGTTAAGAGTATCTGAGCACTTCTCAACCATTAATGAATACTATACAACTATAGTGTAACTACTATACAAGTTAGGGACAGCTTATCCTCTTTGTACCAAAGAGATGCTAAAATATGCAGAGATTTTTCCAAAGTCACAGAGAATATCTACAACTGAACCCATGTAATAAGTACTTGTCCAGAACCTTAATCACAAAACTTTTGTTCCTCCTTTCCTAATAGTTCCTCTATTCTGGCTACTATAAGGTACTTTGGGACATTCAACGTTTTTGTTTGGCTCATTTGGCAGACTTAAAATGTCCTGTGCCCTAGTACTAAAAGGTCACAGTAATTCTCCAACTTCTCTCATGTCTTCCCTATGCACCTACTTATATTGCCGTGTCCCACTAGTATCTAGCCATCCACTTAACCAGTTTTATTAACTTCCAGCTATGCAATTGACTTTTGGCTAAATGTTACTTTTTTATTTACCAGAAGTGTGACATTTTGCTACAGAAAGGGAGGATGCTTATTACTGAGCTGCGCTAAGCTTTACCACAACTCCCATAAGTGTTACTGCCTACAGTTCCCATAATGCATATCATCTGCCCACCTTTTGTCCTAGTACATAAACTTCAACACTCCCTCACCAGGTTTTATTTATACTTACTCTTGTAATGTGTATCTAATTCTTTTCTACCTTGCAGCTCCCCTCAGAGAGTAGATGATGTATGCATTATGATAATTTCATATGGTTTATATGCCCATGTCCCTCCTCCTTTAATGAGTATTACTTACCTCGACATGAATCCAAATACGTATCCTAGCGGGATTCCTCTACAAGAGATGAAGTCAATTTCTTCTTTCCCACCCCCACTCAGTCGCCCAAGTTCAAAATGCCTCTGAACCACTCATCAATGTGTATCGCTGCACCTCCTCGCGGAGTTTTGTTTTTACACCGTTATATGTTACAGATTATTGTTAACGCTACAGCCATCTGCAAAAGAGTATTTCTTTCGTGAAGTAATTAACATTCCTAATCAGAGGCACCTTGCAGCTGCGGTTAGTTCTAATTAGCAATAATGCAACTGCATTTTGTTACATATCTTCATAATAGTTTCGGGGTGGGGGAGAGAACTGAAGGGAGGGAAACATAAAACTGTTCCCACACAGTTCAGAGAGTTAGCACAAAGAAGATCCCATGGCAACAGCGAGGCCCACAGTTTGTCTTATAAAAAACCCCCAAGAATAGATAATGCATCATCTCTTTTCAAACGGCACTTCCTCTCCGAAAGCGGAGGAATAAATATACTGAGCTCGCTGCTTGAGCGCATATGCAAAGCATCCATCGCGTGGTAGCTTCTCTCCTTTTCTACCCCTGCCCTCTGGGGGGGAGGGGGAGAAGAGCAGCGAAAATCAAGTGGTGCCATTACAGCGTGTGTTCTACACCCTGCAATTGGAGTCACGATCCGCAAGGGTAGATCCCTGCTATTTAGGATCCTGGGGGAGGAGGGAGTCCTTTCTCGAGGTTCCCTCCCTCTTTACCCCCCGAAAAATCCGGTCTCTAAAACTAATGCGTGAAAAACGGTGGTCGTGTGTGGATTGGCTAGTATTAAAGTATCCATTGGGTGGCAGTAACAGTATCTTCTTTGACTTGCAGCAAACCAGAGAATGCATTCAATCAAAAAAGCCGATCTTGTAGAAACACTGGAATCATTTATGCATTGCAGTTTCTCTCCCTCTCTCTCCCTCCTCCTTAGGATATTTTGGGTAGATTGTGGTTATTAATCAAGACCTCCTGTGATTTGTTGTTCACTTGTCATTTTCTCTGAAGATTAACATCATTCAGGACAAACCGGCATCTGATCTCCCACCCCCTTTTTATTTGGAGTTTTTATTACTGTTATTTTTATTATTTTATTTTTTTGCCCGGGGGAGTGCTAGGACCCAGGAGACATCCTTTCAAACAGCAGGGGCTGTGTGCTTTCCACATAGCAGTACAGTACAAGGAAAACCCCATCGGATCCGTTATTGCAGGATACTTGTGAAATATACCTAGGATTCTTTCTTTCTTATGGCTGCATCCTGGATCTGGAAATTTTGCATGTACAGCAAGAGGCTTTGAAGGGCTAGACGCACAGAGATTTGCAATCAAGATTCCTTTTCTTGTCCTAGAGCTCACAGACTTGTGTGGTTCTCAGTCTTCTCCTCTTCATTCCCTCCCCCTTCTCTTGTCACCCCCCCTCCCCCGCTTTTTTTTTTTAATTCTGCTTTACACCTGGATCGTATCTTCCGCGAGCAAACTGGGCACTTTCAGAACTACCGGGGGCGAATCTTGCAGGGAATCTAAGTCTATATGGAATTATCTGCTTTGATGGTGAACTTGGCACTTGTGAATGGGCATCTGGTTCGAATTATTAATTGCTAGCAAAAAAAAAAGAGTAAATAACGTGGATTCACCCAATACGCATTGTGATGACCAGCAATTACCTTATTGACTGATATCAAGATCAGAATATTTTGGAAGACTATTGTGGGTAAGGTCATTTTCTATATGTAAAGCCCATCGATGGCATGGCTAAACTTGGTGTCTTGTAATTGAAATGGGTACTTTCATGATTGCTGCGTTATACTGATGTGTGGGGTATCTAGCCATTATTGGCAGCTGAGTGAAATAACCGCAGTAGATATTTTTGAGAGTGCATTTTGTGATAAATCAAAGCATCAGTCCTCCTTCCCCTCCCTTCCCCCCACGCACCCTTGATATATTGGAGAGTACCATGAATGCGTTCTGGGCGAACAGGCTTTCTCTGGATGTAATATGTATGGCTGGAAAGACTATATGGCAGTAAAAGGAGGACTTAGTGATGGTATCTATTTAACATAAAATCGGTTCTCTCCGTTCGTTAAAACAAATGTGTGCAACTCTGTGCAGCAGTCTGCTGCATTTCATAGCTGCAATGGAGGTAGAGAAACCTCTTTTTTTTTTCAAGTTCAACTTTAGGTGACAGTGCTTATTAATTATGCTACAGGGCTCTGGTTCTAACGGGTGAATGTCACCGGTTATTTGGGATTACAACTGTTACTGTACATTGATCAAGAAAATTGCAAACTAGAAAATGGTGGGGGGGGGGAGCTACACTTACGAATATAAAAATCTGAAATGCCACTAGCCTAAAAATCGCTGGTCCACCTGGTTTTATAAAATCTTTTCATCCAATAACTTACCCACTGAAACCTGAGCCCCACGTGCAAAGGAGTTGCAGATCTGCAACAGAGATCATATCTTCAGGATTGCCCACATATATATGCAGCTGGCTGGGGAATTGTGTCTAAATCAATTACTTCTATTAACTGTGATGGGAGAGACCATCCCTTTAAATAAACCCCCAGCCAAACAAAAAAAGCGAATGAGATCAATTTAAAAACAAAAGGGCAAGGGGGGAGGTGGGAGCCCCGAGCAATGCACCTTGTTTAATCTTTCTCTGCAAAATCAAAATTGATAGAGGGGCTCGGGGAGGTGAGAGAATCAATAGTGATGACGTTGTACAATGCAATGCACTGCAATGCTAAACTTATATAGTGTGTGCGAAAATATATGCCCCCATGTACTGCTGGTGGGTTCATGCATAATGGATGGCAGAAGATATGCAGATGTATCTGTAAGAAGGCGAGTGTATTTGTGCATAATCGATGATTATGTAACTCGGTTCTATCAGTGACATCAGTCGGCGACAGTGTAATAGTGCAAGCACACTGTTTATCAGTTACTTTTGTGTTAACTTTGGAATGCTCCTGCCAGCTGGGAATGGAGGGAGAGATCTGGGGGCGATCTCTTGTTCGGCTCCAGTTAAACGTTTCGCCTTTTGTGGGATGGAATGAACATGAGTCTTCCTCGCAGTGGAGTTTCCCTGGGACAGTGGCTTCACACAAGCGTCAGGCTGCATAGTTGCCAACTCAGCCACACCCGTGGAGAGAGCCACATAAAATCCCCGCAATATTGCACAATGGTCCCATTGAACAGACCAGCCTGAATCTCTCAACAAGGGGTCATAGTGTAACCTGTGATTTAAATACATGTCAGCAGCTGAGTGGAAGGAGCGCTCAAGTAACACTAAAACTGTGCTCCTCTCAAGATAAAAATGGTCCCCCTCCAACTCTCCCTTTAGAAGGCAGAACTGATGATTGTTTCACTCTGGTATTTGCAGTTATTGAAATGGATATTGCTGTCTGCTTATATGAGCTTTTTCTTTAGCAGCATGATGATACATTCTAGAGATGTGTGCAACATCAGAACGGAGGGGGTGGGGAAGTATCTTCAGATAAAATATACCGGTCTACCTGTTACCTTTAAAAACACACACACAGTCCTTAAATGAGCTAAATCTCATGCATGTGGAAATACATGAACAACTTTTTAAAATACATCTGAAAAGCAGGAGAGGGGGTAGAGGTGTTAGGCAGTAGTCCCTTTCAGAACGACATAGAAAAAATGTCTCTTTTATTGAAATGAGCACAAAAAAGTAATTGTGTATTGATATGTATTGTAGACTCAAATCACCATATCTATCTGTGCTCACAAAGAAAAGTTCCTCTTCTAAACCTGAGAAGCTTGTAAAAGAGTTGTTGAGGCCCCATGCCTCCAAGCCGTTTTCAGGGACTTTTTTTTTTATAAATACAAGCCTGATGAAATCTTAACTCAGCTGAAATGAAAGATCTTATCACCTGTTTGCTCCTTTCCCACTTCACTCTGGATTCAACCTAGCAAGAACTGGCTAAACAACTTCTCAGTTAGGAAGAGGTGAGAGGAGAGGAGGTTTTGCATTTCTTGATAAACCTGATTTCCACAGTCCTACTGTGTTTGTCAGTTGTAATATGCTAGCTACCTCACAGTAACTTTGCAAAGCTTTTAGCACCAGATTAGAAAATCATTCCTGTAGATCTACTCCAAACAGCAGTATTTTAAAGTTGGTTTGCCATTAGTTCATGACTATATTTATAATTCTTTGTGGCAAGCCTGAGAAGACATTAGGAGACTTTATTAGTGTAGTTTAGGGTTTGACACTAATAGAGTATTCTGAGTAATTGGGGGGGAAATGGATGTGAAGTAAACTCCTGCTTCCAACCTTCAGGGGTCAGAATAACACTATAGCATCTCCTCTTCTAATTTTCAGAAATGCTCATAGCATTGCCTTCTTCCCCCACATACTTCCCAAAGCATAGGGTCCCCATCTCTTTTTAATTACTTGCATTGTTTCTTATACATACCTGCATTATAGAGCTTAGAAACAACGCTATTTTCAGGATAAAATATTACAAATTCAGTGGCGTAAGGGAGTAAATAATGATTTAGAGGGATATAGTCTATATGGAAATTATGTGATCATGTATCATACCAATATTTGTTAATATTTTGTTTGGGGCATTAGAGAGTTGTAAGAAATCAAGCTGAAACTCAAGCTTATTTTCTTAAAGTCTAATGGAATATTATGGTGTTTAAGATTCCTAATTGATGATGATCTATCAGTGTTTCAAACCCTAGTGCTTTTTTCCTCCAATAAGTAGTAAATATGCCTGTTTTGAGTGGGAAATTTTCTTATTGAGATAAAATTGTAAATTATTTACACATAAGAGAAATATTTCAGTAAACAAATATTCAGGGCCCAATCCTACTCCCATTTAAATCTGTGGTGATTTTGCCATTCACACCATGGTGACAATTGGAGGTTGGCCTTTAAAGAACACAGCAGTGCATAAGGAATAACCCATGGGATGTTTCTTTGGATAAGAAAGTTCTTTTTTTGTTTCTTGATATGCAGCAGACTTGGTTTATAGCTAACAGGTAAATAGCAAAATTTTCAGGGCTGATCCTAATATTATTGTGTAATATTGATCAGCAACTTTCTGTAACATAGATGAAATATGCAGTGAGACTATTAAATTAACCCCTCCTATTATAATTGAAACAATTCACAGATACCTGATTTGGGTTTCAATTCCAATATGCTTGCACTGAAGTGTTTGGGAATATTTTTGTTTCACAACAGATACGATATTTAATGCTTGGCAGTCCTCTCATTTTTACAGTGCAGACTACATGGTGGCAGTTGAATCATCCAAGCACTGATTAATATGATTAAAAACGAACAACTTATCTAGTGGTGCGCAAGTTATAAAGTATAATTATAGCCACACCATTTGTGCAGCTATTGATAAGGATGTCAGCTTTTCTATAATAAACTCCTATCTTGTTATCCTCCATTATGTCCGGGGCCCACAAAATAAGGAGGATTTATATATAGACCATGCACAACATTAGAGCACCATTCAGCCAGTCAGGTCAGTAATTAATATATATTTTTGAAAGTCCTTTCCTGTACATCTATAAAATAACCAAAGCAGCATTATGGCCCATAAGTTCAATGATCTATTGGTATTGTTTAAAATGCAAATATGAATTAGCTGACATAGATGCTGGAACTAGAGATGCTGGAAGTGTGGTAGCACCCACTCATTTGAAGTGGTTGCTATCCTATACAGGGTTCATACATTTATTCAATGGATCTCAGCACCCACACGATAAACATGGTTCCAGCACCCATGTTAGGTGATAGATCCCAATGGCTCTGAAGGGATAATTACAATTTGTCATATGTTGTTTTCATATGCTTTTATAAAGACTCTCCCCTTTCTTAAAAGAAATACACAATGACATCAGAAGTAGCAGCTTACAATGAGAAAAATATTTATGTAAGGATTTTAGTGTATTTTCATCGAAGTTTTTTAAATTTATATTGCTATACTGAGGTCTTTTGCAGACCACTATTAGTGCAAAATGATCAAATGTACTTATTTCAGTTGCCACAACTATATAACACAGGAGCAAAAACATCAGAAATTAATGTAGGTTTTCTCTCTCCTCTCCTCCCCCCTATTTAATTATGCTTAAGTCATACAGGTGATTTCAAGTCACTTTTTGACACTATGCAATATACTGTAAATTCTGCAATAACAAGGTATGACAGGATGAGACAAGGCCTTCTGTACAGAGTCCATTCATGTCCATGTTAATTGCACAGAAAGATACTCTACTGGTCACAGTATCATGATTCCATTATGGTAGTGACTTTAGGGATGTGTGTGTATTTCTGGCTTTTGTGCATTCAGAAAGCTTTAGACATTCTCACTGGGATTAAAAGAAATTTTCATGGGAAGCTAGTGGCAATGGTCAGCAAGTGTTGTCTCTATTCCACTTGTTTTATTCTTTTTTTTTTTCCCTTCACCTGAAGTTTATAGAGGAGACACTGGAATTAATATGCCTTTTAGAAACACTCCACCTAAAGGAGGGAGAAGATACAGAACAGGGCAAGAGGATGTGCTCATGTTAGAGGTTGCATAGAAGATACTGAAGAGGCAGGACTACTCTTGCATTTTGTTCCCCCCAGTTGTATGTTGTATCCATCTGCTGTCTTTCCTTAGTGTAAACTCTTTGGTGCAAAGACCATCTTTTCATTTATATAGGAACTAGCACAATTGCATAATTAGGACCACCAGGCACTGTTGCATAAATAAAAATTAATTAAAGTCAAGAGTGGGAGAAAGTCCATGGATCCTGCTTATTACCTTGAATGAACAGCGATAAACGAACACGGTAAACGAACAAAATTTACCGTGAAGTTATAGTGCCAAGGAGAAGCAAAGAGGCATCCAGGCTATTTACCATTTCCTTCATTGCTCTATCTATAGGAATCAATAATACCAGGATACCTGTACTGTGGTGTATGAAAATATTGAAGCTGATTTTCTCAATATCCTGAGTCTCCTGTTTACCATTTCTCATTGAGAAAAGATCCA
>CM057845.1:183780494-183794662 GCA_030068395.1 Apalone spinifera | reverse complement strand
TGTGTTACTTGCTTAGTACATCGGTATGGCATTTGAGGTATTCTCTGCAGTAAAGGGAGCAAAGAATGAGAAACCTGCAAATACTGAAATGATTTTATCTTATTTAAGTAGATGAAGTTAATAGGACTTAAGGCTGACCACTAAATAATAAAGCACTAAAGATATGAAATGGGGACAAATCCTGTATTGCACAAGAAGGTAATCAGTGCCCCTCTCTCCATTTTTAATTAATATGAATGGGCAGTTGATGCAAATCAGTCTGGGAACCATAGGTTCAGTCATCCCATCTGCTACTTCATTCACAAGGGAGCCAAATGAGGCACTCAGTCTGGGAGTATAGAAATGGAGAGCGTCAGAACTCTAGAGCGAACCTTCTGTCTGAACTTTGGCTGTTTGTTCCTTGCAGGAGCTGGGGAGTAGCCACTCTCCACATGCATATTTACCTCCAGAATATATTATCAGCTGTCCCAAATGATGTTCACACTGTTCCATGAAGAATGAACTCTCATGGTGGCTATTGAATTATAATGCAGAAGCCAGCCAATGGCAAACTTGTACTTCCAGAATTGGGGATTCTGAGAATTTTCAGGCTCAGACTTCTTCCTCCTGAACACTTTGAGGAAAATGTGCTTTGTTCCTTGTAAGCAATGCGATAATTCCAAACTAGCCTCTCCAGATAAATACAGATGATGATGCCAATGTTACATATAGAAAGAGATACAGACAGTTGTTTTTGCTTATATTTCTTCCTCTCTATTGCAATGGTTAATATTATTCATTTGGTCAATTTTATAAATAGAAGGTTATATTTTTTTATAGCACTTATGCACCATTTTGAATATATTTAAGATGGAAAAGCATCTACACTGTAATATCATTTCAAGAAACAAAATACACAGCAGATACTAGAGATGGGCATTTTTCCTCAAATAGTAATTTCACAATACTTCTTTTCTATTTTATAGAGATGAGAGAGGAATTAGATTTCTCAAAGGAGTGAGAGTTTAAACTACTCTTCTACCAAATCCATTACAGAAAAATGTGAAGTGTGATATTGTTGATGAAGTATTACAGCATGCTTCTGAAAAGTGGTTTTCAGTGCATGGGATTCTAAAGAGAATTAATGCATGTCTCACTCAGAAATCATTCCTCAAAATTCACAGATACGAAGAACAGTGTCCCCTACCAAAGCAAAGGGGGGAAAAGTGCTATTTCTATCCACAGGTATTTGTTGGGAAAAAATTGGTTCAGGGTGAATGGTATAGAAAAGAAAAAAATTAGGTTACTTCTTTGCTAACTTTCCATCATTTAATTATTATTATTGGCATGGAATGAAATGAAATTTGTCTATATTAATTTGCTGCTTTAGCATCAGTGGTGGAAAACTGCCAAAATTTGCATGGTTTAAAAAATACTTTATTGATGGTATAACTCTAATATATATTAGAGCTGCACAGTAATGAATGGTGAATGATAAAGTTCCTGTGAAATCTTTTTTTGAAGCATAAAAGTATAATATTGTAGTGGTTAATGTTTAGTGGTTAATGAGACTACTCAAATACTTAGTTGCTCACATTTGGATAAAAGCCCTAGGAATCACAATTACTGTCTGAAAAAATTATAGTACAGAAACATCACAGAAGAAGAGGAGTTACATAGCCTAATAGAAGTAATCAAATGAAATTAAGGAAATTTTAAGTTTAATATCACTAAAGAGTTTCCCAGATGTATTGGACTGTAGACTAACCTTCCAATGGAAGGTCTTTTTGCTTTTAAATCTGGACTAGACAAAGTGCTACAAAATATACTGAGAATTTCAGTCGTGTAGTGGTAGGGTAAGGGACAAAACATTTTACTAGGTCTTTTTCCCCCTACCATCAGTAATTCACTGCCATTCTGATGGATCACAGAAAACTAAGATATGTTGGAAACTCTGTATGTTCCCTCTTTTAGAAGACTACACTAGAAAAATGTTAAATTGCTTCTAGAGCTGGTCAGAAAAAGGAGGAGGGGGTAGTGAGCAACAAAATGAAATTTTCTGATCAGCTCTACTTTGTTTATAAAAAGAGTAATTTTGGGGTAACAGTTTTGGAAGGAATCAATGTTAAATTTTCATGCTGCCATTCAACATTTCATTGCTTCCTTTTTTTCCCTTTCAGCTTGTGGGTGTTTTTATGTTGATTATTTCAAAAAAGTAACACATGTGGGTGGACACAATAAACTGCAGTTGAGGGGAACAGCTCCATTTATATAAAAAGCTTTCCTTCTATAAAAGTTGAAAATGAGTAATAGTTAATAGGTGTTATTACCATTCTCATAATAGAGTGAGTCCATCTGCAATAAATTACATACAAACTTTAAAAAGTACATCCATGAGGGCTGTACCATGTACATGAAAACTGAGTGCAGTTAGAAGAGACAAGAGTATTTCCTGCGTTTTTGCTTCTAGCACTGGCAGATGTGGTAGGAGTGGGAGTGCTCGTATTAAATGGATACTCAGTGTCAAAAGTCAAATTTACTGAAAAGGCACAAGGAGGAGGAGATGTGGAAAGTAGAAAAGAAATAAAGGAAAAGCTGGAACAGGAGAATTGTGTTATACAAGAATTTAGTTAAGTTTTTCAAGAAACTCGGGATTTATCATGATCTATTAATCCATAATGGGATTAAAATAATTATTTTCCCATTTTGTTCTTTTCTTTCTGGGACTGGTGCAGTAATATCACATTGTTTGTGTAGTTGTGCATTATTTAGTAAAATGCTCAGATACTGAACAGCTGGTGACTGGTTTTGTCCTGCAATGTTAGAAAAACAGCAGTACAAAGACTACAGATTTTGGCAGCAGTAAACTCTGTACAGCTGAACTATGATATTTGCAATTAATATGTTACTTGCAAAATTGCATCTGCTTGTGTTCATTTCCCATTATCGTTCAACCATCACTGCTTAGAATGTCCAAAAGCCTCAAGAAATTTTGGATGGAACTGATGCAGTTATAAAATAAACTTGCATTTCCTTGCACTGTGCATCCACAACAAAATGTTAAGCAGTGTCCTAATTATGCTCAATTATACATTCAGTATGGATTTAATAATTATTATTGCATAATAAATGGTGCCTTGTCAGTAAATAATGTTACTGTTTAACCTTGCTCTAGTAGATGCACATAACATGTTAGTTGTCTTAAATGTAACGTGTAGAATCACGCTGCTATTAATTACATTAATCTAATAGCATTTTATACATAGTAATTCACTGAACAACATATATCATTTGCTACTTAATGTAAAATGGAATTACTCTTAGTAAGGTTAGTTGCAGGTCATCCCTATATTAAAGAAAGGATGAGGGAAGAGATGTTTATGGTAGAAACTGGAGGATGGTAACTTGAGGAGACTTCCCCAGCTGCAGTGACAAACAAGGCTTACTTTATTATTGCCTTCATAAAAGCTATTGAGCCCTGAGTACACAGTAGTTGCTTGGAGCCTCAGATCCTGTATGCATGAAACATCCGATTCCCCCTTTGAGTGGTCTGTTTAGTTGCACTTGATTCCTCTGTCCCTTTTTTTTTTTCATTTTCTAACCACTGTAACCTTATAAAAACAATTCCTAAGTAACTATTCTAAAACAGTTTCAGACAAAATCCTCTGATTCAGAGGCCAATCCTGCCAGACATAGAGTGCCCTTGATTTATATGAATTAGGTGAAATTGATAGTAGCACATTGCAGGTGGTAGCTTGTGTGATAAGACACTAACTGACAAATCTAAACCTTAATGACCTTTGTCTGACATTAGATTTACACTTTAGGTGGGATGCTTGCTCTGGCAAAATCACAACAGTTTCTTTCTTCATATTTTATTTTTAAAAAGAGTGTGCATAAATAAGGTAAAATGCATGTAGACAGGCAAAATACCATTAACTGTATTTTGGTTATAAGATCTTCAAAGTGGGGGATGCATCTTTCTGTGATTTGAACGGTGGGACCCTGGTCTATGATTTAAGGTCCTTATTCAGTATTGCAGTACAAATACATAATAGAGTGTTTTTCCTTCCTCTGTTATACTGGAAAGTGTCAAGAAGTTCAGGCATGAGATAATTGTTCGGTATGGAAATGTCAACAAATGCAAAGCAGAAAGCATATTAGAAAGTTTGAAAATTTCAAAGCTACTATTATGTTTTGATCTGCTCCATAGACACAAAACCAGCAACCTACTGTTTTCACACTCATGTTCTAAATATCCCTACCTTACAGGCATATTAAAGAATTATTAATTGAGCACCAGAAAACAATACAAAAAATAGTAGCAGAGGTTCTTGACCAGTGTTTTCTGTTATACATTCAAATGATGAAGGAACATCTAGAGAGTTTTAGAGAGGCTGCAGTCTTGACAGAAGCCACAGAAGCAAAGAATATCTATAATACAGCAGTAGCTCAGACTTAGGAATACATTAACAATTTGCATTTTACTGCTTACAAATCCAAATGTAAATAAATCTTATCACAGTTCAGTAATAGTCAATGACTATTGAACAGATCAAGAGTCTTAGGGACAAATCTTCTAAGCCGCTCAGTAAATTTTGCGAGGTAATATCTGACCTTAATGCTGCAAAGTGCTGAGCTCCCTGAACCCCCATCCAGCAAAGCACACAAACACATGCTTCACTTCAAGCACATGAGAATTTTCAATGAAGTCATTTGGACAGCCTATATGCTTAATGTTAAGCATGTGTTTAAGTGTTTTGCTAGATTGGAGCCAGGGCACCTTGCACGATTGAGCCCTTAATTCTCCATTTGTTGTCATTGGGAGCTTCGAGTGCTCAAAAGCACAGGCATACTTTTTTAAGCCAAAACTTGAAACTCATGCACTTGCTGTTAGACATGAGATTAAGTGTTTTGCTGCACAGGGGCCAGAAAGACACAGAATAACTCCTCTTCATCTTTGTAACCTACATTCCTTTCTCTGCTTAAGCACTGAGAAGTGAACTATGCTCGTTGGCTTATTTTTTTTTCTACCACAGGTTGACTTTTGCCTCTTTGACCTTAACACTGAAAGGGGTTGGTAATTTGCTATATAATACCAATGCAATATGGACCAATTCTTTTGACAAGGAAAATCCTTGCAATTTATATTTTTCATCCTTTAAATTATCTGAGGATTTGATGACTGAAGACATCAGCTTTGCAATGTCCAGCTCAGAAAAATTCACCTGATATGGGAAGAATCTTCGCTAGTGTGTTCAGTTCAGGTATGGATCCATCTGCTGCAACCGGTTCTTTGTGCTAAACCAGAAAATTAGTCTCCTAGCATCATTTTAGTGTATGTTATCCCTGAAGTTTTGTTTTCCATTGCATTGGTAATGGCAATGAAAATCTATTACCCTTGAAAATGTATTAGAGGATTAGTGATGGCTTATATTTTGGAGAATTACAAGGTTGTCAATATTATAAAATGATAACTTTTCCTTTGTAGTCTTATATATTGTGACAAACCCAGACCAGCTGGCTGCCACACTCAAATGGAGGGCAGGTATGCTGGGGCTCTGGGTGATCAGTTTCCTCTTCCCCAAGTAAATAGGGCCAAACTTAGAGCCGCATAATCAGGCAGGCACTTGGGGCCAATTAAGAGCTTGCCGGAAGCAGCAGGCTAACCAGAGCATCTGCAGCCCATGAAGGCCTGTCAGGGCTTGTTTATAAGGTCTGACTACAGAGAGGCTCAGGAGACCAAGATCTGAGAGTGAAGAGAGGTACTGGGTGAGAACTATGGAGGAGCAGGATAGACTTGCCCAGGTACCAGAGGAAAGTACTGGGATGGTTCTTTGAGGGAAGCAGCCCAGGGAAGAAGTTGCTGGATTGGGAGTAAAAGAAACCCTGTCTGTTGTTTTAGGGTCTCTGGAATGGAATCTGGAATAGTGGATGGGCCCAGGTTTACCCCCAGCCCTTCCCGCACCACTACAGAGACTGTCCCTGAATAGAGAGACGAGGGCTATACAGGCATTTCACCCTATACTATGGTCTAGCATATGAGGAGTATGACTCAGTAGGTTGACTCTTGCCTCTAGAAAAGAAAAGGCTGTGTGGAGGGTCACAGCGAGCCTCTGAGGCAAACTCTATCTATCAGAAGATAAGGACCCTTGGGGCACGGCCAGAGCTTTGCCACAGTATATATTGATCTTTCAGTGCACTGAAACTGTGTGAAATCTGTACAACAGAGTGACTTGCTTAGGTCATAAGTGGCAAAAGTCACCCTGTAGTAGACTTCCCATAGCATTCAGTGCATCCAATTTGCTTAAGAGTTTTCAATGCTGCCTCGATAATGTACTTGATAAAGAAAACACTTTAATATCTTATTATTATGATTCCCAGTAGTTAGAATTTTCAGTTATGAACAATTACTTTTTATTTTTAACTCACCAAAATAGCTACAAATAGTGTACAGTGCATAAAACCTGTTATCTTGCATCAACGTGTGTTTCTTTATAGTCATTTGTTTTACTGCCGTTCGGGGAGTCAGATATTTCAAGCATTTATGCTTTACTGAGGAGAATAGCTCTACAGATTACTGTGATCTGGGATTCCCAGAAAGATTTATGAAAGGATACATAAACTCTGCACTATGGAGAAAAGTATTAGGCAGTTCTTGTGGGCTGGAGTGGCCCAGCCTTGATGCACCTGCAAGTAATGTCAGGAGTAGAAGAGACATGCAGGAGGGGAGAAGCTCAACTAAGTAGCAAGCAGTTCATGGAAGACAGTAGATCTCCCAATTTTCCCAACTTCCAAGGAGGGGCCTGACAGGCACAGAACCTACTCCTTTGCCTGATGATGGTCTAAGACCCTTGAGGTGATCTTCCTTTCCCTTAGTTTATTTTTGTGTTCCCTGAGTTGTGGAAAGGATAAGTTTCCAAAAATACTCAGTTGTAGGGCTCAGACTTTGTGTCCTCTTCAGAAGAATTCCCTTTTGAGTCTGCAGTCCTGTGAACACACTAATAGGGTGTTCTTGAATGACCCGAACCATAAAAATATTAACTGAAATGCTCTGGAAGTTGGTTGCTTAACTCCCTGAGGCTATTTTGAAAATCCCACATCATGGTAATTAAGATTGTCAAACTAAAGAAGTTTTTTTTTTTTAAAGAGAGTGGATTAAGGAAGTAGTATTATCCCCATTTTAAAGATGAATAACAAAGCACAATAGAATTAACTTTCTTGTCAAAGTCACACAGGAAATCTGTGACAGATCCTGATAATTTTAAATATTAAAATACTACTTAACTACATTTCCAGTGTGGTAACACAACTGGTACCCACAGGAAAGAGCTCTCCCATCAGCATAATAAAACTGCCTCTGCTAGTAGCAAAAACGATGTTGACAGGAAATGCTCTCTTTCTGACAGTGCTGTCCACACTAGTTCTTATGTCAGTGTAACTTATGTCAGTCAGGGGGTACTTTATTTACAATCTGAGTGACAGAAGTTATAGTGTAGACATAATCCAAGACTATAAAATCTTTGTGTCAGAATCTCCCTTGGTCATTTGAGCACAGTTACTATAAACATTTATACAAGTGACTATCAGACTGCATTTACTGAAAACTGAGAAAGTAGGTACCTTTGAATATAGCACCCGTGTTAAAATCTACAAGATGAGGGTAATAGTTACTTATATGCTGACCATGTTTGAAGGATTATGTTGTAAAAATGCATGGAGATCTTGCTGAAATTAGCTGTAGGAAATTTTATCCTACAGCATGTATTTATGGTGGATTTAATAATGGGGTTTTACAGCAAATGCTGGAAGGATCATGAGAGCTATGTTCGAGCACAGAACTTGTTATAACATGAAACATGCTACAATAAATGAATCATCATGCTTCACTGGTTTCAGCTTTATTGTACTCCTGCTTAGTAAGGTGTGTCTTTTGCAAGAGCATATGTATTTAGACTACTGAAGATGCGAGTCCATATAAAATACGGTGAATGTTCACTGTCTGATTTAAAAACAATCTTTAGTATTTTATAGGTTACAAGCATTTTTTATATTCTTATGAAAACCAAACAGATAATATAACAAACATTTTAAGACACTTGGCCAGTGCTATAAAACAATATTTTTCAGATAATCCTTTAGTGAAGGGTTGTTGAACTTTAACATACTTTCTGTAATAAATATTCTTTAGTATTGATTTTAATGCTTTGCTAGCCTTGAATATGAAACATTATGGCCTCATTGCTAACCTTTGTTTTGCTGGTATGCAAAAGTAGCAAGAGGCCAGCTTCTTGATTTCCCTTCCACATAGCAAAGACAGTATGGAACATATAGAGCACTGAAATGGAATTCAGACTTCTGTTATATTCTTGGGTCTACCTGTGACCTGCTTTTTGACCTTTAGCAAATCACTTCATTTCTTCAATTCTTTGTTCTCTTGTCTATTTAGATTGTAAGCCTGAGAGGATCTCTCACTATGTGTCTGTCCATACAGTGCATAGTGCAATGAGTCCTGGTTGGTACCTCTAGATACTCACGTAATACAAATAATGATGATAACAGAGATCCCTTTCCTCCAATCCAGTACAATAGGAAATTTCTATAGTACTAAAGTTCAGGAAAAAGACAAATCCAAACCTGGTCCAGCCACCATTGATTAAGATTTTGAGAATTCAAACAATCAGAGGAAGAGGATACCATTTCCAATCCCCTTTTATATTTTGTGACTATGTAACTAGTTTTAGTCACAAGATTTAATTTTGTTTTTAATTTTTGCTATACTTAGAAAGTTTCATTTTCAAAATGTTTTGATTTTGAAATTGACAAATTCTGGGTTAAAATAATTAAATGGAAAATTCAGCAAACCAAAAAACCTGGACCAGTAAAACATAGTAATCTAGAAAATGCTTTTGGATATCCTTCAATTTCCACAGAAATGTTTCCCTCATTTTCAACTATCAGTTGAAACGGGTACAGCCGCTCCCTGGGTTACGACCACTTCCACATACGACCAAAGTGGTCGTAAATGCAGATCCGAGTTACGAGCAGCGATCCGCGCTTATGAACAGCGCAGTCGCCATGTAACTCTATGGGATCCGAGTTACAAGTTACGGACCACGTGTTGTAACTCGTAACCCGTAACTTGTTCGTAACTCGGGGAGCAGCTGTAGTTGTGCCTACCAGTGCTCATAATGAGTCCTTTAAAATACACTGTTTTACCAGGGGTACCTTTTAAAGGTTGTTAATAAATGAATCATCTTTTCTTATGGAAAAGAGAGAAAATCAATACTTACAGTATATCCGTAGGTGTCAATATTTGGTTAGTTTTCTTTTTAAAGAGTATGTGTTGTAAATGTCTCCTTAATGTCAATAATAAAATGTGGTACTTTTCCACTGGGTGGAAAAGGTAGGTCTATATTTGATGCAGACTATTGGTTTGAGAAGAAAATACTGAATGTATTAGGTGTTTCTGTCAAGTGTAGGGACAGTTCACAAAGCTGAATTATAGCATCAGTGGCCTTATTTTGGAAATCTAATAATTCTCTTACTTCAGCATGGACAGAAATTAAATCTGCATTAAAGCTATATTGGTTAGCACTGCTGGAATGCAGCATCAATAGCAGGTGAAAACCAGAAGTTTCTTAGTTTTGTCTTTTCCAGTTGTATCTCTGATGTAGAGCTTAATGATCAAACATTATTGAGACACAGAAGTAAATTGCTGGCCAAAAGCTCTCTTTCCCTTCCCGTCCCATCTTTTAAATTATTTTGAGCTTTCTTGTATTTTTCAATATTCAGAGCTTGTCAGTAATAAATATTTGGAATTTTATATATTTGCTAAAATGTTTACTTAGTAATTGTATAATTTTTCCTCTCTAACATCCTAAATCTCAACCTGCTTTTCTGCATTTACATTCTCCCCTCCCCCCGCCTTAATGCTCATCTACACAGGGTATACATTCAGAAGCTAATGTGATGACTGCCATCTGGGGATGTGTCTACCTACAGGGTTTTTTCAAAAAAAGTGGCCTTTTTTCGAAAAAATTGTAGCAGCGTCTAGACTACCACTGTGTTCTGTCGACAGTAAATCGAAAGAACATGGTGGTTTTGTCGACTGCGGTAAACCCCATTCTACAAGGAACAGTGCCTTTTTTTCGAAAGTCATCTTTCGAAAAAAGGTGTTGTTGCATGAAAACAGGGCTTTTTCGAAAGAGCATCTAGACTCTTTTGAAAAAGCAAACTGCTTTTTCAAAAAATATGGCATTGTCTAGATGCTCTTTTTCGAAAGAAGCTTTTTTGAAAGATACTATTGAAAAAGCCTCTTTCAAAAGAGGCTCGCAGTCTAGACATAGCCTTGGGGACTTCCTTAGCTGGAATTCATGAGTCTGTACAACTTGATTTAAAGAGAAAGGCTCTATAGTTGGGCCATCTCCTATGAATTAGGCACATTGGATCATGTACTTTCTCTGGAGAAAAGAAATACATCCTGAGTGACAGGAGCATAGCAATTAGAATCTCAGACAATGACCTACTCATCTGGTGGCTGACAGCTTGATTGACAACAGGGATTGAATCTCTAAGGCTGAAAAGCATAAGTCTCCCCAGCTTGAGTTAGAGCCAGACTCTATGGCTGGCAGTTCTAATAGATTTGCCTCATCTGTGGATCAAGGGTAGGTAACACATGATGACTAATACAAGTTCCCTCTCTACCTATAGATCATTTGTAATTATGAAAAAGAATAAGGTCAGGTTTCAGCCAAGCACTTAATCATATGCTTAACTTTCTGTGCACTAGCAACTCTTAATATAACTGGAAAACAGAAAATACTGAGAAATTACTTTTGCTTTTTGCCAACATTTGAGATCAGTAAACATATAAAACATATTTGTGAGGACAGAAGAACCTTTAAGAGACTGTTTCATACCACACCCGAAAAAAATGTCTTGAGATTTAAGGGAAAGACCTTTGTTAGACCCTAATTCTGGAGTTTGGTCCAAGCAAGCCAACCTCCCTGCCTTCACATAACAAGTTACAGTATAAGGGCCAAAGAGGTAAATTAAGATGTTTGTTTCTCTTAAAGAAACAAGTGTTAGACTCTAATTCATGAACATAGTGAGTGATGCTAATTCTTCATTTGCCACTATGCCTATGATATCCCCTTCTAAAACAGGATTATTGAGTTGTCTGGATGTAGTTCCAGAAACACCTGGATTGCTAATTTCTTCTTAATCCCAATCAATATGATCATAAACCTGGGTGTAAAATGCACAGTGATGAATTACAATCACATATCTGTTACTTTTTTAAGGTACATCATCCCCCTTTGATACCACTGAAGTGCTGTAGTAGATGTGCCTGCAGATTTCTGGTAAGGGTAGATGGAGGGTTGTGGTTTTCAGGCCTTTGTGCATTTGCTTTTTCCTTGAGCAGAGGTCTTCAGATAATTTTGGTTGATTGGTTGATTTGTTTTTCTTTTAACAAAGGACTGTCAGCTTTGGAACTTACAAAGGCCTTATAGGCCTAAACCAAGGCTGCTACTTATCCTAGATGTTTTAAGATGGATGCAAGTTACAGAAAATATTATAACAATTGGGTACAGGAAGGTAAAGGTGATATTTCTAATAAGTTTTTGGGGTGAGGAGGAGAGTGTCCTTTACTTTTGCTTATTTCATATTGATAAACAAATCTGTAGAAGAAATCGGCCCACAAAGTGTTGTGCTCTCCTGGAAAGTGACCTGTGTAAAAATAGCATCTTCTTACACAATACACCTACTCCATTTGTGTATTCATTGTCATTTCGGCTGCTGTTGCTGACTAAAAGGTGTATTTACTAATCTTTGCCTTCTGTTAGCTGTGTTGTCTTTGCGCTGCTAAAACAGAATTAACTACTTCTAGGAGAAGACAGCTTGAATTTCAGACTCAGTGATAAATTTGCAGGGTTGACAGCTCAAAAACATATCTTTATTTGAAAAATCAGGAATATTTGATGGATGTGAGAACCATAGATGGCATTTTTATGACATTTTGACTCTTCAGACTAAAACTATGTGTTAACAGTGCATACAGTTTCAACTAATACTAATAGCTGGTAATATGATAGTTTTGTTTTTGTTTTTTTATTGGATTTTTATATTTTAACTGCCTATATACAGGTTCCTGTGTAGAAGTCAGAGTTCATGAGCACTAATGACTCCTAACACTGCATTTTACCTATAGCTGCACATGTTATTTGAATTATTTTTCCTGTATTTTATAACATTTGAAAGATATAAATTCATGATCGAGAAGTTTAATAGATTTTTTCTATGTAGTCCATTTTCCCCCAAAGTGTCAATTAACTTAACTTTAATACTTAATTATAAGGTTATATTAATCTTATGTGGCTTAATGGAACTTGTATGAGACTTGTGCAATTACTGGCCATGGATTTAACAATTATTTCTTTTAACATTCATCTTTTATTGAGTAAAATATGCATTTTTGAGTGGACACATTATCCCTGTGTCCCCTGATACCTTCTGCAGTAATTTCCATTGATTGGAGTGCATGTGCTGGTGAGCATTTTGTTGATTCAGTACTGTTGATCAGCTCTGTTCTTATTATATTAACAGCTGTTTTTATTTTCACATAGCAGTAGGAGCTTTATGGACCATTGTTTTGTTTTACTCCCAGAAGAACATGTTGATATGTTTATAATTTAGAATGTGGATGTTCTGTTATAAGTTCAACAGCTTCCAGACTATGATTCTGAGAGACACTTTTTCAATACATTTAGTGAACTTTACAGATTTTGTCCTTATGTGACTAATGAATTTGAAACAATCATTCATAATAAAATGTATTTCACTTATTTCCCCCCTTGAACAAAGGACAATAGCTAGTGACTATCATGTTCAAACTTTGTCTATATGGACACATCACACCAACTGTCTGAATGCTAATAAAGAAAATAAAATTAATTGAGTAGTGGCTTTCCTTCCCCCACATAAGGAAGCTTAGTTTTGTCAAGTTTATTAGTACAGAATATTTACTATCAACTGTTTCTTAGATTCTCTGATACAGACTAACTATGGTGAAGCCTCCACAGTAATTGGTTTGTTCAAATTTTTGCCATATTCCTAAGGTTTATCTAAAAGCTTTTTAAAAAAATGTTTGCAAATTAGAATGGAAACCTTACCAGGTTGCCCATAAGTCATGCTTTTGTTCGGGCCAGCTAAACTGAGATTTTTGTCTATCTGTGGTGTTCTGATACTTGTGGAACACATTAATGGATTAAATGATGAAAGGTTTCAATGTAATTATAAATGAGGAATCAAGTGGATGTTTTTCTAATGGGGTCCTACAGAGATCATTTCGTGGCCCTGTGCTATTTAACATTTCTATCAATGACTGGAAAGAGAACCCAGCTGATGGAGTGATTAAAATAATGATGAAGACCGGTTCAGAGCAATCTGGATCACTTAGTGACTGAGCACAAAAAAACTAATATGCCTTCTTCTATTGCTAAATGGAAAAAATATACATGGTGGAACAGAGTGTAGGCCATATCACAGGATGGGGAACTCTATCCTGGGAAGAGTAACTCTAGGGGGAAAAAGATCTGGGGTATCAATGAATTATCAACTGAACATGAACTCCCAGTATGATACTATGACAAAAGAATGACTATGATCTTGGATACATAAACAAGGGAATCTCAAGTATGAATAAAGAGGTTATTTTACCACTGTATGTGACACTGGTGTGACAGCTGTGGGAATATTGTGTCCAGTTCTGGTGTTCACAATTTAAGGAAGAAGTTGAAAAATGAAAGAGAATTCTAAGAAGAGCCACCTAAATAAAGGATTAAAAAACCTGCCTCATAGCGATAAACTCAAGATGCTCCATCTATATATTTTAACAAAGAGAAGATGAGTGAATTATCTTCTGTAACTACATACAAAGGAACACATATTTAATGATAAGCTCTTCAGTCTAGCAGAGAAAGATGAATCCCATAGCTGGAAACTGAAGCTAGACAAAGTTAGAATGGAAATAATGCAAAATATAATCCTTTTTAAATTAAGATTTAAAGTATTCCAAAAAGATCAACATTATTATTCAGAATTACTTTGGGGGAATTCTGTGTTATACAGGAAGTCAGACTAGATGATTTCAGTGGCCCTATATAGCCTTGGAATCTATGCATCTA
>CM057845.1:183767476-183780394 GCA_030068395.1 Apalone spinifera | reverse complement strand
TTAAAAGCATTTTCAGAAAATCATGCCAGTCTAGACGTAGCCAGGAAGTGCAATGTAAATATTGAAAATAACAGCATATTTTAAAGTGAAAATAAAGTGTGTGTTTATATATAAAAAAAAAGCCTTCATATGAACAGTAGAGGTTCAGTTCAAGACATGGGATAAGATTTTTCAAAAGCACTGGAGTCCCATTCATGTTCAGTAGGACTTCAGTGCTTTTGAAAAATGTTATCCAGAATTCTCATTCTCCTGGATTCAGTTGATCAGCCTCAGCACAAACTTCAGCTAGACCCACTATTCATGACTAGAAAGGAGACAAAAGGCTAGGTTACCACAAGAGTGTAATTCCACTAAAGTCAATGTAAAATTTGTGGGCTAGACATCAGAATCAAGGCCAACCTTGTGTGGAAAATGTTGGTGCCTAATAGCACTGAGGAAAGCTGGCATCTGTATGCCATTTTTTTAAACTGTTTTTCATACTGGAAAAAAGACACGTTTCTTTTGTTAAAATATACCTTGAAACTACTTTCCTGTAGATCAGTATTAATGTAGTGAATCTCATAATGTATATCTATCATTGCGTTTGTTTCAGGCAGTGAGACAGGTAACATGGTGACTTTAGCATTTACCAGAAATGGAACTAAAATAAAATACTTTTCATATTTTAAAGTGATACTTTCTCAGTAAGGTGACATGAAAGGTGGAAATACCGAGCTTAGAAATGAAGTTTTCTTACCACTCATCTTTTGATGATTGGGAGCAATCTCCTGTGCTGATGTCAGGGAGTCTAACCAATAAAATCAAGGGATTCCATACCTCTTCAGTACAGGAGCTAGTTATGGAGGGGCTTCAATGGCTTTCCTGTACTATGAAGCTATGCCCATCTCCCCATTCCAGGGTATGTCTACACTACAGAGTTTTTTTTCAGAAAAATTGCCATTTTTCCGAAAAAACTTCACTTACGTCCACACTGCAATCACATTCTTTCAAAAGAAAATCAAAAGAACAGAAGGGTTTTCCTGGCATTGGTAATCCTCTTTCTACAAGGAAGAAGTCTTTTTTTCTGAAAGAGATCTTTCAGAAAAAGACATGTTTGGACGGGGAAGAGGGAATTGGCCATTCCCTGCTGACTGCTCTGTCCACAGAAATCACAGTTTAAATGCAAGATAGCGGCCACACTGAATGGATGCTATCTTTCGAAAAAGCAGATCACTTTTTTTATGTGCTTTGGCAGGTGGACACTCTCTTTCGGAATTTTTTTGGAAGATTTCTTCTGGAAAAGCTTCTTCCAAAAGAAGTCTGCAGTCTAGATGTAGCCCCAGCCTGTTGGCTGTTATTTCTTAAAAATTTGTAGTCTGCCATAGTATCACTTGATACACCTGTGTCTGGGTAGAGCCACATCTTGGCTAGTCCCTTTCCTGGCCTTGATTTTTAGGGCTTTAGGAGTCACTCCCTTGCCCTGGGACTCTTTATTCCTACCCTCTGTCATGTTGGGATCCTCTTTCTTCCTGTTTCTTGGAAGCTCTGCTTAGAAACCAATGCTCCCTGTTGGATTAAGTAATCTCACTCCATCTTCTGGGAAGTCTATGTGCAGACAAGGCCCTCAATCTGCCAGACAGAAATTTGGGGGCACTCTATTCTCTCCACCATGGCTTCCTGCTCCCCTCAAATTTCTCCTGCCACTTATTGTCATGGTTTCTACATTAGTTAGTCACTAGTCTCCAAAATCTGCAAGGGGGATGTTTCCCAGGAGAGATGTGGAAGGAAGAGGCAAGCTAATTCTGACTCTGCAAATTGTTACCCAAGCCCAGTGCTTCTTAGGAGGGAGATTGGGAGGGAGGGGAGAGACAATACTCATGACACAGACTTCCCCTGTGCTCTTCTGATCCCTAGTGCACCTAGGGCAAAGCTCAACCCTAGGGAGCCCTGTGGAGTTTCTCCTGAGGTCAGGTAAAGGGAGCATCAGGGTGGTACCTCCCATTCCTCATTCAGGGAAGAGTTCTTGGATTTTTGTACCTTCTGTCCACAGAGGAGAGAGAGAGTTCTTGATAGCATATTGAAGGAGGGGGTGTGGGTCTTCAGAGGAAATTGACTGGTTATGCGATGTGGGAAAATGGTTTCTAATGCTTCCTTTGAGTGAGACTGGAGTATTCTTGGTGGGTTTTTTTTCCTGGCTGCATCTGAGCTCTGAATTGCAGATCTGTGTATGAAGTCGTGCTTAGTGGAACAGCGATTGCACAGCACTGTGCAGAGGGCTAGAATATTACCATTTTGTTTTCATGCATTGTTTACCTTTGCAGTGATTTATTGCTGCAGTGATTTCTTGCATATCTTGCTGCAGTGATTTCTTGCATATCCTTTAAGTTAATAAGATGTACACAGAGAAAGAATTAAAGGGTTTTGTTTTCTAAATATAGCTATTTAGTATCAAATACTATTTGAAACACTGACCACTGAGTTCCTTTTCACTTGGCTGAATCAGTGCCACAAAGTCAGGTACTCTCCAGTTTGTGAAATATGCATGTTTTTCTTAGATGATCCTGTCATGCCTAAGGTTGTATGAGATAAGCCCTAACCCCTCCTTATGCAAGTGGGGAATCAGGTTTGAGTCCTTGGTTTCTTTTGGCTTTTGTAAATAAATCCCCAAGACAAGGGACCTTCTGCACTGGAAAGCCAACCAGAAGGCAAAGGCATGATGGGCTTGCAAACTTGATTCACAACCAGAGCTCTCAGCTGTCACCCCTCGCTTTAGGAGCAGAGGATTATCCAGGGCATCAGAAGGGGCTAATGTATAAGGGATGCAAACGTTCCATCTGAGAGCTCCTTTAGAACCCTGGCTGTATTTGTAATTGGGGTAATTTTTGCAAGATCTTCTGTTTCTATTATCTTTTCTGATCAAGAAAACTGCTCTTGTTATGGCTCAAATCAGTGGCGTGCTGACAAATGAGACAAATGGGTGGATGACGACTGGGGAGGTAGGAGCGATGGCGACACCTCTCTCCCCTAGCTAGGCTTGGAAAAGGGATAGGGATAGATGCTCTGGCTAGGGGCCCTGTAAAAATGGGAGCACCCATTAAAATGGGTGTTCTGCATGCCCCATGCACATTGCCCTTCCCCTCACTCTGCCTGCTGGGTGCTCCTGCTGGGAAGGGACTCAGGGTGTCAGTGCTTTCCCTGCTCTTCCTGTGTGTCTGGTGCTCCCAACAGGTAGCAGGGTTGGGGCACAGAGGCTTCCAAGCCCTCTACTCCACTCCCTGTCAGGAGTGACAGCTAAGCAGAGTAGGGTAAGCTTCTGATTCCACTTCTCTGCTCCACCTAGAGTTCCGGGCAGAGAAGAACAAGCCTCTGTGCTCGGTTAGGAGTAGAGGCAGAGCTGAGGGCAGGTGGGCCTGTATGCTACATGCCCTGGCCCACCCAGGCACACTCATGCCTATGCCCCTGGCTCAGAATACTTTTTTGTGACTGAATTCCTCTGAACATGTGAGCACTTGGCACACTACTGCCACCTTGGACACAAGGGCCTGAATCCAAGAAAACTGGTAGCAAACCCCTCTCAGGTCTCTGCATCTCTTGGAATAGCAGTTACTTTCTCCTATTTGGTTCTTCCTTTTCATGTGTCAGATGCTCAAGGAGGCACTATTGTCCAGCACTGTCTGCAAGGGGCTGCCTTCTTGCATTGGCATATCCAGCGCTAAAGTACATTCCCACACCAGTCTATCCTCCATCACCTCCTCACTTCAGAAGTAAAACACTATCTAGGTTTAACTAAAGTAGTGGGGGGGGGGGATTGTTTGTTTTTAGTAACTCAGTTGCAGATGACTGCCATTAGACAGTTGCTCATATAGTTTACAGATGTGATATCAAATTTCTCTCAGACATACCTACTTATATGATTTACATTCTTTATCTATTAATTCAATGCCTTTTTGTCAGTCATACATTATGCATTAATAACAGTAGACATTTATAGGATAAAGCAGTTAATCAAATCACATTTTAAAAAATGAATCTCTTTCAGATTAAAATGAATATACTCTGTAAACAGTTATGTTAGATACAAGGAAACATGCAAACAACATAAATCAAAATAAAAAATATTTTTACTTGAACAAAGCACACCAACTGCGTGGTATACAAATTTAGCACAGACTCATCAATAGACGTGTTCTGGGTCTCAAAGAATTCTTTCTTAAATAGAAAAAAGATGGAAACTGTAAATCTTCCATGCCTACATAGATAGTCACAAAAGTTCCCATTACTTCCTAGGGAATAACATTCTTGTCCAGTGGCCTCAAGCCTTTTTGGCAATTGGTGGAGGTGTCAGAGTAATTGTTTTGGTGTGTTGTAAGATTAAAGCAGCATTATCTTAAGCCTTTAAAATGGGAAAAATGATATATATGGCACCAGACAAAATAATTTCTTAAAACTATTAATAGTTACAGATCTCTACTCTCCATGGAGAAACTCTTGGAGGGGGAAGAAAAATCCATTTTACTGCCAGTGCACTCCCTTGAATACAATGAATCCCCATGCAGAGGAACAGGTTGAGGACTACTAAGTGTGGAGGAGACACAGTTTTCAACCCTGTGGATTCTGTGAAATCAGGAGAAAGGGATCCACCAAGATGTCTAAAATCAATACCGTAAAATCTCGAGTATAATGCGTACCTATGTATAATGTGCATCTGTCTTTTAAAGGTCAGAATTCTTGAATAAACTGAACTCTTATCTATAATGCACATTGTACTCGAGGTTTTATGGTATGCATAGGAAGGAAGGGGCTCGCACTTGCCACGGGGCCGCTACCCAGCCGAGCTCATGCCTGCTGTGGGGTCCCCCTGCCCAGCTGAGCTCACGTCTGCCGGGGGAACATCCCCCGCTCAGCTGCCGGCGCGCCGAGCTCGCGCCTGCCACGAGAACTTAACCTGCTCAGCTGCCGGTGCGCCGAGCTCGCGTCTGCCGGCCCCCTTTCCCCCAACCCAGCCCAGCCCATGGTTGCTGAGGGTGAATTTAAAACTTTTTAAAAAAACCTCCTATAGATAATGCGCACCCCGACTTTGAAGCTAAAAAAAACAGGAAAAAAGTGCGCATTATACTGGAGATTTTAAGGTAGCTATTTGCAGGAATGGCTGCTTGTCCACACAACTCTGTTCTACTGTTTAGGTCTGGTCCTCATCAATAACCACTATAGAAGTGATCCAGAGGGAGTTAATAGGGATCCAAGCTCTACTTCACTCCTGAATGCTTTCTTCAAGGGACGCATTTGGATACTGTGGTGATGAGTCATAATATCAGCCTATATGGTCCCATGGAGAACAATTAGTCCCATGTTCCAATCCCTCTCCCTGTACTCAAAACCAAAGTAGAATTTCAACTACTTTCCATTCAAACTTTTGTCCCACACAACAATATTTTAGGGAAAAAATAATTAAAATCACAACTTTTAATTTTACCAGACTTATTATTGAGGCGCAGTCTCCGTATAAAATGTTTTGAAGTAGCATAGCAAAGTCTGGGCCTGGGGAAAAAAAGGCTATCTATTCACGGAAAGCATGAATGAAAAGAAATGGATAGAAAAAAATCTTCACTTGCTGTAATAGTTGTTTTTTCCATTTATGAAAAAAATCTTTATATATTTCACATTAAAATAAAGAAGAGAGAGAGAAGCAGAAAGTTAGTGAATTGGCTTTAGATCTGTGATAACTCTTCAAATTGTTTTAATTTCTTCCATAGAAATACCACTGGAAGGAAGGAAAGAAAGATGCTTCTGAGCAGAGGATAAGGAATTTTCATTGTCTACTTCTGCAACTTTAAAAAAGAGTTTTAGTCCTGCCTTTAAGTATAATTGTATTGTACCATGCAAGCAAGGTACTAACAAAGTTCAACAGGACTTTATTTACCAAAAGTGAAACCTCTTTACAAAGCTGCTGCACCCCTCTTTAACTCTCACTCAGCCCTGGTTCATCTTCTCCTTCCTGTTTCCTGTGCTTTGACTTCCAACAGCCAGTGTTCCCTGTTCTAATAATTACAAGCAGCATCTAAAACACCACAAATTGGCATGTTTATGCTAACATAATCTTGTTTTAAGGGAAAATAGAAAAAGGAGTGGGTAAGAGCAGAGAAGGAAGAATCCAAATTAAATAACATTGCAAACTCTTTGGACTGTTATGTTAGTGTACATATCTACAATACTTACCACCAAAAGGCCACAAGCCCTGGTAGGGTCTCTGAGTGCTGTTTTAATACTACTATGAATAATAAAGATGCTAAATGCACCTGGATCTGAATCTTCAAGTGCACCTCCCCAGGGACCCTAAGTTTGAAGGAATAAACTCTTTGGGTATGTCTAGACTACATGCCTCTGCCAACAGAGGCATGTAAACTAGGCTACCCGACATAGTCAATGAAGAGGGGATTTAAATATCCCCGGCTTCATTCAAATAAAAATGGGCGCCATGGTATGCCGGCTCAGCTGATCGTCGGCACAGCGTGCGAGTCAAGACATGGATCAGTCGACAGGGGAAGCCTTTATCGACTGCTCCCTTATGCCTTGTGGAGTGAGGTTTACAGGAGTGGTCGACAAAGGCTTCCCCTATCGACCAATCCGCACCTTGAATTGCACACTGAGCCGGCGCAGCGCGACGGCCATTTTTATTTTAATGAAGCCGGGGATATTTAAATCCCTGCTTCATTGACTATGTCGGGTAGCGTAGTTTACATGCCTCTGTCGGCAGAGGCATGTAGTTTAGACATACCCCTAGTGTTGGATAAGTCAAGATGCATTTATTCAAATCTAATAATGGTTCTGTCTGCTATTCTCAAATGTTCTTGCAGTGCGAAGAAGTGAGCAGCAGTCTCTGATGTGAGATCAGGGCCTACCATCTAGCACGTAGGCTTAGTCCATATTTTGTATACTTTCAGTTTCAGTTTTCCTTAATCAATATTATTCATGTGCTAGTCACCACCAACAGCCTGTGTGGGTCTGCTAATCTTAATGCTGCCTTTATTGTAGAGGAACCATGATTGTAATCATTCCTCTTAGAAATGCCTTCAGATGTTAGAACTTTATTTGGCGAATTCACCAGGCTTCTTCTGCACACAGATGGTTTCACTTCAGCTATCAACTTGTTTTTAAAATAAAATTTTTGAAAAATGTATTTCATCTCTACTGTGACATTTATCATTCCCTTTATTATAAAAGGCATATTTTTATTTTAAAATGCTCCCATTTTAAATATACACACCATCATTCAAATAAAAATCCTTTTGAAATTTACTAACTATATAGCTAAATCACTATGTGCTGTTATTCCCATCAGTTAAGAAGAGGCAGGCTGGGTCAGTGCTTGGATGGGAGACTTTCCCACAACAGGCAATTGACAGAGGAATTGATATAAATGATTCAGTAGGTGTCAGTCTTCTTTGAGTCTTTGCAGAGCTAAAATTCCTGAATAACATTAGACAACCGTGTTCTTCTGGAAGCTGCTGTCTTTCAAATTGACCCTTAAAAATAAGATTTTGAACTTGCGTATTTATTAATGCTCCTATGAAACACTTCAGAAGAGTCAGTGTATTAATCATAGCATCCTAAACAATTTTTATATTAGTTAATGACATTCCATGCATCTCTATTTCCCTGTGATTGTCAATTGTATATTATTTCCTTCACAAAAACTATAAAATTACTGTGCACTTATAAACAACTGCTGAAGATTTGTCTCATTTCAAAGAATTTTGGAACTCATAATACAAGCTATTTTACCCAGCAATATTATGTAGTTGTATGGTTTCTGGAAATTTTTGGGACCAAAAATGAGTGAATGGAGTACAAAGATAGAGTGCTTTTCTCTCTGATATGTCCTGAATAACCTTATACCAGCTTTATAAATTAAGCAACAGAAAATGAACACATTTTTATCAGATGAGTAGTCTGAAATTTCCAAACCTGAGAAGTGTTAATGATGGTAAGTGGTAATATTCACACTAGTGCTGAAGATCTACATGTGACCTTGTAGACAATTTATGCACCACTTTCTTTCAAGAAGGAAGGATGTAGCCCTAAAAATTAGTTTAAAAGCAATCTAAATAGAAATGAGACTAGCATATTTGGTAAAATTTCCCACATCATACATTCAAAGACTCAGTGTATTCAGTTAGTGTAAAGTGTATAAATGTGGATAACAAACTTTGAATTCTGGACCACTAGCACCTGACTTTCAAATATGTTAAATGCTTGCAACTAAATCAGTGAGTTTCATATTCTCAGCACATGTTAATGTTGGACATTAGTCACTTAGTGGGTGCTCAGAAGTGAAGGCATTTGTAGTGAGCGATTTCTTAAAAAAATGTGGTCACCATTTATAACATGGCTGTGTATGTCTTTTGTCTCAGGGTATGGACATTGTCACTTTTTTCTTCTGGATTACTTTAAACTCACTTTTTTTTTCTATAATTAAACATTCCTATCAAACAGAACCTGTGCTTTATTAAGTAGTGTAACCCTTCTTTTATGTGGCCCTAGTAAGATACCTGTCTGATTTGAACTTCGAAGCTTAAATATATATATGAGCATTTTTGACATCACTTATGTATTTGTACAAGTGGCTTCTTGCATCTTTTTACATTGGGTATCTTTTAGTTCATTATTTTCTCTTTGAAAATCCAATCACTGCTGATGAAAACACGTAATAGCTTCCTTTGAAGCTAACATCCATGATCTTGCATCATGGATAGATCCCTTACAACATATCTATGGATGGTAGTGCTTTTGTGAATAGTGTCATCTTCATAAGATGAGTACTTCTCTGCGGTACACATGGAATTTAATGATAAAAGAAACCAGCCCATGTAAAATTCATGCACAATGGGATACATTATGACCCAAGGAGAAGTACAGCGGAGGCATTATGCCAGTGTATTACATACACTTGTCTCCAAGACTGCTGGGGGAACCACTGACAGCAGTTGGCACTACAGAGGTCAGAAGCTGTCCTCCAGGCATAACTCTATAGAGTGCTGAGTACTGACTAAAGTACTTGCAGTTTTCCCTATGCCGTTTCCTCCTGTTGTTTAACTCCTTTCTTGCAGGGCTACAACTATACTTGCTAGAGAGAGAATCATAGTATACTAAAACTTGAAGGGACCTTTAGAGGTTGAGTCCAGTCCCCTGCCCTCACGGCAGGACCAAGCACTGTCTCGATAATCCCTGAAAGGTGTCTGTCTTACCTGCTCTTAAATATCTCCAGTGATGGAGGTTCCACAACCTCCCCCCCCAGGCAATTCATTCCAGTATTTAACCACCCTGACAGGAAGTTTTTCTTAATGTCCAACCTAAACCTCCCTAAGCGGAAGAATGACTTCTCCTGTCTTGCTCACATCACTGCTGTTAATGCATCCCACAATCATGTTTGTGGAGTTGTTGTTGTTTGTTGTTGCAATAATGTCACACTGACTTCTATTTAGCTAGTGGTCCACTATGATTCCTGGATCACTTTCTGCAGTACTTCTTCCTAATCAGTTGCTTCCCATTCTGTATGTGTAAAACTGATTGCTCCTTCCTAAGTGGAGTATTTTGCATTTGTCCTTGTTAAACTTCATCCTATTTACCTCAGATCATTTCTCTAGCTTGACCAGATAATTTTGAATTATAACCCTATCCTCCAAAGCATTTGCAACCCCTTTCAGTTTGGTATCATCTACAAACTTAATAATAGTATTTTCTATGCCATCATCCAAATCGTTGATGAAGATATTGAACAGAACTGGTCCCAAAACAGACCCTTGTGGAACCCCATTTGTTATGCCTTTCCAGCAGGATTGTGAACCATTAATAACAATTCTCTGAGAATGGTTATCCAGCTAGTTTTGGATTATAACAGAGTTTAAAGAGAAGCTAGATAATTTAATGGAGGTTAGGTCCATAAAAGGCTATTAGCCAGGGGATAGAAATGGTGTCCCTGGCCTCTGCTTGTCAGAGGCTGGAGAAGGATGGCAGGAGACAAATCGCTTGATCATTGCCTTCGGTCCACCCTCTCTGGGGCACCTGGTGCTGGCCACTGTCGGCAGACGGGCTACTGAGCTAGATGGACCTTTGGTCTGACCCAGTACGGCCGTTCTTATGTTCTAGTTATGCATCAGCTTATAGTAGCCACATCTAAGTTGTATTTGCCTAGTTTTTTGATAAGAAGATCATGCGAGACCATGTCAAATGCTTTGTCATAGTCTAGGTCTACCACGTCCACCGCTTCTCCCTTATAGAACCGGGTCATTATGCCCTTGCTAGTCTTTTGCCTTTTCAGGGATAATGATAACTTGTCTATTAAAGTGCAGTTCCTCTCTAAAATTTACACTGAAAAGTAGCAGCAGGGAGTTTTGGGATGGGTTTGCAGTGCCTCATGTGACCAAAATCTTGTTGCAGGGGAAACGGGAACATGACCTTAGCTTCCTACGATGCAGTTTCCTCCCACTCTTTCCCTATCAATGGCAAGCAATTCATTTTTGTGTCATTTTTTCTAAAGGCTGGCTTACCACATGTAAACCATAGCACAAGATACATTGATCCTACTCAGCTGTGTGCTCTTGTTGTAAACATTACAAACACCTTATCCTGCACTAATTCAAGAACTAAAACAGGAGCCGCCATATGGAATATTGTGATGTCATTCAAGCAATCTTGCTGCAAGCCTTAGAACAAACCAATTCCTGGTTGCTACTAGTAGTCGCTCAGCAGCTGAACATGGCAGAGTGACTTTTCTGGTCTGGGGGGGGGGAGCGGGAGGAGAAGCTATGACTGTCAGGACTGCATCATTGTGCAGTTATGGGAGGATGAGCAGTGGCTGCAGAACTTTTCAATGTGCAAGGCCACTTGTCAGAAATGTTGTGTAGAGCTTTCCCCATCTCTGCATCACAGCAACACTGAAATGAGAGCTGCTCTGACAGTGGTAAGTGGCAATAGTTCTGTGGAAGCTTGCAACGGCAGACTGCTACCATCAGTAGGGAGAATGAATTCACAAACTCCACCATGGGAGCTGTTGTGATCCACATGTGTAGAGTCTTTAATTCCTTTTGCTAAAAAGTGTCGTGACTCTGAGCAATGTGAGTGGTTTTGCTATAATGGTTTCCTTAACAAGATTTCAGTGACACGGATGTGTGTGCCACCTAATTAGACATCAGACCACCCTGCCAAAGAGTATATAAATTGATAGGCATACTTTTTCAATGGTATTGTAAGGATTGTTGGATCACAGGGGGCTTTTCACTGACATGAGTATCATATAGCTTTCATCGTTAGGAATAAAAATCAGTTCAGAAAGTTGCAATCGGGGAATTTCATTCCAGATCTCAAACTAACCACTGATGATGTTGAAATGTCAAAAGTGATCCCAGGAGACCCAGCCTACCACTTACTCCCATGGCTCATGAAGCTGTGCACTGGCTATCCGGTCAGTTGTATAAAGCAGTTCAGCAACATATTGAACAAATGCAGACTGGTGGTGGAATGTGCCTTTGGACATTTAAGGGTTCCTTGTTCAGTTTGCTTATTAGGTTAAACCTCAGTGACAGTGGAGTGTGGAGGTGGATAGACTGGCAGCTAATTTGATAGGGAATGTGACCTGCTGTATCTTATGCTATCAGAAGAAAACTGAATAGACATGTCAGGAATATTACAAAGATCATTTATGTTATTGATATCTATGGTGCTCTGATTTTGGAAAAAAAAAAAAAACCAACCCTGGAGAATGAGCACATAGTCACTGAATGGGATTGAAAAGGAAACATGAAATAATTATTGTACAAACACTTGTGTTTTGTTGTTTCATGGTGTCATTGCTCCACTGAGGCTGGTTTCATTTTGACAGAGAACAACTGTGTACTGATGCCGTTTCATGCTGCTCTGTGCTTGTGTGGTTCTTTCAGATTCCATTTGATGCATTAGTTGATCTCTTTTCCCCTGTTCACTTGTTCCTACTAGTCTCCTCCTCCAACAGGTGTTTTGTATCCAGATGATTTTTTCAAAATGAAACAGAAAAGGGAGGTAGGGGGAGAGAGTGTGTGTGGGAAGAGCTAATGGAGTCCTAGATACTTGACCAATTCTCCACAAAGAGTGAAACCACGTGTGCAGCTATAGGGCAGCAATTAAGAGAGGCAGTGGATGATTATACATATTTTGCCTTGTCACACTGGGGCAAATTCTCAAATTGAGCTTTAAACTGCAGGCATAATTGTATGCTGTTCATTATAAGCAAGTCAGGTAGACTCCTAATTATCCAATTTGCACTGAAGCAGTCTAAGAAATCTTGGCACTAGATCACTTGTTTCCTGCAGAGATAGTGCATATGATTTGAGTTGCATTGTTGTTGTTTGTATCACAGCAGCACCTACGATCTCTAATCATGGATAAGGACGTCATTTGTGCTAGGCACTGTATAGCCAGAGAAGAAAAAGGAGGTCTGTGCGTGTCTGTTTTGTAATCATCACGGTGACATTTTGATAGGTTTCAGAAGATTTTATATAGAAATCTTTTATATCCAGTGATGGAGGTAAAGTGTTCATACCAGGAAAATTACGGATCAGGATAAGAAAGTAATATCAAGAAAATAGATATCACTATTAAAGTAATTATTAGAGCTAACATAGGTAGCAAGAGGACTGAATTGTGTACAAATAGAAACAAGGGACTAATAGGACTAGCCCAAAGCAGATGTTTGCAAGACTCCTCATAAATCTTTACCAATACACATCAGATCCATGCTACAGATACCCTGATTTTCTAGTGTTGGGCTTCTCATGAGCAGGTACAGTAATTCCTCATTTAACACTATAGATGTGTTTCTGAAAATGTTCATGCTAAGTGAAAACATGCTAAGCAGGGTCAATTTTCCCATTAAAAATAATGGAAAAGGTGGGGGTTGCATTTCAG
>CM057845.1:183744656-183767376 GCA_030068395.1 Apalone spinifera | reverse complement strand
CAGTTTATTAAAACACAAAGATAAACATGTGAGTGAGCAGAGGAGCACTGCGACCACCACGTATGTTCATCCACTTATGCATATTACCACTGTTTTCACCAACTTATGCCGCCGCATGAAGTAGTCTGCCACTTGAATATTTTCATGTTATTTCGGGGACGGTCGTGTTATTCAAAATATATTCCTTAAAAAAAATCGCGGTATTGTGAAAACGTGTTAAGTGGGCACATGTAAACGAGTAATTACTGTACTCTCAAATAAGTTGAATCAATTGACATGTCAATCTTCTGAAGTGAACAAGTGGGAATTAGAATGAAACGTGTGATCTAAACTAAAATTTGAATTTGTGCCTCCAGAGGTGAAAAGCTAATGCAATAATCCCCATTCTCAGTGTAGCTCCCAAATCCATTAACAGGCATACTCAGTGGAAATATACATAATGCGAAGGGAATATCAGACTTTTTTTCAAAATAGCTCTTTTTCATTGTGTGTGAAGCATCCTTAATATTATGGAATTCCTTGCATAATGCCATATGTCAGATGCTCAGCTGGTATAAATCAGAAATCAGTGCAGCTCCATTGTTGTCACGGAATTTACACCAGGTGAGGCTTTGACCTAGAATTTCAAATAAAGATGTAGTTAATAATAATAATTAAAAAAAGCAATTGCAAAGGGAATCCCTCCAGAATACTTCCTCTGTGCTCAAACACTCTGATTTATAATTAGGACACATCTATACAATGGGTAAAATCGATGCTGCCATAGTGGAATTTCTGGGATTTGATTTAGTGGGTCCAGTGAATATGTGCTAAATCAAACTCAAAGTGCACCCCGATCGGCAATGGTACTTCTGCTCACTGTGAGGAGTAAGGGAAGTTGATATAAGTGTTTACTCCTGTCAACCTCCCTCTGTGTGAACAGGGGTTTTAAGATATGTTGAATACAGCTACGCAATTAATGTAGCTGGAGTTGTGTATCTTAGACTGACCTTAATGTCCAATGTGCCTTAATGTCCAATGTGCTCTTGTGGATGGAATGGAGCTGTGCTTTGCCACATAATCATGGTATCCTCAAGTTATGCAAACTTAATTCTTTATATAACATGTTGATTTTGCTAGAAGTATTGGTACCTGAACTATACTTTGACTGGAAGCCAAATGTAAGTTATGGTATACTTTTTAATTTCATTAATAGAAAAAGTATTTAAACCAGATCAAGTGAAACCAGGAAAAGTTTCCCATTGACTTCAGTAGCCTTTCGACTAATCACTTAGACTATGTCTATACTGCACCCGTTTTGTGCACGAAATATGCAAATGAGGCTAAGTATGGACTATCGCCAAGCCTCATTTGCATAATTAACGAGCACCCACTTTTTGTGCAAAAACCCCTTCTTGTGCAAGAGACATTCTTCCACACTTTTTTCTGGAAGAACAGCTCTTGCGCAAAAGGGGGTTTTTGCTCAAAAGCCTCTTGCATAAAAGGCATGTGCTCATTAATTATGCAAATGAGGCTCTGCGATATTCCATGCTTAGCCTCATTTGCATATTTCGTGCACAAAATGGGTGCAGTATAGACATAGCCTTAGGAAGCAGGAAAGTCTTAGTGATGTCATTGCACCTAGTCTGTTGAAAAATATATACTTCCATTCTTTGCTGTGTTTGGCCTACTGACATGAAGGAGAGAGGGATTAAGTAACTTTTTTTCTGGCAGCTAAACATGACATACCAAAACTCAGGCACAGACATGTTGTAATCTTATAGCCATTTCTTTATTTTCTGTTATATTATCATACATATTGGATATGTTTCCGTGGATATATTCCATATATTCCAGGGCTGGTTTAGAGTTTCATTATTCACAGACAGCATGTGGAGAAGAATGACTATATTTACCACATAATCAAGGTATTCTCAAGTTATGCAAACTTAATTATTTTCATAACATGTTGATTTTGCTAGGAGTATTGTTACTTGATATGCGCACCCTTCTGCACATGCTGTCGGTGAATATTAAAACTCTAAACCAACCATGGAATCATATTAGGCTTTAGAGACAAAAACCCCACAAGCTCGGGGGTAAGCCCTAGCAGACATGGTGTACGATTAGTATTTAAGGTTGCTGTGAGTTGATACTTATAATGCTACTTACAATTGGAAAGGTAGAGAGAGAAAAATTTACTATGGTAAATTTGTCTATGTTGTCAGCATCTTGAGTGGGTTGGAGGGTTTTATGTGCTTTCCATAGAAGGTCCCTTAGAATTTGATTAAACATTATTTCCAGGCTGTAAAGGATGTACAGAAAAAGTAAGCACAGTGCAGGTGGAGTTACAATGGGAAGCCAGATGTGCTGACAATAAGGGGAATATTTTAAGGTGTTTTGACTGATGATGAGTCTCATTTAAAAGGAAATATAACCAATATATATGATGCAGACTACAGTATAATCTTGACAAACTGAAGTCAGCTTTATAACGGATCCTTTTTGGAGGTGGCCAAACTTTTCATAGTGAATTGCTCATTAATTTATCTTTTTTTTTTAAGAGGGGGAATACAAATGTTGCTTTGAAAAAAAATGAGAATTTATCAAAGCATTTCAGACTACTCAGGAGTGATAATAGGAGGGATTCAATAACTTTGACTGTGTCTTTGACTCTCACTATTTGTTTGTGTTTTCCTAGTCTTGTAGTCATATGTTGTTGTTCTTAATGGATAAATGCATGTCAGAGATTTTACTAACAATAGGAGGATTTATGAAGATAGAAAGTAAAGAGTCTGTTGGTGGAAAATTTGAAGTGGACACAGATTTTTATTAGAATGCAGAAGACACTTTTGCTTTATGAAAGTATACAAACATTATTGTAACTAAAAAAATACTGCTGTTGACAAACTGAGTGCTAACAGCAAATAAATAATAAGGGTACTTATAGAAACCATGAGAGCTAGGTCACAATTTTAATTCAAAAAACTGTTTATACATGCATGCATGCATGCAATACAATACATATAACTACAGTATTTGTCCAGTTCTAGTACTTTTTATTTCACTAGTAACAAGATCTGATGGACAACTTGCAAGACTATAAATGACTAAGCTATGGCCCCAGTAAACCAGGAAATCACTGTCCTGCGGAAGGCACAAGCTAAGACTGAATGGGAAGAAAACACTGGTTTCTGACTGGCTATCTTATACTTGGTGTGCTGTTTCCCCATTTTTTTCTCCATTGATGTTGCTGTTCTAATTGGCACTGACAGATTTGGCAACTTTTTGCAATATCCTGGGCTAACCTTAATGAATTAAATTGAAACTGACTGAATCAATTGTATGCATCGTTGTGAGCTACGGACCTTGTGTGATTCCTTGGAGGTTAACTCCAGCCCCTTCAGGGGATAAGAAGAATGGTAGGTGATTAGGCAAATTTGTTCAACTTGTAACCGCTCCAGAGAGATGCCACCTCCTGGAGAAGCTCCCTTTAATAGTTCAAATTGGATTCTTCAGAGGTCAACAGACAGACACTCAAAATTAACACCTTTTGATAAACAGCTTGAATGTAAATGGTCTCAAGGCCTCCTTTCTGAAGCAGACAACAGAAAGGATTTCCTGTCGAAGGAGGCCTGGTTAAGGGTGCTAGATTTGAGCCAGGGTTGTGAATTTGTAACCACATAAAAAACACTTGCTGGAATCTGAAGGACTGAACTCTTACCCCATGTTGGAACTGGAATAGCTTCTGGTAAACTTAGCATGAGCATATGATATAGTATTGTTGTTCATGTTTTCTGTAATCTTTTCACCTTACGAATAAAAGTGCTTGCTTACAAAGGGCTGTGTGGTTACTTATCCTATGGGCAATTATTATGATTCATTGCCTGTGAGGAGAAGATAAGGCAGCCTGCTTAGGCAATCTGACCTGCTGTTGAATTCATGTTGTGGGCAGAGTACATATAGCCTCTTAAAAACCCTGATCAGGAGGGATGTGTGTCTGTCTGCCCAAGAGAGGTGACAGCTGTGGAACCTATGATTGATAGTGGACCATAGATGGGGAATACAGATACAGTGACCCTGAACTGTGACTGTTATAAGAGTGTCCAGAGTCCATTTGGTCCTGGCTATTTCTTGTTGATTTTTTTAAAGAAATAAATCTTTATTGCAAAGATTGGTGTTATTGCAAAGAAAGGGTGTTATTGCAACCTTCCAGAAAGAGTGAGTTATGTTTTCATCAAAGTTCTCTGTTTGTAAACCATGATACATGCAGAAGTTGGAAGAACAAGCACTATTTCAAACTGTAGCATAGTTCAAAGTAAAGTGATAGCTCTTCAATGCATTGTTTAAAAGAATAAGATAGCAAAAGTAATTACTCTGCTTTACTAAGGAAAATGTTTACAGTTTTTTGTGTGTCTTTTTGTTATTGAGAGAAAATTATACATTCTAGATAAACATAAAATGCAAGAGAACATGACTTACAGTACATCAAATAATCTGAGAAAATGACCGACACATCATCCAAATTCCAGTGTATCAATTATAAAAAGTATCAAGCCACAAAAGTAAGATTCAGGGCTGGAATTTGAACTCTGAAGAGGGCCGAAGTTCAACCGATTATGAAGTTAAAGGCCCCGTGCAAAACTTGGTTTGTGATGTGTGTACATTTTTCAGACTATCTCTCATGATGATCAGGAACTCTAATTTTGGCTAACATCTCATTTTATTTGTGAAAGAAAATGATTCTCATATAGGGTCTGAATCCATTAAAGTACATAAACACATGCTAATATTTAGGCATCTGAGTCCTCTTACCTTCAGTGGAATTGCTTACATGCTTAAAGTTAGGAGCCCCGTTGAGTACTTTATTAAATTGAGGCCTATCACAGGGTTGCTTGAATGAAGCCTTTTAAGAACAGTTGTGATCCAGCCTGCCCCTCCCTCACTAGGACTACACTGCTGCCTCCCAATCCCAGATGATGCTATGAGACCAGGGATCAAGTAATAATTTGAAGATATGGTCTTCCTAAAAATCACCAAATAGCTCCATTGAGAAGAGTTGCAGGAATTTAGTGAGCCTCTGCAGGAGACTCTGGAACAGGGACAAGTACTAGATCTCATCTGATCTCACTTTTCTCCTTTCCTGGTGGGAATTAAAAAAAAAAAGTTTTATTTGGCTGAAAACTTGTGATTAAAAACACTAAATTTCCTTTGGAAAGCAGACTTGTCTTGTGAACAATTTTAAATTGAAAAACAATGTTTAGTGTATAATCTCTAACCAGTTATAGAATCTATTTTAAAGAATTCCCAGGCAGATGGCCTCATGTCATTCCACAGGGATTAAGAGGGGCTAGGAGGAAGTAGTAACAGTGAGGTTCACTCTGATTACTGGCAAAAAAGCCTTCAGGTGGGGTAAAAGGACATGATCAATATGCTCTTCATATTTCATAGAAATAAAACTGTAGTCCTTAATAAAAAGAGATGAAAATCTTGTCACAGGAGGTTATTCTTTGGCCACAGGGACTTTAAAGCAAAGTTTTGTAAAGAGCTTTAAAATTCTTATGTAACTATAAGAAATTATTTTATTCTCTTAAAAATTGAATTATTTGCCTTGCTACTCAGAAAGTTGGATATTGAGTGACATGCTAAAAACACCATGACTCAAAGAGAATATGACGAAATAATTATGGTAGTCAGAGCTAGACAGAAAACGATGAGGAAAATGTCTTATAATTGACAAAGACATATGGGATGCATCCCAGAATTTTAAAGACTGTATCAGCAATAGGAACTTCAGGAGTTTGTGTTTTAAAATTCCTTTGGAAATAGAGGAAGTTTCCAGGATTCTAAGGACTATTTAAAAGGGAACCATAATTCTATCATCCTGACTGTATCAGAGGGAAGATTGTGGAGAAACTAATGATATAGAAATGATAGAGGAACCAAAAAGTTAGGATAAAACTAAGGATATTCAGTACACATTCATGGAAGAGAGTTTGTCTAATAAATCACACTCTCTCAGAAAAGGCAACAAAAAGAGTTGACAGATGGGAAGATGTAAACCGGGTTTAGATGGATGTTGAAAAACTTTGATCCAGTACTATTTAAAAGGCTAATATGATAGGTCAGCAAGTGATATCAAGGGTCAACTATTGAATATGACTAGTCAAATATAAGGTTTATGCCATAAATAATCATTGTGAGTGTGTGTGAGGGGGGGAGGGGAGAGAAGAGAGGAATATAAGTGAATTGTGGAGCACCACACGAATTAGTAATAAGATTTGTTTTTAGTCACCTTATTCCTATATATCAATGATCTATTAGAAGAAATATTCAAAAAAATCAGGAAGAAAAGCTCTACAATTCAGAAAAATTGGGCAGGAAACATGGGCAGCAGCTGATTTTGGCAATAAGCTGCAGAACAGAGATCCATATCTGATCTCTTCCCCAGACTTAGAACGATCCATTTCAGGTCCTGGTTCAGCTCCAGGGTAGAGGATAACAGTATAAAATACTAAGGTCAAATATGAAAGGAAAGGGAATATACCCAGGCTGGCTATTCACTGCAAAGTATTAATCAGAAATAGTACTGGAAGACTGATTAAAATACTTAAACTAAGTAGAATCATAGAATGCTAGAACAGGAAAGGACCTCGAGAGGTCATCAAGTCCAGTCTCTTGCCCTCGAGGACCCAGTACCATCTAGACCATCCCTGATAGATGTCTGTCTAACTTGCTCTTAAAATACTTCATACAAATATGAAAAGTAAACAAAATTCAAATTTTCATAAATAATTATTATATAGAAAGCAGAGGATTTTTTTCCTGTTACTATAAGAGGTTAAGTGAAGTCTGATATGAAGCGCTCTTCTCATCCATTTAGCTTCTGCTATATAATACAGCAAAGGAACAGATATAGCATAGGTCAAGCCTAGGCAAAATATGGTATGTGGACCCCATCTGGCCCACCAAGCTTCCAGATCTGGCCTGCAGACCCAGCAGGGAGCCCCAGGCAGGCTTCCTACTTGCCACAGCCCACGCACGCAGCTCAGAAAAGTGGCTGCTGGGCTGTTTCTCTTTCAAAACTGTGAGCCAGGAGGGGAGAAGGCTTCAGGAACTGCGCCTGCCCTAAGCCCAATCCCATTAGCCAGTTTCAGAAACCAGCTAATGGGAGCTTCCAGTTTGAATAACAGGCAGCCATGAAGCACCATTTCCTCCAGCTTGTAGTTGTTCACACATGCACATGGCCCTGTAGCTTGCATGGGGGCAGGGCAGGCAGGGAAGCTGCCTGAGAAATGTGCTGGGCTGCTGGTAGCAAGTCACCCAGGTAAATCTCCTGGCCAGAGCCTAATCCTAAACTTATCGAGTAATCGACTATTCAATTACTCTTATATATCCCTATCCCAGACCCTGCACTTCCTCTGTTGTTGTTATCGAAGAGTGCATCCCTTGACCACTTACCAAATCAAAAATTATTGCCCACCCCTGGCATTGGTCAACTGAAATGATTCTGAGCTTCCAGAATTTTAGTTATTCAAAATGGTTTATTGTAACTGCTGTAAACCTATATTTTTTGGGTGGTGGATGGGGAAGAAAATGAGACAATCTTATTGAGCAACACACAGTTCTAAAGAGGGTTGGCAAGATGATTGCTTCAAATTATAGAAGTTGGGGTTTAAAATAATCAATTAACAATTTATTTTAAGGAAGGGCCAAATAGTGAAGAAGTTTAGGCAAACATTTGTCACACAAGTAGTGGTGAATTAAGGGAGGAAACTGTTCAAATGCTACCTTAGGACACACTAATGTAAACATTTAAAGGATGCCCTGCTCCCAAATTACTTTGCAGAGTACTATTATTTGACTAACAAACTTTCAATACCTTTAAATATTTAAGCACTACTCCCTCCCTAGTGCAAAGCCTCACTTTCAATTTTACTGCCTAAACAATAAAAGCTACCACAACAGAAATCTGTGCTTTTTTTCCCTATCTGCCTCAGTTTCTGCATGATCGCATTTTCTGCTGGCCCAGACATAATTTTTTTCTCTCTCAAAGACACACACACACAAAATTTATTGATGCATAGAGACTCTGTGCAAATAAAGAGTCTTAGGAAAAGGGAATTTAAAATTTAATTTGTTGAATATTCTATTTTCCCTTATTCTTTATACTCTGTATTTCATAAATGTTTCAAATAATTTCTTCTTTGATCATAGAATCACAGACCTGGAAGGAACCTCAAGGGGTCATCAAATCCACTCCCCCCCCCCCCATTCATGGTGGGACCAAGAACCACCTAGACCATTCCTTGCAGGTGTTAGTCTAACTTGCTCTTAAAAATCTCCAGTAATGGAGATTTCACTACCTTCCTAGGCAATTTATTCCAGTGCTTTTCTACCCTGACAGGTAGAAGGTTTTTCCTAATGTCTAACCTAAACTTCCCTTGTTGCAATTTAACCCTATTACTACTTGTCCTATAATTAGAGGTTAAGGAGAATATTTTTCTCCCTCCTCCTTGTAACAACCTATTAGAAATTTGAAAGCTATTATCATGTCCCTTCTCAGACTTCTCTTTTCCAGATTAATCAAACCTTCATAGGTCACGTTTTCTAGACCTTTAATAATTTTTGTTGCTCTTCTCTGGACTTTTTCCAATATCCCCACATCTTTCCTGAAATGTGATAACTGGAACTGGACATAGTACTCTGGTTGAGGCTTAATTGGTGCAGAGAAGAGTGGAAGAATTACTACTCGTTTCTTGCTTAGAATACTCTTGCTAATACATCTCAGAATGATGTTTGTTTTTTCTTTTTTTTTTTTTTTGCAATTGTCATACTGTTGATTCATATTTAGCTTGTGGCCCTCTATGATCCATAAATGCCTTTCCACAGTATTCCTTCCTAGGTAAAAAGTCACAGAGAGGTAGCTAAGTTAGTTGGTAGATGCAAAATCAACAAGACCTAACCACATTATCCACACTATCAGGGGCTCGTCCACCTGCACATCCATTAACATGATATATGCCATCAAGTTCCAGCAGTGCCCCTCTGCCCTATATATTTGGCCAAACCAGACAGTCTCTGAGCCAAAGAATAAATGGACACAAATCAACATCAAGAAAGGTAACATACATAAACCTGTAGGAGAACACATTAACCTCCCTGGACATTCAGTAATGAATTTAAAAATAACTATCTTTCTACAAAAAACCTTCAGCACTCAATTACAAAGAGAAACAGTTGAACTGCAGTTGCTTTGCAAATTCAATACAAGTTGAACCTCCGAAATCTGGGACTCTCTCTGGAGATGGGAGAGACAGTAGGGCCAGCTCTGTGGGGAGTGCAGCCACAACTGGAGCTGGGAGTGGAACCCAGTGGTTGGGGCTGGCCCCTGGGAGCAGGGCATACATCTGGGAGGGGAGCCTTGACCTTCCCTGGTGCAGCCTGTACAATCCAGGGAGGTCCAACCTGTACAATCAAATTAAGATTGAATACAGATTTAAATTGGTTATCACACTGCAAAGGTCATTTCCCTTCTCTTGGTATTCACAACTCCGCATTAACAGCCAAATCCGCCCTGAATTAATTGGCCTTATTAATACTGGTCCTATACTTCATAAGTAACTTCCTCCTTTTGTGGTACATATAAATCCCTTTCTATAATTTCCACGCCTATTCATCTGATGAAGTGGGTTTTACCCAGAAAGGTTATGTCTTAAGTTTATGTCTGTTACTCGAAGGTTACGTCTATGCTTTAGAGATATTTTGGGGTAGCTATCCTGTCTCTTAACAGTGCCCCCATTATTTCAAAATAAAGCAGGCTACTATTCCAATGTCCCTGTAAACTTCGTTCCATGAGGAGTAAAGGATGTATTGGAAGAGTGAGTTACTTCGAAATTTGGTGCTGAAATACAAAATAAGCTATTTCAAAACTGACTCAAAGTAATCTACGTGATTTGCATACCTCAAATTGCATACAATATTTCGAGCTATGAGTGTAGTGAAGATACCCCTTAGATGCTACAGGACTCCTTCTTCCTAGGCTGCCGTTTCCCATTTTGTATGTGTGAAACTGATTGTTCCTTCCTAAGTGGAGTACAGTACTTTGCATTTGTCCCTTTTGAATTTCATCGTATTTAATTCAGACCATTTCTCCAGTTTCTCCAGATAATTTTGATTAAATAATCCTATCCTGCAAAGCACTTGCAACCCCTCCAAGCTTGGCATCATCCTCAAATTCTATAAGTGTACTCTCTGTGCTATTATCTAAATTGTAGATTGGAGATTTTGAACAGAGTCATTCTCAAGACTGATCCCTGCAGAACCCCACTTGTCATGTCCTTCCACTATGACTATGAATCATTGATAACTACTCTCTCGGAATAATTGTCCAACCAGTTTTGCACCTACCTTATAGTAGCCCTGTCTACATTGATTTTCTAGTTTATTTATAAGAAGATCATAAAAGACTTTAATAAAGCATTTTATTAAAATCTACGTACATCATACCTACCACTTGCTCTTTATCCACAAGGATTTTTATCAATTGAAAGAAAGCGATCAGGTTGGTTTGACATGATTTGTTCTTGACAAATCTATGCCAACTATTACTTATTACATTATTATTTTCTAGATCAGTGTTTCTCAATCAGTGGTACGATTACCCTTAAGGATACTCGAGAGAAGTCTGGAGGGTATATCAGCACAACTGAAATTTGGAGAAAACTGAATTTTTGTTTTAAGTTTTACAGCGCTTTATTATTTTTATACTTTTTACACCCAAAAATTTCATTGCCTGCCCAGCTACAATTAAGTTGTTTAAACAAATGTGTTTCAATGGTAGAAAAAATTTTTGTGTGCCTGAAAACTGTAGGTACTAGGGGGGTACTTATAATTTTTTGTGAAAAGGGTACTTTATAAAAAAAAGTTGAGAAACACTGTTCTAGATGTTTGCAAATGGATTCCTTAATTATTTGCTCTTGTATCGATCATGCCACAGAAGTTAAGTTGTAAGGCCTGTAGTTTCCTGGATTGTCCTTATTTCCTTTTTATAGAAGGAATATATGGACACTATTTGCCCTTTTCCAGTCTTCTGGAATCTCTCCCATATACCATGACTTTTAAAAGATGATAGTTAATGGCTCACATCAGCTCATTCAGCCCCTTGAGTATTCTAGGACTCAGTTTGTCAGACCCTGATGACTTGGACATCTAATATGTCTTAATAATTTTTAACTTGTTCTTTCCCTCTTTTTGCTTCTCAACCTACCTCATTTTCAGTATAATTCACTGTTTTAGGTGTCCAGTCACTACCAAGCTTCTTGGTGAAAACCAAAACAAAGAAGCCATGAAGCACCTCTGCCATTTTCATATTTTCTATTAGGGTATGTCTAGACTACACACTTCTTTCGAAAGAAGCTTTTTCGAAAGAATCTTTCTTTCTTTCTAAAGGGATTGTCTAGACAGCCATGACTTTTTTTTTTTTTTTGAAAAAGTGATCTGCTTTTTCAAAAGAGTACCCAGGCAATCTGGATGCTCTCTTTCGAAAAAGCCCTGTTTGCCGTCAATAACGCAATAAGTGTGATCGGGGCTACCTACTGCCCGGCAGCAGAACTAGGACTGTGGCTGTGGCAGCCTGATCAGGCCACATGCCACCCAACAGCGAGGTTGGGGCAGCATGCCATCTAGCTGGCAGTGGGGGCTGGGGCTGGGGCTGGCCAGCAGGCAGCAAGGCTGGGCAGAAGGAGCCAGCAGAAATAAGGAACAATGGGCTAGGGACTCATGTCAAGGAATCTTCAATTGTCCGGTAAATTCTGTCATCCAGGACAGCTTAGGTCCCAAGGGTGCTGGATCAGGGAGGTCCAACTTGTGCAACAAATGTCCAATGGTAAAAAATACTGCTGTGTCAAAAATTGGATATATTCTGCTTTCAGTTACACCCCAATAAATGTGGAATAACTCTGCTGAATTTAATTGAATGCAGAAAAGCATAATTTAGTCCTGGATGATGTTGTTTATATTTATTTAAAACACAATTGCATATCTTTTTATTTTATAGATAATTTTCTCTGTTACTGGCAGAAACAGAAATACAGCTGATTACAGAAGATCCTTTTTTTCTATTTCATATTGTCATTTTTCACACTGAGAAAGCAGGGAAATAATCAAATTAAATCTACAGATATATAATTGTTTTTTTAATGTCTAAGTAGTTTGTTTCACAGGGTTCACAATTAACTAACTTAAAAAAAATAATGCTTTTTAATCAGAAACTTTATTGAACACCCTATTGAAATATTATTTCAATAGGGGTATTGTGTGGTGCAGGCCTACATTTATATAAACTTACTTATACTGAATAGCTCAGGCAATGTCTCTGAACACGTGGCCTATAATTTTATATTTCATATTATATAGAGAGAAAGTTGAGGAAGTCTTTCGGTGGCCACAGCGAAAGGCAGGCTGTGTTCATATTTGTTATTGCAGTGTGTATCTACATGCTGCAGTGAAAGATACTGGCAGAGGCAAGACATCAGGACATTACTCTACTAAAAACAGCAGTGTAGACATGGGAAACATTGCTTAGATGTGTAGGATGCTATATAGCATATATACACCTAGAAATATCTGTGAAGTGGACTTTACTTGCCTAAATTGCGTGCAGCTTTTTATACCCATGCTATAGGTTGAACCTCCCAAATCTGGGATTTCTGGTGCCGGACTAGGGAGGTCCAACCTGTATTTGGGTCTGCAGTATTTGTACTTTACATACCACCGTAAATGTGAACATAGTCTTATTTAGTTAGCTAAATGTGGGTTTGGGTATCTAACTTTAAGCACTTTGGGTTTTTTTAAATAACCTTAACATACATATTGCATGTGGCTGACTGGGCCCTTTAAGAGAGAGCAAGGGCCAGTGCATCTGGACCTGCTTCCCAAATTAGGCTTAAAGGGATGTATCTGAGCTTTATAAAAGAGGAATGCAGGCAGATGGCTACAGACACAGAGAGGTAAAGGAAAGTATTATCCAAGGAACTTCTGAAAGGGTCCTGAAGGAAGTTGGGGAAATTGTGATGTCCTGTCCCTTTAAATATTCAGGGGGCTCTGTATGAACCCTTCCCTCCACAGAGCAAAGCCTCTCATCTGTGTGTATTTCAGCTCTGGCTTTGAAATAAAAGCCAATTACATATTTAAACCAACTCCTCTGTGTCTATTTCCTTCCCTGCCAGGTCCAAATATAATATATTGTCAAAAAGGCTTTTCTGTCCAACAAGGGTCCAATGCTTCCTCTGCTTTTGCTGCTAGTACTGTGTAAGCCAGCCAGCAGGAAAGGAGAAACAGGCAATTAAAAGCAGAACAAGGAAGGTGGTTTCTGCCATTGATTGCCAAGCTTCTGCTGAGGCCAACTGGTGAGAGGGAAGCAGGCAGCTTTTTGGCTGATCAAATGACATAGGCAGAGACAGCCTGTAGTCAGCATTGAGGGTCTATAGCCAGCAGAGGAAGCCCAAAGGAGTGATTCTGCAGGGCAAGCACATGGTCAGGAGGGGGAGATGAAGCACAGATAAAAACAGCAAACAAACAATCTTGCAGCACCTTTAAAGACTAAAAAAGCATGTATTTGATATCATGAGCTTCTGTGGGCACAGCTCACTTCTTCAGATGAATGGAATTATTAAAGGTCCAGTTTCAAAATAAATAGTGGATGGGGGTGGGAGAGAGAAGTGGGGGAAAAAGGGCAGGAGACATTGCAAATTGTTCTTAAGTACTATTGTTTGGGGTTTTTTAAATGTCATTTGGATATGGAACATAGAGCGCCATACAGCCAAACAGTTTTCCTTTTTCAGAAGAGCTGTGTAGGATAGCAGCACGTTCAACAGGAATGAGGAAATGGCACCTTTTTTGGGCAATGTTGGCAAATCGGACAGCAACCACAAATCATAGCTAGTATAGTTAGAATTATTTGAGCAACTTATAGCCTGCAGTTCCATTGCTGATAGACAAGAAGATTTAATTTTGTGGATAGTGATGGGTCTAAAGGAATATGAGAGGCTGCTTTGCCTGTTGTCTTCAGCTGTGCTCAGAGTACCACATACTCTGCAATCATTGCTGTGATAGCTGAGCAATGTCAGTTATCAGTGATAGCTGAGCAATGTCAGTTCTATCGGTGAAGATTGGGCTATGGAAAATCAGTAGGATGGTTTGTTAGTGCACTGAGGAAGCTGTTAGAGCTCTGTCAGTTTTGACAAACATCAAGTGGTGTCCTGTGTGACCAGTCTTCTCTGGATTACACAATGACTGGATCTGGAAAAAGTTACTGACTGTATCAGCGTTTTCTTCAGAAAAGCTATTGAAGTAGCTATTGCCTTGGAAACCACAGAATAGGATTCTCTGAAATTTTAATATGTGAAAAGTTCACCTCCTGAACCAGTAAGATGGAAGTTCTTTATGTCACCGTGATACTTTGTGTGGTCATTGTTCACAAAACCAACCAAACCAAAAGAAAAACCCTGATGTTGAGAAGGACTGCATACCAAGTAATTTGCTGGACGTGCTAGAAGAAAGGACACATCACACTGACTTGTCACACAGTTTAGTGACCAGGGTCACACAGAGAAACCTTGGTCACTCCATCCAAGAAAATACCTATGAAGACTGAACTTACGGTAAGACAGGGGTCCGGAATTCATAATGCAGAAAAAGATGAGCTCTAGTGACACTGACCAAGACATTGTAGGTGTTAGGAGAAGCTGGAGTCAGAAATGGCATCTGGGTTATGCATTAGATTAAGGGTGTCCCTACAGAAATGGATCTTGATACTGGAGCTACTGTTTGGTGTGAAGTCTTATGCTAGAGAAAAATTAGCCTCAAAAGGGGCAGGTAAAATAGGCCAGGTGGGGTTTTGCTGCTGCTGGTGAGGCTGTGGGTGCTGGACCCTCAGTTGCAGGGTTTAGCCCCAAATAGGTTCCAGGATAGCAGAGGAGGTGGTATGTGCTATTCAGCTTCCTGGATCCATTGGTAATCTCCCTGGACTGCCAGACTGCAGAGGCAGGCAATAACCCTTCATGTTCAGTAGCTGGGGATCAACAAAGATATGTAAGGAAGACAAATTGTTCTACTGTGTGTGAATAAATTCAGCATGATTTTGTCTTCGCTTGACTACAAGCTTGGTCATGACCTCAGAATCCTTGGACACTTATTCATGTGGCCTTTGCTAGGTCTATACAAAATTTAAGGTTTTGGTCAAAGTTAATACCTATTCAGAATGGCCAGAATTTTTCAGAATGACTTCTACAGCTACCAAGAGAATTGGATATCTTTGTAACTTGTTTATCTGATTAAGTTTACTGGTACACTTGTTGAATCATAAGGGAATTCAATTCTGTTCAGAAAAATTTCAGAGGTTCCTATTTTTAAATGGAATTCAAGTACATATATTAGGCTCCATGACATCCTGCTACAAATGGATTAATGGGACATTTTGTAGATACACTTAAATAATGACTTAAGAGTTAACAAGTCTTTGTTGAATCAGCAGAAATTCAACAATTTCTTTCTTGTCCACAGGAATACACCTCATGCTGTTACCCAGGAATCACCCACTATACTTTTTTTGAAGTGATATTAATGGACATGCTGGGACCTGCCTCATGTTTATGTTGCCTCACATTTAGCCAAATTCCAATATAGAGAGAGGTGGATCCATCCCTCCCCTAAGTAGGAGACTTTACAAGTAGCAAGGCACATTACTTAATTGTGGGGTGAAATTAGTCTCTGGAGAACTCTTAAAAGGCATAAGGCCTGTTTTGTTCATGGTAAACTATCCAAAGTTGTTTTATGTAAATGTCAAATGGATGACTTTCAGCTTCAACAAGTGCCAGAATCAGGAGATGTTTCAATAGGACTTTCTATTCCTCAAATCAAACCTCATTCCATTATAACTCCTTATTTTCAATCTTTTGGTGGAAGAAATTTTGGTATCAGATCCAGATAATTCCTTATGAGATCCAGTTGGCTCTTAACCATTGATACTTCCTGTTGGCATCTGCTTATGTGGTCATAGCCATGCTCCCCAAGAAAGTATAAAACTCTGGGTGTATCTGAATGTCCAATCTGTTTAGGTAGTGAGTACTATTCCAAAGTAGACTAATCTCTTGTAATTTTAAGAATCTTCAGCAGTCTAGCCACAAGTTTTGGTGTTATAGCGTTAATCGCATTATTATAGCTTTTACATATTTGGGAAATATTTACATTTAGTGTGGAAGAATGTGATGTCCTGACTCTTTAATTCACCAGGGTGGCTTTGTGCTCTTGTCTCCTACCAGAGCGAAGTCTCACTTTCATATTAGTTTTAGTTTTTCTGTCACAACAATAAAGCCATCACTGCAGACAGCTGTGTCTGTTTATATCAATTCTGCTGTGTCTATCTCAGCAGACCCCTTCTCTGTGGGGTCCAGATATAACAGAAATGCTAGATGAATTGCTGTGAGCAGTAGTTACACAGGTCCTCTCCATGACCTTTGACTGGGAAAAGCCAGAGCCAGAGGGCAGGAGAAGGCTGAAGGCCAAAGCACATTCTCCATGGAGTAGCAAAGATTCTGTAATGAAGACAGGCTGAGATGGTCTTGTCAATGCAAGGAAGAGTTGCAGAGACAAGACTTAGAGAGGGGAAGAAAAGGCCCAGGACTGAGCATTATTTTATTGTGTTAAAACACTAGATCCTGGGAAAAGAGTGTAACTGGACAAAATGAATCCTTTATAACATTGTTTAAGGAGCCCCTCAAAGGGAAGCCAGTAGAGGGTGTTCCAGGGCAGGCTTGCCCATTTACAAATGTTGTAAATGTTCAATAGTTAGCTGTCCATCGGCCATAACTTGTAAAATGTGATCAATTGCATATGGCTGGACTATACTCATCAATACCAAAACTACTCAATTTATTTCACACATTAAAAGAGCCATTATTAATTTTTCTCAGCAAAATACTCTGTTAGCCTTTAATTACTTCCTTTTCACCTCTAGTATAACATTCTCAGTTTAACACTTCAAGTGCAAAAACGATTGATAAACCTGAGAATTCAGTCACATAATGGTTCAAAATTCTAATGTATAACATGATGTAGGAACTCCCAACTGTTTTTTCCATGTTCCACTGGTGTCATGGTTTCCTAGGAAATATTTTACAACATACTAACTACCTGATAATTGTGAGTTAATTATGAATTAGTTTAACCTCTGCCATTTTTCTATTCCAATTTAAATGGTAGATGTTGTGTTAGAAAACTCAGCTTTGCAATAATAAAAAGGTCAGTAAGCATCTGTTTGTTTTTTTTTCTTCATAAACATGAGTTGACAATAGTTCTAATTTTTTCTAACAGTGAAAATATACTTAGGGTTATACTATACATCCAGGATTAGGCCTTTGGCAAACAGAACTTTGCTATGATTAATAATTAATTGTTATAGTTATCTGTAACACTAAAAATAACAATGTCACTTGACAGTCAGTTTTAAAGAGGGGTCCTGACTCAATGAATTTATAATTTTGAGTAAGTATAGAATGACAATCTGTTGTCACTTTTTACGAGGCTCACAGCTCTTGCACTAGAGGTGGTATGTGAAAGAGGACAGTGAAATTTTCTTGTGGGATGTTACAATCTGAATAATAGTTTGCTAGATTATCAGAGCAAGTCTTAATTGCTGTTTACACCATCTATAAAATTCCAGATGTAATAGGCAAATAACTGTAAAGGTTATCTTCTTTGTAATTACATGCTACTTATGTGGGCCCAGGCATAAAAAAAATCTTTTTAGGTTCACCCTGAAAGTTAAGGGGGCAATTTAAAAGTAACACATTTATAATTGTTGAATGGAAACGCTTCTTTAAGTAATATAAGAATTTCCTTCTTTGTACAATTCTCCAGACATTTTATCAGTTTTCATTCTTTCCCCATTAAATTTGTCCCTTTAAAATCAAAAGGAATTTTGTCACTAGCTAGTATTTGACACGTAGAATTAATAGGACCAAAATTTGGTGCACTGGAACTGCTCACAAGTAAACTTATTTTCATGTGTATGTGTTTGCAGGTTCAGGGTCCAATTTCAGAAGTGACACTCTAGTGGGTTTAGCAAACTCAGCCAGGAGATGGAGTGAGGAAAACTAAGTAAGCACATTATACACCTACACGTAGCTACTCAATTTAGATTTCACCTTAAAGACTCTGTCTGTGGTGAATACAGGATGAAAAGGAGAGGGTTTTTTTCCCATTTTGACATAGTAATTCCTCATCTGGTAGCTCCCTGTTTGATTGCTTAGGTGACATGGGTTACCCTGTATTCTATACCTAATTAAGAGGTGTCTAAATCTCAAAACACACAATTTTTCTTTATGGTAAATATTTAGGGGATAAAGGACATAGACCAACAAAAAGAGTTGTGAGAAGAACAAAACAGCACTAGCTGATACAGTTGTTGGCCTAGAAGTGAAAGACCACCCAATGCATGCTTATGAAAACTAAACTATCCTGTAATTGCATAGATGGCCTCTGTCAGTTTGACACAACTGTACCATTTAACACAATTTCAGAGAAAGCGTTATTTATGCCTCTAACAATAGTACAACTAAAGAGGAAGGGGAAAAAGAAGATTTGTCAAAATGAAGAGTAATTTGATCTTTTCATTCAAATTATGGGATGATGGTGTGTATGATGGAAAATTTGGCCTTACTGCAAAAGGGACTATGATTTTTACACACAAAATTTTCAGAAGCACAGAACTAATCATGTTAATAAGTGTAGCACAGTGCAAAAACTGAGGAAGTTTTATACCTTCTAGGTGGCATCATGAGTCTTAAATATAGGTGATTTTCTGTTTGTTTCCTTGGTACAAAACAGTTAAGATTTATACCCTCTGAGTTAAGATTATAACTCTGTCGTGCTCAAACTTTGGAAAATAGAGTGCTTCTTAAAATGAACTTTCTGAGTGGTTTACCTAAGTCATATAAAGTAACTACTTCTGAAAGCCAGTTAGTCTGAAATTACATTGTCAGTTTTTAAAAATGTGTTAGTAAGATTCTCATTCAAACCCTAGATCTGAAACTCAAAACCCCCCAAAACAAACAAACAAACAAACAAAAACGCTTGGAGCCATCTTCTCAAATAAACTGTCCAGTCCTAGGATAAAGTGTGTGATATAACTTTTCATTGGAACAACTGTTGTTGGAGCTTGAAAAAGGGCTCTGGGTAAGCTCAAAAGGTTGTTTTCCTCCCCAATAGAAGCTGGGCCAACAAAAGCTATTTCTTCACCAACCTTGTCTCTCTAATATCCTGGTGCTAATAAAGATGCAACGAGTCCAGCTATTGGGATGTTAAGATTTGAGTTATCACCTTTGTTAATTACAGAGACATGAATTTTTGGACTGGGATCTAAGTTTGGACTTGGTTTTTTAAGTCTGGGCCCCTCTCTGCTCTACAATATATGTATTTTTTTTCCTTTTGTAATTGTTTCACCAGCCTTGAAAGGGTAATTTCAAGCATTGTGATATTGTCTGTTTTCACTGTAACTCTGCTATTTAATTAGATTCAGTGCCAAATTCTGCCTTTAGATGTTTATGGCTCCCATTGACTTCAATGGATTTCATTACCACCTTCTTCTGAAGCTTTTTGGAATTACATTTACTCAGGGCCAGATTCCTCCCTGCTTGTAATAAACCATCTAAAAAAAGGCAGCACTAAGTTCAGTGATGAACAAAGGAAATGAAACTAACACATCTACTAAGCGTGTACAACAAATAGTAAATAATGATACTTAGCACTTTTTGTCTTCAAAAAGTTTTCCTAGTATTAATTAATCCTCATAACACTCTGTGAGATAAGTAAATATTGTTAAGCCTGTATTATGAAGAAATTTGTAGCACAAACACCACTGCAAAGTCACAGAGGAGCTTCTGAAAATTCCACCCCAACTCTTCTGTTCAAGACCACTGAAAGTTGAACATCATCTTTGGAACAGTTATTGTCACTCCATAATTAGATACCAACAATAACCCCTACCACAACCCTGATCTCCCTTACACAGACACAGCCTTTGTGTATGCAGTGTTAAGGTTGTAGGTTTTAACTGCTCCAAATTCAAGAAATATCCAAGTAATTTGGAACTTTTATTCTGTCCACTTATTTAGTTGTATTGTTAATCTTTACATTCATCATCACTTACTAGTTCTTAAATAATAGTACATTAATTTTACAAGTGGCATAAAAAACTAAGGTCAGTCCTTCTACTCACACAAATTTAAAACTCGTATAACTGTTGCGGAGTGGATGCTACTTCACACCTATGCAAGTAAAAGAAGAATCAGGGCTATAGATATGAAAGGGGCACTGATCTGTATTTGGCTTCTGTGTTCAAACTCTTCCCAGAGTGTCTTATGTGGCCATTTAATGTTCCTGTGGCTTTCTAAAATGTGAATAATGATGTTTGTTTATTTTTTGGAGGGTAGTGTTAAACTTCAAACCTTGTTTAGTTTAAAGTGCATACAATTATTTAAGGCCATTCAATGGAAGATAGATAAATAGAATTCAAGCCCTCATCTTTGTGCACATTCATCTAAGTCAAGGAGATATTTTTTGTGAACTTGGAGGTGAGAGTTTCTGTTGTTGGCAAGAGTAAGTCTCAGGTCCGACACTGGGTTCTCAAAGTACAAAGGACGCTACACAGGTATCTGTCTAATACAAGTAGTTTATTTCCTGACAGCTAACAGCTGTACCCCTTAACTAGAAGGGCAACAGAACAAAGAAGCAGCATATCTTACGGCCCTTCCTGCTAGCCGGGGATCCTGAGTCAGCTGCGGACAAAGTGGGAGGTTGTCTCATTTTCTGAGGCACCAGTACCCAAAGCCCCTTGGTGAGGTCCAAATTGCTGTGCTTTGATGTAGCCTTAAATACAGTTCTCTTGCCTTGTTTTGCAGTTTGGAAATTTCCAGGGGTTACTCATTACAAGCTGATGTAGGGCTTAGCTGTTAGTTATCGATCTGGTTCTGATCTAGTTCTACTTGTTCTTTGGCCTTGTTTACGTGATCAGTACGTTAGGGTAAACAGAATTGTTTATGCGTTCTTGCCTTTTACCCTTATCTTATACTTATTCTTGCTATACTGGCAACAATGCTTATCTTAAATGGCGTATGTTCCCAAAGACTTGCTTTTGGCTCATCAGATATAGGGAAAAGGGAAAGGGGGGAAAGAATGCAGGCCTCACCACCCCTAAACTTGCACATACAAAGTTCTTCCGCAATTAACCCCTACATTTTGTTGGTGATTTCAAGCACATAATTCTCACCATGATCTCTAGCAGGTGGTGACAGTGCAAACTTCTAACAACCCTGTCTTGCACCAAGAGAATGGTTCTAATAGCAAATGTCTGGTGTGGCCTGCTCTCCTCTTTAAATCCTCTCATTCCAGGTCCCAGCCAAACTTCTGATGACACTGGCAGGATTTCTCCTTTTTGCAATCCACTGAGCTATTGCTGTGTGAAAGGAAAATAAAACTATGAAATTCCCAATCTTTTTAGACCATAACAAGTTACTGTAGCATGAGAGTGCAAAATGATCAACTACTTTTAGTTAAAGAAATTTGGAACCCTAATCCTTTGATAATACCTTCATGCAGCAGATTGCACAGTAACTCCAAATCTGAGTTAGCATCCCAGTGCCATTTTTACCTCCTTCCTTCTACAGGTTAAACCTCCCAAATCCAGGATTCTCTGGTCTGACAACATCTGTAGCCAGCAGAACCATGGATGTTGCTAGACCAAAGAGCCCTGGAGCCAGTTGTGACAACACAGGGGCTGGAGAGCCCAGGCTGGCCCAAGCAATACCTGGGGAGTGCCCGCCTTGACTGGGAGCCCCCAGCATCAATGGGGCTAGGTGGTGGCTGGGGAGTCCTGGCATCAGTGGGGCCAGTCGGTGACTGTGGAGATCCCATCCCGGCTGGGGAACCCCGGGCATCACTACCAGGGAGTGGCAGTGAGGCTGTCAGCAACTGGGCAGCCCTGGTCAGGAATCCTAGGATACCCCCAGTGGTAGAGTGGCTGGGGTGACCAGACAGCTTCCTCCAGGGAACCCTAAACTGAAGTGGGCTGAAGAAGCCCAGGGAATCGCCAGCGGCAGCGGGATGGCCCTGGCAGTGGGGCAGGATGGCCAAGTGGCCCCAGCCAGGAACCTTGGGCAACACTCTGGGAGACCATGGGGTAACTGGTGGGAAGCAGAGTGTGGGGAACCCTACTGGGCCATCATTAGCAGGGTCAGCAATAGGGCAGGGAGCCCCAAGGATGGGAACCCCAGGGCAACCAGAAGGGGAGAACTTACCTCCCCCGGTCCAGCAAATTCCCTCATCTGGGACAGCTCAGTCTCCGAGGGTGCTGGACTAGGGAAGTCCAACCTATACTTCTTTAGTAATCTCTATGTGGTTGACTTGAATTGTGAAATATGACTCTTCTAGAAATAAAAATATCTGATTTTGGATGGCTATAATAATGATGCTGCATTATTTTCTTCCAGGGAGTCAACTTCTGTTTTTTCCTTATTGTTAGTTTCTTTTTGTCTTCTGCATTATAGAAAATAATAATAGTTTCAATATTTTATCAACATTGTAGGAACCTATCTCTGTCCTAGGACTCTCATAAAATTATTGTTCATTCTGGTTTTCTTCTTTATTGCTCCTTGAAAAGACCATAGCTTTAAAAACTTTATTA
>CM057845.1:183724428-183742424 GCA_030068395.1 Apalone spinifera | reverse complement strand
TCGATGCATTTAATGTATTATCCTTTAACAACCTTACTCTCATCCTTTAACAACGTTACTTTCACACTTCCTTACTTGCTTTTGCCACACACTCCCTAATTTTATAGACTTTTATCCTATTCACTCTTTTCTAAAAAACAGCCCTGGTCTTTTTAATCTTTTCTCATTTAGAAGACATTCTGTACCCCAATCATTTTTGTTGCCCTTTGTTGTACTTTTTCTTTAATTCTAACATCATAGATTTGTATAGTAACATTTCATTTTTTGTCTTATTATCTATCCCTTTTCTAATGGTTTATAATACTATTAGCTAGTCTGACTGCCACCAAACACTGAGCAGATGTTTTCAGAGAATTAGCAATAACAATACTTTTCTCTGTTTGAGTGGTGTAACAGTTAACTTGGAGCCCATCACTGTGTGTGTATCACTAGGAATGTGTATTATTTTGTGTTTAGCAATACTGAATTCTATCTACATTCTTGCAGAGTCATCTCATTTTGTGAGATCCATTTGTACCTCTTCACAGTGTGATTTGAACTTTACTTATCTTGAGTAGTTTGGTATTGTCTACAAACTTTATTAGTTCATTGTAAAACCCTTTTTCCAGATCACTTATGAATATATTAAATGCATTTGTTCTAGTACAGATCTTTGAAAGACTCCAACATTTACATTTCTCCTTTGTATAAATCTGACCATTTATTTCCTTACTTACCTTTATTTCCTATATTTTAATCAGTAAGGGTATGTCTATACAGCAACATTATTAGGAAATAACTAACATGATTTCACAATAACTTAGTCTGTGTCTAAACAGCAGGCAGTTATTTTGAAATAACCTTGAAATGCTGTCAAGCTGGAGAACTTCTTTCTTTGACTCCTGTAACCTCATTGTACAAGGAGTAAGGAAAGTCAGAGGAAGAGTGCTCTATTTCAAAATAAGCTACACAATTGACGTAGCTCAATTTGCATAGATTATTTCCAGTTAAGCCCTACTGTTTAGATGCACCCTTACTGATCCACGAGGGGAATTTCCATCTTATCCAATGATTCTTTACTTGGCTTAATAGCCTTTTGGAGATGGAACTTGTCAAACACTCTCTGAAAGTCCATGTACACTTTATCCATTGGATCCCTCTTGTCTATATGTTTGTTGACACCATCAACAAATTCTAATAAATTGATGAGGCATAACTTGCATTTACACCTTCTCTGCTAACTCCTCCCTATCATTTTAGGTTCACCTGCATGTCAGATAATTCCATTCTTTTTTTATAGTACTGAAATTAGGTGTACCAGCCTGTAATTGCCAAAATCACCTGTGGATCCTTTAAAAAAATCTGGCATCACATTAGATATCAGTGAATCATCTGATACAGAGGCTGATTTAAGTCATAGGTTACATACTGCATTTAGTAGTGCTACAACTTCATATTTAAATTATTTCAGAACTGTTGTGTGAATACCATCTGGTTCTGGTGACTTATTACTGTTTAATTTAGCAATTTGTTCCAGAACCTCCTCCATTAGCTCCTCAATCTGTGATAGTTCCTTAGATTTGTCACCAAAAAGGAATGGCTCAGATGTGGGAATCTGGGGTCAAGGACTGTCATGATCATGAGGGTTTGCCAGCATCCTGGGAATTAAGGGGTTAACTATGTCCCTTACCTAAACCAGGTGGCAGGCAGCCAATAGGAATGTAGGTAGGAATTTCAAACTAGGACAAAGAAATGTTTGGTTTTTCCCTCCTTTGTCTCTGGGGCAGTTTCTCTCCAGCTATTGAAGGAGACAGGATGTCTCCCTGTAAGAAAACACTCTTTACAGTCTGTAAGTAGGATAAAGTTTAGATAAATCCGTTAAGTTTTATTGTTTTATGGTTTGGGAAACGGGATCTGGTCTGTGCATTTAAAAATGGGGTTTGCTCCCCTTTTGTAACTAAGTTCCTGGCCCATGGTAAATTTCTCCTCCATGAGTATATTATTTTGTTATTGTTCCATCTAGTCATTATACTTGCAACAGGAATATTGTGGTGATAATAAAGGAGCCATGACAAGGACAATGCAAATAATTAATTTCAATTCTCTGCAATGGCTTTGTCTTTTTTGATGGTTCATTTAGATCTCAATCACCCAATGGCAATATTAATACACTTATAAATTGTTAGCTTTTTATCTTTTGCCAGCTGTTCTCCAAATTCTGTTTTTATTCTAAGTATACTTTTATGTTTAACTTGCTAGACTGTATGCTTTTTTTCTCACTAGAATTTGACTTCTAATTTTTAAAGGATGCCTTTTTTGTCTCTGACTACTTCTTCTACTTTCTTGTTTAACCATGATGGGCACAGGCAACATTATTGGGGGAGTACAAGGGGTCATGTGCCCCAAACACCATGGGTTGAGGGTCAAGAGGCAACAAGAAGCCAGTGGAAGAACTAGTGGGAGAGGTCCCACAGCAGGGGTCTAGATCCCCCTTGAATGCACCAGAAACAATGGGGTAATTACAGCAATGACCCCAGCTCACTGTGTTCCTCTGGCCACATCACTCAGGTGTGGGGGAAGGAGGGACAGGACAACTTCTCACTCACCCTCAGGAAATGGAGTGATGTGACCAGGCAAGCAAAACATGCTGGGTCTGTGTTGCTCTGCTTGTCCCGCTGCTGCTGGTGAATGTGTATGTGGGTGCAGACCCCTTCTTCCGGGTGTTGCCCCCCAGCCTCACTAGACTCCTGGGCCACATCATTTGGGTGAGGGTGAAGAGATGGAGAAAAGCTGGAGCAGGGGTTGGGTGGGGTTGGGAGGGACATTTGTGGTCCTTTTATTGTATTATTATTTACATTTAGTTTGAGCCTCTATTATGATATTTTTTAAAAAGTTTCCATGCATCTTGCAAGCATTTCACTCTTGTGGTTGCTCTTTTTAATTTGCATTTCATTAGACTTGTCAGTTTTGTATTGTTTCATTTTTTATATTAACTGTCGGTGGGTGTGTTTTTGGTGTTTCTTGCCCTACAAATATGTTAATTTTATTATGTTATGGTCACTGCTAGCAAGCAGTTCAGCTATACTCACCTGATCCTGTGTGCTACTTAGGATTAAATCAAGAATTGTCCTTCGCCTTGTGGTTACTAGAACTAGCTGCTCCCAAAATTTTATCTGTGCATACCATACCAAGGAGACCTGCTTCCAATCCATAGGGCAATATTTCAAATCTCTCATTATTAGTTTTTTGTTTTTGTATTCTCGTGCATATCTGTGCTGCCGTTGGTTGATTGAGGTGCTAAAGGAGCATTCAAGAAAGACTTGACTGTTTGGAAAAGCTGAAGAAATTTTGCTGTTTCACTAAGAGGTTTATTCCCCGAGACCTCTGTCCTATTTTTATAAAAGGCATTGAAGACTGGACCATTACAAAGTAACAGTTCATAATTTTGGACTTTAATCACAGCACAATTAATGCTTTAAATTGACACCCTGTAAGTTGTTACCCTACTATGTAGACAAACCCTTTTGCAGATTTAGTCCCTGGTAATTAAGTGGGGAATCTAGCCCTTATTATATAAGGGACACAGTAAGTCACACCTATAGTGAAGTTTCCTGACACTTTCCATCACTATCTTAATTTTATTTCCTTAGTAATAACTTTAGCAAATTTTGACCATTTGTCAAAGGTGAATCTCAGGCTGATAACATTGTGCATGCTCCATGCCCACAGAAAATCCGTGGTGACCTGACTGCTCAGGTGACACCCTCACACAGTGACTGATAATGTTCCAGCTTGGAACATCACGGAAGTGCCAGATGACTGAGGCGTATGGGGAAGTGGGAAGGTGAGGAGATGTAGGATGAGGGGACAAGAGGCAGAAGCTCCAGGAGGGAGGAATGTGAAATGGTGGAGGGTGGGGGGAGATAGAAGGGAATAGGGTACAAGGGAGTAAGGAACTACAGGGTAGGGGGAGCAGGAGTAAGTGAGGACAAACAAAAAGGCTGACGACTGATATCGGAGCCAGGGAAGGAAGGAGCGAAAGAAGGCAATACGTAGAGCTGCCCAGCCATGTATCTGCCAGAGTATCAGGAACAGGTCACCGCTTGCAGGTGAGCACCTAGATCCAGCACCCTGAAACTCCTTCTGTGCCCCAATTAGGAATGTAAAATCCAATTTAATTAGTTAACTGGTTAGTCATTCATATCTCTTGCCCCAGCCTCCCTCCCACATGCAAACTCCCTCCCAGAGCCCATGCTCCACACCCCATTCTGAGCCTTAACTTCCAGCCCCTCACTAAAAGTCAAGTGCGGTTGCTCCGTGGTCTGGGAGCCTGACCACAGTGCTGCCTGGTGGTGGGGCCAAGAACCCGGGAGTGAGACTGCCTGGTGGCGCAGCAAAGAGCCAGGCAGCCCCACTGCTGCCTGTGGAGTTTCCCAGTGAGGTAGAGCTGCCGAGGGAGGGTGAAGCCCAAGTGGGGCTGTCGTCTGGCAGAGCAGCTGTACCTCAGCAGGGGGCCTGCCCCGCGGGGTTGGGAGCCCCGCAGTGGAGCTGTGTGTGCTGGCAGCAGGGCTGCCACAATGGGACCAGAAGCCCTGAGTGCAGAGGGACTGGTGGCAGGGGAAATCTGGCTGAGAGGCTGGCAGTGAGGACGTGGCTGGGGAGGCCCATGAGAGGTGGGCCCAGAAATGACCTTCTGGCAAAATCCTTCATCCGGGTCTGGTCAGGTTCCAAGGGTGCTGAACCAAGGAGGTCCAACCTGTGGTAATAATACCTAGTTCTTAAACAGCACTTTCTATTAGTAGGCCTCATAGGGCTTTACAAAAGAGTTTAAATATCCTTAGATAATCCTTTTGCCAGGGAGAGCCAGCCACAGCCAGGGCCAGATTACATATCTAGTAGGGTTTTTTTTTGTATATCAATACAACACAGAATCAGATCAAATTCCCACCCAGTAAACTAGGCAATTTACATATGACCCCTGGGTGCCTCTGAGAGCCAATACCTTCAGTAAGTGGGCATGCCCCCATACCCTATGGGGGCACTTCCCTGGGGTCCCGGTGTGGGTCCTATTGCCCGCCCAAGCCTGGTTATTTTCCCCCAAACCAGTACAACAGTTGCCTTATGGCGGGATCAGTGTCTTTAATGTAGTCACTAGTTCTCCAGATAATACAATAGTCGCCCTTTTCCGTGTCCCGCTTTGCGCTAGCGAGACGGAAGGTAGGGGGACCTGGGCCCACTCACTCCTCCGGGTCCCAGCCCAAGGCCCTAAGGGAGGTGAGATCATTCTCTCTCTTCTCCTTATGGTCAACGGGGACATTGTCCGAAACACATCAACCCATGAGCTCCACGACCTGCCCTAGGCCACTTCCTACTCACCCCCTTCCCTGCTCTCTTCCTTTCTGACCCGACTCCATTATATCACGACCGCCCCGGAGTCGGACCTACTCCCCCACCTTCCTCCCGTGCACTGCTCCGTCCCCGCTCACCTCTCCTGCTTCTCCCCCTTTGACCAGCGGTGGGTTCCTTTTGAAGACCGCGCCGCAACATCGCCCAGACTGTACAGAGCGCACATGGGCCCATCACACGCCCTCCCACTCCTTACATGAGGGAGGGGCTGGCTTCAGCGGCGCATGCCTGGGCATCTTGCAGGAGTGCCGGCACCCCTGCCTCCTCCGGCGCAATCTCCGGCCCCGGCACACAGAGCGCGGCGGCTCAGCCACAAGCAGTGCCTGCGCCATCTCCCTGTAGCTGCGCCGCCATGCGGGCCTCCTCCCGTGCGGCCCCTGCCCTGGGATTGCATAGCTGTCAGCTCCATCACACACCTACCCCTTCAAGTCTGCCTGTACGCTCCCCTTGGTCCCTCCCTCGTTTTCCGCAATTTGCGAGAGAAAGTCCACATTTTGATGGGTTTTACCCAGCCAGTGGCTCACATCAAAGCAGTTTGGCTCCAGTGAGAGGTACCCTCTCATGATCCTTTGAATTTATGTCTTTCATGGATTGTAGCCATTGGAGGGTGCGTGGTCCATTACCAACTGGAATCAGGTTCCTAGGAGGTAATAGCGTAGTAAGTCAATGGCCCCATTTCACAGCCAGGGTCTCCTTCTCTATAGTTGAGTAGTGTCGTTCTCGTGAAAACAATTTCCAGCTCACATATGGAACCAGGTGCTCGGCCCCATCTACCTCTTGGGAAAGTACGGCTCCTAGGCCCACCTCTAAGGCGTCCATTTATAGAATAAATAGTTTCTTGAAGTTAGGTTGTACTAGCACCAGGGCTTGGATTAGGCGCGTTTTTAGTGTCTGGAAGGCCCTCTCACTGTATTCTGTCCATAGCACTCTTTTTGGTTGACTGTTCTTAGTCAGCTCCATTAAGGGGGCCACTAGGGTTGCAAAATCGGGCACGAAGCATCTGTAGTACCCAGCCAGCCCCAGAAACTGCTGCACTTGCCTCTTGGTACTTGGCCGGGGATGTTCCTGGATAGTGCTTATTTTGCTCCCTAGAGGCCGCAACATCCCCCGCCCCACAGTGTACCCTAAGTAGGAGACCTCCCTTTGCCTGAGGCTGCACTTGCTGGCATTAGTGGTGAGGCCTGCCTCCTTTAACGGCTGTTGCCTGGCAGAGCACCTGTACCTCAGCAGGGGGCCTGCCCCACGGGGTTGGGAGCCCAGCAGTGTGTCTTTACGCTTCCCCGACAATTGGACCTCATAGTCTACATCCCCTACGTGCCACAGTATCTCATAGGCCCCTTGCCACTTCACCATTAACTTGGACTCTCGGGCCAGTAACAACAACAGGAATCGGTCCCCAGTTTCAAAAGTATGTACTCTGGCTCCCTGATTGTAATACTGGGACTGCCATCCTTTTGCCCCCAGTAAGTTATCCTGTGCAAAGCCTCCAAGGTTGTGCAATTTTTCCTGGAGTTGTAGTATGTATTGGATCGAGCCTTGCACACAGACCTCTTGCTCTTCCAAGCCCTCTTTCACTGTGTCAAGTATGCCCCTTGGCTGGTACCCGTATAACAGTTCGAATGGGGAGAAACCGTGGAGGTCTGTGGGACCTCCCTGATCACGAACAACAGGGCCGGCATTAACTTGTCCCAGTCCTGGGGGGCCTGTTTGATGAACCGGTGTAACATTGCCTTTAGGGTTTTGTTAAATCTCTCGACTAGCCCATCCATCTGCGGTTGGTACACCAACTTTCTGAAGGTCTTAATATTTAAGAGTTGGTATAATTCGGCCATCAGTCGGGATGTCACGTTGGGTCCTTGGCCCATTAGAATGGCCCAGGGTAGCCCTACCCACGCAAAGATTTTCACCAGCTCGGTTGCTAACACTGGCACGGTGGTACTTCTAAGCAGCACCGCCTCCAGGTACCTTGTCGCATAATCTATTAAGACTAGGATATACTGCTATACTATACTAGGATATACGGGGAGCATTCCAGGGACTCCACTAGGTCGAGGGCCACGCTTTCAAATGGTACACTCACCACTGGTAAGGGTACTAGGGGGCCTTTGGTACTTTCCCTGGGGCAGTTCTTTGGCACTCTGAGCAGGAGTCCCAGAAGTCTCACGCTTCCCTAAAAATCCCAGGCCAGTAAACCACTGGGTCACATGTTGCAGTGTCTTTTCGTGGCCCAAGTGTTTGGCTCAGGGGTTCTCGTGGGCCAACTCTAAGACGTGCCGTCAGCATGAGTAACTGCCATGTGTCCCCCTACTCCTCGGTGCCCCTTACTACACGATACAGCTGCTCACCACATACCCTGAAGTGGGGCCACCTGCCCTGTGTCCCCCCTGTGGATTCCAGTCCTGCCGTCCTCTCCATCTGTTCCCAGGCCTTCTGGAGTGTGGAGTCTTCTTTCTGTTCTTGAAGGAAATCTCCCTCATCCACTTCTGTGGTTGGTGCTGGTCCCGAAATATTCCCGCCATCGGTACCAGGCACCGAAGAGGGGGAGTAAATTGTCGAGTGGCCAGAGCCTCCTTTACCCCCTCTCTCACTCTTCCTAGGGGTCTCCTCTGGATGATCCTGGAAGTATCCAGGATACTTTCAAAGCCCTTCCAGTCTCTATCCAGGAGAGCTAGAGAGTGTGGGGCCTAGGGCCACACAGCAGTGCCCTGTGCTGTGACCGTCATCAATGAGGACCCAGGCGATGGGGTATGGCCGCACATCGCCATGCATGCACTGCATCCAGACCGGCTCCCCCTCCTGGGCCTTCCTTTCTGTGAGGCTGGCGCATATAACTGTCTGCCTGCAGCCCAAATCTACCAGGGCTTCAACAGGTTTCCCTTCGACCTTGATTATGACGACTTGTCATGGTCCCAGTGCTGCCTCGGATTCCATAACCCACCCGAAGGTGCAAACCATTTCTAGATAGTCACGGCAAAAATAACCCTCTTGTCTGCACTGGTAGCACACCACCCGGGGCCGAGCTGGTTCTCCGACATGTCTCTTCCCTTCTCTGAGCCCTGGGATTTAGGGGTCTCGGTCCCTCCCCACACCACGTTGGCCCAGACAGGAACCAGTTTGCGTCCTTCCTGACGTCTCACCGGGGCTCCAGACATTCAACCCGGGCTTCCTCAGGACCACTGGGGGCGATCCATATGGGACTTTACCGTCAGAGCTGCCTTTGGTTCCTTCCCTCTGTCATCTGCGGCTTCAATGGCCAGGTAGTTCTCTAGCAGCATCGCCACCTCACCAAGGGTGAACGGATGATCCCTGCGCACCCATTTCTGTCCCTCTGTGGGCAGTATCTGGATGAATTGCTCTAGGACTATGGCTTCCACCATCTGCACCTGGTTTTTCTGTTTGGGGTCCAGCCACCTCCATCCCAACTCAGATCAGCATCTGAGGTTGTTCCTCCGCTTGGTAGCGCATCTGCCGAAACCGCTGATGGTATGTCTCTGGCATAATGCTGAGCTGGTCTAGAATTGCCTTCTTTACTTTGTAGTAGTGCAGAGCATCTTGGGCTGACAAACTCCTATAAACAAGCTGCGCGGCGCCCGAAAGGTGGGGACAAGGAGGGTTGCCCTGTGTTCTTCTTGCCACCGTGCTGCTGTAGCCACCCTCTCAAATATGATCAAGAAGGCCTCTGGGTCATCTTCCGCCCCCATCTTTGCCAGACAGAGAGGCAGGTGTTGTCCCAGCCCCACTTCCAAGTCTCCTGTGATTGGTGCAGCTGGCCCACCCCGTCCTGCTGCGCTCGCTTGCTGCCACCATCTTTCCTGTTGTCACTGTTGCTGTTCCCCAAGATCTCTGACCAGCTGGCATTGCTGCTTCTGCTGCTGAGCCACTAGCTGGAGCAGCTGGGTCTCCTGCTGTTGGTGCTGCCGTTATTGTTCTGCCAACCACTCCCACGTCTTATTGGACGCCATCCTTTGTGCTCCCCTTTTACACACAAACCGGGGCTAAGTCTCTCCTAGATCCAACAACCCTGTTCTGCTACCCCTTGCATCAGGGATGCATCACAACTGCCCTGGCATTGGACCTACTCCCCCACCTTCCTCCCATGCACTGCTCCGTCCCTGCTCCCCTCTCCTGCTTCTCCCCCTTTGACCAGCAACAGGTCCCTTTTGAAGACCACGCTGCAACGTCGCCCAGGCCATACGCAGCGCACGCGGGCCTGTCACACGCCCTCCCACTCCTTACATGAGGGAGGGGCCGGCTCGCCATGGCTGCTTGCCTCAGCGGCTCATGCGCGGGCATCTTGCAGCAGTGCCGTCACCCCTGCCTCCTCCGGTGCAATCTCCTGCCCCAGCAAATGGAGCATAGCGGCTCTGCCACAAGCGGTGCCCACGCCAGCTCCCTGTAGCCATGCCGCCATGTGGGTCTTCTCCCATGTGGCCTCTGCCCCAGGAGTGCGGAGCTCATTGGCTCTGTCACACCTTCCCACTAGCAAGCCTAGAGTTCTGAGTTTAGAACAGAAACTTTTAATAAAAGGAGGTAACTTGGTGTGAAAACACCAAAAAAGTGTTTATAAGCATAAATCATGAGTAAAAGACCAACCCTCAAGCAGATTGGGAACTGTCCTTTTCCCCCTAGGTTCTTAAGTCCAGCAACTGGAAAGTCCCTTTAATGTTCACAATCATTCTCTTCACCCCCATTCAAAGTTATTGTCCTTGGTTAGCACAAACCTAGAGTTCAGAGATGTTTCAACAGTGTTCACCTCCCACCCTGGATGGATGGCAGTGGGACAGGAGTAATGTAGCGCTTTATTCGCTCAGCTGCTTGGGCACCTGCTTGCTGCCCTCTCTGCCAGCCACCCTGCTGGCCACCAGCTGGCTGCTCCTCTGGGCACCTACTCACAACTCCCGCCAGCTGCCTGCTCATCCCTCTCACCACACCTCTCCACTAGCTGCCGTGCTGGCAGCTTGTTATGTTCCTCTGCTTTCAACCTGCTAGCTGTCTGCTCACTGCTCTAGCTACTCCTCTCCACTGTTCTAGCTGCACCCATCAGCCTTCTCTGCCACCTGCTTATTGCACCTCTCTGCCTCACCAGCCAAACATACCCCAGATGACTGTCAGTCACCTTCTGTTGACACCTGCCTCTCTGCTGTGACCTCTGCACATAATGGTCTTAGTAATTTTCAGTTCCTTGTAGATTTGGCAGAAAGACTCGCTCATCTCAAGTGATTTCAACTCTCAGTGATGTTTAGCTCTTAGCAAGCAGGTCAGACACACAGCCCTAACATAGCGAAGTTCAGATGTGATTGAGCATTTAGCATGACAAAGACCATGTCCACACTAGGAAATTATTTTGAAATAACTGAATTTGAAATAACTCCCGAAATAACTCTTTTGAAATTAGTGTTATTCCTTGAGGAAAGCAGGAGTACAAATTTTGAAATTAACAGCCCATTGTTTTGAAATAACAGGCTTGGTAGTTATTAGGAACTACCAATAGATCTTGGAGCCTCTGACAGGTGATTCTGACTCGTGTGGCCAGGAAGCTATCAAGTGCTGACACTTCAGTTTCCCCTTCTTCCACTGACATGCCAGTCATTCTCCGGGACAGGCATAAGGATTTTGCGGAAAAAAGGGGGTTTTGCGCAAAACGGCCACGGCAAAGCCCCCTAGCACAAAAATGGAATGAAAGAGGGCATGCAAATAAAGCACAAGAAAATGCTAATCCATGCTTCATTTGCATTGCCTCTTGTGGCAAAAGTCATAGTGTAGACATAGCCTATATGTTTTGTTAATCTTTAAGGTGCTACTGGTCTATTGTTTTTTAAGTTGTTCCTGTTACAGACTAATTCAGCTATCCCTCTGAAGAAGAGACTTAGATGTTCAGAAGACTAAGTCCCATTGACTTTCAATGAGATCTAGACTCATTAAGTCGGTTAAGCTTAGCAATACGGATTGGCGCACCAGGTTAATACCTTTTGAAAATCTGGGTCTCAGTTCCATTTTTTCAACTTATCTTTCTAAGTGAATTAGACACAATTGAAATTGTTAGTGTATTCTTATTAGCAAACATTGGAATGTCAGTTCTGTTGTTTGCATATTTTGAGACATTTACAATCTTTGTAAAACATTTTGTCCTAGCAAGAGACCTTTGCCTACCTACTAAGGAAAGGGTACTGAAGTATGATGCCATATGGGACTTGTGCTGCATTGGACTCTTCTCAAATGTATTGCTGAATAAATACATTTTTTTTTTTGTTCGGTAACTAAGGCAACATCTACACTGCGGATCTATTTTGGGATACCGGATGTATCCCAAAATATTTATTCCGCATCTTAATATAACAGGCTCACTATTCTGATGTCCCTGTAAACCTTATTGCACAAAGGATAAGGGACATTTTGGAATAGTGGTTTATTTAGAAATTTGGGCTGTGTGGACAGCACGGAATTTTGAAATAAGCTACTTTGAAATGTTTGAAATAAGCTACTCAATTTGCATAGTACAAATTGCATAGCTTATTTTGAGGTAAGGGTGCTGTGTAGATGAGATAAGGGTGCTGTGTGTGTCTTCACCCTTAGAGCTGAAGAAACTAATTTTTTTCCCCAAATGTTCTGGAGAAGGCAATAAAAGGGGGTGGGGGAAGGAAAAGGTCATTTTAGATTAAATTAAGTATTGAAACTTTGTGTTGAATTCATAAAATTAATTGAAAAGTAATTAAATGAAAGAATGGTGTTTGTTTGGGATGGGAGTTTTAATTGAAAGTCTTGTCATAGCCTTAACAGTACCAAAGAGCCACTATAAAATTGTACTGATGACTTGCTTCGTAAAGCATTTGTCATCTTGAAGCAGATTCTAAATTTAAGCCTCACCTTTACAGATAGATCCTATGTCCCTATGGAGGCATTTTGAAACCTGCTATAGCTCTGAGTGACATGACATACATTCGCTCAAGACCGATGCAGGATTAAAATCCTAGGGATCACTTCATCATAAAGCAACCCTATTCAATGGGAACTGTGGCAGGAATTTGGATAGGCTGCATATAATAATTGGGCTAAGCATGAATGAAATAAAAATACTATTACTTCCGCAAAAAGAGTACAGTGAATGAGACACCAAATGATAAATGATGAGGACCTTGATTTTATATGTCATGTAAAATTTGTTGTTGTTCTGCTGATAGAATTTCTGTTGAACTTCTTCAGAAGAATGTGTTTGGGGAAGCTATTATAAGATAAGAGAATGTATCACTTTAGGAACAGCAAAGTGGATCATGTACTTGAATCTTTCCAAAAGTTATCAGTCTCATATTAACTAGGACCAGAATTGCTATCATATATTGTTACCTTGTTTTCCCATATATTCCTCAGCAAAATCAGTTAGCATCTGATGAGAGAGAATGCAAATTACTTATACAATAACTCTCAATAAAAGAAATAGTAACTTTTTTTGCTCTGACTCCTATTGGGGAAATAGTGACAGACTGTTAACAAAGCTCCTAAGTGGAAAACACTATTGTTATGAATGTTTTTCTTTGTTCATCAATGTTTACATATTGTGTACTTGTACTGTAGTTGATAGGATTCCAAGGGTTGAAAATGAACTCTGAATTTATCCAAAAGACTTTGATAAAGAAATAGTAATAAACAGTAATCTTGAGGCACAAAAAATAGCTCTGTGATACACTCTGCATTGTGTTTTCTGGCTTGGAAATATAAAGCATAGTATTGTGGTAATTGTGCAAACCCTTTCGACTTTGCATGTCTTCAGTGAAATGAAATAAAAAATATAAAACCAGAGCTATTCACTATACAATTAACACCGCAATAGAAATGTTGTACCATTCACAGAATGTGAAAGCTGGAGATGAACTTGAAATGCTTACTCACCTGAGTAATCATTACTCACAGAAATAATACCATTTCTAGGTACAATGTGATTACTCTTCTGACTTAAGGCTCAAAGATCCAGACCAAATGCATTCAGCTCCATGGCAAAAGGCCAGCTTGAGCTTCTTATGAAAGAAATTTCAATTGAATTATGTTTCCCTTGTGAATATATGTTTTGAAAGCTGACAAAAACAACTTCAGAAAGCCAATTATAGATTGGCAAAGTGTTTCCATACAGTTGGTAACAAATCTGCTTTCTTGTATCTATAACTTTTTATGATGTTTTGGAACTTAACTATTAATTTTGGTTTCCAATTTCTGTTCTTATAAAATAACTGGCTAATTAACTGGAATTGTAATGTTTATTGCTGATACTGTGAGAAAGAAGAGAGAAAAATTGTGAGCATCATTAATGCTAGCTGTCACAATGTCCTTCTTTGTTGTGGATAGAATTGATGTCATATTTGGCCATTAACCAACCATCGCTGTTCTGCAACACTGCTCTATCTCAGTACATGCTTTACAGAGGTCCCCCGTTAAAAGCTCTACATGACTATTTGCAAAGCTGAAATGCCAAAGCAGTATTTTTCAGCCACTAAGAGCTTAACAAATAGAGTGTTAACTTTTTTTACTGCTATAGATTAGTTTTAATGCATATACATTATAGCTTGATCAAGATATTAATTTTTAATAAAACTAAAATGTACTGTGTAATATTAATATAAATGGTGTAACCCATTGCACTGAATAGTCTTTACTATCCACTGATAACAATGTCTTAAATTATAGGTCAACAGTGACTATTAGCTAATTATATGCTCCTTAGCTCCTTTGGTATTTGCTTCACAAAATGAAGCTTTCATTCAGAGGAAACAGCTCATTCAAATAAGCAATAAAATGTGATTTTTGCACATATTCAAATCTTTCAAATTCCCACCTGGATGTATCCCTGTAGTCATGTTGAGTTGGGATATGAGAGGATTATGAAATGAGCAAGCCTTTGGAATAAGAATGATTTATAGAACATAAATGTGTATCAAGTGGTCTAAGTAGAGATGTACGTGTGTGTATGTTTTTGTATGTATTTAATATATAAGAATGAATATTCAGTCTATATCCACTGGTTGAGCAAATAGTTGTGTAGCATTTTGAAGAGGAGACCACTGTAAAACATGTACTCGGACACAGCATATATACAATCCACCTCCTTCACCTTGAAAAAAAAATGGAGTAGAACAAATGGAGAGGAAAGCTAGCTAGTGGCCACAAATGTTAGAGAGTAGTTGTGTAACATGTTCCCTGCTGCTCTGACAGAAATAACTCTTTCCCCAGTTCTATGGCTATGGAACTTTCCCATAGATGATAATGATGTTTGTCAGTATTCTCTTCCAATGTATTACCCCTTCCTCATGTTGCACAATGGAACGTGGAATGTTAGACTGAGATGCACTGCTTATCAAGAAGAATGTGGTAGCGCCATGCCTCCATACAAAAACCCTTACTGTCCAGGGTATCCTAAGATTTACAGGCTTTCTCTATTGATCTTGGGAAGTTGTCAGACTTGGTAGATATCAACCTTACCTGCAGGGGTACTGGAACAATTTGTATAGAGGGGGTGCTGAGAGCCATTGAACCAAACTGTAAACCCTGGATATAATGGAAACCGCTTCAAGTCAGGGGGTACTGCAGCACATCCCTCCCCCACACCGTAGTTCCAGCACCTATGCTTATCTGTTCCAGGGGACAAACTGTGTCACACAGTGGAATGACTTGAAGGAAACTGTAAGTCTCCTAGGATGTATATTTAGAGGACAAAAAGGCACTAAGGTTGTTGAACCCACCCACTTTTCCACAGCAAGCAACTTGTATTTTTTTCTCTCATAACTAAATCAGCTAGGTTCAGGTAAGAAACTAGTTGTAACATTTCAATCCATACTAGAATGTTGCATATGAAAAGATGGATCCTCCATTGACATAAATCATTACAGCTTCATGAAAGACAGTGGAGTTATGCCAATTCACACCAGCAGAGAGTCTGGCATAAAGTATTTGCTAAACTAATGTCTCTGTGTTGGACAGACATTCACTACTAGTTATGCTGGGTACCAATCTGCTCTTTCATGCTGTAGCTTTGTGTTTCATTTATTTATTAGCATAGTTGCTTATCAAAGTAGAATGTGGCATGGCTGGGCTAGTGGGGGCATTTTATTTGTTCTCATTTTCCTCTGGAAGGACTTTTCTCAGCTCTGATCATGGTAATCTTTGACTTATGTTACCCAGGAAACTACAGAACCGTTTATATTGCATCAGTTCATTTTTTCTCACTTCTCAGAGATTCCCTCTTTGCTAGTCTGTTTGGTTTGTGTGGATACTGTACTATTGCATTGTGTTAAAACACCATCACTACCATCACATTCTTATTTCTTTGTTTCAGTGTTGAACATTAAAGCAGTTTGCAACATGCCGTGCTTGATTCTGATCTTTGATGCACACTATTACAAATTGGGAGTGACCCTGTGTGAAGTTGTTGGAATTTCCTGGGAGTAAAAAAGATGAAAGCCCATTTGTCCACAAAGAAAATTAACTTACAGATTTCTGGGGATGATATAACCCATGTGGATCTTCTGTGCCCTATAATTCAGAAATGTATGGATCTGGGCATTATAAACACAATCCTCCTTATCTGACATTCAAGTGAGCTCATTAGTATCATGAAGAATTTGTCACATCAGAAAACTCACTGTAACATAAGAAAGAAACACTGAAGAATAGCAAACTGAACTATGGTATCTGTATATATTGGGTTCCATGTATTTAGATTCATTTCTTATTTATTTAATATAGCTCCTTTGTGTGTATTTAAAAAAAATCAAGTAGTATAGATTTTCTGGATCATCTGCACTTGACAGTCTGTAAAACATTATTTGCCAAACATCTGTAACCAGCAGCATTGCTTAAGCAGACTTTGCATACTGTTCATCACTGCCAAACAACACTACAACACCAAAATATTGTTACCATTTAACCTGGTGTTTTACGGTTTTATACTCTATTGAGCTGAGCTATTGCTCTGTGCATCTGGAGCAAGTCTCATAGGTTTTTAAATGTAATATGAGAATCATCATTTTTTTCTTCCTTTCACTTTTTTTTCATCTCTTTTAAAGATGTAAGAGGTTTGTGTTAATGACATTTTAAATTCTGTGGGGAAACAGTCCTCATAAGTTTGGAAAAGTCTATGGGACCAACCCCCGTCCTAAAAAAACCCCAGACTTGCTTGCCAGCCAAACTTTTGTTCAAGTTTTGTCAGCTTTAGAATTGGTCCTTGAAATATCAGAAGTCAAAGAGTAATAACACTTACTAGAGTGGAGTTTGGATTAGCAATACAAAAGGAAGGGTTTGGTGTGGTAATGAAGATTTGGCTTTATAAAACCAAAAAATATTTATCCATTGTTCTTAAACAATTGAAAATATTAAATTTTCCAAAGAAAACTGCAGCATGCCCCAGGAAAATGGATTTAGGAAACCATAAATCCATAAAACCAAAAATCAACCTTTTTTTCTGACCAGGTCCCCAAATGTGCCAGCTCTTTCTTGCCAAGACCCATTTATATCCCATAATCCTTTACACACAGCAGTGGTGGGGTTGCAATTCTAGCAAGAATCTAGGCTGGTTTAGGATGAATGGGCATAGAGGGATGCCACTCTACATGTGGAGTATAGGGTGATTGTGTTGAAAATGTGAGGGTTAAAAGAATGGTTGAAAGTGCTAGTTGCAAGGGATGAGTTAAAGTGTACTGGATGGGTGCTGAGATAGAGTCATGATACTGATTGCAAGGTACAGGTACTGTAGGGATGCATCTCTCTTCTCTTACCCATGCTCACCCCAATTGAAATTAGCTCCAGGTGAAGGTGCCGCTTCAAGATGTAGTTTCAGACAGTTCCTCGCTGTCTTTCTCTAATTGTTCTCCTAGAATGGACTGTGGTGCAAAGGGGGAGGAATGAGGCTGAGGCAGGAGACTGAGCAGGGTGAAGGCAGGGCAGATGGGCTGAAGAAGGAAGAGGGAAGGATGTCTCTTTCCCTGCCATTGCTCTTACTGGGATTTGTGGTGTATTTTCTGCCTTGACTGTAGCATAACCTATGGGATATGAACCACTTCTGGCTTGTGCTCCCAGGTTGTGAAACACTGAGTATTTCATGTTCCAAATGTGAGAGAATAGAAAAAAGCAGAATCTTAAGAGTATAGTTTCTGTAGAGCAGTTTTCAGCTGGAAGAGTCAATTGAAATATATAACCCTTAGTGTGTCAATTATCTGAAGAAGGCAGCAATGAAATATAACCTTCCTTTATGCATATTAGAAATCTCCTTTGTGTATGCCCTTATGCTTTCATGTGAAACAAGGAACATCAAAGACTTGGAGTGAGGGAAAGGAAAGGGAATAGTAGTCAAAATATTTGAATCTGTGTTCATTCCTTTTCCTCCAGCAATTAAGAGCTGGCATTCAGGTAGAAAAATGCTCACCTGACTATGATGCAAATGTACTCACACATAATGAGCAGTACAGACATTTTGGGACACAATCCCAGAGTCTTGAGCCATGCTCCTCCATCTTCTTTGCAAAGGAAGACAACCTACAATTAGCTGGTAGGCTTTGACCAAACATTTTTCGAATGTGCTCTTTTGAAAAAAGGCGCTACGTAATGCAAACTGTGCTTTTTCAAAAGAGAGC
>CM057845.1:183688603-183699599 GCA_030068395.1 Apalone spinifera | reverse complement strand
TAGGAAGTCAGTGCCTTTGCGGAAATTCAAGCGGCCAGTGTAGACAGCTGGCAATTTTTTGTGCAAAAGTAGTTGCTTTTGCGGAAAATCTTGCCAGTCTAGACACAGCCTTAGTGATTTCTGTTTATCCAAAACAAAACAAAAAATACCTGCACTTCTTTAGTGAAATCTGACACTCTGAACTCATCCGCACCATACTGAAGTGTGATAGGAATAAAGCCGTTTCAGTAACAGTCATAAGGAAAATTATAAGTCAATACCTGAGTTAGACAAAAAGCTGAAACTACATTTGTATCCTTGGAGAAGAAAGAGGAAATAGAGAAATAAGACCTAAAGGCCAAATGTAAATTATCTTTAAATACTGATTTGACCAAGGATTGGAAATCAGGTGACCTGTTCAGGCTCTGACATTGATTTCTTGTGTAACCATAAGCAAAACTTCCTTAGTTTTTACTTGCTACAGACCTATACCTACCTATACGTGGCATGAGGCTCCAGGAACTGTTGATGAAGCGCTTTCAGTTCCTCATATGAAAGGTGCAATGTAGATAGAAGGTAATATTTGGGTTGATCTTGACATTTTTATTCATTGTTTAATCATAACATACCAAAGCAACATCTTATTGACTTGAATGAGAATTTTGTCAGATTAAAGACTGAAGACTGGATTCTGATATGATTGCTCATTATGAGTAGTGCCTTACACAGTGCGTAGACCCACTGAATCCCTTGGTATTTGTTGCAGAGTGATGACCTACTCAGACTGAGCAAGGGTGACAGAAATTGTCCATTGTATATAGGAGGACTATGATTAAATCCTGCCACCTATATTCAGTAAAAAAAAAAAAAAAATCCCTTTAATTGAAGTGGGAGTTTTGCCTGAAAATGGGCTGTGGAATTTTTTACTAAGAAAGTAAAATTATTTTCCTGAGAATAATACAACTTTCTGGGGACCACTTTTAGAAACACAGTAAAAGGCTAAAACCAGAAAAACAGAACTTTTTGTTCCATTTGGAAACACTGACTTTTAGTTTTAGAAAAGAAACCTCTGCCTCTTAGTTTATATTTATTTATGTTTTCATTCAAGACAAAATTTGTTTCTATGAAGATCAGAAGTTTAGCTGATTTTATTTATTTCCCTGGGAAATCTTTTGTGACTCTGGATGGTTAAAGAACATTTTAGGTTTTTTCAGAGTACAGTGCTACAATACCTCTTTTTTTTCACTGCATAAAAAATCAGAAACTAGGGAGAAACAAGAAAGCAAAGCACATTATAATGAAGGACATTGGTAACTGTTACTTTAAAATCTGTTGTTATGGTGCATCATGGACAGTGTTAAAATAAAAATGGAAAGTGATATTTATGCCAGTAAACAGAGGATTGTGAATAATCACCTATCCTAAGAGTACTAATATATTAGTTAGAAAAGAATGAGATTGTTTATGTAAGAGCTCAGGAAGTGCTGCAGATGCTGGAAACAAGAAAGTTGTAAATTGTCTTTCTCTGTAATAGCTGACAGAGAAAAAATAAGTAAACCTTTTATATCCAAATTTTAATTCCTAATTACTTGTACTTTAGTTGCAGTCTTAAAAGGTAGGTATTCTCATTGGTGAAAACATAATTACTGCAATCTGAACAGTATCCCTAACTTATCATTCACTAGAATTCTTTGGGAGGGGGTAATGTGCAATTACAATACTATTTTGCACTTCAATTTTTACCCGTGAGTTTCATTTGTTATTCCATAGGATCACAGAATTAAAATAAAACTCTTCTATAGTCAGTGGACCAAAACAAATTTTGCCCCCATTATTCAAAGTACAGTAATTGTTCAAATATAGAATTGACACAGAACTAGCTGAGTCTCCTCAACTTTTCTTTTGATGTTGGAAAGAATGTGTTTTTTTATGCATAAATATAAAGAATATCTGAAAGGCTTTAAATATCTTTATGTAAATAGGTACATGAATTTGATTTGCAGAAGGCTTTTAATTTATAAGTGGCTTCAGGTGTGATGCTGCTTCCTATGATGGGTGTCTGCAAAAATTTGGACTGGTGGAATTTACTGAAATAAACTATGTGCATGAGAAAAGAAAGGAGAAAATATACAGTCCTAAATGGACTCTACTTTTCCCCACTCTCAATCCTTTTTTTCACTTCCATGGTATATGTTACTTCTGACTAACATAACCCTCTTCCCCTCCCAAGAATAGGAGCTAAAGGGAAGTCAGGAAGGTTGGAGTAAAATATTTTAAACCTGTTTTGCATGTTTTGCATAATCTTATGATTTATACCATCAGTTCAAGCAAGTGATAATTCCCTGAATGATCGTGCATAGTTGAAATGGCAGCATTTGTACTGACAAAGTGTCTGGGGTCTCTAGAAGGATTAAGACTTTATGTAGGAATGCAGGATTCTTTGGATGCATCACTCGAGGTTTAGTTGTAAAAATCCTACATTAAGACTACTGGAGGACATAAAGTGTTTTGGGGTTTTTTTTTGGGGGGGGGAGAAAATAAGACAAAGAGGGTCAGAAAGGAAACAAAAAAAAATTGAAAAGAAGCTTGGGTCAAGCTTTATGAGGAATCATTGTTTCTATGGTAACAAGCGATGCAAATTCCAGGAAGAGGGTGAATTTTGTACCTTCACTATGTGCTCTGATGATTATGGGATATGTGGCCTATTCTCTGGACATAATAAAGGTGATTTTTTTTACCACTTCTGAGCTGGTGATTTAATATAGAGCTGTGTATAGAACAGAGAAGAGCTAGCAGGAAGTGTGTTGTGTAATATATTTCAACTGCTGTTTAGATCTGTTAATATTTTTTGACATTTTAATAAAAGACTTTTTAAGCAATTCATATAATGCATTTTATTAAAAATGTATGGATAACTTTAATCTATCTCTACAGTCAAGATGCTAAAGCTTATATGAAACTTTATTTCTGATTCCCAAGTTTTATTTTTTTATTAAAAATGTTCATTGCAATGTACCCGTTTTGACAATATTTTTTGTTAGGAAGTTACCACTCCTCCTCGCTCTATGAAAAGAAGAGTGTCACCCCAGAATTGCTAATAACCTGGTGGTTAGGGTACTCACCTTATCATAGGAACATAAGAAGACCTGTGGGGAGCCAGGCTTCAAGGCTTTGCTCTGGTTAATTCAGAATATGTCTGTGTGTATGTGTGTCCGTCCATCCATCTATATATATTGTTTTTATTATATCACCTGGATCTTTCCTTCCTTGCCTTTCAGTTAATTTGTATGTAGACTGCTTGTTTGTTTTTGCAAGAAAATTATGCTTAAAAGATAAGGAAATATATTTAATATCACAACATTTTTAGAATCATATGGCTTCAAAATCACATTTGGTATGATATGTTTTGAAAAAGCTTTTGTTACAAATTTTAACATAGTCCTTTCATAATCAGATCAAGTTACATGGTGATCAATAAAAGCCTGTTATATCCCCTTGGCTTCCTTCTCAATTGCTCTTAATTTAAGAAACCAATTAGAAATATAATAGGCTGTGCTATAGCTTTGTTGATTGTGATATTTAATATCTGGGCTAGTTGTAATGTCCCTCTTGTGTGTCTTTGTGGAGAATATTTCTAAGTTTTGAATCTGAAAAACAAATGTGTTGCTGTATGTATTTGAAGTCTATCCTTTAAAGTTATAGATAAATCTGTCTTGACTTCAATACAGATTGGATTTTTTCTTCCTCCTGGTTCTATTCCATAAGATTTTTTATCAGCAGTGCTAAGAAGGTTAAGATTAGTAATATCACAAGTCTCTCCATACAGAAATTATACATTTCCAGCCATGGCTCTGATCGAGCAAGCTGCTATGTGTGGGCATCAAGATCCACATAATTCCACACACAAGTAGAGCAGCTTGCAAGGTTATGAGACACATTTGTTAATAAAAACAGTAATGGGCATGATCTGCTAACTGCTTTTCTAGTTATAGTTTTGAACAATGTAGGGGTTGGGAGGAAAAGTGGGTAAATGATGTCTGTATAAATTAGAAAAAAAAAATTTAAAGTCTGTTAAAAATTAGACTTCCAGCCATATTCTTATTTTATTTTAAGCTTAGCAATGATGTGTGTGTGTGTGTGTGTGTGTGTGTGTGTGTGTGTGTGTGTGTGTGTGTGTGTGTGAGAGAGAGAGAGAGAGATTACGTGCTGCTTAACCTTGCATTCTGATTATTGCCTCTATTGATTTACAAAGCAGATTAATGCTTCCTCTTATAGGAGAAGGGTTGCATTGGTCTGCATACTTTTAAATGTGTACACAGGAAGGTTGTGATTTAAGAAATATCTTTTAAATCAAGCGTGGGGAACCTTTTTTGAGTTGGGAGCCATTGACACACACAAAAATCAGTTGGGGGCCGTACACGAGTGAGAAGCAAAAGAAAAAAAAACACCTTATTGATGTGGCTCCCGACTGAGAAGGAGAAAGACAGTCCTCACATTCCCCTCACACAACAAAGCCTTAGGAGATCCAGGATAGTAGATTTCGTGTGCTCCAGACCTGCGTGGGACAGTAGGTGAGGGGCTGGAGTGCCAGTGTGGGCTCCCCAATGCTGAGGGGGAGTCCCGAGCCTCTGGGGCTGGATCTAGGCAAGCTGGAGGCCGCATCCAGCCCCCGGGCCTTAGGTTCCCTACCCCTGTTTTACATGAAATAGGGAGAACTTAGGGAATGTCATATTTAGATGTTTTGCAGAAATCCAGATTAAAAAAAATGCAAAGTTATTCAATTACTTTGAAGAAACTTTTGGGGAAAATATTAATTATATTTCAGAAAAACCATACTTTAAATTACAAAGTGGTAATTACATTTGTGGTAATTTACCAATTTTATTTGACATAATAGTCTACATAAAATAATCCTATTTGTATCTGACAGAACATATTTAAGATGTATTCAATGATTTTTTAAAGTCACTTCTTTGATTGGCTTCAAATTATTGTTTTAGAATAAAATTTATTCACTTTAAATCTTGAGCACTTAATAATTGTGTATACCACATTGAAACATGGCTGTCTGAGTAGTTCCAAAATCAATTCTATTAATAAAATAAAACAGGAAGCATGTTCGTCTATTCCTAGAGGTGAAGAAAATACATTAAATTGAACAAGAGTGAGCGAATCTAAACTTCAGTTGGGGGTGAGCCCATAAATCCCACAAGTTTCAATACCTCTCAATCCAGAGAAAAGCAAATAGTGTGGCATAAGCTTTTTAGTGCTGTGACATTTACAACACTATATTAACAATAGGTATTAATGTAATGTGGAACAAATGGTATATTTAAGAGGCAAAACTGTTTAATATTGGGGTACATGAAGAGAGATGATTTCTTCTCCATAGTCAATACCTTTACATATTTTTTTAACTAGTTGCTTGTTTTTATGGGAAAGAGTGAGTCCATCCTGCTCTCTTGTTTTGCCAAAGCCATGTTTGACTCAGACATTTTGCATCCTTCCTCTTATATAGTTAATCCAGCATTATCCAGGTGGTATATTATGGAAAGACATCATCTTAAGAATCCCTTCGATTTGGAGCTGTGCACTTCAGTGATGAGCTGTGATCCCTGTGACAATATGAGTCAGATTTTATTTCCTTGTTCATATAGGGCTTGATCCTGATATGTGCTGAACATATCCTCATAGGTATTTAGTGTTCCCTGCTATTTCTGAAAAGTCAATGGAAGCTGAGGATGTTCATCACCTAACAGGATGAGGCCCAGTGAGTAACACAGTCAGAAAACCATCCCAGGCTTCCGTGGGACTATTTGCTGAGTAAGATACTAAATTGGTTCATCTAGACTAGAGGTTTCAGTTGTTGTAATGCATTAATTTGCCTTCCAGTTAGCCCAAGTCCTAGTCCAGCACAAGCTAGGCTAAAATTTACAATTCTGAATTCATTTGAAATAACTGACAATCAAGTAAGTTGGGTTTTGGAACATCCAAACTCTAATCTAGATAGACCTTGTGTGAGCAATAGTATCAGGCCTTAGTCTTAAGGCATCTTACTGTAAATTAGTGTTTCCTAAAGCACAGGTAATATTGTATAATGCTGCACTATACAGATGAATTGCATTGTTTTAAAAGTAAATCCTTTTTATTTTTCAACTTACAAAAATCAGGAAAATTGTGTGAAGTTAGAGTTTTAGGTTTATTTTGAGCAAGAGGGTATTAGAGTTTAAAGTAGCCTGTCCCACAGACAACATAACTGAGCCTTTAAAAATTAATAGTGGTAGTGAAAGAACCTATTTGTAAAAGGAACAGAAAACGTATCATGGTTCCATTAGCTGTGAGCTATATCTGCTCTTACTTGTATCTGTTCTTACTAAATATTTACTAAACAGCTTGACTCCTAGGATTTCTCTGTAGGTATCTCATTGAGCACTAAAATTAAACTCTGAGTCAACTCTCCTCCTCCCAAAGTGTTCCTACTCACAGGTTTTACATTTCTGGTAATATGAGTGGTGGGGGAAATGATTCTCAGCACTCTTGCTAACATTTTCTTCACAAACAACAAGCAGTGTCTTATATCATGATCTTTCATGGTCAGCTCATGATATCATATATTTGTTCATTTCTAAGGTGCCACAGGAATCCTCATTGTTTTTAAAGTTGCAGACTAACACAGCTATCCCTCTGAGAGTTTACAAATAAATTAGGTTTACTAAATTCTCTTTCTCCATGTTATTGGGGCACAGTGTGCCTATTGATGGTGACTTGGGAAATCCTGCTTTTTTAATATTAATGAAACAGGAAGTACAATAGAAAAAGGAGCCTCACATCAGTGTGAGGCTCCTATGAGTTTTTGTTTGTATAAAGAATGCCAAATAAAATGAACACTGCAATGCCACCTGGTGGTTTCACAAAGATGTTGAATAAACAAAGGAAAAATAAAAAGAATTCAGTGAACAGGAAAAAAAGCACAATGAAATAATACAGTAAAAACGGATCCTACTGCAGTTATAACCTGATCAGTGCTAATTAGAAACTCTAAAAACACTTGAAGATTTGGGCCTTCACATTGCCTTATAGAAAACATGCTGTTTGTGTTGTGTATTGTAGTTCTAAAGATGAAATTTCTGTTGTTCAACAGATTGCTGCCAAAATGGAATTAAGAAAAAGGGGAGGGAGGAGGAATTAGATCCCATTTCCAGATATACCTCTGAGGTTTACAACAGTGTAACTGCAAACAGAATCTGTCCAGGGACATTTAGCAAATCAGTGAGCATACAAATTGTCTCTATTAGGGTGCATCTACACTGCACAGTAACTCGAAATAAGATACACAATTTGAGCTATGCAAATTGGGTATCTTATTTTGATGCTTTTCAAAATAGCTTATTTTGTCATTTGGCGCTGTCTACATAGTGTCAAATTTCGAAATAAAGCGCTATTCCGAAACGTCCCTTAGTCCTCATAGAATGAGGTTTACCAGGATGTTGGAATAGCGAGCCTAAAATAACAGGCTTGCTGTGAAGATACGGGATAGCTATTTCAGGATACTCTGATATCTCGAAATAGCATTGCAGTGTAGACGTACTCTCATAGATTATAGGCAAAGGCAGTTATATGAATAGCATAGAACTCTGTTATTCTAATCAATTGAAAAAGAGAACACGCTCTTGAGGTAGGTAGTTTGAAAGATGCAAATTGACATACGTGACTGTGAGGGAAGAGGATACAGGTAGGGCCACCCAAAATATGAGGGAGGAAGCCTGAGGGGATCATCCCATTTAGCAATCAAGATTTTGGCAGACACACATGGGGGCATTGCACCTTCTGGGTGCTACCACGAGTCATCAATGTCTATCACTATAACGAGGATAATAAAATTGGAGTGGATATATAGACATTATTGCAATGTTTTAAATAGCAAACTACTTTTTTGAACTGAGTAGACTCAGCTTCTATGATTGGGATGTGTACTCCCACTCTAGAACTTCCTGAACACTACTGTTTGAATTACAAATAGCTGTTAAGTTTGGTCATATTCATGCCCCCTTATTCATTATCTGCAAACATTTACACAAAATGTTGGTGAATGACTATCCCCCTTATGAATACCCATACTGATGTGTGTGTGGGAATACGGTATTCTTGACTTGAACAAGACTATTTGCAGCTCTTCGTTTTAAAAATAAAGTCTGTCATCTCAATGGAGCAGAAAAATACCATTGGTGAAATCCTGGCTCTAGTTGAAATTAATGGGAGCTTTGCCACTGACTTCAACAAGGTTAGCCTTTCCCATGAAGTGATTCGGGTGACAACAGATTTACCAAAACTAGTGAGTAGTTCGCAAACAATAGGCTGAATTTTAACTAACTGTCAGAGGGGTAGCCGTGTTAGTCTGGATCTGCAAAAGCGATGAGGAGTCCTGTGGCACCTTATAGACTAATAGATTTATTGAAGCATAAGCTTTTTGTGGGCAAAGACCCACTTCATCAGATGAATGTAGTGGAAATTCCAGGGGCAGGTATAAATAATAGTTTATACTAATAGTTAGTTTAACTAACTAGTGTGTCTGAAGAAATTAATTTTTTTTGAGCTTCTTGCAGATAAAAGAAAGTGTTGGGTGTGGATGATTTATTTGCATTTAAGAATTCAGTTAGTTCAGTTTTCAGGAACCTCACCCAGGATGTAGGAAACCTCCATTCAATTCATTTCCCTGCTTGATGGAAAAAGAGGATTTGAACATAGGGTTCTGACCTCTTATAATAGTGTGCTAACTACTAGATTATGGGATATTCTGCAGTTGGTTTTTCCCAGCCTCTTCAAGTAACGCTGTTCCATGGTGTATAATACACTGAAATATGAGTATTTTAATAATGAATTTCAAATTATATCTCACAGTGAAGGTGAGAGCCTGAGCAACAGGCTATGGAGTGTCATTCTCACTATCTATCCTAGGCCCAATGACTAATTAATTAGGAAAAACTTTAAAAAAAACAACAAATAGTCTAGTACAACCTTAAAGACTAACAAAACATGTAGATGGTATCATGAGCTTTCATGGGCACAACCTCCTTTCTCTGATGAAGTGGGTTGTGCCCACAAAAGCTCATGATGCCGTCTACATGTTTTCTTACTTTTTAAGGTGTTATTAGACTATTTATTGTGTTTTAAGTTTTTCCTGTTAGAGACTAATTCGGCTACCCCTCTGAAGCTTTTGACTAATTCATTATTATTCATTAATAATTATTATTATTAGGTCATAGTCTTTTGTAATTCCCATTCAAGTCCATGGAAAAAATCCCATTGACTTCAATGAAGCCAGGATTTCATATCTTTATCCATTCTGCATATCCTTTAATCCCCTATGTCCTCCTGTCAAAAGACAATTAAAAAGGATGATATATACCATGTTAAACCTGATATGCTGAGGACAGTAATCATAGGGTCAGAAAATAGCAGTCAGATGCAGATATGACTCTCTCTGTCTTTTTCCTATTAAATGCATATGGGAAAACCCTTCCATAGGTGCAGTGCCTTGGTAGTTAAATTGGGAGCAAACGCTTTAAAGTAACAAAAGGATACGCAGCATGTAAACTATAGGAGTATATTGATTTTATTGACCTCTGGTTGTGGTTTGTGACAAAATGTAAGCTTTTCATTAACAATTGATGTGGCTTGAAGATCTTTATAACCACCAAACAACAAACAGTTTAAATCCTGTTTAGAAAGTAATGTGTAGTTCCGGTCAGTGTACAGATCAATATGTATAATTCTCGTGAAATTTCTTTTTGTCAAAATAATGAAAGTAAATGAGACACAAGAAATATAAAGCCAAAAAGATGCAAATAGATATACTTGCATAGATCAGTCACTGAGATTTTAGTAGCTCTTTCAAATAACTTTATGGTCATAAGGTCCCAGTGGGTAGGTTAGGGTTAGCTGCAACTTCACTGATTGATATATTAAGGTATACAGCCTGGACCATGCCAAAAATGACCTTTGATCAGAAATAACTGTTGCAGAAATTGGATTTGTTGACTATTATGCTGTCATTTTTATGTAAATTAATGAAACAGAGGCGGAGAAGGAAAAACAAGGACAAACATGGGGATTGATAGTTTTTCTTTTTTTAAATTTATTCAGTTGCTAAGTATTACAGAACAACAGATATGTAAAAATCGAATGATAGCATCTGCCCATTAAAATGTGTTTTGCCACTAAACTTGAAGTAAATTCCAGCCGATGAAATATTTTTTAGATCAAATTTAAAACACTTGCTGATTTGTCCTTTCTGAAAAATTGAGGAAAGAAGTGATATCAACATTATGTGCACAAAGGAGATATAAAAAGCAACTTAGCATAAAAGGAGAAGGTCATGCTTTAGATTGCAATGCTGAAATCTGCTGATACTTTTGCGCAGGATAATACTTGCTACTATCATATTCATGTAAAATGCACATCTCCTGTATCTATTTACTGAGATTTATATTTTTGTCAGTTTCTGAACAACCAGTTATCTTGCATCTACTAAGACAATTATTGGATCGATATGCTAATATATTATGACATAGCAATATATTTGGAAGATAAATGTTCCTGCAGTCAGTTCTATAATTTTATTGCAATGATATGAATGCTTAACTTATTTTAGAAAGCTGTCTGGTGTGCTGTTATAAAACAGACAATTGTGTCAAAACAATTTGCAGATTCATTTGGATTAGCTTAATTCAAATAAGAGGTCCTTTTGGGAAGGAGCTCTTTTTAAGACTCGTACAAAAGGAGTAATCTTCCTTTTGTTTAAGTTGATAATTTTATTAGGAACCTCAAGATTGGGTTCTAAACAAAGGGAGTTGGCACACAAATCTGATGGGAATCAGTATCAGTTGAGGATGTTCCATATCTATCAAGAGGTTCTCAGCTCCTGGCATGATAAGGCCTTTAATTGCTTGAAAATACTACCATGTCTGAGGGTATGTCTAGACTACATGGCTCCGTCGACAGAGCCATGTAGATGAGT
>CM057845.1:183655947-183675944 GCA_030068395.1 Apalone spinifera | reverse complement strand
AGGAAAAAGCACAGGTGCCCTGGTGACCATTCTGTGCATAGCAATCAGAGCTTACTTTCAAGATAGCGTTCATGCAGTCTGGATGCTCTCTTTCACAAAAGCACATCGCCTTTTTGATGCGCTTTTGCAGTGTGAATGCCCTCTTGAGGAAGATCTCTTCCGATAAAAGCTTCTTGCTGAAGAAGCCTGTGGTCTAGACTTAGCCTCAGTGTAAATATTTTTGGAGTGATCAAAGTCATATTCTTTATACAATATCAGTTTCGGTAATGCCCACAAGTTCTTATGAAGGGAAGCTCTTTTCGTGTGTGTTTTTGTGTGGGGGGGGGGGGGGGGGGGGGGGGGGGGGGGGCAGTTGTTGGCAAGCTGCAAAGATTGTTTTAACTAGTAATAATCTGTTGTAGATAAAGTATTGTAAGAAACTCAAACCAAATGTACTGAACTTGGTTTCTATCAAGAAAGTACCTTTATCTGAAGAAGTGGATTTCTCCCACAAAAGTTCCTGTTTCTATATATATATTTGTTAGTCTCTAAGGGAATGTCTACTCTAAAGAGGAAGATTGAAGCTGCTGCTGTCGATCTTCCAGAGTTCAACTTAGTGGTCTAGTTAGGACAGCTAATTCTAAGTGTGAGGGTGAACACCTCACATAGTTGAAATGACAATATAGATTGTATTCAAAACAGGGATGAGTAAGACAGCAAATATGAAGTGGATAGGCCCATCCGTTAAGTGAAAGAGCATACTGTGGAGGCTGCAGAAGCTAGAAATATATTCAGTCTGTTACGTCAAATATTCGTACTCTAGAAACAATGATCAGTCCTGTGACACCTTAGAGATTAACAAACATATTATATTATGAGTTTTTATGAGCTTCTATCCCTGTGAGAATCTGTACTCTAGGAAGAGGAGTCCAATGTGGTTACTCCTCCTCCTATAAAAAGGAGGAGTTGTCCTTGTCACCATTAAAATATGATGTTGGGGAAATTTCCAGCCTGGTAAAGCTTTTTCTCTTAATCTAGTTTGGGAATATGAAGCAAGTGGTTTAAAAATGATTAAATCCCTAGGTAAAATTGCTGCTAGAGTCACTGAAGTATTGAATTTGTTATGCTTTCTCACTTTTTTTAGAATAATTGTTCCTTGAGTTAATCATAAAGATGAAATTCTGCAAATTTGAGTCCACTTGGGATAGTTATACTTTACTGAAAAATTTAACAGTAAATGTAGAACCTTATCCAAAGCTTACTGAAGTAGACAGGACTTTCTATTTCTCATTTTTTTGTCATTGACTTCAATAGGATTTGAATCAAGCCCTTAATGAATCTTGTTACTTTGCAATACATCTTACGGTTGTTCAAAATGGAATGAATACCTTCATTTAAAGTGTGTTTATCACAAACCATATGGTTGACTGAGAAACATGCTTACTGTTGTTGGTCAATGGAAAATAGTTAGTAGAAAGTTGTGGAAATTAATATATAATTTTTCTACTGGTAAACAAAAGTGGGACATTGATATTGGTTTCTCGTTACCTGTCTCTGGCCTACGCTGTTTTTGCTGTTTGCTTTTTTCCCCCCATACTGTTTTTAAAATATGCTCTAAAGCCAGATATTTCTTCCACTAATGTCGATGGAAGTTCAGTCTCTGACATCAGTATATAGCTCTTGTTTGAACTGAATTGATGTTATTCACAGTTTTATGTTATTTCACAGTATGTCCTGTTCCTGCATTGCTTCAGTCTTGCACAGGGTGGAAGTTACTCTTAGATTTGGAGCTGTAGGAACATATGAAGAGCAGATAGTGACCACATGCAGTCACAAGTGAGAAGTCTTTTCTGTAAATCAGTTTTACTAAGCAGATGATTGAGGTTACTATTACTCACAAGTATGCAAAACCTGAGAATGCAACTGCAATAGCTACTGCTGAATTCATACACACAGACACAATTAAATTTAGTGGATCTCTCAACAATTGGTCAGCAGTAAAGGGGCAAATTTTATTGTGATCTTCCCAACCTATCCACACTGGGGAATGCTTTTTATCTAGCTGTTATGACCATTTCTAATGCTGTATTCATATCATGAAGGTTCCAGCTCTCCTTTTATTTGCCTGTACTTTCATACTCCATTATTTTGGGAGGCCCTGCTTTTCATAGGTGGCACTCTTCATTTGTCTTATTAACATGCTCCCCTTGTAACTTGTGGATAGAGTCAAACTTTTCATGTTGTTATAGTTCAGTGACTTGTGGTTTAGATGGGTACATTGCAGTATAGTTTTCCAGAACATCATTATAGTAATGTTACTAGAATAGGGTTTTTCCTGGGTCACTTGCTCATTTCAAGACTCCCTAAGCCTGAGCCCTAGTGTGACTACGTGGAAATCTCACATGGCTTTACTTTTAGGTCTTGCATTACAGCTTGCTTTATGTATATACCTAATCACACTCCTCATTCCTAAATACTTATCAGTCTTATATACCTATAGTGTTCTCTTACTTCTCTTTTTACCTACATGTGATGGATAGATCTATTCTTCACATGCAATAACATTACAACATTCACAAAAATTTTGTCTCTCTGTCTAGAGTGGTTCAAGACAGCAAGGGCTTACTTCAGGCCAGACTGTAGAAAAGGATGTCAGAAAAGCTGGTCTGATATATTCAGTAATTAGATTTCAGCAACCCAGTAAAAAATGTATTCCAGAGCCAGTATGACCATCTAACCATGGAGTCACTATCAGTCCCATTGGGCATTCAGGAAAGTCTAGCTTGCCATCCAGGAAAGTAGGATTTAGTCATAAACAGTGTTCCCTTTAAGCTGCAGGGCAACACAGCTTCACAGGTGATTAATCAGCCCCACCCAGTCAGAGGCTTGGGGCTCCATGCAGGGAGTGAACTGACTGTGCAGGGCTGATTAATCACCTGTGAAGCTGTGCTGTGATGAAGTTTAGAGGGAACACTGGTCATAATAATCACACCAAAGATTGAAAAGAATCAGGTTGCTTCCAGTCCTCCAAGAGACCAGTTGCTTACTCTAGGTCAATTTATATCTCTGACTATACAATACAAAGACAATGCTTGTAGGTAATCTAATAGCAAACTAACTATGGATTTATGAACTAGAAAAAAAGATATGAAAATTATTTACAAGTTAAGTAAATCAGATAACACACATACATACGAGTTATAGTCTATGGTTCCAAAAGTAGACAGAGCTGTAGTACTCTGTCAGGACTGCTTATCTTTTAGGGCTAACCCAGGCTGACCCTGAGGATCTCTGCTTTTTATTTTCTAGCTCCATCCTGAGCATCCAAATAGCCAGGTAATGAAGAATTTTCATGTCAGCTATCTTTATTTCTTTCTTCCAGAATTGAAGTTCATGGGAAAACTTCCTTTGGCACTTAGCATCTTTCCAGGTGTGAGAGGGCTATTAGCCAAATCTTTATGATGCTATTGTGATGCTTTGCAATGGCTCACTTTGTTTTGATAGTTCTCCTTAATGGGTGGATGAACCACTGCTGTCTGAGTTCACAAGTTCAGAGCAGACATTTTTCAGTTATAAAGCAAAACTATATTTTTAAAGAATGAACAAAACCAGCTTTAAATATAACAGCTTCTGGTTTAAAACTAACATTTTATTTTGTATGTGTCATTTTTGGGAAGAATCATAGGACCTGGATTCTGCAAATAGAGCCATCAAACATCACTGGGACTGTGCTTGGATGGAGAGGTACATAAGACAGGTTGTGCTTGCTGCCACAGGGCTACTGGTGCTAACTGAACTAACTTCTGAGGAATGCACATGTTTTAATAAAGCCTGTGCAATTATTTTTAACAGGAGAATGTTATGCCTTTAGCCAAATCAATGTGACTTCTCTAGGCAAGATTGACTTTGAATTTTATTTAGTATATTAAAGTGAACTATTGGGAAATTTCAGTATTACAGCACATAGCTGTAAGTTACTTGTTTTATGTAGAGTGGTTGAAAGCAGATTAAAACAACACTGTTGTTTTGGTTTTTGTTTAGAAAGATCCCTAATGATTTCTTATTTATAGAATGGTTATGGAAATTTCATTTACCAAACAAATCTGTGATTTGGCAAACGAAAAAAATAAAGATGACAATAAAGTTTTTCTTTTTCAAAATTAACATTTTGTATTGTAAGAAATATTGCAGACTCAAAACTCTGTTTGAAAAAATGTTGATGTATATATGTAGGAAGAAGAAATGTAGTTGTATTTTCCAGCATTTTAGTTCATCAGGCAGGTTTCAATCAAAAACTTGCTTGTTTTCTTGTGAGCTCTTTCGCCTGGATTCTCTTTGGCAGTCCAAAAGCTTATGAGCTCTCATTCTGCTGAGCTCCTGGGAATTCAGCCAGTTGAAGGTGCTTTGGAAATATTTTGAAAAACATTTTAATTTGTTTTTCAAAACAAAGTTTGGAATTTCCATTCCTTTGGAAATTTAAAAATGTTGGCTTTTTCCTGCATAAAAAAACCCCCTAACTTATATTTGGCATTTCCAAAAAAACATGAATTAATTGTTTTCAGCCAATAATTCTTGTCCAATTTCCTTCAGAAATGTCACTGCCTCTGTGTGCAAAAATTGAGCCTGTAGCCCCAGGGGACTCCATAGGTGACAGATCTCTGGGGAGAGAAGCAGCAGCATATAGTCTATGAAAATGTTCTGAGATGAGGCAGCTTTTAAAAAAAATATAACCCACTCCCAAACGATCTCAAAGGCAAATCAGCAACATCTCAAAAAGGCTGTGCTGAAAGCCAATGACTAGTTGAGCAGTGTTAACATGGATATTTTGATTGTGACCATGGCTCTAAGGAGATGAGTCCATCAGTGTAATCAGAAACTTTCTATGGAATACTGAGGCTACCACCATTCTTCTGCTCTAGTATTGCTCAAAGGTGATGGATAGAAAGAGCGATATTTACACTTAGTGATAAGTATTTGGATGGAGAAAGGGGACTAGGAATGAGGATATTCTTCGCTTCATTTTATTTTATTGTACAACAGACAATTGAAGACCATTTTGAACAAGTGATAGAAGAAAAACTTTTGTGTCGACCATTGTTCAGTAATTTTGAATAATCAATATCTTTTGATTTGTTTTATTTGTTTGAGGACATCACACAAAGATTTGAAAGTCATCACGATATTTTAAATTTCTAGGTTTATATTCCCTAAAGAATTCCAGCATTCATTGAGTCATAAGATTAATATTAAAACATTTCCTATGTGGTTAAAAAATTCTGCTATAAGTCAATTTAACATATATAAATTTCATGCTTATGTTGCAAGTAAATGAAAATGCTTTTTCTTATTTATGTTATTGCCATACAAGCTAGTTATGAAGAAAAAAATCATGAGGCTACAGGAATTTATTTAAGCCTCATTTATATGACATGTTGCACGATTATCTTGCATAAAGTTTGTGCTCCACTGAGAAGCAAATGAACTAATTTGGCGAGGGTATATATCAGGTCCTCCTTCCAAGTAATTTGCTCTTGTATCATATCCTCCTTGCTTTGGGTGAGGGGAACAGTGATCTGCTGCTAGCCTTATTTACTAGCAGTAAAATACCATCATTTCCCACCATTTCCCTGACTCAGTGCCCTTCTCAGGCCAGCAAATACTCTCACTTACTCCAGTTTGTCTGCATCAAAACCTTGGCTTAGATATAGACGTTAGATCAATATTTGATTGCTCTAACTGTCTTTAGATCATCAATAGGGGATTATGATTTGCTTTAATTAAGTCAAGAGTGAACCTTCTGCATCATTTTATTACATGGCACTGATCATGTCAATGAAATGCAAAGTAAATGAAGTTTTAAAGAAAGATACTGCTTTCGGTAATGTTATGGCCATCTGATTATTTGGATTATACTAACATAGGACAACTGGATATTTTTATTTCTGCAAATATGTTCACTGTTTTTTGACTTGCTTTTTTCGCATGTGTTCATGTTTAAAGTAAACAATACTGTATCCACAAATGTAATGATTCATTTCATTCTGAGAGAAGCCTTGAATTAAGTGGAACACAGTTTATTTGGTCATTTTTTAGGAAATGGTAGTAAACTAACAGAGAAGCACCATTTGCTGTCTTATTAAAAATGATTATTTAAATTCATGATACTTTTTTCCAATGGCCAAAGAAGTAAGTGTGTGTGTGTGTGTGTGTGTGTGTGTGTTCCTTTGCTCAAGTAAAATCTCAGACATTAGCCATATGTACCCATACATATTAGCATGGAATCAAGTCAAGCAAAAGACATCCAATGGGAACAAAAAGTGTACAAAATATGTCGAAACAGAATTTACATAAAACATATAGTAGTTCATGCTAATGCTAGTGATCCTGAGACTAGACAGCTGAAGATCAAATGTCACTAAATGTGCTATTGCCATAGCTACAGTTGCCATGTGCACTTCATCTTCTCCGTCCCTGGAACTGAGTCTGCCATCTTGTTCACTTTGCACACACCTATGAACTAAAATGAACATTTGTGTTTGATTATGGCAATAATCAAAACTGTTTTTTCCAACACAGAAGCACTCTCCTGTATTCGTAAGATTTACTTTGACCAAATTTCAACAAAAATTGAGGTCCATGAAGCCCAAGGATCTGTCCTGATGTTTTCTACAGCCTCATTTTACTTCTAAATTTGTAGTTTGCAGTCTGAATAGATTTCACCATTGAAGATTACCATTACTCTAGGAATAATACCATTGCAAACAACAAAACTATTTCTAGCAGGTCCTACTTGTTATTGGTGCAAGGGTGGGGGTATAAACATGCTCTAAACATTTTCTAAATCTTCTAGTTCAGTCATATAATGGCAGTCTTATCAACACCAAATACAGTTTTAAATATCTACTTATCTTTTCCTTTTATTGCTTCACAGGAGCAATACTAATTTTAAAACTACCTTTATCTTTACAAAACACTATTCATTCTGAAGGATCCTGTTCTCCAAGTGCTCTATGGATTGTGCACATGAATGGAAAAAAAACCCCACAGAACCACTGATGAGGTCCACAGCCAGCTGGGAGAGAGCAGTAGAGGAGAGGAAAGAGTAGGACAAGGATTTAGGGCTAAACCTTTATGCTTTGAAAACTGATGTAAGGCCTTCATAGAGAACAGAGGAGCTAGAATATGAAACTTTCACCTGAGCCCTTTTTGCACTATCACTGTACTGAACACAATAATATCTGAAGAAAGTGAGGAACCCCCTTTCATTTACATAATGACTAGAGGGTGGCTATATTTTGGTTCCCAACTCTGATAAAATCACGCACAATCTGGACCTCGGCATTTGAAATAATGAGAAAACCATACTGCAGGCATACCATTTTTGAAATTAGCTATGCTATTTTAAGGAACCTAAAACAACTCTTTTTTTATCCAAAGATAATTCACTGTTCAGTCTACCACAAAGAGTTACTGCATATAACTAAAAAAATAATCCTTGCTATGGAGATTCAGCTAGGCATGATATAAAAATGACCTTTTTGTGATGTAGATTTGGCACACAGTTAAACAATGGAAATGCTATTTAAGAGCAAATTATTCTCACTTTGTGGGAAGAGTTATTGGACTTACAAATGATGCATGATTGTTGGTCTGGACATGATGGAACAGTTTAGCAATGCACATAATTTTCATCTATGCCAGAATGTCATGGACATGATTTCAAATGCCAAGATCCAGATGTACACAGAAAATGATAGGGGGATAAATGTTGAACAGTTATTGAACAGTTCTGTTTCGTATTGTTATTAGGGGATCATCTTTTCTCAAGCACTCTGGATCTATAATATAAACATTAGTTAGCCTGTATATCCATTTGCATTGTCTGTAAAAAGCTGTCTTTCTGACTGGTATATGCAAAGAGTAAGAATGAATTGCATTTGTGTTGTTTATTGAAACCCACTGTTACCTGTTATCAGTATTGTGGAACTACTACTGTTTTCCCTTTGGCATCGAAGAACTGTGTGATTATACACAGGAAGTTGGAGTGGATGAAAGGAGGTGACAGTTCAATAGGAAATATTTTTATAATAATTCAGTTCGTTCCAGTGTTCTGAGAAAGAATCTATTTGTTTCTCTCTCACATCTCCTGACTGCACTGCACATCTCTTTTTTTCCCTTTTCCCCAGGCAGGTATACCTTTATCAGACTTCTTTTTTTCCAGCTGAGGTGCCCAATTTATTATTAGTATGAATATAGCATACTATTTTTAAAAAGTGTTTCTTGAGCATTGTGTTTATATAACTACATCATTTGCTACATGACTGAACCTAGCATACGGATAAAATAAGGTGAAGGTGAATATATTTCTTATTTTAATTATCTAAACACAAAAATAAAAAATCCATGTTTCTGTCAAGAAAAAATGTGAAGAAATGAACTATGTATCAAAATAAATTGTTCAGACTTTTAAAAATTCTTCCTTTTAAAAAAAACATACTTAATCCATGATTATTCAAGGAAATGAATTAGGCACAGATTTTGATTTCCTAGCTTGTTTAAAGGGTTGTTAATTAATGTGAAAAATTGCTGTACAAAGATCTCCCCCTCAGTATTTTGACAGAAATGTTAGTCATTTACAATATGTGGAGGAAGAAAGACATTTGTTAGTAACTTTTAGTGCTTGTACATATAAAATTACAATGACTTTTCAGCCCACATAACAGGTTTTTTTGTCATCAGAACCATATTTGTTCATCCACAGCTATCCTGCTGTCTGATCATATTTTGTATCAGTTCACTCTGGGTACGTCTACACTTGCACCCAAGTTCGAACTAGGGTGCAAGTGTAGACATACCCTCTGGGAAGAGCAGTTGTCTCTTATTGTCGGAGCAAGGAATAGAATGACTGCAACAGAAGCACAGAGTGGCATTGAGCAACACACTCTGGGAAATTCTGTTATACAGAGAGGTGGGAGGAAGTAGAATTGGCCAGAGTTAATCACACAGGTTTAGTTAAGGTGTCTTGATTGTAGTACAAATTCAGAGTGTAAAGAACTGGTTACAGGAGGTGGGGTGAAGCATAGACTAGCCTCTGCCATGGCACAATAAAAAGATTAGTAGAATCATATGATTGGTTAGAGAGTCTTATGGAAACTTGATCCAAATCATAATGGAGCTCTGCACAATGTATTATGAATGGAGTTTCATTCTGGCATCAAGCAAATAAACTTTCCTCCCTGCTTCCCAAATGGGAAAAGAGCACACGTACAAAGCCAATATAAATGGGTGACAATTACAAGGGGAGTGGGAGACAAAACTACAACACACAAACCTCTTTGTGCATTGACTTTTGCATTTATAAGACTTTGGTTCAGCCATGTGTATTTCCTTTTTTGTTCTTGGTTTAGTTGATCATTCAAGTGATTGTGTTTTAGTTGCATGATTGCTAATAGAGCACAGATTTAAAAATGGTATACAGAGTATATGCATGAACAGAATTTAGATTTGTGAATGCTGTTGCACTGGTTTAATCATATATTATATGATTATACGAATCCTCAATTGCGTAACACCGTTCATATCTTTAACATATAATACTGAGTACTGAATACTACTAGCAAACCTCTGGAGGGTTGAGCATTGCCTGCTAAACCCAGGGTAGTGAGTTCAATCCTTGAGAGGGCCATTTAGGGATTTAGGGAAAATCTGTCAGGGATGTTACTTGGTCCTGCTGTGAAGGCGGGGGACTGGACTCAATGACCTCTCAAGGTCCCCTCCAGCTCTATGAGATAGTTATATCTCCATATATTATAAACCATGGAAGACACTTTTAAAAATAATATTTTAAATTAAATAAAAATAAAAATAGATCCATGTGAAGAAAGCACAACATGCTTACGAAGCAAGAGAGCTATATTATCTGATAAGCTTTTCTTTGTGGATCATTTGCTGAATTTTACAAGTAGAATTATATCCACAATAAAGGCATAAGATCACTATGGCATGTTTTCCCATCCCATCTTCAGGACTGAGCTTTCAGCATCTAAAAAATCCAGGCCTCATGTTGTTTCTGCTATAATAATGAAAATATAAATTGGAAACTTCCCAAAGAGAGAAACTGATAATTTTGTGAATGTGAAATTATATGCATTTGTAGCTCTAGTAGTAAGTAGCTATATTGTTCTATTTACAGGTCTTACCTTTATTAGAGTGAAAGGATGTAAAACAGCTCTTATGTATTCTGTCTCCTTTTGACTTATGATTTGTTTAATTCCAACTCATGAAAAGGAGAAACAACTGAGCCCACAGTATACCCAGAAGCAACTCAGGTGTGGAATGCTGCTTTGTGTTGGGGAGGGGGGGGAGGATCGTGAGAAAGATTTCCTCAATTAGACAGTCACAGCCAGCAAGTAGAAGTGTGAACTCCTTCAGTGTCTCTGTATGGACACAGAAGAGGATGCAGGAGGAAAATATGGTGACCATCACCACCTAGGGCCTCAAAAACTTAGAGATGGCCACTCCCTGCTTTTCCATACTTTTTCTGTCCCCAATGAGATGGAAAAATACAAACTTCTCCTCAAAAAACATTTTTTTAGCTATAAACATTTGGTATAATGTCAAATTGTGAAAATAAGCAAAAGTCACCCACAAATGGGGGCTTATATACATCCCAGAAGAATTAAAGTTTTACATCCATGTTACATCCATCAAAACAGACCTGTGTATGAATAATTTTATAAACATATCCTCATGTCTCTATCAGGAGCAGGAATAGTCTGTATAGGGAACTGTGCATAAACATCATTGTGTTGCTGAGCTATATGATTAAAATAATGCAAACTCTGAACATTGTCACAGAAGTTCTGTAAAACAGTCTTTCTGTGGATTTTACTGAAAACTAGTGTAGAGGAAGGAAACAGAATATCTCCCTCAGCATATTTTACATGCAACAAACAGCTAAACTGTGGAGATGCATAAAGCATAGAACAATCGGGAACATTATCTTAGTTATGGTTACTTAGCATACTCTTGATTCTTGAACTATAGCATATTGAATTGTTGCATTATTGTCCCCCAAAATAGTAGTGTAATAGAAAACATCCCACCTTTTTTGTAGTATTGAATGGAACAGATCACCAAACTCTAATTCTGCTTACTTGTTGTGAGCCCAATTAAATTCTCCAGATTTATCTTTAGCCAAGTTACCTTCACCACTGGAGATTTCATGTGAGTCATCCCTTCTTCAATAAGTTCTCTCTTGGCTAATCAGGAAGACAATTTTAACTATTCATTAGCTCTAACCACTGAAGCAAATCCTCCTATTCATCAAGAAAAAAAAACCATTTAAATTTTCATAGCCAAATACTGAGAAGTCCTGAATAAAGCCTTCTGATTGATTTGAAAATTAATATGAGAAGAAAATCTGGGACTATATTGGTTCTCTTCTGTCTTGTGTTGCTTATACAGAAATGTATTTGGGCAATTCATTGAGTACAGTGATTTTAATGAGAAGTGAAGATGCTCAGTAATTCTCAGGATTTAGCTTTGTCACTTGCCTGACAATAGATAACAGAATGATAACCCAAGGGTAACCCAAATTTACAAATCAGAATGTACTTTGATTCTACATGTTGGAATCAGATGCTCAAATATTCTGTTTACTCTCTGTACCCCTGACTGAAGTCAATTGAACTTAATGGCATAAATGAGCATATATTTGACTTTTAATTCCTTTGCTCTGATTGCATTTATTTATTTATTTATTTTTGGTATTTTCCCCCCCAAAATCTGCAACAACTAAAATGGTAAGATAATGGGGTTTTGTATTTACATCGGCATAATTAAAAGTGGATTTGGGCACAAACATCATTGTGTTTATGGATTGTAAGTGAATAAATAATTTTGTCTAGAATCTCAAAATGATCTGGTCTAGGAATGTAAAGGCTTACATAAGTACCCTGGTATTACATGACTCCTTTGGATGCACATGCACATCTTAGAAGTGGTCAATTATTTGTGTGTGTATGGTGATGGTGAGAAGACTCGATGATCCAAATTAGAACAAGCAATTCCAAAGAAACACCCATTAAAGAAAATGTCACTTCTACACCTATTAGCAAATAAAGTTATTTCATGAAACCTATCAGTATACGTATAATAACTTAGCATGTAAAGAACAAGAAACTTACTTTAAAAGGAGCGATCATATTTTTGGTGTCTGGTTCTCCTCACATCATTATACCCTTTTATTCCATTGACTACCTTGAGATCATTAAGGAGAAGAGAAATAAGTTCTGGCTAGTGGTCTGGTTAAGTAAGATTGATAGTAAAAACTTACATTATTCTGTAATATATTTCCTAAAAGTACTAGAGTGAAGACAATAGAAACTTCAAGTGTAATAGTGATTTGGGCATGTATCTGTCTAGACTGATAATACATGTATATGTATGTGTGTATATATGGAGGGTGTTAAGGAATTGCTAGGGATTTCAATTGGACGACATTCAAGAAAGTATAATTTAGAGTGTTGTGACAATGCAGTGAGTTCCTTTGTTCCAATTGCTAGTAAATTTTGGTTGGAAACTCCTGAAAACCTGAGATGGTAACATGATAAAAGAAACAAACAAAGCAGCATGATGAAGATGTATGTCTAAGAACTACCAACTTAAAAGAAAGGGAAAAAAACATATAAAACATTATAAATGTTTCCCAATTTAAGCAAGTTGTTAAATTCAGTATAATTTAATAGGGGACTTGAAGGTTATTCAAGTCCTTTTGTGACTGTAGTTTTACTCAACTTTGGTTTTTCGCTCTTCAATTGCTTCTATTAATCTTTTGGAATACAACTTTTATTTGTGGTTTCTTATGTCTTCCCCAGTAGCTGATTGCATTAATTTAATTACTGGGTGGAAACTCATCTTCAGTTTAAGGGAGAATCCTGTAGCACAACTAAATGCCTCTAGAAGACATTGAACATAGTAGAATAGGCACAATGTGCTACACACATGATCGGAACTCAAGGAAATAGGAGCATGCTCTTCTATCACTCTTGCTGCCATCAATGGACCTTTCATCCGAGAATATATATAGTTCTTTTTGAACCCTGTTATAGTCATGGCCTTCACAACATCCACTGGCAAAGAGTTCCATAGGCTGAGTATGTGTTGTGTGAAGAAATACTTCCTTTTGTTTATTTAAAACCTGCTGCTGACGGTGACCTCTAATTCTTGGATTATGAGATGGAATAAATAACACTTCCTCATCTGTTTTTTCTATGCCTGTCATAGACCTCAAACATATCCCTACATAGTCATCTCTTTCCCAAGCTGAAAAGTCCCATTTTATTAATCTCTCCTCATCTGAAGAAGTGGTTATGTCCACAAAAGCTTTTAATACTAGCATCCACGTCTGCATTCAGTATTCAAGATGCATGTATACCATGGATTTATATAGAGGCAATATTATAATTTCTGTCTCACTTTCTATCCCTTTCTTAATGATTTGCATTTACATTCCTTTTGCTTTTTTTCACCGCCGATACACATTAAGTGGATATTTTCAGAGAACTATCCACAATGATGCCAAAATCTCCTGGTAACAGCTAATTTAGACCCCATCATTCATTCAGATAATTGGGATTGCATTTTGTGTATACATTACTTTGCATTTATTAACTTAAAATTCCATTGGCCATTCTGTTGGCTAGTCACTCAGTTTTGAGTGATCCTTTTGTAGCTCTTTACAGTATGCCTGGGACTTAACTGTCTTGAGAAGTTTTGTATCATCTGAAAATTTTGCTACCTCACTGTTTACCTCTTTTTCCAGATCATTTATGAGTATGTTAAATAGAACTGGTCCCAGAACAGACCATGGGGCACACAACTATTTATCTCTCTCCATTCTGAAAACTGACCATTAATTGCTACCCTTTCTCCCCATCTTTTAACCAGCTACAAATCCATGAGAAGACTATTCCTCTTATCCCAGGATAGCTAACTTTTGTTAAGAGCCTTTTGGCTTTCTGAAAACCTTAAGTAAATATATCCACTGGATGTCCCTTGTCCACATGCTTGTTGGCCCCCTCAAAGAATTCTAGTAGATTGATGAGGCATACTTTCCTTTCATAAAAACTATGTTGACTTTTCCCCAACAAATTATGGTCATCTATGTGTCTGACCGTTCTGGTACAGAAGCTGATTTAAATGATAGGTTGTAGACTACAGTTAGTATCTTTGCAATTTCACATTTGAGTTTTCTTAGGTGAATACTGTCTGGTCCTGGTGACTTACTAGTATTAGATTTATTAATTTGTTCTAATCCTCCTCTAAAGACATCTCAGTGTAAGACAGTTTCTCGGATTTATCACCTAAAAGAATGGCTCATGTTTGGGAACCTCCCACATCTTCAGTCATAAAGACTGATGCAAATAATTAATTTAGTTTTTCTTCAATAGCCTTATCATCCTTAAGTGCTCCTTTAGCATCTCGGTCATCCAGTGGTGCTATGGTTTATTTAGCAGACTTCCTGCTTCTGATGTACTTAAAATGTTTTGCTATTCCTTTTTGAGGTTTTGGCTAGCTATTCTTTAAATTCTTTTCTGGTCTTCCTAGTTATACTTTTACACTTCATTTGCCAGAGTTTATGCTCCTTTCTATTTTCCTCAGCAGGATTTAACTTATATTTATGGCTTCCTTTACTTTGTTGTTTTGTCATGGTGGACATTTTTGGTTTTCTTATTCTTTTTAAAGAATGTAAGAATGGCCATACTGTGTCAGACCTCAGGTCCATCAAGGCCTGTGTCCTGTCTTCTGACAGTAGCCAATGACAGGTGATCCAGAGGGAATAACAAAAGCTGAAATTATTAAGTGATCCATCGCCTGTCACCCATTCAGCTTCTGAGAAACAGAGGCTAGTGACACTATTCCTACCCATCCTGACTAATAGCCATTGATGGACCTATCTTTCATGAATGTAATAGTGTTAAAATAGCTAGATAAAGTCCTAGTCTTCACAATATCCTCTGGCACAAATATTCACTTTGCAGCATTAAAGGCATTGTATTGTGGCCACTAAAATAAATGATATATTACCAAGTGGTTCAGTATATTCATCTCTTGAACCAAATTCTGTTCTCCACTTAGCACGAAATCAAGAATTGCTTCTTCTCTTTTGGGTTCCAGGCTAGATGCTCCAAGAAGCTGTCCTTTTCAGATGCCAGGAAACTTTGTATCTCCTCCTGAGGTGCATCTCTCTGAATTCCATCCTAAGTTGATATTTACCGGTCAATATGGGAATAGTTGAAATCCCTCATTATTGCTGAGATTAAAAAACAAACAAACATTAATAGCCTCTGTAATCTCCCTTTCACAGCGTTTCACAGTTGTTATCAGTATCTTGCTCCAGTGGTTAGTAATATATTCCTACTGCTATGTTTTTATGCTTAGATATGCAATTATTATCCTTAGAGATTCCTGCATAAGCAAGTGGCAATGTGGAGATGGTATAGGCCAGCAAGTAAAGGTGGTGGAAGCGTACATATATCAGCCTTTCCGCTCCACATGGCTTGTGCCTCTCTTGACATAATATTGCTTCTCTCTGTACTACTGTGCAGCAGATGGAGTCATATGGTCTATTGTTCCCAAAGGGTTCTCTAGTGTTTCGCAAAGCTGCTAAAAGTAGAAGCAAGTGTATTGTTAAGCTGAGTCTGTATAGACTTACTACAATTAGCACTCATTAAACTGTCTTGTGGAATATGTTAAAAAGAAAAAAAAAGACAATGTTCTCTTCAAAATTTCTTATAGTTGAAATAGTTTGTGCAGAGAACTTGAAATGTAAATAATATTTTCTGATAGTTTTGTGTAAAGTTTCAGATAAAGAAACCTTTGCAAGGAAAGTACTTATTTTCTGCAGCAGTGATAATGTGGATCCAGAGCATATGACCATTTATTGGGTAATGCTTTAGTGTTCTTCTGCTGATCACATACTGGTGAATTAAAAAGAAACTTTTGGCAAAATATACCCTTTTTCTTACTTGAAATTTATATATTTAAAAGAGAGATCATTAAACATTTTTTAAAAAGTCTGAGAGAATTACACAGCACTATAAATAGTCAAGCACCTTTCCATGTCATTCATTTTTTGTCCCAGACTAATTAAAATGTACAGGGGGAGTACATCACATATGTTGCGCTCTGAGCATTTTACCCTTTAATTTATCTTCTCCTAAGTTATTGTCAATCAGTATGAACTTATTTCATGGCATTCCAAAGCGATTGCTCACACTAAGGCTCACAGCCAAGAACTGTTAGACAGTCTTACTGTAGATGTGCATTTAAAAAAAAACACTTTTTCTTCAGTTTTTCAGAAACTTCTGCAAAGCTGACTCCATATATTTTCCCCTGTCAGACAAAAGGGGCAAGCAGGCAGGCAGCCAATCTTCAGATGCCAATGTCACTACATATTTTTTTGTTGACGTTTCCATCAGGAGGTTCTTTATGATTACATTTGTCACCCTTCCCTTCCTCCATAACCCATCCTGAATCTCTAACCTCAAAGTTCAAGAATGTCATAATGGTCTGCCACTCTGAACTCTTGGAATGCATGTCTGGAACAACTGTAATTCTTTCCCATATGGCAAACATAATGGGATGTGTGCACATTTCAAATGGGATTTTGTGTTATTTAAAGTTGCAAATCCTATTTCTCCACTAAAGGGGAAGGTGAGAAGAAACAACCTTATTGCTGTTTTTCTGTGAAATTAGCATTTCATTAAAGAGAAATGCTCTGTTTGGTGAAAGATCAGCTGCCACCCACATCAGTAGCCACTATACAATTCTCTGTCTTTTATTTTGAAATTCTAGGTTAAAAATCTATTACTTTGAAATATCTAATAGTTGCTCTTGGTCATTTAGATTGAAGGCGAATCTGACCCTATTGTGAAGATATATTTTCCCAGTCAGATTAGGTTGAATCTCTCCAGTCCAAAATTCTGTAATCCAGAAACATCTGTTGCCCAGCATGATTTTAGTTAACTATATGTCCACTTTTCATGGGTGTGGTGGTCGAGTTTCCAGCAGTCTCATAACGTTTGTTTGCAGCCACCAGTACTAGCTGTCAGAGTTCTGTGCTGTTATTTAGCTCTTATTTACCCCCTAAATGTCTTCTAGCAGCCCATAAGCAGTGGAAGTGTTGGTAATGCTGCTAGACAATATTGACCTCCTGTAGTCAATATTCTCTGGTTCTGAACCGGTCAGGTCCTGAGGATGCCAGACTAGAAGTTCAACCTGTACTTTTGTATAGGGATATAAATCTCCTCACAACATCTCTGCTGACAATAGTTTGGATGGTCTCATCTCATGAACAGTGCTGAATATTATTTCCCCATCTGGGGAAAATAGCAACTCCTAGTCCCAGCCTTAGTCGTTCACTACAGCTCTCAATCTAACCCCTTTGATCCAGGGACAAGCCATAATGTGATTTAGCCGCTCAGATTTGGAAGGGGCTGTTCCTCAAGCAGGGCTCTCGCTGCTTCTTCATCTCTTTACCTGCAAGATTTCTTCCTGGTACCTGACAATGTCTCTATAGTCCCTGCTCTCCTGCAGCACATCCTCCTCCCACCACTTCTGGCATGCCACTAAACTGACTAAAGGGAAGATTTTTAACCAGTTCCAGGAAATTCTTGATTGACTCCAGGTTTCCCAATCAAACTTAACTGCCTCAATTGGTTCTAGTAGGTTCTAGATTGCCCCCGGTGGCCTAATTAACTTAATGGTGTCTACTAGTTAATATAGGTTATTGATTGGGTCCAGGTGTCTTAATTATCCTAGGGGAGACCTTGTTTGGTTGCCAGGGAAACAGGGATTTTTTTAAATTTGGGACTAACATACCTACTTTTTTTTATTTTCTGGCCTGATCTCATCAGAACACAAAGTAAAGATTCTTGAATCAAACTTAAATAATTTCTCAGACAACTTTTTTCCTTGTCTATATATACATTTCTGTTATTAATGACAACATTTTTCATTGGCGTATGTTGGAATAAAAGCTTATTGGCATTTACTGATTAAAAATCTAATTTAACCAAGTCTACTTAATTGCCATAAGTGTAAAAACAGTACTGTAAGAAACCAGGTTGGTATATGTCCAGAATTAATCTAAGGGATCGCATTACCTAACGGGAGGAATAAAAAGTATAGTAGCCTCTGCTTTCTAAGATAAATCAAGTTGCTTATAAAATTTAAAAGGAACTGATGATAAAATGTATGCATGTGGTCAGTATTGCTGACAAGTCCAGACAATGGTTTTTGCTTGCACTTTTAAAAGAATCACCTGCTGTTGATTATGCCATCTTTTTTATCAGTATAAACGCACCTTTGCAGCACAGTGTTTTCTGTCCTGACAGAATCCAAAAGAGGAGGGGAGTGGAGAAAAAAGAGTAGGCATTTTTTTTCCAGATCTTCTGCTGGGTAATTGTTTCCACTGTAGATTTCAAATAACAATATACCTGTGTGATTTATTTGGAAAGCAATTTTAATAATTTGAGGAATGTCATAATAGGTTGAATAGCACTTTTTAAAAACAACCAAATTTCCTCTTTTTTCCCACATAAAAATCTTATTAAGAGTGATATAGCAACCCAAAGTGTGAGTCGCTTTGATTTTCAGATTTAGACATGAGTTTCACTGACATCAATATTGCGTGTTTTTCTCTGAAGGATGGCTTCAGTTTGTGCCTTCAGTGAGAGAATTTTAGATAATTTGGGACATTTAAGAAAACTCATTTTATGTTTGTTGAAGATTTTAGTAATTAAAGGTACAGAGGAATCAAACTTCTAAAGGAGCAAAGAGCTGGTGAATCCTGTGCACTACCAAACAAGCATAACTGTTAAGTTGAGACAAGGAACCAGAAAATCTGAAATTTCTCTTAGTATGAGAGTTAAAGCATTACTGTGCCCTGAAATTCTCATCTTCTTAGACCAAATCTTTACAGCACTGTAACTTTCTGACTCAGGAATGAAAAAACACCCCCACCCCAAGTGCAGCATGTTACAGTGCTGTAAAGCACAGGTGAGAATCAGGATACAGCATTGGGAGTCATGCTCCCAAGCTATGTCTAGACTACGCTGAAGTTTCAAAAGAGGATATGCAAATTCCGGCGGAATTTGCATATCTTCTTCCGATCTCATATTCGAAAGCGGAGCTTTTGCAAGTGAAAGTAGTCAGGATGCATTTTTTTCGGTAACCCCCCCCCTTTTTCAAAATGCCGCTCTTCCTCAAAAAATGAGGTTTACACGGCTTTCGAAAGTGAGATCTGCTTTCGAAAGTGAGTTCTGAAGAAGATATGCAAATTCCCGCAGAATTTGCATATCCTCTTTCGAAACTTCAGCGTAGTCTAGATGAGCCCCCAGTGCTGTTAGCTGTTTAACTTGCAGAGGTGGTTTACATAGAGCATTGGGAGATGTTTCTCCCAGCACTTGTGCCCTGGCCACATTTTCAGTTTATGCTGCAACTCCGCTTTAAAGTGTTAAGTGTAGACAAAGCCTTGGTATTATCACATTAACAGCTGATATCCAAACCTTATTCAAGTCAATGAAACTACTCATACGTACTTCAGTAGGTTTTGTTTCAAACCCTGATGCATCTTGCACTTTTCTTGATTATGATTCTCTGTGTATGAGACTTAAATGTCACAAGAAAGGAAGGGGAGAGGGAAAATATACTACCAACACAGTCTGAAATAAAGCTTAATGACTATTATATACAGCTATACATCTATACATCATTCTAAAATCTAAATATATTTAACTTCCAGTGGAAATAATTTCCAGTAGGGAAAACTATTTTTACTATAGTGTGTAACTCCAAATACCCAACATTGCTGCCACAAGTACAGGTAAGATCCAAAAGTAGATCGAGGGCTAACAGGCTCCCACTCCTCAGATCCTAGTCAGTGGGGAAAAAAAGGATGTGAGGAATGATACAGGAGGAATTTGACTTCACTTTCCCTTGTTCCTAATTTG
>CM057845.1:183635377-183648473 GCA_030068395.1 Apalone spinifera | reverse complement strand
GTAAATTAGTTTACATGGCTCGGTTGACGGAGCCATGTAGTCTAGACATACCCACAGACAGATACACAGACAGGCGCACAAACTCTCTAAAATACATAGTAGATGTAAAATTATGAGACAGAGAAAAACTTTTTATTTTTATGTTGAAAGCAAATTATTATATGTCAAGAGTAATATTTAAAAACCAAACTAACCAACCAAACAAAATACCCCCAAGTAGTTTAGAACTCTAAATCCTATTCATTTTTTAATAAGACTTAGGGTGTGTCTAGACTACAGGGTTTTGTTGACAAAAGTGGACTTTTGTCAACAAAACTATACCTGCATCTACACTGCTGCTGAGTTCTGTCAACATAATGTCAACAGAACTCAGCAGTTTTGTCAACCTCTGTAAACCTCATTCTACGAGGAATAACGCCTTTTGTCGACACAGTTCTTTCAACAGAAGGCGTTATTGCATCTACACTGTCCTTTGCATCTACACTATCATGTCAACAAAGCGGCCTGTTCTGGATGTAGTCTAGACGCTCTTTGTCAACAGAAGCTTTGTCGACAGTATCTGTTGACAAAACTTCTGTTGACAAAAGCCTGTAGTTTAGACGTACCCTTAGATTACTAAGTCTCAAACAAGCTGGTTTGGTATATTTTACCTTTTAGCTATAAACATCAGCATTGAAAGGATGTAATATTGATTAAAATATACAGAATTCTCTCATTTGATCATTAATGTGGATCTCAGACTCCATATTCAAAGATACTCACATTCCAAGATCATGAGTGTGTTACACATAATATAGATGGAAAGGAATGCTGGAAGGACTGAGAGATGTGTGCAAATGACAGTAGACTACTGGAATTGTGAATATTACCCTCTCTGATTAATGTTGTTGAAAATCAGAAGTTCTACAAGATATTCTGTGCACTACAACATATTCTTCCAGTAGACATATTTCCTTATATGCTTAAATATATATGTGTATTTTAGTACAGGTATGCAAAAATAATTACTTTGGAGATGAGATACAGGGTTTTTCTCTACTGTTTTCTGAGCGCTTCACTGTTCTGAGTGTTTTAACAAATGGGACTTTTTTTCTGTAATCATTGTAGGCAATTCAACCTCTCCTTTTTTATGTAATCATTGTAGGCAATTCAGGTGATCTCTCTCTCTCTCTCTCTCTCACTGTACATGCACACTTACATGTACACACACACAAAGGTGAAGTCAAGATGTAATCTAGACATGTGCACAGGTAGATGTATGAATGTAAGTGCAATGGAATGTGTGTGTATTTATATACCATTGAATTTACATCTTGACTCTCCCCATACATGTATAAACACATTCTTGCAGTATTAAATATAGAGTTTGTACGGCTTTGGCAGACTGGAAAATGTCTCCTAAGCTTGCAGTCATTTCTTCACTGATAATTTGGATTCCCCTAATGCTTTGTTTGTCTCAGGCAAAATTCTGCTCTGTCTGTGTGACAGTCACCCTTGCACATATACCATTGGTACCGCTGTCGTTAAATGCCCATTATATGTAGATCCAGTCAGATAAAATAATTTTAATCTCATGAAAAAATGTGAATCTGTATTCCTTAACAGATTGGATCATTTCTTGGCTCACTGTGCCTAAGAGATCTAGTTATAGTCTGTTGCCAGAAGATTAGAGAATTATTTTGAAAAGGGTAAGCCCACAATACAGAGGAAAGGTCATCTTAAGATACACAATTCCAGCTACATAAATAACATAGCTGTAGTCGATATACCTTAAGCAGAGCTAGGTGTAATCCTCACTGAGGGAGGTTGATAGGAGAAATGCTCCAGTCAACTTCCCTTACTCCTCACAACAGTGAGGATTACCAGTGCCAATGGGGGTGCCTTCAGCATTTGGTTTAGCACGTCCCCACTAGACCCACTAAATCGAACGCCAGAAGATCAACTGCTGCAGTGTCGATCTTCCCGGTAATGTAGATCTGCCATTAAGACAATATTATAGACTTACACTGGCGATCAAACCTACTTCTGAATAGCAAGATTTTGTTGTTTTAAGTTACACTTTTAAAGGCCAGATGCCAAACTTCATAACTCAATAACTTTGTTTTATAGAGTAAAAATAAAAGTCTTAAATAGACAGTACTCTCCCCATTATAACGATACAGGCTCACTGCCTGAGGTTCAGGAGTAAAGCCGGCAACTGTCCCAAGGCCTGGTGATTGAAAATGGCTTGGGACTCCCACTTTTTCCTATCTTTTGTTTCCTGTCTCTTTAACCAGTTACTGATTCATGAGGCAACTTTCCCTCTTATCCCATGACTGCTTACTTTGCTTAAGAGCCTGTGGTTAGGGACCTTACCAAATATATATATTATATTTATGTGCAGTGAATGTATATATATACAAAACAGCTTCATTAAAACAGCAATATTTAAGTTGAAAAGATGGGAAATGCCAGATTTACAATTTTCTGTGCAACCGTAATTCATCCAGTTAATTCAATTAATGTATATTGTGCATATTAATAATTGCTCCACAATATTTCTGCCTCATTCAGTGCCATGTGCTGAATTCTCAGCAGAGCTGTATTTCTATGGAAGGCAGGGGCAGCTCAGTCCAGCCCTCTTCTTCCAGAGTTTCCAATACAATATGTGCTGCTACTGCAGCTTTAGCATTAACATGGGCGGAGACCTTTGGTTCAAACGAACAATACTCCTCAAAAAATGAGGAGTAACATTAGTTTGAACCAAGGGGTTTGATTCGAACTAATGCATTCCGGAGCGCACTTCCTGGTTCGAATCAGCTGTTGAGCGGAATAACGCGCGGGCAAGATTATGCTAATAAAGCGCGGGATATTTAAATCCCCGCTTCATTAGCAATTTCAGTAGGCTACATTTGCATCCCTAGCTCGAACTAGGGAGCAAGTGTAGACGTACCCTCACTGGTGGAGGCATGGTCCCAAAATGTTGCTGACAGTTTAAGGGATAAAAGCAAATAATAATTTTGAAAGTTTATATATCAGCTAGATGTGAATATATTTTCATTGAGAGAGACAAAGGTACTTCTTGGTTCTGAGTCTCTTTTCCTGCCAAATTTCAAAAGTTTGTAGGCTGTTAGAATTTATCAGAAAAAAAAAGGCCTCAATAATCTTAAAATGGGAAGTGTTAGGTGAATTAAGTACAAGAGTTGCTATCTGCTACTTCAGATTAGACCCTGAGTCATGTTTTTATCATATTTTGCATTGTTTATTGAAGTTTTAAAATGTTTTGAAAGAACAATGTTAAATGACTGGCAAACCTCAGAAAATATGGAGACTAATTTTGATTAAAATTATCCAACTCTAAAATAGCTATCTGGAGCAACAAACTTACTGACTGTCATTCTGAAGTTGCTACTAAGGCTAGGTCTATGCTAAGTTAAACTAAGATATGCAACTCCAGCTACATGAATAGTATAGCCAGAGTTGCTGTAGCTTAGTTTGGGTTCCATGGCATCCCCACTATGGGAGGTCAATGGGCAAAACTCTCCTGCTGATTTTCCTTATTCCTCTCAACCCAATAGAGTACAGGAGCTGATGGGGGCACAATCAGTAGTTGACTTAGTGGGTCCCTACTGGACCCTGTAAATCAAACCCCAGGAGATTGATTTCCACAGCATTGATTTCCTAGTAAATGGAAACAAGGCCTAAGAGCCTTTATCAAAGCGATGCTGGTGAAAATAACATCAAAATAAATACTGTTATTAAACCACTGCCAAGCTGGAAATCTCAGGTTTCACACACATGTAATAGGTCTCTCTTTACTTTACTGAATTGTTCACTAAAATAGAATGTGGTCTTGAAAAGTTCGGGAGAAACAACAGAAGTATCTGATTAGCAGCAATTTCCTTAAAGCACACAGGCTAATGTACATAACACTGTGCTGAAAACAGGGAAGTATGGCCTTAACTCATTGGTCTTAGACATAGAAGGACGTCATCTTGAAGGTTGGTGATAGAAATGTAGCCGTGTTAGTCTGGTGTAGCTGAAACAAAAAACAGGACTATGCAGCACTTTAAAGACTAACAAGATGGTTTAATAGGTGATGAGCTTTCGTGGGCCAGACCCACTTCCTCAATTTGATCTGAGGAAGTGGGTCTGGCCCACGACAGCTCATCACTTATTAAACCATCATGTTAGTTTTTAAAGTGCTACACAGTCCTGTTTTTTGTTTGATCTTGCAGGTTGAGCCTTGTCAGGGACCTGTGACCTGAGTCTCCTTTATTAATGCTGTTCAACATGGGTACTTGTCTACCTAAATGTGTCAGCATGTCGGATTGTGTCTAAAATTAGGGGGGAGGGGTCTTTTGCCTACATAGTTTGTAAGTATTTCATATCAGTAGGCAAATAAGCCTAAAAATACTCAACTCTCTGCTGGTATAATGGTTATAAGAGCTAGTCATTATATTTTCATGAAATAAAATTGCTACTCAGGTTTTGTATAATGTTGATGTATTTTCCTAGTCCTTATTCTTATAGACATATTATTACATCTATACAATATAGTATGCAAATTATCTTGACATATTCCCATCTTCTAAATCCTCTCATTGTAAAATCAATTAAAACTAGTGATCAGCTTGTCAGTATTTTAAAGCAAGCTTTTTAGAGCAATCAATCAATTGCTTGAAACATAGACTCTCAAATGTCTCTTCAATTAATTCTATGATTACTGCTTAATCTAATTATTTTAATTGATTTTATTAAATGGGGATGGAAGGTAAGAATATATACATATTTTAACTTCAGAGGCCTTGTTTTTAACTAACACAAGGGCCAATATAATGTGTTTAAAAACTCAACTTTTGCATAATATGTATGTGATCATAGAGAATATGAGACAGATCTTTAGTTGGTACCAAAGTGCCACTGAAGTCAATAGAGCCTAAGTGATTAGCCTTGGAAAGGATCTTGCCTGAGAGTGTGAAAATGGATTGTAAATACATATACCCTATTATATCAATAGATTTTGTAGTAAAATGAAAGGCTTTTCCCTTTGGGATTAATGTTTCAGTCACTTAGAAACACCTCCTCAAGCATTAGTCTACCCTTCTTTTAAATATTGTATTTAGTAAGGAATACAGTATATCAAAGTCTATCTCTTGCATGATATTCTAGTCCACATTTATAACTTCAAAATAATTTATGTCAGAACAAAATTTTGCTTGCAGGATTGCCTTGAATTGTTGGAATTGAGCTTCAGCTAGTGACAGCCTCATTGGTATCAATTGTCTTACTCTATTGTGTAACTGAATGCACTATTTTGTTTTTTATTACTTTAAATAATGTTTTATAGAGTCCATATTTCTTGTTATTCCCTCTCTCTCATATTCATAATGCACCTGGATTCCAAGAGAGTCATAGTACATCATTGATATATTTTGTGTGGTTCATTGTTTAATATGCAGATGTTCTTTTGCCTTCTGATTCCCATAAAAGTTTAAATCTGCTATATGGTATTATTTTGAGTTGTATGAAAATTAGTAATGAAACTGAATTTTATTCATTCATATTCTCTTTGTGCAATGCACATTATATTGTATTTCATTTAGCAAGGTGGTAATTAATTTTATTATCTAAATTGACTTTTTATTTTCAGAAGAAATAGCTTTTACAATCATGCATCACTACATTAAAGTGTCTTCAACTGGAAGGTGGGCAGGCTGGCAAAAAGTTAATTCAATAAATATGTATTTGCTCTATGGAAGACAAAAGCCCAATATTTGCTCAGACAAAGCTTTTAAAAACAGACTATTCTCACTGAGTCTTTGCAGTTTCCTGCACTTACGTTGACTATTGTGAAAAATGTCTTAGTAAATAATAATTTGTTTAGGACTGTACCACTGAAAATCCTAGTGTTGAGCTTATGTTGAAGATGGAATGTATATTCTGTGATCTAGTGATTTAACTGATGATGATGATGACGATAATGATTATTAATTATCATTATTATTATTATTATTATTTTAAAGAAAAATAATGAAAGTAACTATATCTCTAAACTCAACTAAGCCACTGAAATCTTCTTCCTGATTAGAAAATGGACTTGTTCAAGGATGACTGATGACTGTGCCAAAGCAGAATTATGAGTACTTTTTAAATGGAATGATCTTACCTAAAATATTTTAATGTAATTGTCATATCCTATTTAATTTAAAAATATTGCTTAAACATCAGTGTTTCATTTGAAGTATCTATGTTAATTTAGGTCTTTATTTGTCAGACATTCATGGCTTACATGAATATTTTGCTCCTCTGGAGCCTCCAGCTGGATTCACAACTCAATAACAGGGAGACAGAGCTAGATTAATGATGCCAAAGCTCTCCTTAATCAGAACTCTGACTCAGTTTCCATGCTTACATCTTGTCAGTTCTTGTGGAAACTCAAGTGAGCCTACAAAACAAGTAATTTGTATCTGTCAGAATTGATGACCAAACATCACTGTCAGGTCCAGTGCCACTGACAGAGAGGCAGGATATCTGAGCTTTACATACAGCATAGCAACCTTTGCTTACCTGTGCACCATACCTTTTAGAACATATAAACAGTGAAGAATATTAACATACATATATTTCCCTCAATTAAATAAGAGCAATAATAAAGGGACTCCTTAGCATGAAACCTGTCCTATTTTCTACTGTGGCTTCTGCTGAGTAGGATAGCCATGAATCACTTTTTATTACTCAAGCCGAATGACTATAAATATGCAATAAAAGTATGCTCTTTGAATTTTAGGATGAATAGTTTAACTGGGTACAGGATCCAGAACAGGAACAATCTGTGACTTCATGTCACAAAAACCTCCTGTTCCATAGGACAATTTATTACACATTCTGCAGGTGTTCTTTTCTGGTGTATAAGCAGCTGAGAAAAAGGTCCCTTCAGGTTTTCTGCAGGCACAGAAAGCAGATTTGCTTCTTTTATTTTACTTGTAGTGAATCACAGTTAAGTCAGGCTATGACTGTCACATTTGACAAAGCTGTACAGTTAGGCTATTTAGGTTGCTTAGCCAAAACCCTCCCTAGTCCTGTGTAAGGCCAGGTCTGCCATTTCAGTTAACAGTGTAATTTTTGTGGTGGTTTGGTTTTGTAACCCTTATACTTGTAAAAGTCCTAGTGTCAGCACAGTTAGAACTATAAAAAAGTGCTTAATATTTCAGGACTAGCTATACCAGTATAAAGTATCTTTATACTGTTATAACTGCATTCATAGTAGAAGTGTTTTCCTGTTTAACCCATACTGGAATAGATAAAACAGTATAACTTTCTATTGTATACAAGCCCTTAGCAAGGATTCAGAAGTGACCTTCAAATTCCTGCTTCCCATGCTTGTTGAATAAATTCAATGTATTATAAAGGTGCAATACTTACCAATCTTCAGTCTTCCCTGGCCCTTTAATTTATAAGGTTGATTGACAATCCTAAAACAAGCTTCTCTGCCCTCCCAGAAAGTGTACTATGTAGATTTCTGTGGATTTCACCATCTAGGACTGGAGAGAGGGCTTATAGGGAAGGGAAGATAGATAAACTGGAGTATAACAGCATACATTTTCAAAGTGGGCAAGAGGTGAATACTCTCCTGGTCCTTGGGAATTCCTGACAACTGAAACAAAAGAAAGAAAGAAAAAGTCCTTGATCGATATAATTAAAAGAAAACGATGATGGTGATGATTTAAAAAGAAATCCCAGCTGAAGCAAAACTCCTACCAGGACTCCAGAATCAATCTTGCTTTCTCTGTGATTTTTTTAAATACATTTAACTGTTAGATCCTCATTCAAAAGGTGAATCTTGATGTAGGTCTGCGTATTTAAAATTCCATAAATATAATATGCTTCTTAGTATTTTGAAGACATAAAAGGTATGATTCAGCATATTAAACCCATTGCAAGGACTTCAGGCTCTAATTCTTGGTCAGTTTAAATGGGTTGGTGTAAATTTAAAGAAAGTGATTTTTAACAGCAAGAAAAATAAAATTGACCTTATGGTTAAGGCACAAGAAACCAATATGATTTGTGGTGAAACTACATATTTCAGAAAATTACAGAATACAAATTATAGACCAAGTAGTGAATAGTTAATATAACATAAATTAGTGTTTGATTAGTGTCAAAACTAGAACTAGGTGGTAGGTTTTTTTATGGATTGGTGGGGGGATTTTAGTCAAAACCAAAAATGTTTCAGGTAACATCCATTTTTACAAAAGTTTCTCAGGTCCAGTTTGGAATTTCTGGATAAAAGAGACCCTCAGATTCACATTGCATGTAGGGTTATCACCTGGGCTACTGGATATTTTGTTTGGATCTCTTTCCATCTTCCATCTTTTTACATGGTGGTGGTGGGAATTTTGGTTATGTCCTGATGCAATACAAAACCAAATTTCAAAGTCTCTATTTTTTAATGAAACAGGATTCTTGTTGTCCAGCTAGCTTTATACAATCATTTCACCTTAACAAAGCCTACTTCAAAATATGTTTGTAATCGTAAATATTAATTGTTGCAATTAGAGGCCAATCAAGTCACTGTGTTGGGGACTTTTTAAACTGATGTTATATTTCTGATATAACAGGTAGTAACAAATATTATGCCACACTCTATTTCTATCCGACTGTAAATGCTGTGGAGTATTCTGGATATAAGGCTTGTAATTGCTTAGTAGCATGTATATTGCTGGATATTAAACTCTCTGCCCTCACAAGAGAGTCTCTCATAAGGGGTGTTGGGTCTTTCTAGACATGCAGTAACTGGTAGGCAATACATCTATATTGGGACCAATGAAACTTAGTCTCTCTTTTCATATGTCCTTAGGACTCTTTTGAACTTTTATGGTTCTGTCAGAGAAAATGCTTGGGCTGAGATTCTGAGTTGGAACCAGAACAGAGTATTTAATGGTAAATTGCGAAAGACAACTGAAAATAGCAGTCTCCTAGAAACACTATTGCTAGGGTGACAACCGTGCATATATATGTATGTACGTATGTTTCAGAGGGTTTTCTACTGCACAAGGCATTTAGCTGTCTTGCAACTATTAATCAGCACAGGTCTTAAAACAGCTGCTTTCGGATTAATTAGAGAGAATCCAGGAAATAATTCAACTGAATGTAGTTCTCATGTAAGTGTGTTGAAGGCAATTAAGAGTAAGTATAGTCATTACTGAGACTGCCAGGAAGTATGCCAAAGGGTTAGAAAGTTATAAAACTTTCTTCTGTCTTCCCTAGTTTTATATATAAACTATTAGAGATAATGAATAGGTGAATTTTTAAAATAATGGCTAAAAGCATTTGACAAATTTTTGAAATTGTGTATTTATCAAAGAGCTGGGAAAGAAGAGAAATGGAAGAGGATAAACTAAGAAGTATTAGGTGGAAATGGGGAATAGGAGAAATAACTAATCAGCAACAATTTCACTTTTCAAAATGGTGCAAAATGGAGTAAGGTAGAATAAGAATTATTTTTGTGAATAGGCTTTTTAGAGCCAAAAATTTCAGCCACTTCTCACGGTAGCTTAGATACTTGTTTTTTCTCTTCCTCAAGGTTGCTTGGCTTCTTCCCCTGCTATTGTTAATACATGGACATGTGCCACAAAGTCTCAAACAAAAGGAGATGCTAATTGTTCTTATCAGCCTATTGTAACTATTTGAACCATCTACTCACTGTCTCTTTTTATATTTTTTCTTTCCCCCCTCCCCTCCTTTTTTCCCTTTTTTTCTCCCTCCCCCACCCCCAAACCCCTGCCCTTCGCCTTCCCTTATTTATTCTTGGATCTGAACTTCTAGTACTCCTGTCATCTGAAGAAGTCAGTTGCACCCACTAAAGCTCATGATACCATCTACATGTTTTGTTAGTCTTTAAGGTGCTACTAGACTATTTGTTGTTTTTTTAAGTTTTTCCTGTTACAGACTAACTTGCCTATCCCTCTGAAGCTTTTACACAAGGAGCTATATGACTTACTGTCTTTAAATATGTTGAGAACTTTTCTAAATGGGAATTATTATTGCAGTAGTTTTCTACAGTATGAACTGTCTTTGACAGTTTTATGTCAACGGGATCAGTGTCTATCTGAACACCCAACATGACTGCTGGAGAAGCCGTTTAAAAGGAGGATGTTAATAAGAATAAAGTTGCAGATCTTTTTCAACCATATAGTGATGATGTTGTAATTAAGTTTCTCAAAGCAGAGACTGTCATAGTTTATAGAAGACTGCTTGAATAGTTTATATAATATTTTCTCAACACAGAATAGTGCCAGCAGTACAAATTTCCCCCTCAATGTGCTTTAGCCATCTTCATGAGGATGGATCTCCAAGGAAATAGTTCAGACTAGATGCCAGTTCCTGGCTTCTCCTAATGGACACTTCAGATTATTAGTTCTTATAATGGTTTGTGTTGTGAACACCTGCTTCCTGGAGCTGAATTTATCTCTCAATCTAAATAGGCCACCAAATAGCCATGAGATTGTAATAGATGTCAGTTACTATTGCCCTGGGCTAGACGCTACAAGTTATTTTGAAATAGTTTCCTTTGCCAATAATGCTATTCACCTCAATCGGAGAAGCATGGAAACAAACAAACAAAAAACCCTTTTCTTATGATCTGTCTTCATTTAGCAAATATTATTTGTACCTTGATCTTCTATTAATTCAGCTACTAATATGTATGTTTGTTTGGGGTTTTTTGGCTAACCTCACTGTGCCCCAGCCTGATGAATTATAGTAGTCATACATACTGGTTTGAAAATTTGCAAATTATATATTTGCTATGTTTAAAATAGGGAGTTCACACTTTGTTCTATCTGAACACTGGAAATTGCCCACATACCATCTATGGTAACTGCAGTAACACATGACAATATGATGAGAAAAAAATCTATTATGAAGCAAACAAATGAAACAATCATTTTAAAATAAATAAATCCAGGCAATTGAAAAAAACCATAAAATAGTTGTAGTTATTTTTATTTAAATATATTTAAAATATGAAATGTGTTCCAATATGGTAAAGCACCACTTCATGAATGATGTGCTTATAGCAACCACTTATCTAAAAGAGATGTTGCTATTTTTAAAAGAAATACTGCTGAAAAAATGTTAAGTGAATATTCAAATAAATATATTATTATGTTTATTCATGACATTTATATGAGAAAATGTTTGTGTATTTCAAATATGTTATCTTGTCACATATACTACAGTGTTATCATTTCATTTAATTTTTTCTTTCCATTATATGTAATGAATTGCAAATGGAATTCCAGAAAAAATATCAGAGGTAGTCAAAAAAGAGACAACTTCTAAATAAGATGGAAAAGAGTCATTGAAGTTTTAGTAAAAATGTGACTATTTGAATATATTTAATGCCTCAAGCATCTAAGTAAGCTTCTCAGTAGAAGTACCCTAAATCTTTTTGCAATATCTATTGTATGCAAGTCTGCCATGATACTTAATATTCCACTAGTCTACAAAGAAGACACATTTACAATTATTGTATTCACCCTAAAGCATTTTATGAAGTTGAAGATGGTGAAAATTGCATAACTACTCGATTATGCTGTAGGGTTTAAAAACTAAGCATATTTTACCTTAAGAGCAAATGTTCTCTACAAGTCCTGATGCAATCTAATTTTCTCTGTTTTCATACACTCCTAACATAACTGTGAGAATCTTTTTGTCTAGATGATGACCATATTTTCTCATTTCAGGAAATTATTAAATCAGAAAAAACTGTCTAAGCCAGTTGAACAAGTATTTTGACCCCAATTTTTAGTTATAAATTATTTATTTTGGGCATACTTCCTTTAAAAAAAGTCTCCTTTTTTGCAGCTTACATGCAAATATTTCTCTCTATGTTGATAAACACATACAAACACCTCTTTGCATTATCTATTTTATTCTGTTGATTTTTGCCATTGGCCTAGTACAGTCCCATTTCCTCATAAGAGCAGCCATGCTGAGTCTAACCAAAGGTCCATCTAGCCCCATGTTTTGCTTTCTGACAGTGGCCAGGGCAAGACGCTTCAGAGGAAATGAACAGAACAAGTTTTCATCAAGTGATCCCTCCGTTACTGCCCATGCACAACTTCTAACAGAGTCTAGGAACACTATCCCTGCCGATTCTGCCTAATAACAACTGAAGGACCTATCCTCCTTGACTTTACTTAGTTCTTTTTTGAACACTGTTATAGTCTCGGTCTTGGCAAAGAATTCCATAGGTGGACTGATTCAACGCTGAAATGAGAGAGAACTATTGGGCTACAGTTCAGCTGGGAAGACATGAGCTTCATTACAACCATCCCAATATCTATCTTGGTTTGTGTCTTAAATTACACTGTTATTTAATCATTAAAGGGTTAAATAATTTCTCATGGAGTGATAGTACTGTAAATATTGTTTCCACATTATTAATATGAATTCTTTATTTTCACTCTGGTCTATTTTTGACCATTCTGAACTAGTTCCAGTATACTGCAACTCCCCACATTTGGCACAGAACCGGCATCTGCAAAATATCACCATTAGAAATACTCATTGGTTTCTTTAAAATCAGAGGGCTAGCAGGGTTAGATTGTGCATGTGAATGCCCATGCTGCTACTTTTAGCATACTGGCATAATGATAACTAAAATCAAATATGTATGGTCAATCTTTGGCTTAAAGGGTCTCTGGGAACCACATTCTTAGCTCCCAGTTTAGATGTAGTGTAAGTAGTTGATTGAAATACCCCACAAAAGGGTGGGCCTTTGCCTGGTCAAGTGTGCAGAAAGGGATTACAAGTTCTTGCAAGGTTCCTCTTTCTTTTAAGTTGTGGGAGGGAGACAAGAAAGAAGAATAAATCATCTGAGCTGCCCTGAGGAACTCAGGCCCTTGGTTCTCTGTGGACAACTGTCAGCCGACAGTCAGAGCTGTGTGTGTGTGTGTGTGTGTGTGTGTGTGACCTAAGTTTTTAACTGCTGAGACACAAGGTCCCGTCGCAGTGGGCAGTCTAGGGAAGACTCAGAAATGCCCTAACGGATTTTTCCCTGGGAGTGACACAATTTAAATGCTTAAGCTCTCCCTATACCTGTCCCTTA
>CM057845.1:183624023-183635277 GCA_030068395.1 Apalone spinifera | reverse complement strand
AAATGGGAAGATGGTAAGGTCCCAGAAAGGGGCCAGGTCTATGTGTGTAAGGGGTGAAAGCAGCCCTCCCAAATAGGTGGATATAAGATGAAGCAATTACACTGGGTGATTCTCAGTGAATTAAGTTAATAAAGTTGTTCCCTAATCAAATCACATTCCCTGGTCTTCTCATTCCTCTTGCATGCCTGGACGAGTGGGTCTTTAGGCACAGTGCTACATTAAGGGTGACCGGTAGACTGCACTACCCTAAGTTTTCTACTTGAGGGCTTGCTGCAGTATCAATCTGCCGGCAATCAATTTATTGTGTCTTCTTAGACACAATAAATCAACGTCCAAGCACTCTCCCGTTGACTCCAGTACTCCACCAAGAGAAGAAGAGTAGCCAGAGTTGACAGGAGAGCAGCCCCTGACAACCTTATAGTGCAGAAGACACTGCAGTTAGCGTGTCAACTTCATCTACACTGTTTGCATAGCTGAAGTTATTCCCATTTGCTTCTCTTTTGCTCCTGGAATGAAATTATAGTAATTTCCTAATGGCTTTCCTTATGTGTTTGAGAACATCTTTGGATTTTACTTTGAGATATGTGACAGAGTTGTGGTTGTGATATTATGAGATGTATATTTTGCACCTTCTCATCTGTGTGGGAAAAGAGAAAACATGCATGTGAGCATTCAGGATCCAGCATGCACTGTTTCTATATAGAATTGTGTATGTCATATCAATTAGAAGCCATTGGGCTTTAGAAAGGATAATATCAGAAGTAAGGAGAAACTGAGGAGGATTTCTGATCCTTTAGCGATTAAGTGAAAGCATAGTGATGCAATTGTCTGAGTAAGTGTCAGAGTTGTTAAAGCAGAGGTGGGGAATAACCCAGTGACCAAACCACCACGTGGATATATGTACCTGCATGGCTGCAGGCACTGGTGATCACTGGCCATGGATCACCAACTCTGACTCAATGGGAGTGTCAGGATGTGGTGTCCTGGTCTGTGCCGCTTCTTACTACTCCCAATGGCCAGGAATGGTGATCCATGGTGAACAGGAGCTGTGATTATCAGTACCTGCAATCATGCAGGTACATAGTGGTGAGGGCCTACCAGGACCTAACCTTGGCAGACCGGATCTGGCCTGTGGGCAAGTATTTGCTCACTCCTGTGTTAAAGGACTATGAAATGATTCTTAAATTGCACACATGGTATTCTTTCCACAGAGATAGCTGAATGTGTGTGAGTGTACACCAGGATTTGGATGCTCCTGAATCTTTCAGCTCTAAGAGTCAGTATAACTATGTGCTATGTGTATATTAAAGCATTGCTACAAGAGGTAAAGGTATGGTCATGCAGGCAACCTATCCCCCTTCCCTTTTGGTCCTTAAATAGTGTTTGATGGAATCTATCGGTGTGAGTGAAGGGTTTATAAAAGGAGGTGAAGCGCTTGTATGTTCTAGCAACAGTGGAGTGGCAGAGTAAAAGTATTTGTATTAATAATGCCTGTTGGGACATTGCTGAAATAGGCATGACTATGTGTGTCCTGGTTTTCAGAAGCTGTTGGAATTTTGTTAAATGTAGTGTTCTGCAGGGGATGACATAACCACTAAGGAACCTTAACTGCATTCACATAGTCTTTGGCATTGAGTTCCCCAGTTATTTTATGGGAAAAGATGCATGTTGTTGGTAGGAGTTTAGTGGTAATTCAGGCAGTTGTTCCTATCATGTCCCACAATTTGCATACCAAACCAGCCAACCTACATGCTAGCTAAGTCCCCACTGCTTCATCATAACTCCCTGGCCTGATCCCTGACAGTCACTGTATTGCTCCCTCCATCCTAACCTCTTTCCCATACTGTACCCAACCCTTCCACCCGTGCGAGTAGGGACTGTCTCTCCTTGAATTCTTCACTACCTAGAATATAGATATTTCTATTACCATTACTTCCCCATCCCAATAATTCAGTTGACTTGCAATGCCTGGAGCAAAAGACAACTATGTTACCAAGCAATGATGCTCCTGATTGTGTTTAGAATGGTCAGAGAGGGGAGTTTGTGACAAGGCCAAAAAGAGAAATCACAGAGATGATTCCTGTTCCAAAATGTTGACAGTTCTATGTTTGAGGGAAAGATCTTCTTATCCTTGTCTAATAGATGTACCCAAACTATGAGAAATAGTAAGGGGACAAAGATTGTAATTTTTCCATGGCATACAGTAGACATTTTCTGGTCAGTCATAAACCCTCTAATTTCAAAATTAATGTTCTTTTGACAGTTATTAATAGCTTTTCTTTCTTGCTGAAGCAATTATCCAGCTCAGCCACAGCAGAGGAAATTATCATAGCTCCTGGATACTAATTGCTGATGTGATTCAAATATGTTCTCATACATTTTGTGTTCCTCAGGAATAAGGTCCAGATTATGCCTGGTAGCTTGCATCCTCTAAAGCCCCCGGTTCAATACTGAACAGTGGGAAAAATGTGATGAAAATTCCGGCCACTTCTCTCTGTACAAATCAATCTGTTCACAGTAATCCTCATGTCTGGGTGTATCTGCAACCTTGTGATCTAGAAATAGCCTGGTACAGGCATGGGGAACCTTTTTTGGGTCATTGGCTGCTAACCCATAGAAAAATCAGTTGGGGGCCACACACAAGTCAGAAGCAATGTGAGAAGCCCCTGACTGAGAAGGAAAAAGGCACTCCCCACATTCCTTTTGCATACCAGAGCCCAAAGGGGGCGCAGGGAAGTAGGTTTTGTGTTCTCCAATCCTGCAGGTGGATGGCAGGGGGGCTCTCTGCTGAGCATTGGGGACCAGATCCAGGCAAGCTCTTTCCCCCTCTCCCCTCTTCCCCCCAGCCTAGAATTTACAAACAGGAAACACTGGTATTACATACATTTATTTCTCTCAGTCATCCAGGTACCTGCACTTTCATTTCCAAACCCCCACTCTGTGTGTCTTTGGAAACATTCTACTAATGTGCTCCAAGATCAGAAAGTTGCCACTTTCCTATCCCATCCTCGAGCGGGATAGTAAAATACAGATTTTTCTCTAAAAATGCAATCCAATATTTGCCTACCACCCATTTTCATTTCCTGCCCTCTCTGCACCCAAAATCCCTCTGCCTTCCTTTCCCCCACATATAAAGCCCTCTGTCTTCAGCTTTTCTCCATCCAATAGAACAAACACAAACAAACAATGGTTAGACCAACTGCTGATTGTTCTGCTGTGTTTTCAGAAAAGCTCCCTGTAAAATAAAGACAATATATTATAAGAGAGACAACTTGTAAAACGCAGCTTCAGTTATTACATCTTTATTGCTCAGATGTACAAAGGTTCAGATTAGAAATATCATTATGGTGTTCACCAAGTACGCTATCATTAGCACATTATCTTGAGAAAACCAGAATGTTTCTGTGCATGTAAGCAAAAAATGAGTGCACAGAGACTCTTATTTTAATGAACTGGTGCATGCACACTGTAATCCTTCCAGATTATACTTCAGTGCAAGAAAAGAAACATATGTATTCAGAAATATAGTTCATATTTTCATACTGCCAAAAATTAGTGGGGGTCATTACCATATTGTGTTAAAAAGACTGATGGAGACCACGTGGATACACGTGACATCAATAGTTGGATCTCTGGTTTTTAGCAAAACAACAACACCATCACCAAGTTTTGAAACTTTTTGAAATATGTTTATTCTGGCAGAAGAGAGTTCTCTCTAGTTTCCTGCTCAAATGACCCTAAATTTGGGTCACAAACCCTACCCAGCAGCCACTTCAGATAGTAAATCTCAAAGAAATCTGACTAAGCATGTCTATTTTAAAGGATGAAGAAATGTCACCTTTACAGAGAATCTATGATGCCAAGGGATCTTTAATAGAGTCCTTGTCCAAAGAGCTCAAAGAGTGAAAGTCTTTCAGTGGATGTGTGCAGTGTTTGTGCATGGGCTGTGACATTCTGGCAGAACTCTTGGGTGCAGGTACATTGGGGCATACTGACGCATCCGGAAGATGTTACTCCTCCCTCATTTGACCCCCATCTCTCTCCTCCCTCACCACCGATTTCTATTTATCTTGCACCCTATGTTCTTCCTGCCCTTTAATGCTCCTCTCCTCCTAGAAAGAATACATATGTATATCTTTCCCCTCAAAGACCTAGATTAGATTCCCCTCAAAATAAATGTTCCATCAATTACTCGAATTGTAGCAACATGCACTAGCTGAGGCTAAAGCTCCCTTTTGTTATAGGCATATCCTTACTTAAATGAAGGGGAAGTTCACAGCCAGCAGTCTTAAAGAGGTCAGGTATTCATCTAGTCTTTAGTAGCTCTGTTCAGCAGTACAAGGAATCGAAAAGAAACCACTTTGGGAGGATGAATAACTTGGGAATCCCTTAGTCAAACAAAACCAAAGTTGGATAACTAATGCTACCTTAATGCTGCCCATGAGGCACACCAAATTTAAAAGCAATCCAATTAACCTTTAGAGTACTTACAAGAAATGAGAGTTAAAGCATTTAAAATGGCAAGACTTAAAACTCTATTTGCTTTTCTTTATTACCACATGGACATGCAAAAAATGAATATTTTTGTAAATGACCATTCTCAGTTTAAGTTCCCTCAAAGTTTTGCTGTAGCAGGTGCCATACACTACTTTGAATAGACTTCAACAGATTAAGACCCTTTTGATCCGCATCAAAGGCTTTTATTTTTAGCTCTGTGCACAACAAAACAAACAAAATCAACATTTTTGAAAAATGGCTATTTTCCCAGGATTTACATCCAGAACTCCTAATTTGAGTCCAACTTTAGATCATTAACCCTACCCTACACTTTCCTCAGGCGTTTAGAAGGTTTTTCATATTTAGAATTCCAGCTAAACATGAACTTTGGAGGACTTAGAAATGTCAATGTTCAAATAAAAGTCATCTAACACAATCTTAACTACAGTGGCATTGCCACAGTAATATAACATTCAGGTTTATTAGGAATCAGTAGAAAATCCAATTAACTGACTTGCAAAAAAGCTATCTATACTTTAACCAGTCACTGGCATGGTAAATGAGGGTGGAGGGGAAACAATAAACATAATGCAAGCATAACCACAGAGAATGACTATGTACCATCAGTAATTGCCAAAACCTTGAGGTTTCATCAAGAGATATGGTAAAGACACTAAAAATGGAAAAAAAAAAACTTTTGAAAGGGCCAATTGATTACTAAGGGTTGTTTTATACATTATTCTGGCTTATATTGGGGTATTAGAACTGTTAACTGGATATGGATGTAATGATTTATTCAAACTAAAGCATCTTTAATGTTGACTATATATTATTTTAGTGTATGCATTCTTTTATACATCCACCTATTATAGTTAATGTCACCTATAATGATTGACATTAATGATTGAAATTCAGGTAAATTATCATTGCTGTACATTTAGAGAAGCTGCAGTGCCAATGGATACTGAAGTGAATTATGACAAAAATAAAATTATGAGGTCTTGAAAATGGTCCTCAGACTCAGGAACAGTTTGAATAGTTTTCCCCTGGTGATTCACAGCTCATGAGTTGGCTAACAGTGTTAATTTGTTTTTGTTTTATGCTTTCAACTTGAAAAAAAAGATTGTTTACAACTTTTGTTATCTTTTGCTTTCCTTTTAGTGGTTTCTCATTTGATGGTTTAATTAGATTCAGTGTGGAAAAAGGATAAATGTCAGACATGTTATACACATTGTAAAAATTTTAACAATTTGTTCTTATTCATATTTGTTCAGATTAATATTTTATCTCTACCAATCTTTCCTTAACCATTTTGCATACTGGGTTACCTACCGGCTATGTTAACTAAAAGATACATCAATCAACTCTATTGCCCCTGACACAGAGGTATCTGTGCTGATACAAAGGGCAGTGCATACCAGTGAGGGATTATGTCACTAGCTGTTCTGCAACCTTTGGTACCTCAGAAGGCTTTGCTGTTCTAAGCTCCCAACTGAGCCACTCACAAACAGCCAGGCAGCATGCAGGCTGCTCTGAGTATTCATGTATAGTTACAGTCCTGGTTCAGCAGCTTTGATAGCAGCACACTGTCAGCAACACACCAGACATACTTTGGGTTCCAGACATGTGGCTACTACCTGCAGGATGATTCCCATACATTACCAGTCTTACATTTTATCCAAAACATGAGTTCTGTACTGTCCTATCCTCTCCTAGTCAGTTCAGATATTGTAGATCAGTTGCCCCAGTAATGGATCAACAACCAAAAGTTTACTACTTTAATTGGCATTACCCAAAGAGTTCCGTTTAAACACAGCAGTAGATTAGTTTTGTTTAAAAAATAAAACAAGTTTATTTGATTACAAAGGAAGACATTTAAAGCAAGAACAAGTACAAGGTAGTCATGCCAAAAATGGTTACAAGTGAAACAAAGTTAAATTGCTTTCTCAAAGATAAGACTTAAACTAAACTTGATTCAAGGTAACCCCCTTATCACATGTTCCGCCAGCACATTTGACCAAACTCTCAGGTCTGAGCCTCTCCCAAAGTCCAAAGTATGGTTCCATTGTCTTTGTAGGTGAAAGAGAGAGAGAAAGAGCGAAAGGAGAAAATACCTGGGATGTTTTTGCTCTTTAATTTTATAGTCCAGTCACCATTTGAAATGAATTTTTTCCAAGGGTTACCGCTAGATAAAGTTTTTTCCCACTTTGAGGATGGAAGACATGGAGTCTTATGGGAAATGAGATCCATGTTGTTGTATGCTAAAATGAAGAGTGATATGTTCCTTTCCCTTTCATTGCTAAAGGATAGCCACTTGACTGTTGATTGCCAATCAAATTTGATACCTGGCTAGAGGCATTAGCTTATCTTTTGTCTTTGAGGAATAGGTTTATCCCTTCTCTCAGATTTGTCTGCTAAACACATTTTAGTCAACATTTCAGCTTCTGTTCATAATTTTACATATAATATTGCCACGTCACCATGATATTCTTGACCAGGGAGTTTAGTTTTGAAATGTTATCTCACAATGCATATGTTGTACAAAGATTATTACAATAGCATGTAGAGTGTGACTATGGGGATGCAGTTTATCACAATTGGCCAATAGGGATGAAGGTAAAAGAATGACGCATAATTATTGCCAAAGCAACAACTGTGAAAACATTAAGGGCAACATTGCGCTATACGTGTACACGTCAATGGCAGCTTCATGTTAATCTGTGTTTCCTTTATGATATTAGTAAAAATTACGTGAAACATTAATGTAAAAAAGAGCTCATGTGTATCATTTTTAGAGGAATTGGGCCCACCTTAAAGATCTTAGTAAATAAAATAAAATCTTCCAAGTGAAACCAAAGGGAGCTGAAACCCTAAATCAAATGTAGAATAATTCCAAATCATATTCCATTTTCAGTTGATGCATGTGTTTGTGTGAAATAATATTTTCTAAAAATGTTCTTATTAAACTATGATTTGGTGTTCAGTAATTTTAAAAACAGAACAAATTTTCAGTTTTAGGATTCCATATATAACTACCATAATTTTGATTCACTTAAACAGGAGATCCTCATATCTACTATCACTTTTTAATATCTGATACAACTTGACTACATTTTCAGGGAGATATAATCATATCTAGGATAGACTGTTAACTTCTTTATGTACCTTAGTTGTCTCATTAGCTGCTAGCTTAAATTAAAAGGTAAAGTTACATATCTAAGGGTGCATCTACACAGCAGGGCTTAACTCAATATAAGGTATGCAAATTGAGCTACATCAATTGTGTAGCTTATTTTTAAACAGCTTATTTAGAAATTGGGAGCATCTACATAGCACTTACTTTGAAATCGAGCACTCTTCTTCTGACTTCCCTTACTCCTTGTACAAGGAGAGTTACAGGAGTCGGAGTAAGAAGTCCTCCAGCTTGACAGTATTTTGACATTATTTTGAAATAACTGCCTGCTGTGTAGACACAGACTAAGTTATTTCAAAATAACGCTAGTTACTTTAAAATAATGTTGATGTGTAGACGTACCCTTAGTGATTAGGGATACAGCATCTTTCTTTACCTTTTAGCCTCTATTCCTGAATAATCTGGGAGTGGTGTCAATCTGCGGTCTGAGCAGAAAATAATAGATTTATTTTAAAGTAATTAACAAGGGAGATCATTTGATTGGATAATTAATTGTTAACCCATTTTATTAACTTCCAATTTGCATGAAAAGCATAAATCATAGACTTAGTATACAAATGATGAACCATCTAAATGGGATAGGAAATAAGAGCAGAAAAGGAATTACTGCATCCTGAATATTTCTGTGTAGTTCACCCATTGCCATGGGAACTTGCTAGTGATTTATTTGTCTGATTTATTTGAATTCTAAGAGGAAGGAAACATTTTATGGCTCCAGGGAAAAGAATGAAGGGAAAAAATAAAACTACTAATGATTATTAGTGAACTTTTAATGTTCTGTTTGTTAAAATTAGAATGCAGTCTTTCCTCATTCTGTCTTCTATCTCAGCACAATGGTAGATGAGCAAATGAATAGGGAGCTGTAAAGGTTGCAGTGTATTGCAAAGTCTATTTTTCTTTGGTTGCAGGCTTTATAAGGCTTCAGAACTTTGAAACTAGAACAACAGTGATGAGAACACAAGCCTTTGTAGTCATCCCTGTGTAACTGTCCTCCCCTATCTGTTGGAAACACAATATAGCATAACATATAATTTCTAGTATGTTCCTGGCTATATATTGAAGATAAGTTTCTGTTCCAAAAAGTGGAGGAAGTAACCAAGGGGGTCAACTATTTTGAACTTTGTTGTGACCTACAGAGAGGAATCAATAGCAAATATGAAGTGGGAAGTTCTCTATTTAGTGTGGAAGGAGTTCTAATAACTGATGACATCAAGAATGCTGAGGTATTTAATACCTGTTTTGCTTCAGTCTTCTCAAAAAGGTTAATGTTACAAGATACTCAACAAGGAGGAAAGTATGCAAGCCAAAATAGGGAAAGAACAGGGTAAGGATTATTTAGATGAGTTAGAGATGTTCAAGTCAGCATGACCTTTTGAAATTCCTCCTCCGGTACTTAAGGAACTAGCTGACATAATCTTGGAACTGTTAACAATGATCTTTGAGAATTCATGGAGGATGGGTGAGATCATAGAAGACTGGACAATGGCAAACATAGTACTTACTTTTGAAAAGGGAAAAAGAGGGTTCTAAGAATTAAAGACCAGAGAGCCTAACTTCAATATCTAGAAAGATACTGATACAAATTATAATACACTCAGTTAACAAGCACTTAGGAATAGCCAGCATAGGTTTGCAAGAACAAACCATGCCAAATGAACTTAATTTTATTCTTTGCCAGGGTTGCTGATGGATGGGGGAAAGGTGCCAATGTGATATGTCTTGATTTTAATAAGGCTTGTGACACAGTCCTACATGAAATTATCATAAGCAAACTCGGGAAATGCAGTCTAGATGAAATTGCTATAAGGACAGTGCACAAATGGTTGAAAGGTCATATCAACTAGCAGTTATCAGTGGTCAAACTGAGAGGGCATATTTAGTGGACTCCCATATGTGTCGGTCCTGGGTCCCATGCTATTTAATTTTTCACTAATCACTTGGATAACGAAGTGGAGTCCATAGTTATAAAAGCTCCAGATGAAACAAAGTAGAAGGAGTTGTAAGCATTTTGGATGAGAGCGTAATGATTCGAAAGAATTGTTAAATTGGAGAATTGGTTTGAATTCAACATCAAATGCAATAAAGATAAGTGCAAAGTGCTACTCTTAAAAAAAACAAATGCAGAACACCAAAAATTAACCAGCTAGTTGGTAGTACTACTGAATACAATCTGTGGGATATAATGAATCACACAAATTGAATGAGTCAACAATGTCATACATGTGCCAAAAAAGCTAATATTTTGTAATGTGTTAACAGGCATGTCATAGGCAAGACATGGGAGGTAGCAGTCCCATTCTACTTGGCCCTGGTAAGGCCTCAATTAGAGTACTCAGTCCAGTTCTGTGCACCGCAATTTACAAAAATTGTAGGTTAATTGGAGAGAATCCAGAGGAAAGCAGCACAAATGGCAAAAGGTTTAGATAACATGACCTATAAGGAAAGATCTATATCTAAATCTAAAATCGCAATTTATAGGCCTGAGAGAGGAACTAATAAATCTTCAAATATGTTAAAGGCTGTTACAATGGGCGGCGGGGGGGAGGAGGAGTGGAGATCAATTGCTGTCTATGGCCACTGATGATAGGACCAGAAGAGATAGTTTAATCTGCAACAAGGGAGATTTAGGGTAGATTTTGGGGGGAAAAAACCACTTTGTATCTTTAAGGGTCACTAGTTCTGGAATAGGCTTCCAAGAGAGGTTGTGAAATTTCCATCACTGGAAACTTTATATAAAAGGTTGAACAAACAGCTGCCTAGGATGGTCTATGGGTACTTGGTTCTGCAGCAGTGCAAAGGACAGTGAAGGTCCCTTCCAGCACTACATTTCCTTGATTCTGTGTGAATGTTGATGATACATAGTCCTGCACTCCCAGCAGCTTGTATAGCTCAGACAGATATTTCTTCCCTCCTTCCTTCAGACCAGTGGCAGTGATAGGAGTCATTTATAGCTTTGAGTGATTATTTTTGTTTATTTCTCCTCTCATCCCTTAGGCCAGAGGTATCCAAACTTTGTTTAAGGGCTCATTGATAATGCATCTAAAAAGCTTAAATGTAACTTCTATAAAATGGAGCATAGCCACTGTCATCTGGAATATGATGTAATGATAGAAGCTGGGGCTACTGCATGTGGTTTTCTAGACTGAGCTGAAATCCTGCACTTTGTATCAGGAAGGAACAATGCATGCAGGGACCTGTATTCTCCTCAGCTTACCTCTACATATTCAACGTGAGGGAAGACACAGAGCACTTCACATTTGAACAAGTTCCTCCATCCCCAGTGGAGATGGACATTTCCCTGATGTTAATATTATAAATATATAAATAGGAACATCTTCTAATATATATATAATTTTTCTAAAGATTTGATCAGATTTGTTTTATTCATTGTCATACAGAATTTTTGTCTGCTGTCCAGCAAAATTAGGGCTGTAAGCATAACCAAGAAGTTGTAACAAGCTCTCTTCATTGAAGTTAAGTATAAGAAACTTTTTTCTTGAGATTATTTGCTCCTCACATGTGCTCAACAGGAGTTTAAAACCATGTACAGTAAAACTCCATTGG
>CM057845.1:183605427-183620509 GCA_030068395.1 Apalone spinifera | reverse complement strand
CAAGACATTGTAATGGGGAGATTTTTTTATTGGTTGTGGCTCTTACTAACTTAAATGAATGTACCAAAAGATTAAAAAACAAAAAGTTGCCTACTCATTCTATTGGAAAAAAATAGAATAATCTCTGAGGAGATAATTTAAAGCATTTTAATATTTTAAACTAACAAAAATAAGAAATGTCTTTGCCCATATCTTATTCTTATACACTGACAATTAGCTGCCCAAATTTCAATGATATTTTGGGGGGCATCTCCCTCAGGCTTCTTTGAAAATTCTAGCTACAAACCACCACATTCCTTTCTTATCATCTTCCCCTTCCCTCTTATTGTTTTCTTTGCTATGCCTCTTCTTTCCTTCTCTGTTCACTGTATTCTCTATTTTCCCTTGTACTTAACTAGCCCAAAACGCTCCACTATTACCTTCCCCATGTTCCATTATTTTCCTCCTCATTATCTCCAGTTTTCCTCTCATCACCCTCCCTTCCCAACTTCTAGTCTCTCTGCTTTCATACATACCAGATCTTTTCTCTTTCCTCCTGTTCCCACCATACACCCTGCCAGCCACATTTCATTGTACAGTAAAAACCTCAGTTATCAGGTACTTGATTAACAGAAACATCAATTAGCCGGCATTTCCGATATCTCCCAATATAAATCTTCAATCTAGTAAATAGGACTAGTATACTGTTCAGAGCGATATGCAATTGGATATTCTGCACTCTACTTTTATACAAATAAAAAGTAAGCAAGTTGAAATCAGGGATTTATTCAAAAAGAGCAGCTTCCAGAGTCATGTCATAGAGTCATTACAGGCTCAGCCCAATCTCCTCCTTCTACATCGATAATGATCATTGATGTTGACAATCTTAAAGTGCTTTCAGAATCATCAAATATATATATTAAAGTGTGTTCAGGTTAGTTTTAGTGTTAAGTGTATTTTTAATGATACTGGTGTATGCCCAGAGTGCACTTCCCATAGTGATTTACAGTATCATAAGGTAACATTACAGGTTGAGCTTCCCTGGTCCAGCACCCTTGGGACCTAACCCTGACCAGTCCCAAACCCAGGAATTTGCTGAACCAGTGGAAGTCAATGCTGGCCCATCTGCTCCCAGCAGCCTGTCCAATTCCATTTCCACCCCCTAAAGCTCCACTGCTCTGACTGACAAGTGCTGGGGCTCCCCTACTCTGGCCCCCCTGGGGGGATTGCTGTGACTCCCCTGTGTTCTACCTACCTGCCCCAGGGGCACTGCACTTTCCCTGCTCTGGCTCCCAAGAGGCTGCACCTCCCCTGCTCTGGCTTACGCCCCCGTGGGCACTACAGCTCTGCAGGTCCAGCTACTGGGACACTGGCCTGCTCACTTGCTCAGCCTAGTGGACCTCTGCTCTTCCCTGGTCCTGCAAAGTTCCCGTTACAGCCTTCCATTTTTTCCCTATGAGTGCTCCAGCCCCACATCCCCCAAAGGGTTGATGACAATGCCAGATTGGGGTGTGGCCAGACTAGGGAAGTCCAGATTACAGAGATTCAACCTGTATATATAAAACTTTACCTGTATATAACTAACTGCTTCAAGAAACCAACCATTTCGCACTGCAGTTCTACTACTGGATTGGTGAGAATATTTGATTAACTGGATCCCTGTCCCATTCACCAATATGCCAGATAACAGCTTCCTTCTATTATATCTAGGTGCTTTTTTTTTCTTTACGTCCAAGTGTTCCGGGTTATCCTTGATGGTAACAATAATGGGAAAAATTTGAGTAATTGGTTCTGCAGTCAATGAAAAGAAAATTCATGAATTATAACTTTAGTATGTACATTCAAATCTAAATATGTGACATTGTTTTGGAATTGTTATCAAATATGTAGCCGATTGTCATGCACTAGAATATAATAATGCTATTAATTTTATATGCCTAGAAACAACCTAAACAACAAATTGCTCTAAGTGTAGAGTTAGAGGTGCAGTAACTTGATTATCTACAAAGTGATACATAATTCAGAAATCTATTCTATGTAAATGAAAAGGTGCTGGATGGTGCATGTGTTGGGATTTCTCATTTAACGTTATTGTCAGCCTACAATCAAAATAGCTGGTAACACAATCACTCTTGGGCAGCTGAATCTACTGTGCTGTTTTCCTGAATAATCTCTTTGTAGGCTGATTTGAGCTATTCATGCCACGTTCTCTGAGGATGAATTGCCTCAATAAAAAATCTATTAAAACTAAAGAAATTTATCTCCAAGATTCTGACACATTTGGGTGGATGATTGAGTACACATAATCTGGTAATCCTTGTTTTAATTGGCAACAATTGACTTTTGGGGACCTTAACATTGGTCCAAATTAGTTAAATGCTGAGAATTACCTTTTCAGCTGTAAATAGTTGTGTCTCTGTTGTACATGTCACAATGTAAGGCTTTTCCTTACATCTCTCATTTTCTTTTACTTACATTCCTAAAATGTATGTGTTTGCATGTATTCAAAATGAGTTGAACAAAAAACTTTACTAGAGTTTTTTGAATTAGAATTCTGACTCTGTTTATCACATGATGACTATTTGTAGTGTAAATAGTTAGCAATGTGTTCTTTCATGTGTTATGGCAAAAGGTTATAGCTGCAGGAGACACTCTAGAAAGAATGTAATTCAGGGCAGGACTTAATTCATATCTAGCCTCCTTCTTGCACTCTGATCAGCTGAGGTGAGGAACAGGTGTGAGCAGTCCCTGCTACATTTGTAAATAGCTCATATACAGCCACACAACAGAGCAGAAATTAGAGGTTCACTCTTCTATCTTTTCAAGGCAGTTTGAGACTCATAGCAATATCACACACTTTGGTCTGATAACTGTTGGTAACCTTTTACTTTTCCTTTGTGAGAGTTTCCAAACAAAATGATGTGGCACCACAGCACAGAATCTGCAAAGGAAAGAAAACAAAATAGAGTCATTGGATAGACCATACAGGAGTTGTTTGGGGGCAATGTGTGCCAAATACATTGCTTTATGCTGTGCCAGTGACCTGGCTGTCTTCCTGTCTTTTACAGATAATTGAATAGCTGTCTTTTCCAGGGTTGTGCAAAATATTTAATCTTAAGTAGTGTATTAAAAAAGACAAGGCAAGGAAATATGCTAGAGATGGTTTGAGAATTGTACATTTGGAAGAAGGAATATCTAATGCAAAATGCAGGCAGCTAATGACACTGGACTTTTTCTTGTATATAGAGATAGATGCTCTTATATTTAATTTTTCTGGTTCTGATTTTATTTTTAGAGGGTGAAACGGGTTGAGACCCAGCAGATGCCTTTGACCATAGGTCTGGTACATGGATGTGGGAAAGAACAGCTTCTGACATAATCTGTGAAATGTCTATTATTGGGAGAAAAAAGAATAGTCAGCCATTTTGCTGTCAGACTTTTTAATAACTTCACTATTGATGACAATAGCAAGTACCGGTTACCTCTCTTGGTTAGTCAACTTTACGTGTTTGAGATGGCTGCTCAGTTTTGGGCTTATCACAGCCACCAAATACGATATTATTTTTTCAAAATAGTGCTTTCATTTTGAGGTGAGTGAACATTTATTTTTAATTTACGTGTTTATTTTTAAATCAATCTTGTCCTACATCCAGAAATCACAAAACAATTATCACAGCCACAAGGCATTGCTCAGAAAAGCACTTACAATGACTACCAAACCCAATAGAGAATGTCCTTTCTTCATTAAGGTTCCTGTGTAGTCAAGAAATTCAAAGCTTTCCAAATTATATGGTAGTGGGAACCTAAGTATATAAAGCATCTGCTTCATTAAATTCAATCCTCCAAACTTTAGAATTTCTTTTGAAGCAGAAGAACGAAATAAAAAAAAAAAAAAAGAAACACCCAAGTAATTATTTTTGAGAGCATATTATGCACGTATCACAAAACACATAAGATTAAATACTTTATAGTGTGGAATAGGAGATATTTAATAGCTTTACTATATTAACTTGATTGTTTTACTTTTCTAGTCACTTAGCTGTTAAGTATAGGTACTGCAATACTTTGAGCAAAACACATGCCAGGTGGAGTATCATGAATGTATGGGTATGTCTACAGTAGCCCCCTAGTTCGAAGTAGGGAGGCTAATGTAGGCATTCGAACTTGCAAATGAAGCCTGGGATTTAAATATCCCAGGCTTTATTTGCATGTTCCGGTCCGGTCTCCATTTTTAAATGCCACTAGTCTGGACTAATTGTCTGCGGCTACACGTGGCAGTTAAACGGTAATTCGAACTAAGTCCTTAGTGTACTAAGTGTAGCCACGGGCGGTTAGTCCGGACTAGTGGCATTTAAAAATGGCGACCGGATGGGAACATGCAAATAAAGCCCGGGATATTTAAATCCTGGGCTTCATTTGCAAGTTTGAATGCCTACATTGGCCTCCCTAATTTGAACTAGGGGCTAGTGTAGACATGCCCTATTTGAATTGAAATTAGGAACTGAAATAAGTAGTTCAGTTTTCTTAATCGGTGAGTTTTCAACCTCTTCCACTGACTTCAGTAAGATCTTTTAAGTGCTTAGTACTTCTGAAAATCTGGTGACTTATACAGTTTCCTAAACATGAATTTAGGAGACTAACTTTCTTCTGCCTACTTTTGGAAATAGCTGGCTACCAGCATTTAGGCTGATATTTGAAGTTAGACAATAGCCTTAAGTTTTGAATCCACAAGTCACATAGATTAGTTCTATTTTAAGTTTCCACTGAGAAATCAAAATGTCTATTGGCTGACCTAACATGTTATGTCAGTTGAACACTATCCTTTTGAGTGAATTCTATGCCCCTTTGTCCTAAAACATAATTTTCCACGCACTTCTGATATGAGCACTTGACACTAGTTAAATAGCAGTTCTGACTCCTAGTACATGTGGGTTAGAATATGACTTTCTGCTTCTTCTGATTGTTGTTAAAATGGAGTATAGAGATTCTACAGAATCGTTTCAAAAGCGAAACCTTATGTCGTAGGAATTTTAATTTTCTATTCAAATACAGAACTAAATGAATGGGCATTGATGCTTATATTCATGGTTGTGTGAAGATTGTTGCTGAGCATATCATTTCTACAACATTTGTCTCCCATACTGTTGCTCTGCTAATTAAATGCTTTATAAAACAATTCAGGATACTTGAATATAATAAAGGCACTTTAGAAATACTGTTACTGTCACAGAAAAAGTGTAAGTAACTAGAATGTTTGCTTTCACATGCTGAATAGGTGTAAACCTCTAACATTAGCCTTGATGCTCAGTTTTCATCTATTATTGAGGTGTTTCATCTATTAAAGTTCAGTTTGCCATATTTATTTTGTGTACGTAAACAGCAAATCAGTGGTTTGTTGTTCGAAAATGTTGAAAGACTTGAAATGTCAATAAATAATCAAATATATAAAACCTTGACCAGCTCTACAAATCACGATGATTGAAACAGACATTATTACCTTGCAAATAATAAAAAAGGGGCTGATTTATATGGCCTGATCCAAACCGAACTGAAATAAATGTAAAGATTCCCATGGATCTCATTGGGCTTTAGATCAGGCCTCTGAAAAAGGCAAAGATCCTTAATAAGTGTGAAAGATACAGTTAGGTAAACAAAGAAATTTTCAACTCAAACAAGGAATCTTATTATTTTTAATAAAAACCATTATTTTTTTCTAAATCCTCCATATTTTTATTTGTGTTTTGATTTTTCATGAAACATTGAAACTATTCTTACAGTGTTTTGAATAATAAATATGTGAATTTTTGGTTCTTTCATAAAAAATACCATTTTCTGATCAATGCTAGTGTTTGACAATATTTCTTGATTTTATGTGTATGAAAACTTCTATGTTGCATTAATATATTTGTATGTGAGAAATTCCTATGACACTATTTCTATAAAATAAATGTTTTGGTCCATAGGATTGTCATTTGGTGATAGTTCCAGAAGTACCCACTTACATTCATTTTCCAGAATGTATTCACTGAACAAGAAAGGAACATATCTGATTTTTTTTTCTGCAGACTCATTTTATCCTCACTGGGAAAATAGTCTTTAAATTAAGCCATTTTGTCTCTTCATTGTTTTCATCAGCTGGTATTGCCAGTTGGAACTCACAGTGCCAAACAGCCTTTAGGAATGAGGATCTGGAAAACAATAATGGCCTGTTGGAAGATGTCTAGCTTTTAAAGAGCATCAGAGATTTCATAATACTTCTGGGGATTGTGTTTAGGGTTGACTGTCAAAATGTTTATCATGAGCTTTACCAGCATGAAGAAAATACAGTATTCAACATGAGAAACTGAAGCTGAATGGGATTTCACCACCAGGTGGTAGCTTTTTTACATATACAAAGAAAATAAATTCCTGGTATGCTGAACATATTTTCTTATGCTGATAAGTGACACAGCCTTCTCTTTTCCATCACTTTAGTATATATTGACATTTTACAGACTGAATTTGCCAACCATGTTTGCTATGCCAAAGATATTCTTTAAAATAAAATATACTTAGTGCCTTGGTTACTACATAATCTTTGACAGATTTTTTAAAATGGGGAAGTGGTCTATTTTAACAAGGAAGGTGCCTTCTACTCTAAGGGCCATACTTATACTTCAGCCCAAACATTGACATAATAGTGACATTAAAAGTGGTTTGACTTGCTTTGGTATGACAAATAAGTGCAACTAACATACTGAGGTAATCAGAAGGGATGAATAGAAGGATAAGAAATACTAGGAGGGTGAACATAAAGCAGGCTCTTGTACCAATAGTCAAGTCACATCTGGATTTGCTCCTTAGATTTGCATGAGAGTTTGTCATTTACACTAAGTAAAATGTAGGGATTTATTACAAGGACAATGCACTAGCAATGCTTGAGGTTCTGTCTGGATATGCCACAAGAAATCCAGGAAATACTGATATGGTTTTAATCAGGCAGCAACTTTATTCTTAAATATCTGGGAGAAATCAGCAGGTAAAATTATTCACTCTGGGTAATTGTCAGCCTTTTCATATACTCAGGGAGCTGTCATGAACCCTCCCTCTTATCCATCCTTTTCCCAGCCAACCCATTTCTGCGAGCCCACTCCCTCTTGTCAAAAAAAGTCCTTCATCAATTCATTTTATCTGATACATATCCATTCTGTGTAGAGTACCGGGATTTGGACATCCACCATAAACTTACATAACTAGGTACAACATTATACCCTAAGCCCCCTTTTCTAATACACTGGGTCCATAATCTGCTGCAGAAAATGTGGAAAAACTCATCATGCCTTGGCCAGTCTGGTGCTCCATTCCCAGTCCCCCTACAGATTGACTTTAAGGATGACTACTCACTTTCTGCATTGACCCTAACAAAGGGTCTCACACCACTTAATATAGAGTGAGGACATAGACCTTCATAAAATGAGGTATTTCTTTGACTTAGCCCATATCATTTTTCTTGCACCATCAAAGGCTTGCTGCTGAACAAAGTCTATCACAGGGGTCACATATATGGGGTTTTCCTTCTCCTGGTAAAATGAGATGATGTAGGAACAAAACTTCCACAAAAGCTAACTCATAGCTTTCAATGGATCACCAAATATATATGGCATCGTACATCCAAGAAAGTTCACCATTCAGACAATTTTTTGAAAATGCTTTTTAAAACTGTTGAGTGGTTGGCTTAGTGTATTGATCTTGGGTTACCAAGTTTCAGAGAAAAGCCACCACTTCAAATACAGCTCTAGACTGAAAGCTGATGACTTTTAAATGATTTGTATAAAAAGAGATGAATACTGTCCAGTTCTCTGTGGACAGTTGTCCAAAAAAAATCCACCATCACATCCACAGCTGTCATTACTGTGCATGTTCAACAGAAAATCCAAGGACTGAACAAAAAGTAAGCCATCCTGCCTTTCTCAATGGTGGATGCTTTAAGGTATATTGGCAAAACACTGTGGCAAGCTTGCTGTACCTGTTTGTGATCTGAGGACTTTGGTCGCCTCTCATCAGCACAAAAACTCAAATTGCAAATGTGAATGGAACATAAAATTACTGAAATATTTTCTTTATTTAAGTTACACCTGGATTTAACACATATGATGCACATAAATCATTGAACTCATCTCTTGAGGTCCCTAAACACAGAAGACTCTTTCTTTTCTCCCTTTTCCTTTCTCCCTCACGGGCTGTCTCAAAGCATCTAGTTCCCCTCTAACACAGGTAAGAGAAGAAGAGATTATAAGAATAGGGAATAGGCAGAATTTTCCTTGATTCTGTCCCCAATGCACTGGCTAACACAGATGAGCTGGAAAAAATGATGCAACATGGGAAAGGTTATTTCCCCCATAGAGCAAAGAGGAAATTAGGCTGTGAGTCACTCTCTTGAACCACTTGTACTCATGGTGCAGCACAGTTAATTTAAGGCAGAATGCAAAGTACTAGCATATAAACCACTTCCTCTCCAATTAAATACATATCTCTCATATAAGTTGTTGATTTGTGAGTGATTTTTATGAGAGCTCCTTGAGGCTCAGCTGAAGCTTTCTGACACACATGTCAAACTGTTGTCACTTTCTTAATGTGTGTCAGGGTTGTAATATCAGATGCTTATGGGTTGGTGAAGAGGTCATCCTGATTCTTCATGTCACATAAAATCTGGGTATTAAGCAGTGTCTGACCATCTCATACCATCCACAATCAAACTATAGAAACATATAATCACCACACTAAAACCTATGTATTTCTATCTCTTTGAACATCTCCCTCCCAATTTGAGAAATTCCCTTTGCATATAGGAACTGATGCAAAGCTCACTGAAATCTTAAAGTCTTTCCATATTCTATGGGCTTTAGATTAAATCCATAATTGGTAATATTGCTAAAATCTTTCAAATTGTTTTTTCAAGTATCACACAGCAAATCAATAACATTGGCATTAGTATAGTTCCATGTACAAATACATACTATTTGTCAGCTGTGAAATAGAATTTGATCAAAAGAAAGAAAGCAAAATAAGCACATAATACAGACCAATAAAATAGAGCTCAAAAAGAAAATTTACGGTAGTTTACGAAACTTTAATTAATGAAAACTAATTGGCCTTAACTGAGAAATATCTCTTGGCCCTGAGGAAGATAAAAATTGGTGTAGGGGTGTAGCAGACGAGAGAACAGGCATCTTCTGGAACCATCTTCAAAGTCTCTAAATATAAAGCTGACCAGGAATTTTTCAATACAATATTTTTCACACACATCCTAAACAAATCTTGATTCATCAAAACTATCCCCTTCCCTCTCAGAAAAGTGTCAGTTTAAAGGAATTCTCATGTTGACAATTTAAAGGGCTTTTTTTTTTCTGAAACATCCTGTTTTGACATTTTCAAAATCTGAATTTAATTTTTTGTATCAAATAACTTTTGAAAAAGTTTTGTTCAAGAGTTTTAAAGATTATTAATAATTAATATAATAAAGTTAAAATTGTGAGCAATTCAAAATGCATTAATTGACCTGAATAATGTGCTTTTTAAAGTTTTAATTGAAGTTTTGCCATGATTTGGGATGGGAACATTTTGTTTCCCACCCACCTCTATTTATCCATAATTTTCTCAACTCCTGTCATCTCCTGGATTTTGGTTTATTTTCCTCTCATCCTTCATTTCCCCTTCGTCTGTACACTCTTCCTTCCTTGTACTCATTGCAAAGTTGCTTTCTCCTGCAGACTATATTTCTGTTTGTGCAATATACTTGTATAAGGTCTTTCTCTCATGTTTGGTCCATCAAGCTTAGTGGTATTCACAGACACCTTGTCCCAAACTTCTCTTCCTGTGAGTTTCATTTGATCTGTTTCTACTTTTTTTTTTCTGTTTCTGTCTAGTTACCTTTCTTCCACCTGGCTCTCAGTCTTCCACTCTCCTGCAGTTTAAACTCATCTTGCATGTAGATCATCTTCTGAATCCAGTGCCTTTAAGTTGTTCAGCTCTGGTCCAATTCCCAGATATAATTGCTTCATCACAAATTACTGTTCTTCTACTTTCTGAATCCAAAACTAAACATATGCCTTTCTCCCCTAAAATGTTAAGGCTCTATTTTGTTTGTAGTTCTGCTACTAAGGAATTCAAATAATGTAGAAAAGGCTCTACCTGCAAATGAGCTGCTTTTTTTTCCTTTTCTGTCAAAGCATACTTTAGAGAGGACTTACTTTTTTCACAATTTCATTTAATACTAGAGGTTATGCCTACCACTCTGTGATCTCATTTACACTAGTCTATATGTGGTATAATAGCTATCTCATCGCCCAACGTATGCGTCAGCAAAAAACACTGGGAAAAAATCCTTTCTTTATACATAGTCAGTCCACAGCTGCAAACTAACACCTTGAGTTCTTCATACTCTGTAGAAAGATGGGATCTGCTGAAAAATTCAGGCCAAATGACTTTAATTTTCTCAAAGGTTAAATAATTAGTCCCTGGTATTGGTTTTGCCTCTCTCAGCTGTTAAACTTCCTGTACTCTCATTTCTTTCCTTCACCCTTGCATTCCTTTGCCATTCCTGCTGAAAACACAAAGATCAAAAAATATCGGGCTGCTCTTCACACTGACTATTTCACTATCTTATAAGTGTGTACAATTAACTAGTGAACTCATCCTAAGAGTAAGGTATTTAAAATGGTGTTTCTCACTGCCATACTAGAGGATGAGATTGAGCCTTTGACTTCTTGCTTAAATTTACTTCTATGGTAGTTCTTACATGTAACTAGCTACTATATACAATTCACATTTTTCTTTGATTTACCGGTAAGATCATGCTTCAGCTGAAAAAATATTGAAAAGACTGTTGAAAAGTGAGTTGTTCCATAATTTTTTACCTGAAGGTTGGGGTGCTAATACTCAGAAAGGACAAACCTCAAATGGAGAATCCCTATGGAAAGGGGCAGTCACTAGTCAAGGGAACGTTTGAATTAATTTTTCTCTCAATATTCTCTATAATCTGCCATCATATGGCATTAACTTATGTTACATTTATATCTATAGATATAGTTATACAACCACATAATTACATATACATCCTTTTTTTAATTTAGGAAATCACATTACTTGTGTTTCTTTAAAAGCTCCTTGATGAAGCTATAAATATGAGAGTCCAGTGCACTGTAAAAGGAGCAAGAGATTACTGGTTGCTGTCCTCACTCATATACTGTACTCCCATCTGGATAAACAAATCCAAAGTCATAAAAGTGGTTTAGTGTCTTTGTTTGCTCATTTGTTCAGCCAGGTATTCCAGCAGCATATGGAACATTCTCTCTTGCATTAGAGGAAATGTTTTACTACTAACTACATCTTTCAAGCTGGGAGTGATAGGAACAGCCCATCAAGTGTACCAACTCACTTGATCTATTCTTAAATCACTCTCATCAGCATTGTACCAGAGTGCCTCGCTAGCATTTGACAAAAGAAATACAATCTCCTATTACCATTTATTAAAAAAGCTAGTCCATCCACAAATAATTCTTGATAGGATCTCAAGACACTGGGTAAAGAAAAGGGGATAAAAACAAAGCAGAAAGAAACAGAAACAGAAGAAAGACAAGCTAGGGTGTTGTTGTTGTTGTTGTTTTGTGGGTTTTAAATTGCTTCCTCTGTAACAAATCACACGTTTTCCCTATTTCTTGTACCAGGCGAAATTAAATAGCTGAGATTTGAAGGATGCTGTGTATAAGTAAGAAGTCTTATGTGTACAGATGGCATGCTTATTTGACTTTGCTTTTATAGTCATCAGCAAGAAGGGCCTCCAGATATTTATGAATGCAGGCATTGGGATGACAAAAAAAACATTGATTTCCACAGTTTTTAGAAAAAAAACCCCAGAAAACAGGAGGGTTTCATATAGATAATAAAATCAACCGCTATTTTAAATTAGTGTTAGGAGCACATATGATAAAATTAGAGTCTGTAATTCTCTATCTAATTGTGGTTGAGCAAAACATGTAGTCTCGTTCTCATTTATCTTTCTATTCTAAGAACTTTGAGATCTTGTGCACACCTGCACAAGTGTTCTGAAATATTTTATAACTGGAAAGTAGGTACTGATCTCATTTATTATTATATGCCCATTTATAGCACAAGTATCATAGTTCTTGTTATTTATAGAACAGATACAAATATCTTTTCAGACTGTTCAGCAGAAGATGTGCACATTGATTTATTGTTGCTCAGTATGGCTGACAGTTTTTCACAGGTTGGCATTAAATAGAAAAGTTTTCATTTGTTTGAGTAGTTCAAAATTGGCACTGGACAAAACTAGAAGAGCTATACTTTTGTGAGACATACTTTCCCCACCAAGGGAAGATTCTGCCACTTACACTGATTAATAACCTATTGCTCATGTGGACACACTAGGAAGTATAAGACCAGTTGATGAATAAGGTGCTCTTTAGTGGAAATAAGAATAGATTGGATTCTAAGTCATCTTTCATTATACATATAGAGTGTAAAGGTAATTTTTCAGATATGGCTGTGGCTATTTAGTTACTATTATTTACAACACCCTTCTCACTGTTTCTTGGCTGGTTTCTGTTTCATATTAATCATCTAAGGCATATGCTGGGGAATGAGATTACAGTAAAATACAGAGTAAAATTCCAAACCCTTCATCAAGTGTTTGTATTAGTTTGTTGTATCATATTACATACAATACATAGATTGCAAGCTATCAAGGTCATTTATCTTTTTTTTTCATATGGAGCCCAATCCCATTCCTTGATAGATTATTTATTTGTGCTGTATTATGATAGTGACCGGTGTATTTGATTTTTGTATGAACACAACATAAAATGCAGTCATTGTCCAAATAAATTTACAATCTAACTATAAAACAAGATACAGAGCCAGATGCAGAAATTTCACAAATCCAAAAACAATGGGACAACACTGATCAGCATGGACAATAAAGGTGTGTTGTGTTTTTGTTTGTTTGTTTGTCTGCTTGTTCTTTCTATTTTTGTGCCAGTGTCATGGCAAAAGAGAATTTTCAGGATGGATTTGGATCACAGCCATGAGGAATCTTTTTAGACATTTATATATACTCCTCTTATATGTGAGTGGCAGGACAGGATAGGCCCATTGCTCAATGAAGAGGGAAAAAAACAATAACAGGAAACTTGGAAGTGACAGAGGTGGTTAACAACTTCTTGTATTGATTTTCACCAAGAAGATTGACTGGATGCCTAACACAATGAATGCTAGTGAAAATAAGGTAGGTTTAGAAATGAAAATAAAAAACACATTAAAAATTACCTAGAAAAGTTAGAGGTCTTCAAGTCACCAGGGCCTAATTAAATGCATCCTAGACTACTCAAGGAGCTGACAGAGGAAGTATCTGAACCTTTAGATATCATCTTTGAAAAGTCATGGAAGTTAGGAGAGATTCCAGAAGAAAAGGGCAAATATAGATCCCAGCTATAAAAAGGGAAATAAGAACAACTCAGGAAACTACAGACTATAGAGTCAGTTTAACTCCTGTGCCAGGGAAGATAATGGAGCAAGTAATTAAGGGATCCATCTGTAAACGTTTGGAAGATAATAAGGTGATAGGTAACATCCAGGATGGATTTGTAAAAAAAACAAATCCTGTCAAACTAATCTGATAGTTTTCTTTGATAGGGTGACAAGTTTTGTGGATAAGGGGGAGGTAGTAGAGATGCAATACATAGACTTTAGTAAAATATTTGCTGTGGTCTCGCATGTCCTTCTTATCAATAAATTAGGGAAATACAACCAAAATGGGGCTACTATAAGGTGGGTGTATAACTGGCTGGGTAACAGTCCTCAGAGAATAGTTATTAATGGTTCATGCTGGAAGGGCATAAGAAGTGGGGTTCCACAGGGATCTGTTTTGGGACTGGTTCTCCAATATTTTCATAAAGGATTTAGATATTGGCATAGAGAGTATACTTATTATGTTTGCAGATTATACCAAGCTGGGAGAGGTTGCAAGTACTTTGGAGGGTAGGGTTATAATTCATAATGATATGGACAAATTGGAGAAACGGTCTGAGGTAAACAGGATAAAGTTTAATAAGGACAAACGCAAAATACCCACTTAGGAAAGAACAATCAATTTTACACATACAGAATGGGAAGTGACTATCTAGGAAGGAGTACTACAGAAAGGGATGTAGGGGTTACAGTGACCACAAGCTAAATATGAGTCAATAGGGTGACAATGTTTCAAAAAAACCCATACATGATTCTGTGATGCATTAACAGGAGTGTTGTGAGCAAGACATGAGAAATTATTCTTCTGCTCTACTCTGTGCTGATTAGGCTTCAGCTGGAGTATTGTGTCCAGTTCTGGGCACCACATTGCAAGAAAGATGTTAAGAAATTGGAGAGGGTCCAGAGAAGAGCAACAAAAATGATTAAAGGTCTAGAAAACATGGCCTATAAGGGAAGACTGAAAGAATTGGGCTTCTTTAGTTTGAAAGAGAGAAGACTGAGAGGGGACATGATAGCAGTTTTTAAGTATCTAAAAGGGTGTTACAAGGAGGAGGGAGAAAAATTATTCTCCTTGGCCTCGGATGAGAGGACAAAAAGCAATGTGCTTAAATTGCTGCAAAGGACGTTTAGGTTGTCCATTAGGAAGAACTTCCTAAACTCCCTTTCATAGGGAGGTTGTGGTGTCTAAAAAAGCAGGTTAAATAGACATCTATCAAAAGTAATTTAGATGGTGCTTGGTCTTGCCATGAGAGCTGAACTTTGACTTTTCAAGGCCCCATCCAGTTCTAGTATTTTATGATTCTATGAAGGTGTTTGTTTGCAAATGTAATAAATGGACGTTGTCAGTTAACATCACATGCACAGTCGAGATGGAAGTTGACAACTCAATGAAGTTAGAAAGATCATAGTTAGGATAGGGATGGCCCATAAAGGTCCTGAGATTTGAAGGTAAATAAGTGGTTATATTGAATTTAGAATAAGCAGATGCTCTTACTCTTTATAGTAGCCCCCTTGTGTCAAGGATATATGTTTCAGGGGACTTCACCTGTATGTCATCAACTCTCTGACTCTTACCCCA
>CM057845.1:183580740-183601084 GCA_030068395.1 Apalone spinifera | reverse complement strand
GGCCACTGTTGGCAGCCAGGATACTGGGCTAGATGGACCTTTGGTGTGACCCAGTACGGTTATTCTTATGTTCTTATGTACTGCCGTAATTAGTAAAATTAACAAACATATTCTTGTTAAGTCAGTGAAACAAAAGTTTCTACATGAAAAGTTGGCTTCATTTTTATTTAAACAAAGATAGAAGTTTCTAAGATTTTCTTTTTAAATTAGAGAAAGTTTCTCTGTTTAGTTTTAAGTATAAATTACACTCACACAATCAGGGACACCAAAACACTCATTTTGATTAGATTTAAGACAATTTATGTATCTGGTATTTACTGTAATAGCAGCCTCTGGGGTCCTATGATGTAGTCTAAAATCTGAGTTGCATCAATTTGATGAAATTAGGTTTTAATTGTTTAGTCTCTTGCCTAGAGGTAAATTCAAGTAGGTTTGCTTTAGCATTTGCATTAGTTCAGTGTTGTTGCAATTGACTCAATATTTCGTTATAAAAGTTGCATCTATATTGAAATAAGAATATGTTTTGATGTATTTGAAGAAATGGAGGAAGAGTACACTTAAAATATATCATAGCTAATGTGATTGAATGATTTTTAGTTGATAGACTATTTTCACATTAAAAACGAAAATTGCGATCTGTAAGTTCTGACTTGTTATGTGTCCTTTTATTTGCATCATATTTTTCTTCAATGTCGCATCTACACAGTGCTATTTCTCCTTAGGGCGAGAAGCTGGGAATGGATGACAGGGGATGGATCACTTGATGATCACCAGTTCTTTTCACTCCCTCTGAAGCACCTGTCATAGGAAGACAGGATCCTGAGCTAGATGGACCTTTGGCCTGACCCAGTATGGCCAGTCTTATGTTCTTATGTTCTTTTCTATACCAATGCTATCGCTACTCTGACTCACCAGTTTCACTATTCCGTTCCTGCAGTTAGCTCACTTGAAGTAATAGGGAGGCAACTCAGTTAACTGGTTCAAAAATTCAGTTTGCACAGGTCAAATATGTGTTCTTAATCATGTACTCTCTGCCTGGTGTCTGAGCAACAGTAAGAAGAACTGCATCCTAATGTGGCTGTGATGGATAGAAGGAGTATTGTCCTTGTCTGGGCATCCCAGCATTTGGTCAAAATCTTGAGTCAGTGATTCACTGAAATGCTTTGTATGGGGAAGTTCAGTTCTCTTCCACTGTATAATCAGGTTTCTACTACACAGCCTGTTTGGAGGCCTGATAACTTAGTTAAAACAAGCATGAGATTGATAGTTAAATCTGTGACGTACTCCCCCCCCCCATGCTTTCTGAATGGACTTATGGATACGAAAGCACATAACTCAAAAATGCTTTGGACAAATTGCTTCATGTAGCCTATCAATCTTCATGTTATAATCTCCTGGCTCTACTTATCTTATTTTGGTGTATGTATAATTCTTGTGTGCAAAATTAGACATATGGAGAGTGGAGTGCTTCATGGTTTTAAATGTGTGAATGACAGCCATAACAGGTGTTACCCTCAGTGTCTTAATGACCAACTATTAAACAATCTCTTTTGTCCTTTAAGGGAGTATCTACACAACAAAGTTATTTTGGAATAATAGCTGTTATTCCAAATAACTATGCGAGTGTCTACACAGCAATTTAATTATTTCAAAATAATGGACAGCTTATTCCAACTTCTGTAAACTTCATTCTATGAAGAATACACCTATTCCAAAACAGTTATTTTGAAATAAAGCATGTGTAGATACTCCACTTCTGCTATTTTGAAATAGCCCCTCACAGGGCCATTCTAAATTATTCCTCCTGGTCTCTAAATAGAGATACTACATCTACATTTCGGAAGCCTGCCTCGGACTAATTTTGAGATTTCCCTGCAGTGTAGAATTTCTATTTTGAAATAAACTATTTTAGAATTACTATTCTGGAATAGCTTATTCTGAAATAACTGTGCAATGTAGATGTAGCCTAAGTCCTTGAAGTGGTTGGTCTAGGAATGTCACATGTCCACCTCAACTGACCAGGTGACCTCCCATGCAAAAAGGGAATATTTTAAAATAATAGGTAAGTAGGAATATTGATCTTTGGCTGGCACAGCAGAGGGAAGGAACAAAAGACCTCAGGGTAAGGAACAGCCCTGTTTTAAAGGCTGAGTTGAAATAGAAACAATTTAGGGTGAGTTTGTAATGTATCTGTAACAAGTTTGTACTGAGATTTCAGTGTAGAAGTTGCTAAGCGTTTTCTGTTATTTTGCATTTGTAATCTACTTTGCTCTGCTTGTTTTCACTTATTACCACTTAAATCCTATTGTTTGTATGTAATGAAATGACTTTTATTTTCTGTCAAATCCAGTGTACATACTGGGGGAGCAATCAGTGTGTACATTTCCCCTTTCATTGTGAAAGGGGGCTTACCTAAAATAATTTATTGGGGGTTTTGATTCCATTTGGAAAGTGGTATTCCAGGAAGCCGGGCTTAAAACTGCATTTTCCTTGAACCTGAAGCATTTCAGTGTCTGCATTGCTTCTCAGGGCCAGGGCAGGGGGGAAAGTGGGATGTGATTTTCAACTGAGTGCCTTGGGTGGGAGAGACCAGGCAGCAAGAAGCTCCAGAGAGCAGGAAGGTGAGTGACCGTGGTCTTGTCATCATCCTGGGAATCACCCCCAAGGGGTCATCTGTGACCTCACCCCATTACAAAAACATCCTGAAATACTGATGATATAAAAAAATATTATTCTTCATGCACTTACTCAACCTCAGTCAAAGCACAAAAAAGTGACGCTTGTTTAGAAATGCAAAATAAAGTACTGAAAGAGATTAAGGCAAGTATCCAGAAAAATGTAGTTGACATTCAAATTACTTTTCTTGATTATTGACAATAAGAAATCTCAGGGTATTCATTATTCCAAAGAAGAGTGCATTCTTTTCTTTTTTTCATTTTTTCTTATATTGATTTGTGCAAACATTACTTTAAAAACTCCATGTGATGGAACAATCTACCACTAAGGATAGGAGGGATCTCCAGGAGGAGGGATCTTTATAGTTCAATAGAGCAACATAACTGCTTCCTTGGAAGTACAGATGTTCCACTGGATTGTTATAATTTCAAAGATAACAGCATGAGTAGCTCTGGAAGTGTATTTTATTCTGCAGTGTTTTAGCAGCAGTGAAATAATTCAGAATGGAATTTGCGCTTCCGAGACTGTCACTGATATATATATTTTTAATGGAAATGTTTCCAAAGTTTAACTGATTAAATGTATTTGGGATTTAATGTTGAGATGACAATAATGCAACATCTATGGTACATTTTAAACTGATAATCAGGGAACCAGTTGCTTTCTTTAAAATTATTGATCATACATCTTTATTTCAGAAGTCTGACACCTTATTTTAATGGTATAATAATACTATATTAGAACAAATGTCTTTTGAAAGTACATATGACATCCACTTTACTACCAAACAAATCTCTGTTGACTGTTGTAGTAAAAACCAACTTAATTTATGAACATGAACACTTAAAAATATCACTTTTTGTAATATATTCAGCTATTTACTAATATAAATATACTTGGAGTAAGATGAACAAGCATGGTTGTTCAAAAATGCTAGCAGAGAATGCTAGATACTTTTAGACTAGAAATAAGATATATGTTTTTTTAACAGTGAGGGTAATTAACCAGTGAAACAACTTGTCAAAGATGATTGATGTTAATAGAGTTGGGCAAAATTTTCCAGTTGAAGAGGTTTTTTGGAGAACAAAAAATACATATTTAGGAACATCATAACATTTTGTGATCCAGGTTGATTTTGCTGAATTGTTTTAGGAAGAATAAAAAAGTTACATTTTCAAAATGAAGTGTTTCCGTTTGAAACACTTTTTGTTTTGATTTTGATTTTATCTAAAATGGAAAAAAAAGTTTAAAAAAATATCACTAGGAAATATTTTGTTGGGGAAGAACAAAAGAGGAAGGACACACAGGTGGAATGAATAATTAATGGCTGTTAATATTGTGTTAGTTCCAAGGTTCTGTGAGTTTTGTGTGTTTGTTTTAGTCTTTATCATTGTTGTTGAGGGGAGTGAAGCTAAATGGAAAGAAATTGGAGAAGTGGGGCATGAAGGACAGGGTAGGAGAGAAGGCATAGCATGGTATGAAGCTGTGGTGAAGACCTGAGGAAGGAAGAAGAGAAGAAGGAAGGCTGGAGCAAACATCAATCAGCATAGAACAGAGAAAAGGTAATCAATACTACAGAAGGTTCTTTATTGTCTAGAAGTTCCTGCTTTGGCTGCTTCTGCCTTATGTGGCTGGAGCTTCTGATTTGTTCCTCTCCATGGTTTTCCTGATGGAAAAACAACATGGAATGGTAGAGAGGAGGCACTATCTGTGTCCTAATGCCCTAAAGAAGTGGGTGTTCCTGAGAGAGTTATTGGAGGAAGGGATGGTCCCAACTCATTACCAGTGCAGCAGTCCCTATTTTGGTTACTTCTCCTCCTCCTCCTATTGACTTGTGGTAGAATCTCCGTCACTGGCCATTTTTAAATCAAGAATATGTTGTTCTAAAAGATATGCTCTTAATTCAAATGTGAATTAATTCAGGGAAATCCTATATCCTGTGCTAATGCTGGAGGCCAGACTAGACCACTATGCTGGAGGCCAGACTAGACCACTACTATGATCCTTTCTGCAGTGTACTACATAGGGAATTCATTGTCTGTTTTGTGTTTTCTCCGAGATAAAGGTCCTCATTGCAGCTGGGCAATTTTTTGGGGAGGGTTTATTGTCCACTGGGAAAAATAAATGGCTCTGAGAGAACCACATTTGAAAATTCCAAATAAGTTACTATTTGTTTTGGAGAGTGTGAGTGGGAGGGAGGGAGAGCTCAAATGTTTAATGTGCAGACATTTCTTGCTATGCACATTAATTAATTGTTCTTTAATAATTATTTATACATATTTGGAACATCAAAATAAGTACAGAAATACATATACTATGTCCATCACTAAAAGGTAGAGAGAGAGTTTTCAATTTTGAAGGGAGATTCTGTGGGTCCAATAAACTTGGCTCCAATGGTAAATCTTCCAGATCTCACAAAAATTTATTCTGTGTGATTCAGACCCTGGTAATCTTTTAGAGAAACATGGCTAAATTGTGAAGTAGTCCATAACATAGATGACATAGATTGATTCTGTGAAGACCTAAAAACTCTGCATGTAGCTATCAAGGGGAAGGTGCAGAGGGAGTAAGGAGATCATTGGAAATACAATTCAGCCTTTTTTCCATCCATTTTATTTTTGTTTCTATTTTATGCACAGCATTTCCCAGGGCAGATGACTAATGAGTTAGTAACCGGGGATTGGGGATTCTTTATTTGTCCCTGAATTGCTTTCAAATTAAGCTGCTAATATTTTTCAGTTCACCTGATTTCAGGGATTGGAGGTTTTAAATGCTAATTGTGTTTTGGTACATTTTACCACTCACTATATGGCTCAAACGGTGGAACTGAACATTTCATGGGCAACAGAGGTTGAAGAAAATTACTTTAAGCCCAATGGAACTTTTTCTGGAGTGAATGACAAAATGAATGTATTCTGATTTGTCTGTACAATCCATTCAGAAATTAAAAAATTAAAGGAAATGATAAATCAGATCATGTGCTAACATACCAACAGTAATTGATAATGTGGAGTGCCAGAAGCATCAGTTCTGGATTCATATATCAAGCCACGGTTTGATTCTACATCTTGCATAAAGGTTTATTTCAGACCCCTAAGTTTCTTCTCTAAACACAAAATGGCCCTGGTTGACTAGAGAATGCAGTAATCAAAGCCAAAGTCCCAAACATCAGAACAGTCTAAGTTGACAGTATGTTGTTCAATACCACAGGCCAGATACAGATCCCATTAAAGTCAATATAAAGACTCCAGTTGATTTTCATGGGAGCTGGATCACACCTTAATCACTGTGGAAGGGTCCTGCCAATTCAGGCAATATATGTTGGGAGCAAGGGCTTTCCCTGTGGCCTAAATCCTTTCTTGATAAGACTTTCTTCTTTGGGGAGGGTCTGCTATTGGTTCCTTCCTTTGCAACAAGGCCTTGTACAATCCCATTGGATGTTGGGTCAATGTGCATAGACCCTGTCTCAGGCACTAAAAACCTTACGAAGATTTGGCTCAGTGGAAGTAATCCTCAATCCCTAATTTTTCCTGTTTTTGGCATAACACTTCCAATCTTTCAAAAAGAACTGTTTCGTGAAGAAAGAAAATACCGAATAAGAGATGTCAAAGTGACTGACAATGATAGAGACAAACTATCTAGCCTATCAATTTTAGATTTTTATGGTAATTATTGCCTATATTATTTTGTGGTGGTAGATGTATTGTAATAATAATAACAATAATAAAATAAATAATAGTAATCTCTCATGTAACAGTTTTCACTGGTAGAGGCTCAAAGCACTTCACAAGATGTAATACATTTATCTTAGGGTTACCAACCCCCCAGGATGGTCCTGGAATCAGCAGGAATTAAAGATTAATCTTTCATTAAAAATTGTCATGTCAAGAAATCTCCAGGAATTCATCCAACCAAAAATGGCAACCCTAATTTATCCTTGCAGCACCCCTATAAATTAGAGAATTTCTATTTATCCTCATTTTACATATGAGGAACTAAGGCACAGAGAAGCTAAGGGCCATATTTTTAAAAGTGTTTAGGCACTTAAAGGCACAGATGGGTGGCTAGTTAGATTTTTAAAAAATGCCTAGGTATCTAACTCTCATTGATTTAAAAATTAATTATCTTTGAAAATCTGGCCTTAAATCTGGCTCCTAGGTCACACATGTTTTGCAGGTTAGATAACAAGATTAGCAACTGTGGGGATTGCAAATTGCAGAGTACATATAGTAATAAATATATCTGAAATTAGCAATGTTCGTGGGACATTTTCCCCAGTATTGCAAGGATTCAGATTTCTTTATTTGGAGAAAAAAATTGAAAGCCTATCCATGCGATCTCATTGATCATTTGATAATCTTTGGAAAAGGGTAATGAGTAATGAAAACTGAAATTTTGTTTGCACTGTTGACTTTATCTGTAGAAAAGAGAATCAGAAATAAACAAATTACAGAGTGATGTTCTCTCTTCAAACATTCTCTCCAGGTTTATAAGTAAAGTTTTGTTTTAAATAACTTAACTTGGAGTTTGCTGAATTCTGTACTGCATTGTCCCAGCCTTTCTTCATGGATTGTTGTGAGAAGATAAAAAGACAGTTGCTACATCTAAAAAAACACAATGTAATTCTGCATCTTGCTGAACTGGTAGAAAAGAAGGAACTCAGATATATCAGTGTTGTGAGCTAATGGGCAAGCTTCCAAACTCCATTGCCTGCCTGTATTACAATGTCATTGCCTCACTTGTTCAAGAACTCAGAAATCACTAATGCCAATTTGATCATAACATTTTTTCTTTATTCCACCGACAGCCCCAGCTTATTTATCAGGATGGCTCATTTCCAATATGGAAATTTGTAAGGTAACTGTAGTACTGAGCTATTTTCACTTGGTTAAAATATACAAAATATATTGTGATGTCAAATGACCAAAATCAAATGATGATAAATTCACATATAATGTTTTATGATTCAGAAAGTTAGAGGCTAACAGTAAACTGTGTTCTCTGTCTGCAAAATATCAGCTTATTTCTGGTGGTGAAATGTCAATATGAATAACAAGGAGCAGCTTGAGCATGAGTGAAATGTGAGAGTCTACTGTGCCAACATTCTGTTGCTACTCACAGTAAAACCAACAAAACGGTATCTGCTACTCCCCATATGATTAATGCCCCATGTAAATTCCAGCTGTTGCTCATGTGATTTTCCCCTGTGGCAGCCAAAATGAGTGTTTTACATTGTGGGGTACTGGACCAATTTGTATAGTGGAGGTACAGAGAGCCATCTATCCAAACTGAAAACCCTCTGTTTAATAGGAAACCACTTCAAACTGGAGGGGAAAGGAGGGTGCAGCATCTCCACAACACTAATTCCAGCATCTATATTTCACAGACCAGTCCATGGAATGTTGCATATAAATGCCCACCCTTCTTTTAAGGATGCGGGTAGTTCGCTAATTGTGTAGTTGATATAATTTGTATCAACTACACAATTAGTCAGTAAGGGGATTTGCTCTGCAGAGCCACAGTGGGGGTAGGTACTGGCTCCAGGACTATGGCAACTCTGCATTTTAAATGTATTAAGAGTTCCACGGGTGGCTCCTGGAGCTGGCTCGCGCTGGCTCCAGGACCACTGTGGCTCTGCCTTTTAAATTAGTAAGAGTTGGGCATCTCTTGTTACATTTAAAAGGCAGAGCCACGGAGGGATAGGTCCAGGACCCAGCACAAGCTCAGGGTCCCAGACCTCTGGGACCTCCCACAAACCCCCTGGTGAGCTTCAGCCTGTCGTGGGTAGGGGCTGCTTCGTGGCAGCCTCCCCTACCTCCTCCTCTGTTGCCTCTGATGGAGACAGCAACATGGAGGGGGACAAGCAGCACCATGGAGACAGTGCTCCAATACTGGCACCTGTCCTTTCTTTCTCCCCCCCACACGCTGCATCTGATACAGAGGTGTGGGGAGGGGGGGAAGAGCAAGTAGTCAGGTATTCGACTTGACTACCTGATAAGTTTAGGCTTATCTTGACTACTCGCTTACATCCTAAGCTTCTATAAAACTGAGCCTACACTTGCAGACAGATGCTGTTTGTGTAAATCAAGTCTCTCTTCTTTGTATTTTATAAATGTGCCTATAGAGAGAGAGGCTTAATAACTGAGGGTTTATAAATAGGATGACTATAATCCATAGCTATTTTTGGTGAATACACCATATTCCAAAACTTCACAAAGCTAACTTAGCTGCTATTAACTCATTTTTAGATATGCACAATGGCCACAAAAAGATACAGTATGACGTCTGCTCAGCGAGCGTTCTTTTCTCCCCCTTTTTATCTGTACAAAAGGCAGCTACAGTCTCAGTTCTTATTCATGCTGTCAAATGGGAATAGTGACAGTAATGACAGATGCACTAGAGTCTCCAAAGGGGCATCATGAGGACAAGGATTCTTGACGTCTAGTTGCTGAGGAGATTCCAGGACCTGCTGTTATGGCAAAGCCCCTTTTACATGTGCCATAATGTTTACTGTGCCAATAAAAGCCCAAATATAGCCCATAATATTCCATTGATGAACACATGACAAATTCTGAGCAGGTGACATTTTGGCATGGTTTGAGATAAAGTCTACATATGGTGTATCAGTTTATACTTACACTCGTCTTGTGATTTGGTTTTATTGGTTACTGAAATCATAACAGATTGTGAATCAGATTTCACCCCAATGCTAATTGTTCCTGGGGTGGCCCATTATATCTCTCTGTCACTCCCACACCACGCTGTAGCCAAAGCCAGACCTGCCAAAATGAGTCAGAAAAGCTAAGCTGTTTTCAGCAGGTTGAAATGAATCATTAATCGTCTCTGTGACAATCTTCTGTGACAATCTTTACGTGTGAGGGTATGAAAAACTGACTTATTAGTACTCTGATTTAGTATAATACATGACTTGAGGAATTCAGAAATATCTACCAAACTGTCTGTCATAGACAGGAAATGTTTTCTTCAATGCTATATAATATACACGATGCAAATGTCTAATAACAGCAAACCCCCCTGTATTTTACTTTCAGATTCCTTCAGAATGATTGGGGACATTCTATGAACATTCATTTTTGTATGCAGGTGGAAGATTTTTCCTACAACTTATTGCTAATCCTATCAATAGGCTTTATTTTGTATAGGGATTGGATTTTTAGGTACTTCCTTTCCCTAAGTATGTAGTTAATGCTATTTGAATTGCAAACTCTTTGGAGTAGGGGCATCTCTGTGTTATATGCTTTCACAGTAGGCTCCTGATTAATAACTGGCACTAATGCAAGCCCTAACATCATAAAAGTAATACCAGCAATGTAAAAAGAAGTGCCTTCCATTATTTTATATAGTGATGTGAAGGACAACTAGTCCTTTCTCTTCTTTGGTTAGGTTGCCAAGAATTTTTTGCCTGCATTTTACTATACTTTCTTCCTGACAGACTCTGGGTTTTATAACTTCTCTGGTGACTGCCATTTGTGGCTTTTTCAGCTGTTTATTGTCTCAACTAAGACTTGCATGGTTTACTTCTTGTAGATATAGGACTTGATCCTTCACACATTAAAGTTAATTGGGGCGCTGCCATTGACTCCAACGGGTACAGAATCATACCAGTAAGGAAGCACTGTTCTTCCAAACCTAATCTCTTTTTCTAGAGAGCAAAAGCTCTTTGGAGACTTCCCATTTTCAGACTTAGCACAGAGCAGTATTATTGGTCACTGCTGTTTTGAAAAAAGGGGTGCAAGGAAGGGAAAGGGCCAACTTTAATTCAGTGCTTCTATATGCCAGTATTTCTATTTTGAATTTTTTTTTTAATATTATGTTATTTGATAGCGTGGAAACCACTGTAACAGATTTAGCTCAGGAGGAAAGAAATTTTTGCAAGAACAGTCCACGCCACACACATCACTGCAATGAAATTCTGAAAATAGGAAATGTACAAGAGATGAGAAATCCTGATAGTGTTTGCTTCTTAAATGTGCTAAGTGTAACTCTAATTCATCACTGTCTGGATGAGCGCACAGATTTATTGAGGTCATAGAAAACTACATGGAACGCATTTGTTTCCTACTCTTGTTTTATCATTATGTTCTCCATATGGTAAAAAATGAATGTTAAAATTTTGAGATCTGTGTGGGAGGAGAATCCAGGTAGTGATAAAATGTATTTCTTGGTATAGTTTCAGAATGCAAAGCTATTTACTGGAACCATTCTTCTGGCTCTATTTCTGTACCAAACATATAATGAAAATGGGTGGAGCATTATTACTAGTTATTGTTTTCTAAAACTGATCTAAAATATGAATGCAAATCTATCCTGACCTAAAATAAGCACCATCGGGGGGGAAAAAAGATGGACATGGGGAATTAGTTTGCTTAGAACAAATAAAACCTTAAAACTGCTAATAATCAAACTATAGAGATTTTATTCACTGAACATGCATAGAAATTGGAATTATTATTATATATTTGCATAGCACCTAGAACCAGGGTTCTGTACAAACACAGAAAAAAAAAGACAGTTTCTTTCACGAAGACTTCACAGCTTAATCTATTCCCGTGAGGGTCAATCAACTGTCTCCACCCCTAGCTACAACTTTTCTGGAATAGTTCAGTTCTCCAAAACAGTTTTTAGTTACTTAAGCAACCTCTTCATTATTGCATAGAAAAATAAGTTCAAGTAGGCCATGATTTCACTTTTTTCAAGTGTGTATTTGGGGTTTGGGGCAGTATAGATGGACCTGAACTGGAATATGGGAAAGCTTGTATTGTACTGGATATTAACTTATAAGACCTATTTTTTGGTTCCTGGCTTTGCCACGAGTTTTGTGAATTACCTTGGAAAAGCCATTTCATCTCTGTGCCTCAGTAGCTCGTTGTAAAATAGAGATAATAGTACTTATCTTCTTCATAGAGATGCTGCAAGAATAGATTGTTTGAAAAGCCATGCAGAACCTACGCTGATTGGGTCTCTTTCTCTTTCTCTCTCTGTTTCGATCCCTAGATAAATTATCTGCATGGAAGTGATTTCTATTCAAGGCTGAAATCTGAAAGGATGTGACCATAGAGATAGAGTAGTGAAGAGCATGGGCTAAATGATTGGAACAGATCCGTATAGTGCCCAGGCACCCTTAATCACTCAGACATCGTATCCCCCTGTAGTGGTAGCTGGATCAAAGATAAAGGGGTGGCACATCTCTATAACAGAAGCTAATGCTTTAAGATCCAGAGATTTGAATTCAATCCCTGCTGCCACCAGCCTATTAGGGTTTCACCTAGACAATGCTGAGAGAATGGTTAAGGGGTGCCACTTTCAAGTAACAGGAATGGTCTGGTTTTAATGTGTTTATTATGCTATAAATAATATACATGTTTATCATCATAATTTCTTGAATCTAGTTTCTAGGCAGACCTTTGTGTCTTTTTGTCTAATCCATTCTTAAATGGTACCAGGAATAAGTAAGTAAAATTCCATGAACTTAAAAGCACAGCAAGAAATGATTCTTTATGTCTTCAAGTTCTTTGTAGAAGGATTTGCTATTCTTTTAAAATAGTGAACTCGTCACTAATTGCATTAGTTTTGTACAGTAAAATACCAGTTATGTCTTGTTCAATAGAAAGTAAGTTAGGATATTCTTGATGGTTGAGCTATTTATTTTGTGTTATGCATTACCATCATAAGCCTTTGCCGAAATGTTAGTGATGATGATACATGACAAAGTCCAATGACAAAAATAATATTTCAGAAACATTTTGTAGAAGACTTGTGCAGAAGGTGCATCATAATAATGTTGTTCCCTTCTGTTAGAATGTCATTTTCATCCAGGTTTCTTAAAGCAGTGGTTTACAACCTATTTTATACCACTTACTGAAAAACTCATTCAAAAACGGTTGGCAATCAGGCACAGAAATATTTACATATTCATTACGGTAATTAACAGTTTTGTATATTTTTTTCAAATTTGAATTATGGTAATTTTAGTCCATGGTATTTCAGGTAAATCAAAGGAGGGGGGACATGATGGTTAACAAAAATTAGAAAAACTGCTTTGTACGCACATTTAAATAAAACCAATAAAATAGTTGCTAATACTTGTTAAAGAGCATTTTCCAGTCCAAACCTTCTGCCTCAATTGCATCAGTATTAAAGAGGCAGTACTAACAGATCTGACAGTGCTGATGCATTCTGAGAATTCATATATTCCTATGCACTTAATAATGCATAATAATAATGTGCATACCTACTGGCTGGGAGCAGCTAGAGGCCAGGGAAGAGATTCCCACTGAGCAGGATGGGAAGAGAATAGGGTCGCAGGAGCAGCCTCTGTGCATGCTACAGGTGGACTTGCTGGTTGGGGCAGCCACTCTGCAATCAATGCTTGACCCCGCCAGCTAGGGCAGCCACTCTTCACCCAGCATTTGGCCCTGCCCACCAGGCCATGTAGCGATCGGGACTGTGTAGCCTCACCGTGGTTCCAGCTCCAGCACACCCAGCTACCAGCTGCCCCACTTACCATGTTGCTGCTTGCAGAAGTGTTCAGGAAGGGAATTCCCTGGGAAACCCAGGGGGCAGAACTAAATAAAAGCTGGGGGGCATGGCCTGGCAATGTGCTGTGGCCTATCAGACAAGGGTTTGTGGCCAGCTGCCAGTCTGTGGACCAGTGGTTGGGAACTGCTGGCTTAGAGGAATAAAATGTCTTCTTGACTAATCCTGGCACTATGATTAATTTTTATATACTTATAAAAGTATTTTATATATATGTTGGTCATTGCAATAATTGTCTGAGATGAAAAATGGAGCATCCGAAATGTGAGACTCCGATACATGTACTCCACACAATAATATAATCTTCCTTATCATTTTTGAAGACTAAGGTCACGTCTACACAGCAGGGCTAAAGCCAAAATAAGTTGTGACCTGAGCTATGCCAATTGCATAGCTTAAGTGAAAAGAGCTTATTTTGGCTTTTGGTACTGTCTACACAGCAGGAAGTCAGAGGAAGAGCACTATTCCTTCAAATTCCCTTACTCCTCATAAAATGAAGGTTACAGGAAATGGAGTAAGAAGTCGTCCAGCTTGACATTATGTTGACATTATGTCTAAATAACTGCTTGTAGTATAAATGCAGACTATGTTATTTCAGAATAATGCCAGTTAATTTGAAATAACACTATGGTGTAGAGGTACTGTGATGGAAAGCATATAGTAGGTTGGACATCTGAAAGAATGTTTACATATTTTAATAAATGGATGTCTCATATTTGACCTCATATCATGTGTCCTTCCTCCTGCATTTAAATATCAACAATATACATATGCAAATACCAATTCTGACTCTATGTGAAATATAGTATATCAACATTTTTGTTTCTGTCCAGGTGCCCTAAGCAAGTATTACATTTCAAATCTCCATTTCAGGATTTCTGATTACTCATCTGCTTCTCTTAGATTTCAATATAGGAGCATTGTCCAATATGTACAACTCAGATACATAAATGAATTAAGTTTCTTTTAAAAGGAAAATATACATGCTTTATTTAAATGCTTCTATTTTTCAAATATACAGTGTTATTTTTATGGAAATAATTTTTGATTTCTTAAAGGGATTGCTAAATCTCTTCCTTTTTTGTTAGTTTTTTTTAAATGGGAATTTCATCACGAGTATTCTTTTTTCTTCATCCCTATAAATGCTTATCATTTGGTACATTTTATCAAAAAAATAACTTTGGTCAATTTGGTTTCCAATAACATTTTTTCCTAGTTTTCAAACTGAGCATTGATTTAGTGGTGCCAAAACAGAGCACTATTCCAGATTTCTCCATTTTCTCTCTTTTCTGTAGGGTTTATTGAGAAACAATCCTATTCCAGGTTCCTCGTATTTTTCTGGCTCAACTTGGTTTGGTATCCTTCAACATTCGCTCATTTATATCAGTTTTGAGGACTGGTGATTGATTGTTTCTTTTCTCTTTGGTTTTATGAGAAGCAGTCCCAATCTAGGAACATCCCTTTTCCTGGCACTGCCAAACCCTTATGTTGCTTTAACTTATGATCAAAGGAAGCTGTATACTGCAATTGGTGGTCCTAGCACTTACCTTTTAGGAGGAGTTCTCGATCAAATAGACAGACACAAACACTCTAAAATATATAGTAGATTGAAATGTTCCAGTTGCTCGAGAGAGAGTAAGATTAACTTTCATTACGAATTGAGGGAATCAGTTTGAACACCAATGGATAAGAGATCATTTGTCTTAGTAGATTATTGCTTGATATTAAAGTTAAATTAATTCAACATTAAATCATTTTCAGGATACATTGAATTCGAATTGCAAAAGCAAGGATACATAAAAATGGGGTTATACTGGGGAAACAGGGAAATAATTTCCATTTACTAGGACATTGTCTGTATAAAGGTGTAGGAAAAAGATTGGACTGAAACTAAAAAGGTTTTTTTGAGTTAGGCATAGGGCTTTTTGGGGTTTTTTGGGTGTTTTTTTTTTTTGTATGATTTGAATCCTACCAGGGCCACAAATAATTGTTTATGTACTTATTTCTCTGAGCCATGGATTCATTTGAAGTGATTACTTGTGTAGCTCTTTATTGAAGTCTTTGAGATCATGCACATGAATAATAGTTTTAGGATCAGGCCTTAAAAAAGTGAAAATTGACACTTGATCCAAAATGCATTATATTAATTGAAATCTATTGATTTCAAGAGGTGTTAAATCAAGCCTTTAGTGAACAAGTTAAACATGTGTATGCAATAATAATAACAGTAACCTAACGACCCTAGAGAGGATTATGTTCCATTTATTAGGTAATATAAGAACATGACAGATATTGAAGATATGATCTCTATTTTTGGACCTTATATGATTAATTATTTTCTTAAAGAGGTACAATATTTAAAGTTGTTGCATCTAATTGTAAAATAGTTATGTTTGTCTTACAGTGTGTTTCTTTGTTGGTTGTTGGTTGTTTTTAATTATTTATTTTATTTCCTTTTGAGCATAATGCTTCCTATTTTTTTTCTTCCAATTTCCCATTAATTTTAGAACAGAAATACTTAACCCCCCCCAAATTCTGATGACTTTTTTGCTGATAGAAATTCCAATTGTCTTCTTACATATCTTGAGGGGAGTAAAGCAGTATTTTATTCATACGTAAGAGAAGATACTGTGTCATGTGGCAAGCAGAATCTTTGAGGTTGTTCTTTATGAAGGAAGATGCTATCAGAGTGACTGAATAATTTGCAAGAGAAAGGAGGCACCACTTCTCTATTAATTTCCCCCTCCTTTTTTGGGGGTGGGGGAGAATGGAAGGGAGGAATGCTTGTAAGCAACAAAAGGTGAGAATTTTGCATGCTATTTTCAGTAACTTCCTGCTGTGCTTTTCTAAGGACATTCAGTTTTCATCTTGCTGTGTGGGTGTGTCTTGGTGTGTGCTGATAAATGTGAGTGGACATGTTTTGTGGTTTTCAACATGTCTTTATTCTTTTTGAGGTAAGGGTCTGTGTCTGCCTTTGAGTATAGCATACTAGGCCCTCATCTGATTGTTTCCTACTTATGGTACCATAATACAAATATTCAATAATATTTTAAAAATCTATTTTTCCATTTTTTTATTTGATTTATTTTTTCTGTTCTCCTTATGCTCAAATGGTCAGTGGCACGATGATAGTTGTATTGCAGTGCTTTAGGATTTGTGTTGCTTAGTAAGTTTTACAAGGTTAGCACTCTCTTCTTTTTCTTTTAGTGTTTTTTGCCAGCCTTATTATTTAAAACAAGGGCTCCAGAACTTTTTACAGAATGAGGATTGGATTTATAATATGAAATTATCTCAGGGACACACCTTCCTGCTTCTTCACAATCATATAACATCTGTTTGACTCCTGAATTGATTCTTTCTTTAGATAAAAGTTTTACTAAATTAATTAAATGTAATTTTAGCATATTTTAATGTGAATTGGTAACTGGAAAGAAGGACAAAGCCCTATCTATACCTTGTTGCTGGCCATTCTGATAGACCCTAGTTTATGAACTAATGGATTGAGGCAATAGATTGTGAGAAGGAAAGTGGAAATGCACAAAAACTCTCATGCATATTTGGAAGACAACCAAAATCTAATGGAAAAGGATTATTCATACTGGCATAATGTGGTAAACCATGTACAGAGGGGCTGAAGTTTAATTGAGATAAATAGAGCCTAGACCATCAGAGAATGAGGGAGAGGGATTGTGCATGTAAATTGTTCATCAATCAAGTTTCACTGTCAAAAAGAGGTATGGAACCATTATTATAGAATACCGGGAAAAATACTAGATACATTTAGTGGAAAATAAGATTTTACAGTTCTTTCTGAAAGATAGAGGAGTCTGGATTAGATGAACCAAAAAGTGCCTGTCATCAACCATTAATATTTAAAGAACAAATGTTAAAGTAAGAGTAAAATCACTTCTTTGCATATCTAACATGAACTGATGATCTAATATCATTGCTTTCTATATTATATAGAATCACATATTGCTTTGATTTTTGATGGTGTGATTTAATATAAAAAATAAAAACCTACCATCACACGTTATTCCAGAGGAGATTAAAAAAAAAACTCACCAAGGGATGTAGGTGCACAAGTCCCATTGATTATCAGTAGGATTTGTCCTCCTCAATTCCTTAGATTTAGTGATTCTCACCATTTTCCCAGAAAGATTTTTATTCCCTTTCCATTTTAAAAATTCCTTTCCAGCATCTAAATCTAATGTCCTGCATAATTTACCACTGATCCACAGCCTTCTCTGAGGTGAGCAGGTGGGGTTTATGAATATGATAACTTAAAATAATTCAGATCCAAAGAATTATAGTCAGCGTATTTAGAGAAAGAAAAGTAGTATTTTTTAAAATGTAAGTTTCTAACTTGTTGACGGTATTTGTATGCCGTAGGTGTTTGATAAATGTCGTCATTAACCACATACTTTTCATATGAAAGTAATCCACTAAACTAATGATTTGTCTTGGTGATGCGTTTAAAGTAATACCTGCCATCCATTATTCACCTTAATGTGATCCCAAGGAGAGGTCAAAAGATATAGCTTTTGATCATAGAATACTGGGAGACAGTGCCAGATTTTTCATTCTGCGAATATTTACTTTAGTCTGGCATTTACTGTCCTGCAGAATAGAGCTCTATTCTTTCTTAGAGAATAAGATATTCTACTTAGAAAGTTTTATACGGGATTGTGCCATTTATAAGGATGAGGCAGTGTAATTGAATCTTCAGTATTCTCTATGCTGCATTCACCAGAGTTCTCGAGAAAAATATCTTATTAAATTCAAAATGTCATCAAAAGCATATTGGCCTTTTTTTCCATAGTAGAATGGTTGCCTGTAATCTACTTCTAAAAGTCCTTTCCAGTGTCTAAACATTAGAGGAAATATGGGATCACTCACATACTTCAGGATTAATTCTGCCCTCTGATATACACACAAGTTAATGAAGTCAATAGAAGTTTTGCAAACAAGCCTGATGGCAGAATAATACTATCATTTATATTACGTACATTTCTATATTGTCATCCATCCAAAAATCTCTTAGAGTGCTTTACAAATATCAATCAATTAAACTTCTTAGTACATCTGTGAGACAAAGTAATATCATCACATGGGAACTATAAGGAAGTGAAGACAGAGGGTGCGTCTACTCTGCACCATTATTTCAAGATAACTAGTGTTATTTCGAAATAACAATGCAAGCGTCTACACAGCCATTCCATTATTTCAAAATAATTTTGAAATAATGGATGACTTATTCTGAAATCTGTAAACCTCATTCTACAAGGAATAATGCCTCTTCTGATATAGCTATTTCAAGGTGTATGGATGCTCCACTGCTGCTTTTTCGAAATAGCCCCTCAAAGCCATCCTGAGTTATTCCTCCCCTGTGCCTCCTGGGGCTTTAAATTGAGATAGCACATTTACATTAGGAAAGCCTGCCTTGGAATAATTTTGAGGCTTCCCTGCAGTGTGCATATGCTATTTTGAAATAAACTATTTTGGAATAACTATTCTGGAAAAGCTTATTTCGACATAAGTGTGTAGTGTAGATGTACCCAGATAGAGGTAAGGGCTAGATCAGGATCAGCAACCTTTTAAAACCAAAGAGCCAAACTACATCAAAATTCAGAACAAGTTGTCAACAAAGAGCCAATATAAGTTTGTAGATTCAGATTATCATTATGCTCAAACTTCTTCATGTCAGCCCATTTGTGCAGTTTTGCCAATTCTGCACGTTGTCAAACAAAGTGTTCTAAATCAGAATTCAGCTTGACAAATTTTTCCACACAGATATCTGACTCTTTGAAGTTGGCTATTTCTATTTACAAATCGCTGACTGAGATATCTAGAGTGACCGTCAAATCCAGTTCCTCAATAGATGCTTTATGTGGATGAATCATAATCTTAAACAGAGCACCATGTTTGCAAAAGTCAACAAAATGAGACTTGAATGCCATCAAGAACTCAGAATTAAAGCTTCTGCAAATTAAGACTGTTATTTGGACTGACTCTCTCTCTCTGATACTAATCACAAAACATTCATAAACTTTGAAATTTGCCAGTCTGTCCATCTCAACATCTTTGATGAAGACAGTCAATTTTTACTCAGATCCAAACACTAGCTGCTGCAGAGTTGGTACTGTATTTCCTTGCCCTTGTAGCTTAAGGCTCAACCCATTCAAATGACCACTAATGTCGATGAGATAATAAAACTTGAACAACCAGGCACATTCGTAAAGCTAGGGGTGTTTTACACCCTTCATATCTAAAAATGACTTAATCTCATTAATGCAGGTGGAAGAACAAGACAACACTTTGCCACATGATAACCAGCAAACATTATTGTGTATTAGTAGATCGGTGTATTCGTAATCTACTTCCTCGAGCAGTGACTGAACTTGACAGCGATTAAGGGATCGGGCAAGAATCCAATTGACAATGAGAACAACCATTACATTTTCTGAGCTCGGTTCCACAAGATTGCACACAAAGTGCCTCCTGATGCACAATGCAATGAAAGTTCAAAATCAAGCAGTTCAGCTGTTCTGACAAAAGAATAAGGAATCTCCTGTATTTGCTGACCATGCACCGTTAGTACATACAGACACAAGATTATCCAATTGTATTTCTTTCTTGTTTACAAAGTTCATCACAGTTTTAAGAATGCCCTTTGTTAGATTTTTCATTGGTAATTATCTCAATCATTTCTTCATGCACAGCTTTTCCACAAATATATAGTTCAAGAATACACAACCAATTAGCATAACTAACATCTTGTGTCAGTTGTCTCATCCAAAGCATATGAAAAGTAAGTAGCGCTACTTAAATTTTGCATTTGTTCCTTGTTGATTTGATGGGCCAATTTCACAGCTCTGTCATGAACAGTTTTTGCTGAAAATGGCATGTCTTGAATTTTCTGTAAGATTTTGTCCTTTTCGTGAATCTTGTCAAATAGCTCATGACCAATTTTTAGCAGGCATCTCTTCATGTAATGCCCATTAGTTAAAAATTTCCCCTCTCAAATAATGCTGTATAAGCCTGCAAAACTTGCAGACTACGTCTAGACTGGCGCGCTTTTGCAACAGAGCTATGCAAATGAGGCTTAGCG
>CM057845.1:183560010-183576547 GCA_030068395.1 Apalone spinifera | reverse complement strand
TTATATTATGGTCACTATTATGAAAACAGAGCACAAAAGCAAAACTCAGGCTACTTCCATGTAAATAAACACAAGATCCTAGATTGTAATGTAGAACATAAATTATATTATAAGATATTTAGTGTAGGGTTGGTTTTTTCCTGTGTACTCACACAAACACTAGTGATAATTAGAACCCCTGATTCTTTAACAGGAGCTTTGGCAATACAATAAATAATAATGAACTAAGAGAAAATATAGAAGGAATGAGAAAAATGGAATTGAGGGAAGATGCAAGGCAAAATAGCATGGAGAGTTTCTATTAACATGTTGCCCTGTATCACTGATCCCTAAAATACAATAAATACCTTTTCCCAGAAAGGTCACACTCCAGTGATAAAACCTTATAGGCAAAGTTTCTTCATATGAGGAAAGAGGCATATTAAAAGAAATAATCAGCTCTCCCCCTTCGGCTGGATATGTCATTTCCGTTGCTGTGTTCTCTGGGATGCATTTGAATGCTTTGTTATCAGTCTACATTTTAGATAACATGAAGAGGTCTAGATAATAATATAAATAAGTCTGATTATTTTTGTTTGAGCAGATTTTATGATGTATCGATTCCTTCATCAAATTCATATAAAGGGGTGTGTGTATATATAACCACCATTTATGTGTGCGTGTATATATATATTTACCATTTGTGTGTAATACTAGAAAGAGAGAATACTGATTTACAGTTGACATGAACGAACTGTACGTTCTGAACAGTTATCTGAATGAACAAAATGGAAAACCAGACTGTAGAATCAGCAAATGTAACTAAAACAATCAGTCTTCTATTGTGGCAATTGTCGTTATTAAATCGTATATGTTATCAGTGATGATACAAGAAATATTGATGTAATGTAAGTTGCTGCCAAGGATATATTTCAGTCCATAATAGCTCAGGAAAAGTTGTGAGTTGAAAAATAATTTAAGAAGCTCATTTTATATTTTATATTTTAATTTTATATTTTCTTGTTGTTTTGGATTTGTATAGAGCCTTCTAACGAGTTGATTTCATTCAGTGGTCAGTTTGATCAAAACACTAGTTCTCATATTTTGTTATATACAGTAAAACTCCAATAGTCTGGCATCTAATAGTCCGGCACTCCTAATAGTCCGGCATCAAAATGGCAAGAGCCTAGTGAGTGAGCTTCAGCAAAAAATGAGTCACAAGGTAACAGCGGCAGCAGCTGAACTGAGCACAAGGGTAAAAAAGGCTTAAAAAAACTAAAACATTACTGTATACTGTATACAGTATGTACAATAAAAAAGGGTTAAGAACACTTTATATACAGTATATATATAACCTGCTTATAGTACCTCCTGATAGTCCGGCATATCTGATAATCTGGCACCACCTAAATTCCATAGATTATCGGAAGTCTACTGTAGTTTTATAGATATATGCTGTTTACACCAGCAGAAAATTTTTGTTCATTGGAACCTAGAGAGTGTATATACCCTCCTATCTGTGTTGTGAGAAGCCTTGGCAATCGTTTTTTTTAAATTTCTGCTGAGGAAAACCATATGAAATGGACTCCTCTGGGGTTTTTTAACAATTGATTTAATTCTCTTCCCAATGTAACACAGGCATAAATAATCTCAGCAGAGTTTCTCACAATTTATACCAGTGTGATAAAACAATTAGGCCCATTGGTGTTGGTGTTGATTACTACATATGTGTAGTTATCAGAATTAATAGAGTAACTGTTGCCTTCCAAGAAAAAAACCTAAATTGTAGTTTATGTATCTTTGGAAAGCTTTTTGCTAACCTGTCTTCATCTTTCTGAATCTATTTATTTTATACTAAATGATTATTAGTCTAAAGTAAATTATATTCTATGCAGATACTGAGTACTGGGTATCCATGTGCAAAGTATCTGAGGTTGTATTCAGTTTTATAGCTTGAAAATTAGTCATGCACCTTTTGCAAAGTGTAGAAAACACACATTTTATGAATGTTTATTTGACCAAATCCCAGTAATGAAGATCGGAGAATTCATGAATACTAACGGGCTCTAGGGCAGTTGATTGAAACCAAAGTCCTGTTCTTCTGCTTGCAAAATATTCACAAGTTCCAAGATAAGTACAGAGGTGCTTCATTTTTAAGTGTGAGATTTTGTGTATGTGTGTGTGTGACTCCTAACTTCAATGGGAACTCCCTGCTTGAATCTTAAGCTGTGTCTACCCTTGAAGCTAGGGGGCTGATTCCTAACTCAAGTACGTATTCATGCTAGCTCTCATTAAGCTAGTGCATACCATGGGGTCCATGAGGGTTTGTAATCAGAGCAACTAATCCAGGCCACTAGTCTGGCCACTCAGCTACACTCTGAGTTTTAGTTCACTACTTTGATGAGAATGAGTGCAAGTATGTCTATGCAAAATGGGAATGACACTCCCACCCCAGTGTAGATGATGTAAATTTTCTTCTGACTAGTAGTTCTGGACAGGACTGTAGGTCTATGCTAGTCCTTTTGTAGTTGTACCAACTACTCGTAAAGTCCTTTAACAATTCATAGTCTTTGAACTCCATTAAGGCTCTGCCATTAGCATCATACATTGGGACAACCCTGACCTGCCCCATGAGCAAGATCATGTTCCTGGTCCAAAAGGAAAAGGGGAAATAACCTGTGCCAGGCCTGTATGTGGCACAATGTATTTCTTCTGGCACAGTTCTGCAGCTTTTTGTATAAACAGGAAAAGAGCCAAAGCTTGACTCATTGCCACCCACTGTCTGCACAAGATTTGTAATGAAACCACCGCTTGATAGGCCTGCTGACAGAGGAGGCAAAGGGGGCAACTGGTACTGGGGCTAGCAATTGATAAGGGCTACAGAGCCCTGTATGGTATGTTCTGGATGATGTTGAAGGCTGCCTGGGGAAGGGTAGCCCCAGTCCCACCCCTTCCAGCAAAGGCCTCACCCCTTCCAGGGGAGTGGAGCTGCTCCCACCTGGCCTTGCACAAGGCTTCATCAAGTCTGTCAGACTGACACCCACTAGATGTCTCTATTGAGGCATTTTACTACCTTTCACAACCTGGCCCTTTCTCCTACATGCTCTGTCTAGAACAGGCACATCAAACTTGATGCCTACTGAGGGCCGCACAAATGAATACTGATAGCTTTCAGGGCCACCAAAGAAAATGTACTTCTATTGGAAAGTCGTAATTATTTATTATTATAGATTATGTTTTACGTATATTTTATAATATTTTGCAGGTCTTCTTTGAATATAATACAATAATTTGATGTGGAAAAATGTTATTTTCTCATAATTTTTAATTTAAATATAAATGTAAGGAGCTTTTTATTTTTTTTTACATGATACATAACTTGTTTTGTGGAAATAAAAACAAATATAGACAGTGGTTAATCAAATAGAACAGGCTTCTGTGAAAATTTGAGATACTTTGTAAGTCTGAGATTTTGCATAACCATATAATTATTCATGTGATTTGGTGAAATCCGTAACACTGAAAGCATTGTAATGCCATTACAAAGATTGATGGTGAGTCCTCACCTGGCTTCACTGAATACCTTTTTACATTTACTTAAATGACAACAAATTTAAAATTGATGAAAGGAAACTTTTTTTTTCACCCAATTCATCTGTGGAACTCAATGCCATTAAATAGTGAGGTCAAAAGTTCTTAAGATTTTTAAAAGGATAAAGGCTTATTTATAATGAAAACATCTAAAATACCATAGGTAGGATAAAAAACAGTTTAAAACCCGCTCATTTTCAGTTCATAAGTCAGCCACAAACTGATGGGAGTGAAGAAGAAACATTTCCTACAGTTTCTTGTGGACATTTGTGAACACACTCCTGTGATATCTTGTATTGGCCACTTTTGTAGCTAGAATACTGGACCAGAATAGAGGGTCCCATTGGCTGATTTGGCAATGTCTACATTTGAAGGAAATCATATGACAAATATTAACACAGTAGCACAGTTAAATACTTAAAACTCAGGATGTTTGAAAATTAAACTGGGAGCCACAAATCAGACCCTTGCATGTGTATATTACAGTACTCTTGATTCCATTCCATTCGGTGGCACCCCCCCCATTATTCTATCATATTATTTGAGAAATAGTATGTGACATCATGCAAATAACACTTAATTGTATGTTTGTACAAGGGGAAGAACTAAAGAACTGTGGTCCAATGCCTCCCCTCCCCCAGAGGCAGGCACTTCAAGGCCCTCCCGCAGAGCCAAGGACTTCCAACTCCCTCCTAATCTAATGCCTCCCCCTTCCCCAAAGGCAGGCACTTCCAGCCCCCTCCTCCTCCAACCTAATGCCTCCCTCCCACCCTCCCTCCCTCAGAGCCAAGGACTTCCAGCCCCCCCCAACCTAATGCCTCCCTGCTTCCGCAGAGCCAAGCACTCCCAGTCCCCCCAGCCTAATGCCTCTCCACCTCCCCAAGAGGCAGGGACTTCCAGCCCTCGCAACGTAATGCCTCCCCCCTTCCCCAGAGGCAGGAACCCCCCAACTTCCCCTCTAACCTAATGCCTGCCCCCTCCCCCAGAGGCAAGCACCCTCCAGGCCCTCCTCTAACCTAATGCCTGGGTTCCAGAGTCACTGTTGTCACGTTGCCGCTGCCATCAGACTTCCTTAGGTGCCGGGGAGGCATGAATACAGTGGCCAATCAGCTGTGCCATGTGCTGGGGGCCGTGCACAGAGCTGCCCAGCCAGCCAGCTTTGAGTAGTTGCTGCTGGCGCCATGCCACTTGGTCACGTGCTCCAAGCGGCCAGTGGGTTGCACTTCAGTCTTTCTGTAAATGTACTGGCGGGCCGCAAAAAACTTCAATGGGGCTGCATGCGGCCCTCCAGACGCCAGTGTGAGATGCTTGGTCTAGAAGAAAAGAGTAGTTACACTGAAATGATTCACACAGAAAAGTTGTTGTTAAGAAGATATTCAGAGAAAGTGCAATAGCTCATTGTACAACCACTTATATCCTTCAAGAGCCCAGCAGTTTAAGACTGAGGGTTAAATTTTGCAAGATATATAAGCCCCTTTTTCAAAAGTCACTTCTGGCATGTCTACACAGCAGGGCAAATGTCAAATTAAGATATGTAACTGCAGCTATGTCAATTGCGTAGCTGAAGTCGAAATAACTGAATTCAGCTTTTGGTGCTGTCTACACAGCAAGAAGTCAAAGGGAGAACACTCTTCCTTCAACTTCCCTTACTCCTCATGAAATGAGGATTACAGGAGTTAGAGTAAGAAGTCTTGCATCTCGAAGTTATTTCAAAATAACGGCTCGTTGTGTAGACACGCACTATGTTATTTCAAAATAATGTCAGTTATTCCTAAATAATGCTGCTATGTAGATGAGCCTTTTGGGACTTACAAGCTTATCCCCGATTGACTTTGTGAGATTTATGATCATAAGTGCCTAGATTTGTGAATTTGGGATAATGTTTAAAATTGCCAAATAAATTTCTCAGACTGAAAGATCCCTAAGTTAGTGTATTAATTTCCTTGTCCTTTTAGAGTTTTGCCAAGCATGAAGTACGCATAACATTCTATTGGTTTACAGTATGTTATCTGGAAAAATGTGACATATGTATGGCCAAATCATATCCCCAAGACTGATGTGCAGCAGTCCTGCATTATCTCCTCACTCCTGCACTGAAGAGGGCAGAGAGATCAGTCATGGGGGTGACTGCAGTCTTTCCTTGCAGGTTACCAGGTATCCTAGTTGTATGGCTTCATTGTACCAAGGAAGTGGGAACCATTCTTAAGCAGCTGACTTCCCATTGGGACATTTGGCCTTCTATGTTCTGTTGCATTCAGGAGCAGATCCCATTGCAACTTCCTACCACAAATGGAACAATTGCACATAAGGATATCCTCAGGGAAAATTTATCTCACACTTCTCCTGTGAGTTTCCCTAAGGGAAGAAGTGACTCTAGACCCTTGCTGAACATTTAACATATGCTATGTATATGTAACCAACAGGTGGCTTCATTTTTGCAAAACTCAACAATAATAAAGAAATGAATATGTTAGACCAAAATTTGAGGTCTTAATCATTCCTTACTCAGGCAAATTCTGTAAGGCCAGATCCTAAAATTGTGTAAATTAGCAGAGTTCCATTTAATTTGGTCAAATTATGCTGATATACATTAGAGGATCTGATCTAATTATTTTAAGGCAGGGCTACTCAACTTTGGAAGTCCCGGGGGCCACAATGATGCCCACATCACATACCGAGGGCTGCAACTTAAGTGCGGTTGCATATATATAGATATAGATATAGATATAGATATACATGCAAATGTATGCAAATATGTGCAAACACATGCAAATAGTGTATTTCATACTGACGGGCATGAATACAAAGATTAAGGCAAGACTACACAACACACAGGCCCCATTTAAGTCAGTCCTGTTGATATTAATAAAATTCAATACTTACCCAATTTCCACACATATGACAGCACTTGTGGGGAGGCTCCACTGCCTCTTGCTGCTCCCCCACCGGCCGGAAGCTCCTGCTCATGTCCAGGTGCGGTTTTTAGCAGAGCTGCATGGCACAGCTCTGCTTCTGGGGAGGCTCTGCTGCCTCTTGCCAGCCCTCCTCTGCCAGCTGGTAGCACTCAGGCAGGCAAGCAGGCAGGCAGCCCGGGAAGCTTCTCAAGGCACCGTGGGCTGCATGGAAAGGGGCTTCGGGCCACGTGTTGAGTAGCTCTGTTTTAAGAAGCATTTTATAGATTAAGGAGTAAGTAAAAAATTGAGAAAATAAGTTCACAAAAATTTGGCCCTACTTTTTTGCCACATGATTAATATACTTTCTAAGAGAAGTGTATAAATGACTGGGAGGGTATATTTTAAAGTTAATATTTGAGAAGACAAAATAACACAAGAATTACCAGCTACTGTATAGTTAGCCAGTTGTTTTTATTCATTTGTATAGCAATGAATAGCTGTAAGGCAAACGTTATTCCAATGATGCGAAGCTATTTTTTTTAAATTAATAAATTCACTAAGTTAAATATTAAGAACCTCATTCTGCCTAAATAAGCATCTGGAATTTGGGAGCTTAAATAATTTTCTGGGCTGCACTATTCCAGGGGCTGCTCCTGATTCTTCATAGAAAGTAGCAGCTGCTCTATTCTCAATCATTGCATGCAGTGTTGTTGTAGCTGTGTTGGTCTTAGGATCTTGGAAAGACAAGATGGGTGAGGTAATATTTTTATTGGATTCACTTCTGTTGGTGATAGGAATAAGCTTTCCAGTTTACATAGGGCTCTTCAAGTTTAGTACTCAGAGTGTCACACATGGTAGAACACCTTGTTTAGCATAAGCAGTTAACAAATTATTCAAGGGATGATTTTAGGTAAAGTGGCCATTATCACCCTTTCAGTCACAGGAGGAAATGGGGGCTGGAGGGAGGAAAGAGGTGCCAAGGTGAGTAATATATTGTTGTAATAAGCCATAAATCAAGCGTCTCTAATCAGTCCATGATTTTTAGTGTTTAGCAAAGTTATGAATTGAAGTTCCTGCTCTCATCTTTTGAAAGTATTGTGCTGATTTCCTTTGAGAACGTGGACTGATGAATCAGATGTAATCCTTTTTGAAAGTGTTCACCTATGGGTGACGGGGTGTTTTTGTCTGTTATTATTTTCCTTCGTGATTGTTTGTTTCACTCATATGTTGTTGTCCATGTTATTAGTGCACTGCATGAAGTACGGTGTATGTTGCGACAAGAATGTGTATCACCTATGGATCTTGAAAGGTGAATTATGGGGGATGTTGATTAGTGTTCCCTGCAACCACCCAGGAGAGACTGAAGTGCTGTCTAGCTGATTAGCAGAGCCCACGAATGACAGAATATCTTTATACTGGTGGTGCACATCTGCACATTCCTCAGTGCGCACAATTTTGTTCTGTGAATAGATGGAAAAAATTAGAAAGAACATGGATGTTGCTTATTGTAACAGAGGAAATATGTCTGCAGTTCCACAACTGGTGTTGTGGCAGGGTCTCAGTGTGTTCTCATTGTGGGGAGAATGTATTATGGCAGGGGTGGCCAACCAGTTAGACACGAAGAGCCAAAAGAGCTTTGGATAGTAGTGCAAAGAGCCACACATCCCTCCCCCAGAGCCAGGCACCCCCAGTCCCTCCAACCCAATGCCCTCCCCCTCCCCCAGAGCCAGGCACCCCCAAGCCCTCTCATTCTAAACCAATACCTGGGTCTCACTGGAGCTGCCACCGCCACAGCCACACACTTCTCCCTCCAGGAACTGGGGTGCATGCACAGAGTGGGCATGCGACTCTGAACGAGCCTTAACCCTGAGAGCCACATTTCTATGAACAAAGAGCCACATGTGGCTCAAGAGCCACAGGTTGGCCACTCCTGCATTATGGGCCAGATCCTTGCGTCTGGTTTAGGCCAAACTACGTACTCTTGGTGACCTTTTCTGTGTGCTTAACAGTGGCATAAAGATGATCTGTGCACTCCCAGCATCCTGCTGCCACTGAACGTGCTCAGTCCCAGAAGCAGGTGATATTAGTGGCCAACAGCCTGAAGTGGACAAGTAGCAGCTGGATGGACACATCTTATTTTCTGTCCCAGCTTTGCTCCTTTTCCTCCAATGACAGAGACTCAGCAGGATAAGATCCTCTATACCAGCTTTACACAATTATATCCTGGGGTCATTCATCCAGGGATGCATATGCTACCTCTCTGGCTAGATTCTGCTACCTTGTTTAGCATAAGCAGTTAACAAATTATTGATTCTGCTACCAGTGTGTTGCAGTGGAGGATAAGGCCTTATATAGTAGGTTTGCCTGTTATTTCCTCCTCTTTTCTTGGTATTCATTCAAAGTCTCTTCCAAATCCTGATTGTAGTATAAGGCAGTTAAGAATTATGGACCAGCTCCTTATCTGTTATAACCTCAAACAGCCTTACTATAGGTAATATTCTAAGCCTACATTTTCTTGCTCCCAAATAGAGCTTGAAGTTATTATGTCATTAGGAGCTGTTCTATGCTGAGCATAAGCATTTATGCTTGACCAATGGTTCCATATGTTAGAAAGAATTATTGTAGCTGCATTAGATGGAAGCTTTAGTTGCCTCGGTAACAAGCACATAAGGCTGAGTTAAAATTAACTAAGTCACCACAATGTTGTCAATTTGGTTTCAAGAATATTTAATCTGTTCTATTTGATAAAGGTTTCAGTGTAATATTTATCATGCTTCAGTGCTTTAAAATATATCTTGCAGTTTCAGTTGTTCTGTCCAATCCTTTGTACAGAGAGGACCCCTCTACTCTAAGATTTAAGCACAGCTGGACAATACTATGTTGTAGCTGATTTAGTACTCATTACAGCTTCCAGCTGACCACGCTAAAAGAACACGCAGCGAACAAACTTGTGCGTTTTGGAGAAAATATTTTGGGTAATAGTCATTACTTTACACTGGCCATAGGAAAATACATGTGAGAGAGAACTTTAAAAGCATCTCATGCTACCATAATCATCAGAAAACATGTTAATCTCTGAAACTTTTTGTGATTGTTACACAAAAGTGGTAAAATTGTATAAAATCAATTTTCTGAGAAGGGAAACAATACACTCTTAACTGCTTACCATTTATGTTGGTAGTTGGTTCATCCCATACAAAGACATTATAAAACATGTATTTCCTATGATGTGATATGCTCAGTCAGAGAACAATGATAGTGTTATACCATTGCATTGTGTTTCTCTTACCTATATTTCAGTTCTTTCTGGACTAGTTCTGATAGAGCAGCATGTGTTGAACGAATACATTTTTTTCTTCTTTTTATTGATGGGATCAGTGCTCTCTCTCCTTTTCAAACCACCTCACGGTTTTAAAAAAACTGGAAAATTAGGTTCTGTTTTTCTAAGTATATATCTATCCTAGTCTAGCCTAGCTTTGCCTATGATTTTAGATTGCTGCCTATTCTTGAAATTTCTGAGTTTTCTTCACATAAAATCAGTTGCAATTCATGGGTTTCTACCATGAAAAGGGAGAAGTGTTAAAAACTCTACGTTGTAGGGTTTTGTTTTGTGGGTAGGAGACTGGTCAGGGTTTGGAAATAGAAGGATGTTTGGACTTTGAGTGTCACTTACAGGGAAAAGTCAGCCTCTGAAAAATTTGGCAAAGTTCCTAAAGATTTTTAAACTCTGGATTCATCTACTCTTCTGTGAAAGATTGTTTCACAGCCAGTTGTCCTTGATGGAGATCATTTAAAAAAAAACAACCCTACAAAACTGTCTGAATTCAGATGGTCCACATCAGCACATACAGATGAAGATCTGAATAATGGGGAAAGAAACAGGCAAAATGACTTCATGAAGGAATATCATCATCAACATCAAAAATCATGGGCCTAGTGCAGAGTGGCTTAGTTTCTGTAGACTAGCTCCACACCAATCTACTATATCGTCTCTGTGGGATCTGCCTCTCCTATTCAGACTGCCCATTATGCTGAACACCAGGGTCTTAACTTTTCGCTCGTTGTTCATTCTGCAAATATGTCTGAATAGCTGTAACTTCCATTGTATAACCTTCTGCAATAGGTTTTCTTTTGGCTATATCTTCCGATATAATTCCTCATTGGTGACCGTCTGCATCCATGCTTTTCTCAGGATCTTTGTGTAACAACTCCTCTCAAATACCAAAATCCTTCTCTTCGAATCTTTTGTTATCACCCATGTCTCCCATCCGTACAACATGCTAAATACACACGTTTTCAAGATGCTTAGCTTCATTCCTAAGTTAATCATTTTACTTTTCCAGATTTTATCCATCGTCTTCAAACTCACTCTTGCTTTCACTATTCTAGTCGCTATTTCCTTCTTACAGTCTAGATCATACAGTCATGTTGCTCCCCAATAAGGAATTTGTATTATTCTAATTATTGGGTGTCCAGTTACAAAACATACTATTACACTCTCAAATTCTACTCCAAGAGGAAGATTTGACACATCTAGATTGTAAATACTGTACAGATTTTTCTTCTCAATATTTCTATCCTGATCCTTTATTAGTAAACATTCACATGCTACAAGATTATTTGATAGTAAATATTTATACAACTATTGTTTTACATAAATGATGGGTATTTTTATTTGATTACAAGACACTAATTTGAAGATGGAACTCAACGTATGTTTATCTGCCAGGATATATTATTAGCTGAAGAAATGAGGTCAGATTATCTTTCCTTTCCTCATGCTGGTTACTGCCTTACATGAAGGCAAAGAGAATAGGGAGTGGGGACCTGCACAACTGGCAGACCTGTTGATTTTGTAGGGTTCTGCACAGGTGCCAGGCTGCACAGTTTTGCAATGTTAGGATCTGATTTAGCAAGTAGTCATAGAGTAAGATACACTCCAATATGATTAAAGAAGAGAGGATCTAATTTCATATATTTAGTTTATACAAATGCACAGAGTAAGGCATTGCCCAGCAGCAAAGTGCCAAAATCAAATCTTAAATGTTTTTTAAAGAGCACACCAGCCAGTAAATGGGGGTGTCTGTGTGTAAAAGGAGTATTATTTCATTGCTTTGATGATATCCACAATCTGAAGCTCCAGCTATCTCCTTTTACATTTTTCATGTCTGACTCATTGAAATGAAGACAGTTTTATCTGAAATACTTCTACTTGCAATATGCTTTCCAAAAAAAGTTTTTAGTGTTGATGCATCATATGGTTGCTATTTGTGTTTGCTAGCCTGTGGGAATATTTAGAAGCCATACATTATATTCAGATCAGTTTATTACCAGTGCCTACAGTGCTATTCAGTTCGTAATTTCTCTTTAGTATACTCCAGTGATGAAGGCTGCCAAGTAAACTGCCACAAATGTAGATGCCACTGCATTCTTTTTCTTGTGTGATTCTTTTTTTCCTTAAAAAGAGTGCAAATGGTGCATTTCTCATCATAAAGATTAAAAGAGACTGAGCTGCAAAGTGAGGCCCTTGATTTACTCATTGCTTATGCAGCCACAACATTATCTAACCAATAGTCAAATAAGAGACACTGAAATAAACAAGTCTACCTTTAAAATGAGAAAAGATAATATATGAGCACTTCGTCTGACTAACCGTTTAAATTTACACAAGCATAATTAAGCTAAAGTGCACCCAATTCCTGCATTAAAATTGAGTAGAATAAAATTCACTTTTAAAATAACATCAAATTAACTGTCATTAATGGGAATTTAATTACCATGTTTCACATTAGATATAATTAGTTAGCTAATGATCTATAAATTTATATAAAACACAACTTAACTATAACACTTTGCATAATAAAATAGCTAATCTAAAAAACTAAAATGTAATTAAGATGTCACTAAGTTGTCATATTTCTTTGTCCATTGATAGAAATAATTAATGGCCAGGTGAAAGACACAGGGTGTAATTAATCTAATGTGGAGGGCCTACTTAAAGCCTATTTCTGGAGTTTAAGTGATATGAGGCTTTGAGTGTTCCTGCACTGAGGTCAGTAACACCAATAAGAACATTAGGAGGAACGGGTATTGAGGGCTTATTCCTATAAGGTGCTGAGCAATTTGGATGTGATCCAGCAGAACAATTAAGCACGCATTTAATTTTCAGCATAGTGTACCGTTCACATATTTAAAGTAAGTGTTGTGTTAGATTGGGGGCATTGTGCTCACCACCTTGTATGGCTGAGTCCTAAATAACTTATAAAAAAGTAGTGGTTGTTTTAAGTGCTGCATTGTGAGTGATTCATGTATGTGTGTATGTGTATATTATACTCACATGCAAAAACTTGTGTTATGGTAAAGTATCCTATAAGGGTACATCTAAACTATGTTTTTTTCCCTGTGGAATTTGCATATCTTCTTCTGATTGCTTTTTTGAAAGCGGGTCTTTCAAAAGTGAAAGTAGTCGGAACGCGTTTTTTTCAGAAGAAAAACCTTTTTTGGAAAAACTACTCTTCCTAAAAAAAGAAGGTTTACACGGTTTTTTGAAAAAGGGTTTTTTTTCCCGAAAAAAAAACCGTGTCCAGACTACTTCCTCTTTCAAAAGATCTGCTTTCGAAAAAGTGATCGGAAGAAGATATGAAAATTCCTGTGGAATTTGAATATCCTCTTTCGAAAAAACCCCGTAGTTTAGACATACCCTAATGTAGGGGAAGATAACCGTAACATGAAAGTTAAACATGAAGTGCTGCATGAAGTGCTGCAAAATTAAAAAAAAAAAAGAAAAGTATGTGGGACAGAAAAAAAAGCATCAGTAGATGAGAATCAAAAGGATGAATGACTATTTCATTACTAATATAGTAACAGAGCTGGGGAAAGTGTTATCCAGCATCTTTTGAAATATTAACTTGTTATCCTTTGTTTTTATTTTTAGCTAAGCTTCTCAGAGAAGTAGCCTTAGGAAATTGGAGGTAACATAAATTCATACATTTGCTGCTAAACTATCAACATTTGAGAAATCTTTCCATGAAAAAACAGGAAAAAGAGATCAATTTTTTATTTCTTAATTTTGTAAGAATTTATTTTCTGTGTTTTGAATCCCCCATTTGAAGGAAATGTTTCAAAGCTTTTGCTTTAATTTGAACCAAAATTTATGTGATATACTTCATTAGTTCTCAGAAATATTAAAATCCCCCTTTTCTAGGGTGTCAAGAGCCGTTTCCCTAACCTTCTATAGCCCAAAGTTTGATTAAATAAATTTGGATTATGGTTCCCACCATACAGTAGGAAGTTGTTTAGAATGTGTATCATTGACTCAGTTCATATCATTACTTATTTAGGAAGTAATAATTAGAGTAATTGTAGAACTTTGGTAAAATGTATATTCAGTATCATAAAGGAATTTAATGATGAAGTATAAATACCAGTTCCAAGTATTTAAATACTACTCAGCATACACGTTAAGATTTTTTTTTAAAGTTAGAGTATAACTGAAGTTAGAGTTGTACTGTAAGAGTTAATTTGACTAGGAGCACAGAAAGAACCAGGCTGTCGGGTTGGTTGGTTGGTTTGTTTGTTTTAACTGACAGGGCCTGATTTGCCAAATGCGTTACTTTAATATTAAACTGCAACAGTGAAATAAAAAGTTGCAACTTACTTTATAAAATTAAAGGCCTAAATAATGACAGCAGAAATGGTTGCAGTTAACTTTTAAAGTCAGACCACTTATTTATTTCAAGTACTGGTTAAAATACAGTTTCAGACATTTTGTAAAATAAAGATGGATATAAAAGAATTGTGGCTTTTTGTAAAATACTTGCCCTAGAAGTTATTTAAAAAAAAAACCCTTTAAACTTATTTTTCATGGGAAGAAGGTAAAATGTGCTGCTTTTGGATTCCCCATAAGTTTCCTACCAATATTCTCGTAGATCATTCAGCAATTTAACTCTCCTAATTGATATGGTACATTCTTGGCTCTAAAATATACTAGTACGGCTCTGACCATTGGAGCTACACTGACCTCTACCAGTTGAAGGTCTGCATTTTTTCTCTAATTATAGCTATTTCGGGTCTTCACAGTGAGCTAAATATTTCTGTCATTGAGAGAGCAGATTTTTCTATCCCATGGAAAATTCCAAGATTTTATTTATGTTGCCACAAATTGGGACAAAAAATAAAATTGAAATTCCTATTTAAGGTTGTTGGTTTTTTAAATTTCAGGTCAAACGAAACATTCTTTCAATTTCAACTCTCTGTTTTCTTTAACATAAAAACACGAAAAAATCAAAATTGTATGTGACTGTCAGACTCGGACATTAGTTTTTAACAACTTTTTATTACTTTTTTGTACAAATAAATTAATTTGTTTTAAAAAAGACTTTATTCAAATATTTGTTGAGCTCTGAGACACAAAATTAGGCTGAATTTTGGTTTTGACTTCACTGCTATATAGGCAAAGTAGTTCCACTGGGACCTGAAATCCACATGGATTTCAATTGAGTTATTTCAGATACCTCCCCACCATTTTAATAGTGATCAGAATTACCCCCCTCCCACCCGCAGGTTTGACTGCATTTTGCATGAATTCACGTGAGAGCAGAATTTATCCTTTACATAATCAGACAAGTTAGTAATTAAAAAAAAAGGGATATCTGATTCTGACTGTACTTCGCCATGAAAGTAAAGGAAAAAAAAAAGCTGAATACAAATGCAAAGAAAATTGCATTTAGGCAAACATCTCTTATTAAAGTGACCTCATCGCAACTGGGAAAAAATGAAATCAAGAGGAGCAATCATTTTATATCATTCTCAAGAAACAGTTTTCATAAAAGTAAACTGAAAAACAGTTAATTATTGTGAAGTTTAACAATAAGAAGAAAGAAGATATATTGGAGGAGTGGGGAAATGTTGAGTAGAATTTGGTCTTTTACTTTCAAAGCTTATTTGAGTGGATTTGCGCTTCTTTAAGTTGTGTATCATGCTGAGCTTTGTTCTGCATTGTTTTGTGCCTCTTGTAATCATTAACAACTGTGCAGAGTAAATGTAAAAACACTACCACATTTCAGAGTGCTAGGAATATATGCTCATATTCAATTTTCACTGGTCAATTGCAACATAAAATGCAAAAGATGCAGAATAAGACTTGGCATATTTCACAAGTTTTTCTAATGGCTGAATTTTGATACTTTTGCCTGTTGTGAGTATTACCTTATATTGAAGATAATCCCATACATGTTTTCATTAAACTACTCATGAACTATGGTGCTTCTCTTATGTGTAAACATGTTATATAGTCCGACCTGTAATTATTTGAATTTTTTCTAAATATTATAGAAAGGAATCACTGCAAATAGAGTTTGCCTTTACAGTGGGTCAGTGAGACATTCATAACTGCTGATACGTGTCTAATCTTAGTCTAACTCAGTTCTGAATATTTCCGAAGAAATACAGTTTCTGTTGAAATCAATATGAGTTTTGTCATTGTCTTAAGTAGGCTAGGATTTCGCCCCTCTGTTTTAAATGGCCAAACTAGAAGTATCATCAGAAACATTAATGGAAATGAAATGGACGTTCGTGCTCAATGAAAGACAAGGCCTATCCCAGATTCAGAAAGTTAACAAATGGGCAAAATGATTTAAAAGCCAGGTGGTGATGTTTTAAAATGTGTTTTTAACAAATACTTTATATAAACCCAAAGACATTTTAACTAGCATGCCAGCTGCTTATCCTGACCCTGGCCTGTGGTAATGACGATATTTTGATCGTGTGTGGTACCTGCAGGTAAACAACATTTCTTTGAATGTGTAGCACAAATTAAAGGAGTTGTTAAGGTTATACTAGTTAACATCAGCCTGTATATAAAACATATGATATAATGTGAAGTAATATAGCACATCTGTTAAGTATTTATAGTTTTTTCTTAAAAGAACTAAACATTTTATTTCAGAACAAGTAAAATCAGATCTGTCCTGAGTAAAACCAAATGATAGTTACTGTGGCACAGTCGTGCTTTAAGTAGATCTTCTGATTTGGATAAATCAACAGGACAATAGCAAATATTCACCTTAATGCAG
>CM057845.1:183540492-183559910 GCA_030068395.1 Apalone spinifera | reverse complement strand
CCTGGAATATTTAAATCCCGGGCTTCATTTGCAACTCTGGTTGCCCTCATTTGCTTGAACTACCGAGCTAGTGTAGACATACCCCCTTACAGTGGAGCAGATATTGAAGGAGGTGCAACAGTGGAAGCATTCTCTGATTTTCATTGTGATATTCTGATTGTGATCTTTCCCTAGTAACAGAAAAGTCATGGTGACATTATTTTTTGTAAAAAGCACTTGCCAAGCTATGAAACATTGGTAGTTTATAAGGCCAGAAAGAGACAATTATGAATATCTTGTCTGACCTCCTACATAAACTCAGGTCATAAGACCTATGCACTAAAATTGGCCCAAGTTAGAACTGTTGGGTCAAGCTCTTATTATCCTTATGGAGATGCACCATCAGGTGCAGGCTGGGCTTATTGTAAAGAGATAATTATTAAGTGAAAGCATGCTAATTATTTGTCCTTTTTTGGTATGAAGTCTAATGCTAAGTAGGCTGATTCTCATGTAAATATGAAAACTTTCTGGAGACAGCTGATATAAATTTGCATAGATTCCATGCTAAATCTTTAACAATCTTGAAGGTAATTTAGTGTATGTTATATTTCTGAGACTACACTAACTGATAAAAATTTAAAAATGGCTATTTTGGCCAAAAAATAATTCCATGAAAAATATTCTATCAACTCTAGTAAATACTGATAATAGTCACATATTGGTCTCTGAAAATAAAATAAAATGAATTAAACATCAGGTACAATTGTTTGGCTCAGGGATTTTCAGAAACACAAATGGCAGATAGGCTTCCCTCTCCAGTTGAAGTGTTGTGCTTATCAGCCTTTGAAAGTCTCCCCCCAATCTCTCACATACTGAGAGGGTTTAACGAGATGAGTGATCAAAATTCAGACTGGTGAAACTAATACCTGAAAAGCAGATAGAATGATTTTTTGTTTATCCCTTTAGTTGCCTGTGGCATATAACTTCAGTTAAAAAATGTAAAAGTTATATTATGCTATGAACAGATCAAGCCATATTTAGCTTGGGCCTCCATTGTATGCTTGCACATAATTTGTACACATTTCTGCATAAGTGCATTTTAGTGTTTAAGTGTGTTTGGATTGGGGTGAGGCACCAATACCAGCTATGTACACACAAATGTCTACTTATGCCCAGGAGAGTCTGAATGTAGAGAAATCTACATTTCAGAGGCCTGTAAAACACTTAATTTAAATCTCTTAATTTGTTTAAAATCAATAGGTCCAATTGTTAGTTTTAGAAGAGTTACCCTGGGGATGAATTGGACATATCGGTATCTCATTCAGGAGCACAGGAAATTGTGCACAGTATTCTGTCTTTAACAGTGGAATTCTCAAAATCATTTTTTGTTGTCCTAATACTTATCTGATGGAAACAACTTATCTGAAGGGAACAACTAACCAATACCAAACACTTCTGAAAACTTCACTTGTCATGTACTTGCTACTAATGTTAGACGTTTTCTATATTGCTAATCTCACATTGAACATTGTCACAGAAAAGGAGTGAATCTCAGATTGCACAGAATTCTGCCTATATAATCATAGAGTTGAGAGCCAAGAAAGACTATAAGATGATTCACCTGTATATCATAAATAACTAAACTCAGTTATCCCTTCATGGAGCCATAAAACAGAATTAGAACAAAATATTACAGTCCTCAGGAGATTAAACTAACAGTGTGCAGCTCAGATATGAATTTCATGCATTCCTTGCACTATATATTAAATAGGAATCTGATATGATTTGGAAACTCAATCTAAAAGTCCTTCAAAATCATACAGACTATATTTCACTGAACACCCTATTCACTGGAAGACAGCTTCTTAATTAAAATAATGACAAAGAAAAAGTAGGCAGACTAAAATTTCCAGCAACTTTCATTTGTCTTTTATAAGAGTTTACTGTTAAATACATTATGGTAAAACCATAACTGCTCCATTAAACCTGCTTTGATTTTGTATATTTTAGTCTGTGGAGTAACCTTGTCTGAAACAAGGCAGGCAACCAGGAGAATAAACACTGTTTAAAAATGTATGTATTTTTAAAAACTAGGTAGAAATTCAGTAGCATATTCTGAATGTCCTAATGCAATAAATCCTGCTCATTATCACATACAATGTTTGCTAAACAGGGAAGGTCATGTTACAAAATAGCTATGTTCAATAATGCTCTCATGAAATTTAACAAGGTTACATAGGCTATTGTGGAATATTTTCCTTGTCCAGACTTAATTTATGCTTCTTGTGTTAGCCACTGTTTATCATTCCTGAGTTCATCATTTCTCAGTTCTCAAAATTTATCCTTTGGTAAATATGGCCTATTGTTCTAATATGAAAGCACTTTTGCTTAAGTGTTCAAGTTTGCATAGACGACCTGGTAACTTACATTGGTAACTTACATTGGAGAGTAAGGAGGAATTTTGCTACCAAACTTGAAGTAGACAAAGGGGTTGTGAATCATGACACTATGAGTAGAGGTGTTCACCAGCCTTCAAAAACTCTTATAATTATATGGGGGGGAAAGAGAAAGAAGAAACCTGGTGTAATGGATTTCCCTAAATGAGACCCAGAGCATAGCACGAATGTTTAGCTGGTTGAATCCTAATTTAAATAGTAATCATTTTTTTAATTAGGCTGGCTAGAGGTAAAAGAGAACATGCAGTAGAATACCATCATTAGCTCTCAACACATGGCCAAGGAGCACTAGGACAAAGACAAGGGAAATGATTTCCTCACATGTTAAGTATCCTTCAGGAAGACAAAGAAGCAATATAATCCTGTACTATGGCTATGTCATGTTTCCATTTCCCTCCTTCAGAGTCCCCAGAAATGGTCCCAAGAGTCTGAATGCGAATAGCCATTGTGGGGTTAACATAGTACAAATAAAATTTCCATGCACTTAAATCCCAGCATGAGCTAGGCAATATATCCCATACAATTCTGGCATCCCTCATGTGAAGTCTTCTCCTGCCCTTATGCCAAAACAGGCAGCCCAGCTCGTCTGACCAGAGACAACCCTAATCTTCTCAGCAGGAACTCCCAAGAGCAGTCTGCTAGGAACACCCTTGTCAGGGTACGCCTCTCACTTCTCCTGGCCTCTCATGGATAACTCTCTGACCCTGGAGATGTCAGCAAGTAAGTTCCTCCAGTGCTCCCCTGCCAACAGCTCTCTCTGGCCTTTGGCTCTAACTTTCCCACTAAGAGCCTACAACCACAGCCAGCTGCCTTTGCCTCTCCTCCTGCTTTCAGACTTTTCCAGCTCTCTGGTTTGCAAAGCCCAGTTTCTGCTCCCCTGCCTTTATCTTTAACCTACATTTCTTACATTTCTTCTCAGGACTCCTTCAGTCCCCCAAGTCTCTGGTAGGTCTCATCCACCCTTTACCCATGAACCGATCTGCTCTAACTCACTGGGACCCCACTGGTTCTTTTATATAGACCCACGTGCTGTCCTGCCCTCTTTATTGACCATGTGTAAGCACCTGCTCTGACATGGGGACACTGGATCTAGTTCATTCTAGCAGGGTGTCCTGTGATACCCACCTACAGACTTCATTGAACTGCAAAATTATTATGCAATTCAAGTTCAACGTCTCTAGTCTGGCACCCTTGGCACCTAACAATTGCTGAACCAGAGAATTTTGGTGTTTAGGATAAAATAGATATGATGGTGTGACTAATGTATCTAAAATCCTTATTGTTAACTTGGGAATAAATAAGTCTTAGCACATGAAAGTTCTTTTTTGGTGAGAGTGGTGCGGGATGCAGGCATCTTGAGGGGGAGGAGTTGTCACCTCTCTTTTGTGTATTTTACATTTGAAACCCTGGAAAAGAATCAGCACAGGATAAACTAGAAATAAAGACAGAAGAAAGCCCCTAAAACTAACAGTTAGCCATGTGGTCACAGATCTGGCTATGTCTTGACTATGTAGAATTTTCGAAAGAGGATATGCAAGGAATCTGAAGGAATTGCATATCTTCTTCCAATCTCACTTTCAAAAGAGGATCTTTCAAAAGTGAAAGTAGTCTGGATGTGGTTTTTTCAGAAAAAAACTCTTTTTAAAAAAAAAAACCGCTTTTCCTTAGAAAAGGATGTTTACGTGGGGTTTTTTTGAGAAAGGGTTTTTTCCCCAAAAAATCCACATCCAGACTATTTTCACTTTCAAAATATCCTCTTTCAAAAGTGAGATTGGAAGAAGATATGCAAATTCCCACAGAATTTGCATATCGCTTTAAAAAAAATGTAGTTTAGACATCCCCAGAGAAATTAAGCCTACTGCTTGTAGGGGACTCAAGGACTTCCTTACAATAGCTTATGTGCAGGGATATGGATGCTTTACACAGATATGCAGTGACTAGAAATAAAAATATTAAAACATTGAATCTTGAACTTGTAAGGTGAATTTTTAAATGATAGGAGAATATTTAAAATATTAAAATAACTGCTTCTGCACTTGTCAACCAACAGAATGAAAAGGAAAGCTTCTGGCAAACAAATGTCCCCTGCAAACTTCTCTATCAGTTATGTGTTTTCCTTTGAACATGTTCATTGTCCATTATACATGCAGATGTTAAAATGACATTAAAATTTACTCAGTTTTCTTAGTTGTGGACAGTACATAGTGAGTTTAAATAACTGGTTATGTTTAATTTATGTGGCTGTAAGTATTTTTTTCATGAAGCTTGAGCTTCTGAAAGCTTCAACTTAAGGAATCTGAAGGATGCTTTTTGCATCCGCAGCAAAGAAATTAAAAAAAATCCCAAGTATTTAATATGGAACCAGAATCACTTTAGAAGTGGATAATTTGGTATCAGTTTTTCAGCTGGTTCTGGATTCAGTGTGTTCAACAGTCAAACAGCAGCCTAACATTAATCTAAAATAGGAAGCAGCATTCCTGGGTTGAAGACACGTTCATCCGCATTACAAGGACTGTTACCAGGGTAACCCTAGATGAAATGGAATATTTTGTACCCTATGTACTAAATTTCTGAACAGTCATTTCTATTTTAGTTTTACTTTGAATGCTACTTATACACTATACACATTGCAATCTATTTTTAACAATTTGTCCAGTTTTTGCTGCTCTTCCTTTTCTAGAGAAATAGCAGTTACCTCCTGCCAATGTACCCAACCACTCATTCCTTGGCTCTGATTCTAGGCTTTGTCTGAGACTTTCACCCATGCCCTAAGACCACATGCGGTTTTAAATCCCCTGTTGTGGGGCAAGGCCATCCCTGGCATGAATTAGGGCTATCGTTACATACATCTAGTGAACTATGTCCTAAGAACTTTGTCCTGTCAGCTGGTGGTCACCAACAGCAACATACACAGCTTGTTCACATGGAATTCCAAATAAGCTTTATTTTGAAGGAATAATAAAATACAACATGTAGCGTGTATAGCTACTCTGATCCATGAAGGGTAAAAGAAAAAAATAATTAAAATTTAGTAGATGACATACAGGATTACAGTAGTCTTGCTTGAGTTCTGATTTATTCAGAGCAGTTCAAGTCAATCAAAATAACTGTCTAATTTATGAAATGCTCTGGGAGGTAAGGGGGAGCTCTGATCATAACAGATTAAGTGGTCCAGTTCTCCCATTACTCAAAGATTTAGGCAGAACTCTAACCCCAAAGAAGCCTATCTGGTCTTCTCTTTCTCGACCTTTCTTCAGGCAGCTGTTAAATAAAAGGTGATTCCCCAAACTACCTCCTCTGGTATTTTTCCTTCCCTCACCTGTTCTTACCTAGGTGGGTTTTGTTTGTTTGTTTGTTTGTTTGTTTGAAATGGTAACAAGGTCCCCCAAGTTGTGCATTAGTTCTTATTAGACCTGGCCAACCATCTTGGGGCCTATAAAAAGGATAATTTGCCTCTCAAAATCATATTAACCCTGTATGGTGTAAAAATTCCCCATCATATACCCTCTCCCTCAAGACTGCATCCTGAATGATACCAGAGTCCTCCTATAGAGGAGAAGAGGAGATTATTCCACCTTGTACCTGCATCTTATCCTTTACATACCATGTCAATAGATAATCCCCTTTCTTCCCAAAGGCTCTCCTCCAGCTGTCACATGAATCTTCCTCATCTTCCAGGAGCACTGACTGGAACCTAGCATTGATTGTTTCCTTAAAACATCCTGATTTCTATCCTAATTTCATTCACTGGTTGGCCTGACTTCTGCTGTTTGCAAATTCAGATTAGGAATGCTGCAATTGGTTCCATGATTGCTTGAGCAGTGGGAGAAGGGTTAATACAAACAAGCAATTTTTTTAAAAAAAAGCAAATACCATTTGAATTAAGCTAATATGATTTATGTAGTAGTACAAAAATAACCAACTTAAGATCTTTTGAAAGGACCAGTAATATTTCTATCAATACCAAACCAACCAGTCTCATTCTGCGAATAAAGAAAGGTAACAGAAACGTTTTCATTGCCCACTCTTGTGCAAGAACATATGCAAATAAGCCATAGTGATAATATCACCACACCTCATTTGTATACTTAATGAGCTGCCATTTTGCGCAATGGGCTTTTGTGCAAGAAGGAGCAGTCTGCACTTATTTTCAGGCAGAATGGCTCTTGTGCAAGAGGGGGTTTTTCCATAAGAAGGAGCAGTGTAAACTGCTCCTTCTTGCGCAATAGCCCTTTGCGCAAAAATGGTGTCTCATTAAGTATGCAAATGAGGCATGGCAATATTCATCACTGCGCCTTATTTGCATATGTTCTTGCACAAGAGTGGGCAGTGTAGACGTAGCCATATGTTACCTCTAATCCAAGATGAGGAAAGTGAAGCACAATCAATTTTTGCTCATGGCTAAAGAGCAGATCAGTGACACTATTGACAGTTCTTGATTGCTACTCTTAACTATGGTTTGTTTGTTTGTTTTTTTACCATGCTGCTTGTGGCTTATAGAGTACTTTGAATTTATAAGCACTTATGTTAAAAGGCCTCAAATTTGATATATTCTAAGAATCTTGAAGAGAATATGCTGAAAACATAGCTTTTAAACAGGCAATATATGCAGTTAGATCCCAGGAGAAAAGCCTGGAAAAAAGCCAAAATGTGAGACCAGAGAATGCTTATAAACACACACAGAGTATATCCCTAAACAACCTATCCCTGAAAAGTCTCAAAGGGGTAGCCCCATTAATCTGTATTTGAAAACCAACAAGGAGTCCTGTGGCACCTTTGCCCTGGTCTACATAAAGGAGTTATTTTGAAATAACTCCTCTTACTTTGAAGTAACAAGGAGCATGTCCACACGACCAAGCCCATTATCATGAGGAATAATGCTTATTTCAAAATTATTATTTTCAAATAGCGTGAGTGTGGATGCTCACCTGCTGCTATTTCAAAATAATTGGCCTCCAGAGGTCTCTCACAGCAGCACTTGTGGCTGCTCTGGCCAAAACCCTGACAACTCCAGTGCTCCCCTTCGCCTGCAGAGTTGAAAGCTGCTGGCAAAAGGGAAAGGGCTTCTGACCCCATAAGAGTCCTGCCAGCCGTGTGCCACACAGCACCTTTTGTGAGAGCCATGGCAGACCCCAGTGCTTCCCCAGTGAGCCCCCATGGCTGTCAGCCCTTCCACAGTATCCTCTGGTGCCCCTGACTAGTGATGAACGAGGGCATTGTCCTGAACTAGCGTGAAGATCCTGGACCAGGTCTGGATGAAGATTAAACAACTCTGGCAATCCTTCGCAAAGGCCAGGGAACAAAGCTGACGCTCTGAGGAGGCACCACACATCTGCCGTGTCTATGAGCAACTGGATGCAATCCTGTGTGGGAGGCCGGTCACCACTCCATCCCTCGTCATCGTCGACTCCAGCCAGGACATGCCTGGCATCAGCCTCCGTGAAGGAGGAGTTGTGTAGGAGCACAATGATAATGAGGAGGAGGAGCAGGCCAGCCAGGACATCATGTCCACAAGCCAAGAGCTGATCCTCATCCTGGAGCTGGTTTCCCCTCCCAGGATGTCTCCCAGGGCTCGGACAATCCCGGGAAAAGCACTTCAGGTGAATTCCGTAACTTTCCCAATACACAAGTGAGGGCAGGCAGTGGGCTACAATGGGCTCTGTACTCCTTTCTTGGGCTGGGGGTCGCACATGGAGCACCAGTCGGGAGTACTCACTTTCATGATGCTGTTACACAGGAACCCCTTGCTCCTTCTCACAAGGTTCCTAGACAGGCCTGCCTTATTCCCAACTTCATGGTGGGACACCTTCCCATGACAAGCCACCACTAAGGAGGCTGGAGTCATGGAAACATACAGCAGTGCCACACATGGAGCAGGGTCATGCCCATACTCGGGCAGCATCTGCTCCCATTCAGGTGCAGTGATGCAGAGGACACTGATCCCCTGCATGGGAACCTGCTAGCGGAGAAAGCAGAGGGAACTCCAGTAGCACTCTCTCTGGCAAGTGGCCTCTGTTGCTCACACAAACCCCCAACAGATCCCCCTCCCCCAGTGGGCAGGGATAGAAGTTTTCTCTTTGTGGGACACCGCTAGTGCTGGAGGGTGCGGGACACAGAAGGAAATTGAGCCTCCCTATCCCCCGACTACTGCCTGATAGCTTCTGGCCTGGCTGGCACCTTCCCATGTCTGCTTGTCCCTGGGATGTGGGGGTAGCAATGCTTCTCTGGGACATCCATGTCCCTGCAGGAAAGCACCCACTGTGTAGGTAAGAGATGGCCTTGCTGAAAGCACATAGCCAATGTCTGAACTGAGACCTTCAGTGTTGACTCAGAGATGAGAGACAGGTTTCATACACAATGTCTTCTGGAAGGACTACTCTTGACACTTTTCTTCACAGCTTGCCCAGTTGTGAATGTGGTATGTCCACCACCTCCAATGCCATCTTCCCGACTCCACAAGATGTGCTGCAGAAAGCATACCGATGAAGACCTGCTGCGGGATCAGATGGCCTGTCTCCAGTCCCTCATCCACGTTTTCGATGAGGAGCACAAAGAGTGGGCCAATGATGGCGAGGGGCGCTGGGCTTACTGGGAGCAGAGGAAGGCCATATGGAACCAGCTGCTGCACCAGAACAAGGCCCTGTGCTTCTCTATAACATCTGTCATTGAGTGCATGGCCATGTGTATGAAGTGGGCTATCAGCCACCTCCCTTCTCCCACCCCCACCCAACTCCCTGTACCCACACCCACCCCCTGGCTTCTCCTCCTAGCTTTCCCTAGGGCCCCCAACATGTGGTGGTGGGGCCTCGTGGGCAGCCAAAGCCCCCCAAGCTACCTGAGACAGGTGCCAGGCCCATCGCTGAGCACCCTCTTCTCCTCTCTCATTCCAGGTTCTTTCCCCAGTCCCTCCCCTGTTGTATATTCCCCCAAATAAAAAAATCAGAGTCATTTGTACAAACATAAAGGCCTCTTTATTTGGTCTACAGGGGAGTGGAGAAGGTCAGAAGTGAGGGCAGGGAAAGGAGGAGTGCAGGACTAATGGCACACAGGGGAAATACAGAGGCTGATTGTACAGAGGCATGGCGGAGAGCCTCAGAGTGAACTTCTCACAACTGAAATTCTCCCTCAGAGCCTCCCAGATGTGCACAGCCCCCGATGTGCTCTTCATATAGTACTGGGGTTTGGCTGCTCATAAAGCCCTGTCCTGCAAATTATCCTCTGCCCCCCACTGCTGCAGGAAAGTCTCTCCCATGTAGGGGATGTTGGTCTAGGTCCAGACTGCTGAACCTCCCCTTTAGGTGGCCGAAGGCACAGTCAACCAACATACAGCACCTGCTAAGCCTGGCTTTGAAGTGCTCCTTGATGGGGTCCCGGCTGTCGGTGTAGGACATCAGCCAGAGGTGCAAGAGGTAGGCTGCATTGCCCATGATGTATCTGGGTATGTCTATCTCCCTGACCCTAATAGTGTGGTCAGGGAAAAAAAGTGCCAGCATGCATCCTCTGGAACAGACTTGAGTTTTGGAATATGCAGGCCTTCCACAAGCAGCAAAAGTTAATGTCCGTGAACCAGCCCTTGCAAACAATCAAAAACTATCCCTTCCTGTTGATACAGTCTGAGGCATGATGGTTGGGGGCCAGGATGGGGATATAGTTGTCATTTATTGCTCCCCTCCACCCCCACAGTTGTGGAAGCCCATGGCGGCAAAGCCATTGACGATGAGATCCACGTTCCCCAGGGTGATGACCCTCCATAGCAAAATGGTGTTGATGGCCTTGACTATCTTGCATGAGCATGGTCCTGACCATGGATTTCCCCACACTGAACTGGTTCCCTGCAGAGTGGTAGCTGTCTGGCATGGCAAGTTTCCAGAATGCGATGGCAATGCACTTTTGCAGGGGGATGGCAGATCTCATCTAGGTGTCCTGTTGTCTGAGGGCAGGGCCAAGCCATTCACAGAGGAAGGTGTCCCTCTGCATGCGGAAGTTCTGGAGCCATTGCTGGCCGTCCCATTGCTACAGGACAATGCAGTCCCACCAGTTGGAACTGGTCTCCCTCCACCAGAAGCAGCATTCCACAGTGTGCAGGGGACTGAGGATCATTTGTTGCATCAGGAACTCCAGTCCCTGGTCTGGTCTGGGTGTCGTCATTATACTGAAGCAGAATATGGGCAGTGTAGATAAACTACGTCATGAGGCGCAGCATGAGGCCTGTGAACCTGGCACTGCTTTGCAGCTGCTCCTTCTCCGTGTAGTCAGTGCTGTGGCATCTGCAAGGGTAATCAGAGCACACGGCATGAGTGTGGTGTTCCATGAAGGAGTAAGCAGTGGAAAAGTGGCTTGTCAGAAGTGACTGTAGAGAAAAACCCTTTTAAGCATGTCTCAGCTAGCCTGAGAAAACAGCTACTGGAAGTGTCCGCTTTCCTGGTGCCTTCCCCGAAGAGTTCCTGGGGACTTTAAACGTGATGCAGGCTCCAATCAGTGTGGATGCACTATTTTGAAATAATTCTGTGCTATTTCAATGCTGCCTTGTAGCATGAATGAGCTATTTCAAAATACAGTCCTCCCAAATCGGGGACTCTTTGGTCCAGCAATATCCATGGTCCAGCAGGAGCAAGGTAAATGGGGAACCCCTGGTGTTAGTGGAAGCAAGCAGCAGCTGGAGAACTCCTGCCCTGGCCAGGGAATCCCCAGCATCAGCTGGGCCACATGACCGGGAAGTCTTGGCTCCAGCAGGGAAATCCCTGATGGCAGCGTCTGCAGGCAGCCAGGTGGCCCTGGCCAGGAACCTGAGGTGGAGTTCTGGTGGTGGAGGTGGGCAACTGGAATCCCCAGCTATCAGCGGGATGGGTGGATGGCTGGCCCCAGCTGGGGAACCCCAGTGCAGCAGAGCCAGCCGGGGAACACTCTGGGGCAGCAGCCAACGGTCCTGCTCTGGGAGACCCTGGGGCAGCATGGTGGAGAGCCCCTGCCAGAGCCCAGGAGTAGTGCTGCCAGTAGGGGAACACTGACCTCCCCTGATCAGGTGAACTCCCTGCTTCGGGACAGCTCAGGTCTCTAGGATGCCAGACCAGGGAGGTCCAACCTGTAGTTATTTTAGGAGTTATTTCAAAATAAGTTATTTCGAAATAATTTCCTAGCTTCAGGCCCTACACAATATAGGTCATATCTCATCCTTCTGAGAGAGGATCAAAATACCATTTGTCTAAACCAGAACATTTTGAAGAAATGAACCATTTAACTGAAAATGTTCTTAGGAAGTCTTCTCTCTCTTAGTGTGCGATTACAAATCAGAGCAAGAGAGAGAAATCCATCCCAGAATTTAATATAATGAAGGACATTCAACTGGGACATGGCACATGGGAAACACAGCTTCAAATGTGAGCTCTGCTTGATTTAGAACACAGATTTCAGCCTCTGCATCCTGAAAGAATTCTCTAACAACTCCCACAAGGCTGTTCGCTCTTTGGGGATGGTCTTTGTATGTCTCCCTCTCCCCTCATCCGAATGAAAACAAATTGAAAAACTTATTTCACATAATCAAATTTCTTTCCCAGCTAGACCCACATGTAAGTGTTAACAATTTTGACTGTAGCTATATTTCAGTTTTCAGAGTGATTTCCTATAGTTAAAAAAAGAATGCTCGTAGAACTGGAAGGAAATGTATTTGCTTCTGCCCACTGCAATAGCTAACTGAACATTTTTATATAGTCTTAGGCATTTTTAAAAGGAGAACCAAAAACAAAATTGATGCCTATGGATGTATATTTCTATTGCTGTGTTAGCAAATATGTATGTTTACCAGAAGAGTCAATAGAGCTCAGAATATGAACAGCTCTTATAGTCTATTTTTTTAGAATAATATGTAAACAAAATAATAGAAATTTGTATTAGTTTAATCTCTAGGTCTTTCTACTTTATTATTTGAAAACCAATGTTATCAACAGACCTCTGAGGTGCCTGGTAATGACATCTGGATAAGCAATTCTCAGCAAACAGTTTAACAGAGCTGGGCAGGAAGAGGTTTCTCCATCCTATAAGAGTTCAAAATCTCATTTTGCTCCTCAAATTGAGATTTAAAAAAAAAAATCTGTTTTTCAGAGCAAAACAAAACATAATAAAAAATGGACACACTCAAAATAGTTTGTTTCAATTCTTTATTTGCTTACTGTCTTTACTATCACTTTACTTAAATTTCTAAACAAAAACTCATTTGAATTTCTCCAAAATGAAACCTTTTTATTTAAAAAAGCCAAAATTGCATACAGCCAGTTTTGAAACTCATTTTTTTAAAATGGAAAAAGTATCAAAACCAGTCTTTCCTGTGAATATTTATTGATTTCAATGAACAGACACTTTCCTTCAAAACAAAAAAAGCTGAACAATTCCTAAACAACTTTTATTAATTTAATGTAGTCCCTTTTCCCCTATTAACTATGATCAAACTGCAAGTTTCATGAACTTGTTTGTTTTTCAAAATTGTATGTTTGTCTGAACTAAATGTCTTTCAGTTTCTTGATTGCCCATAAGCCAAGTATTTACTCCTGAACTGTAGGATTAGATTGTTGTAGCCCTTCATTGGCCATGCATATGGCTATAAGTGGGATTCAAGGTCCCCCTTATTTCTCAGCTAGATTCTGCTCATATTATTACGTAGGTCCTGGACAGAGAATAGGCTGCTTGCTCAAAACTGCCCAGAAGCACATGGATGGACAACTCTCTGGCACTAGTCACATAGGGTATGTCTACATTTGTCCCCTAAGTTCGAACTAGGAATGCAAATGTAGCTGACTGAAATTGCTAATCGAACTAACGCATCTCAGAGCGCACTTCCTGGTTCGAATCAGCTGGCAAGTGGAATAGCGTGTGGGTGAGATTATGTTAATGAAGCATGGGATATTTAAATCCCTGCTTCATTAGCAATTTCGGTCGGCTACATTTGCATCCCTAGTTTGAACTAGGAATTGTGAGTCAGAGTCAACTCATTCTCTGGTCTGTTCCTTGGGTAGTGTATCTGTTTGTGTCATGCTTCATGAAAGGCAGATTATAATGTGATTACCTAGCCTATAGGATTTCCTATTTTTTGATTGGATGACTTCCAAGCCTACAATGAGTTTAAGAAATAATGTTCAAATGTTTCCTGATGGAGCACTCTATGAATATTCAAAAGACTCTCCTAACACTTTCTGTGAATTTTTCTCAAGGAAAAATTAGCCAGTATGCAGACAGCGTAGAAGCAAATTCATATAGTTGTTGAATGAATGTTCCTAGTTTCTAGAGAGCTGCATTTGCACAATGTGAGTAAAACACCTCGCGATGGGGGAGAAATGTGAAGGTTTTCAGATTTTTTTGGCGCATTTCAGTCCTATTTTTAAAGTTATGGCTCCAGTTTGACAAGTGACCCTCCAAAAATTTCATAGCGGGGCTCAGTTTTTTTAAGCTTCTCAGTGGCTCAATAACAGTCTTTTGTTTATTTTAAAAATAAAAGTGATTTTTAACTGAAAATTTACCTTGGGATTAGGAAGTCAATCTCCTACAGGCCCTCAACATGGGATTGCATAAATGAGAGTTACCCCTGAGATAACAAAATAGCTTAGATTCTACTGAGGAGATATTCATTTGGCAAAGTCTTCAATCCTAATGAGAAGGAAAGAACCCTGATCCTTTGTCAGATCCCATATTGTTTGCCTGTTTGGGAGGTGGGGGGTGGGAAATGCTCTCAGATTATATTTTACACGATTGGATACAAAGTCATTGACAGTCAGTAAACATGTCACTTTTGTAGAAACATTTTTCTGAACTGAGCAATGCTTAAAATGTACCATTCTAGAAAAGAACATCTTCAGAAATGAAAGACATGCAAAACAGGAACAGGAATGACAATGATGTTATTTTATTATATTTCAGTACTTGCCTACATATTGCTTCATTTCCCTATAAGTCTTGCTTTTAAATATGGACACAATTAAATATAAAGATTAAGTTTATCACATCAGGTTATGGTGAACAAAAACCTGTTGAAAATTAAAATAATATTACCAATAGGTTTATGGAGGATGGAGGAGTTGATTTCAATATTTAATCAACATTTAAGTAAGCTTTAGGGAAAAAATCAAATTATTCCAAAATGTTTAGGCCACAAAGAAGTGACATAGGGTAAAATGAGCATATTAATGCATCACTTTGCTGTTGTGAAGCTTAATTAATATTTGTAAAGTATTATAATTCTTATTATTCTATTCTCTCTTGGTTGTTTCAGGAAGAGATCAACACAGAAACTAATAGATAGAGCCTAATCCTTAGATATGCTGATCATTCTCCATGGTTGCTGCATCTGCTTGGCCTTTGCCAGACAAATTCAGGAGTCAGCCAATGGATTCTAACACCAGAAAAGACTTTTGGAGTTACCTAGTCTGACCTCTTTCTAATTTCAGGGCTTCTCAATATTTCTTTTTCACTATCACATACAATTCATATATGATTACTTCCTAGTGATGGCATCTTGATTTTTCTCTACAGCACACTTGGTCTTATTTACTTTCTCTCTAATGATGAGTCTAAACTTTTCCTTCCCTGGCCCATTGTTCCCTATCCCACCATTTATAAAATGATTATATATTTCCCCTTCATCTATATTGTTATCTTGAAGGTATGTGTTCATCTCATGGACTGTAGTCTTCTACTCAGATGATAGTATATACATTTAAAGGGTTCATTATTTCCTCATATCACTTATTCTTTAATACAGTTTTTGCCTGAGTATTTCATTTAACTTTCCTATATCCTTCCTAAACCGTTTGACCAGACACAAAGAGAAACACAAACTTCACAACAAAAAAATAAAGGCCTCAATAGCTTCAGTGAAATGAGAACACCCATCATTGGTATTAGTCCTCAATAAAAACACAGAACAGCTTTCAGAGGGTGTAGCCATGTTATTCTAATTCAGCAAAAACTAGTAGTCTTGAGGCATCCAAAGACTAAAAAAGGTATTTGTACATAAGTTTTTGTGGGCTGGAACCATTCATTAGATGCATGAAGTGGAACATCATTTTGACAGGTATTTCTACACACATACAAAGATGGGTGTGTTACATTATTATGTGGTGGACCATTGCGACTGAGGTCAATTAAATCAAAGTGGATGTGGCCAATAATATATAATAGTATTCAAGAAAGTTAACTTGTTTTTTAAGTAGATGATTAAATATGTGAATATCATAATGTATCAAAATATAAAGGTATTTACCCATTGCAGGGAACACAAAATAAGCCAAATAGCAATTAGATTGCTCTGTGGTGTGACAAATTGCTTTTTTATGGGAAAAATACCAACTTACCTTCTTAAACTTTATCTTACACTCTGGTCATCTGAAGAAGTGGGCTGTGCCCATGAAAGCTCATGATACCATCTACATGTTTTGTTAGTTTTTAAAGTGCTACCAGACTATTTGTTGTTTTTTAAATTAATCCTGTACAGACTAACTCGGCTACCCCCTGAAGCCAGATAACTCAAGGTTTTCTAGAAAGTTTTATTTTGTGTATTTGGGCTTTATAGGAGAGCTACCTATCTCTTCATGATGGAGTCAGTTACATTTATCATATTTCTGTAAACAGCAAGCAAACACACATACACATGAACACTTCTATAAAGGAGAAAGGGAGAGATAGGTGTGTTTGTGGTTCCTAGTCTCAAGATTTTTGAAATGATTGCCTCCACATGGAGTTTTGACATGCCTTCTAAGAAATAGGAAGGTGCTGTGTTACAGTAAAACAGTTAGAAGTACTTAAAGGATTTGAAAACAAATACAAACAAACACAGATATCAAATGTCACAGGTCAGGCACACCCAGACACTCCTTGAATTCATTATGGCTCTGCAACTGAATTCAATCAGATTCACCCTCCTCCTGAGCTGCGACCTCTTCCCTATCTGTTCTGTAGTCTTCAGGCCCTTCATTCCTTCAGGTTATTCAGCATGTGAGGTTTCCAGCAGCTCCTTCTCTTCAAGGGCTTCCATGGCCAGCCAGGTGTTCACCTGTGTTTTGAAGAGCCTGGCTTTAGTGGTCTGGTGAAAGCTGTAATGCACATCCTTGCTCCTCAACAGTCATCCCTGACTAAACTTGGATGTCCCCTTTTGTACTGTAGTTCCAATTGGAGCATGCCTAGCAGGGGGAAGTGGGAGTGGCTTCCTCAGCCCACAGTGTAGGGTTAACTTTTTCTTGCCCAGTGCAGGGAGGGTGTGCCCCATCACAGTCAGGCTACATCTACATTGGTGCGCTTTTGCGCCAAAGCTATGCAAATGAGGCTTAGCGTTAGAATATCGCTGAGCCTCATTTGCATAACTAATGATCCGCCATTTTCACGGACCAAGCTCTTGCGCAAGACGGGGCTGTCTACACTGGCCCGTCTTGCGCAAGAAAAACCCTTTTGCGCAAAGCCCTTATGCCCGAAAATGGCGGATCATTAGTTATGCAAATGAGGCTCAGCGATATTCTAACGCTAAGCCTCATTTGCATAGCTTTGGCGCAAAAGCGCGCCAATGTAGACGTAGCCTCAGAGTTCTGTTGGGTGAATTGTAGAGTGTTTAATCCTAAACTGCTACCCTTGTTTTAAAATATTTCTCCGATGCTGCCCTGCAGTCATGTGAAATGCAATTAATTTAGCTTGGCTAAGTAAACATTATGGGAGCAGATATATTACATTAGTGAATACTGAACTACAAAGTACAAACATGCTTTCTGAAAAACAGTTTAAAATCTTAGAGGCAATCCATGTAATTTTTGGAGTACCTACTGTATGCTTGGAAATGGCCTACCCATTGCACAGGAGATCCAGCTCTTGTAGTAATTATTAAGGCTGCATTATTTTCTTGGTTGTTACGGATATCATGGAAACTGAAAATGACTGTTTTTTATTAAAGTATTAAATCTCAGAGCTAGATCATCAGCTGGCATGAATTGGAAAAATTCTATGGACTTTACCCTAGATATGACAGCAGCTTAGCACTGGATCTAGTGTAAAAATTGTCAGCTTTCTCCAAATTATTTTCCTCATTATGAGAATTGGATTTTTTGGAGAATCTATAGGAAGAAAATGTTAGAAATCAGCTCAGTTGAAATTAATAAAAAGAAAATGTTAATTTACTTTTGGTGTACATCTGATAAACCAATTTTGCTTGATACTGGCTTTTCAAATATATACCATGAATTTAAGTTGCCATTGGAAATTTGCCATGAATAAGGATACTTTCACGAATGAAATAATCTACTGTTAGGCATCAAAACCCTTGAGTTCTAGTATATATTTCCTTCTTGTCATTTCTCCTTGCTAGAGCTCTAGCATGAACCTTTTTCCAATATTTTTCCAATCAGTACACATATAGATCATCTCAAATTTGGCATCACAAACAATACTTCATTCTATGACTCATCAGATAGAGACTAGATTGACAAGAGAGAGACGCATTATGGTGCTGGTTTTCTTCCTGCTCGAAATTCAAAAAAAAAAAAAAAGATGAAGGGATTTAGTCCTGCTGTTCTGAGGAGCCCAGAAGATTCACATTGCAAAATGCCCCAAAAAAGGGTTGCAGTTTGACAAATGATAAATTTGATTGAATTAGTCTATTCTTTCTTTTCTTTCATTGTATAACTCAATTATTTCTAGTGTTCCAATACTGATGATTCCCTGTGAATAGTTGAAGGCAGTAAAACAAGCTTATGTTGCTCTGGGAAATAAAGGATAATTTGTTGAATCCATTGTCAAATTGGAACAAAAGTGTACCAGTGTAGATAGCCTTGTATTTAAAATAATTCTAATGGGATATGTCTTTTGTTTTTAAACATAGTCAAGTCCAAGCTTTTCATTGCTAGCACTTGTAGAATTAGTCATTGTAAATATTCAGTTTTTTTCTATATTTAAATGGTTCACAAATTGATCCTGATTTTTGCAAATATATTCATTACTCTAAACCAGAACTGTGCACCAAATACTTTGAAGGAACAATGATTGCAAAAAACTTCAGCTATTTGATTCTTCGTGGAGTATGTATGGTCATATTCAGGGCCAGATTAAGGGGGAGGCTAGCTGGGCCCAGGGCGCCTATAGGGGGCGCCCGATGGCATCTGTAACGGGCGTTGCGTGCTCGGCCGTGCGGCACTCCTTAGAGCTGCCATCAGGCACCACGCGTCCGGGGCCGGGGCTGCACAGCACCCCTTAGAGCTGCCATCAGATGCCTGATGGCAGCTTTAAGGGGCGCTGCGCACCAGGGAGTAGGGCCGCGTATGCACCGTGCACCTGGGGGCGGAGCCACGCATGCATCGTGTGCCCGCTGTCAGGGGCGCAGGAATGACTTGAGACAGCCATGGTCATATTCACTGCAGAGTGATGTTTCTGTAGCCCAACTGATAGTTTAAATCTTTTTTAAACAGAAGGCAGGTAAATTGTGAATAATGAACACTCACGTTCATGCATAAATTCCCTTGTTCCTATGTAAACACAGATGTCTGTGCTTAGAACAGTCATTCTCTAAAGAGCTATGCAAATAAAAACCCATTTGCAATGTTTGAAATTTGAACAAATAATTACAAATAGCATTTTGACCATCTATACTAAACATAGATCATTTTTTTGTTGCTCAAATTCTGTTTAGAAACACAAAGTGGGTCCCTTGATATAATATTTTCCAAGTGATAAAGCAAATAGACTGCCGTAGTGAAATCTAAAATCAGAGACAATACACAGTCGCACATTCTACCACTGTCCTGGTGGATAACATAAGAACATAAGAACATAAGAACGGCCGTACTGGGTCAGACCAAAGGTCCATCTAGCCCAGTATCCTGGCTGCCGACAGTGGCCAGCACCAGGTGCCCCAGAGAGGGTGGACTGAAGACAATAATCAAGCGATTTGTCTCGTGCCTACCATCTCCTGCCTCTGACAAACAGAGGCCAGGGACATCATTTCTATCCCCTGGCTAATAGCCT
>CM057845.1:183489056-183500679 GCA_030068395.1 Apalone spinifera | reverse complement strand
GTCATTTTGACCCTCAGGAGGAATCCATGTGGAGTTCTTCTTCTTGTGCTGTTGTTGGGAAGCTATCTGTGTGTCCGTGCACTGTTCAGTGTTGTGTTGGAAGTATTCCTTGAGACGGAGATGGCGAAAGTAGGCTTTCAGATCACCGCAGAACTATATCATGTTAGTGGGGGTGGTGGGGCAAAAAGAGAGTCCCCGAGATAGAGCAGACTCTTCTGCCGGGCTTAGTGTGTAGTTGGAAAGATTGATGACATTGCTGGGTGAGTTAGGGGTACCACTATTGTGGCCCCATGTGGCAGGTAGGATTTTAGACAGCTTACAGTCCTTTTTCCTCTGTAGAGATGTGAAGTGTGTAATGTAGATCTCCTGTCTTATTTTAGTAAAGTCCATTTGTGGGGAAGGTTGGCTTTTTATGAGCGACTCCAGATTGGAGAGCTCTTTTTTGATGTTTTCCTGCTTTCTGTACAGGATGCTGATCAGATGGTTCCTCAGTTTTTTAGATAGTGTATGGCATAATCACTCACTGTAGTCTGTGCAGTATTTAGATAGCAATGGATTTTTCACCTTCAGTCCATTTGGTATGATGTCCATCCGTTTCCATTTGGAGAGAAAGATGATATCTGTTTGTACTTGTGCAAGTTTCTTCATGAGGTTGATAGATTTCCACTCCATGCGGCTAAATGCAGTGCCTTGCATGGTGTCAAGTATCAGAGGGGTAGCCGTGTTAGTCTGAATCTGCAAAATGCTCCAACACTTTGGTTAGTCTATAAGGTGCCTCAGGACTCCTCGCCGCTTTTGCAGATTCAGACTAACATGGCTACCCCTCTGATACTTGACACCAGAGAGTTGTGGTGTCCCAAGTGAGGGCAACCAGACCACACAGAGACAAAAATGCTTTGCTGTCCCTCATCGAGGTAGACAAGCAAGCATGGAAACCTGAGAATCGGCTGTCAAGGGAGGGTCCCGTTAAGCATAGGCCTCAGATAGCCTCACGCAGTGGCCACACAAAGTAACTCCTGCCTTGATGCCCTGCCAGCACTGGTTCCAGCCAGCCTTAAATGCGATTCAACGTCCACTCAGCGTGGATGCACTATTTTGTAATAGCCAAATGCTATTTCAAAATGCATTTTGTGTGTAGACGCGTTATTTCAAAATATCTTATTTCAAATTAACTATTTCGAAATTAGATATTTTTAAATAACGATGTAGTGTAGACGTACCCCTAGTGATGTCTGACTAAAAGACAACAAGAACTTGATTGGATAAGGCAGGGGTGGCCAACCAGTTAGAAATGAAGGGCCAAAAGAGTTGTGAACAGTAGTGCAAAGAGCCACACATCCCTCCCCCAGAGCCAGGCACCCCCAGGTCCTTCCCATTATAATCCAATGCCTGGGTCTCACTGGAGCTGCCACAGCCACACAGTTCTCTCTCCAGGCACTGGGGCGCATGCACAAAGCGGGCATGCGGCTCCAAACGAGCCGTAACACTGAGAGCCACATTTCTATGAGCAAAGAGCTGCATGTGACTCAAGAGCCAGAGGTTGGCTACCCCTGGGATAAGGCAAGGGGTGTGAGAAAGGCAGATGGGAAAAATGGAGCTGAGGCTAACTTCTTACAGAGGAGACAGTGTAAATATTTGCAACTGGACAAGAAGAAGAGAGATCTTCCCTGTCATCTGCTTACTCAGTGCACTGAATCCTCTCTTCTATACAATCCATCCTTCTTTAAAGGAGATTCCCATGCTGCTATGTAATGCTTGTGTTAATCCTCTGAAACCCCGAGCAATATCATACGGGATTTATGTGCCTACACAATTAAGAAAAATCTGTGATTTCTCAATCAACAAAATAATGCTTACTTCCAACTTGGTAGGCACATCGTTGAGGGAAGGAGCTAGATGTTGATAGGTGGCAGGGAGTGAAGCATCTCTTCTCAGATAATTACTCTAACTCCATCTGTGTGCAGTAAACCCCTGTGTCTGCTGCCCATTAAGTTAAGCAGCAGGCAGCTCTTGAAAATGTTGGTTTTGAATGACAAGAGAAGGTTGAGAAAGACAGCATGCTGCTGTCAGGAAGTGTTTGTGAGAGACTTTTCTTTTTTGGACAAAATGCATTTGATTTATAAGTGTAACTCAAACAGAAAAGTGCTCTTCATTTTGATTTGTGCTTTCAAGTTCTAGGTGATGCTTTTCTACTACCTCTTGTCCTCCTTACCCGCCCAGTTTCATTGTACAGTAGATTTCCGATAATCCAGCACCTTTTGGACCTAGGTGGTGCCGGATGATCAGATTTGCCGGAGAATCAGGAGGTCTTGGTACAGCTGCACGGCTTAACAGCTGGCTGGGGCACAATCTCCCCTCCCCTTTCCTCTTCGCTTCTCCGTGCTGTAACCTGATCCTTCTCCCCCTCCCCTCCCTTTTTCCCTTCGCTGAAGCAAAACGCTCTTCTCCATACTGTATCATGATTCCCCCTCCCCCCCAACCTTATGCTCCATCGGGTTACAGCCAGCACTTGTGCTGAGCGGCAGGCTTTTTAATCAGCTGGTCAGGAGCGCTTGGCATTTTGATGCCGGAGTATCGGGAGTGCCAAATAGTTGGATGCCAGACTATCAGAGTTTTACTGTAGTATCTTGGTTGATTAATGCTTGGGTGGGCTGCGGCTCTGTGCAATCAGGAACCAGTTTCATAATTGCTGTGGCTTCTGCCTCATTTTGTCTACCTTTCAATCATTCGACTCTGTGGAGGTGTTTAGCATAAAGAACAGAGATAGAATCTAGTTTTGGAGTTGCTAGATACCACAGGTTAGAGCAACCTCTAAGGGGTTTCCCTAATTTTTACTCTGCATTAAAAAGCCTTTAGCCTATTCCCATCAGGAAACATTGTCATCAACTATTAACTGATGGTCAACTGAAGATAGGGCCACTCTACCCTGAGTGGTATGTGCCACTATCTACTTATATTAAACTATCTGTTACATCTTTATTTCACCCTGATGCTCACAGTACCTTTCCCAGATCTGAAGAAAGACACTGTGTGGCACAAAAGCTTCCCTCTCTCTCACCAACTTACGTTGGTCCAATATATTACCACATCCACCTTTTATCTCTAATATCCTGGGTCTGACATAGCTACAACTACACTGCATAGTATTTAAATAAATAATATTTAATGCAGAGGTGGGCAATAAAATTGTGGCCATTCACCTGGGTTAGCCTCTGGTGGGCCACCACTGCTTTATTTACCTGCACCTGCACTGGCACCTGCAGCTCCCTTTGGCCATGAATCGCTGTTCCTGGCCAATTGAAGTAGCGGGAAGTTGCACAGACCAGGACACTACTGGGAGATGCGAGTGCCTGTACCTGCAGAGGCTCAGATAAATACAGCGGTGGCAGCTACTACTGATTTAATGCATTATTTAGAAAGCATACTATGAATGACAATAAGTTTTCTAAAAAGGAAAGGCAGGTGCTTTCTATGGGAATAGATGGTTTTCAACATTCAATAGCTATTCCGGGATAAACTAATATTCCCACTCTAATGATTACTAATTAATTTGTTTTGAGTGATATTTGCTTTGACTATGCACATACCTGTTTTGTATTTGCCTTTTTCACACAATGCATACATGAGACACATCAGGGTATCATGGTAAAGGTATTTGACTGGGACTGGGACTACATAGGCTCAAGTTTTACTTCTACAACTTAACCTGCTGTGTTCTTGGGAAAATCATTCACTGTCTTTGTGTCCCCCTTTTTGCATTTGGACAGGAAGATCATTAAGGGAGGCACTATCCCTTAGTAGGAGTTTGTAGAGTGCTTAATATGATAGGGTTCCCATCCCCATCACAGTTAAGTCCTCTTAGTGCTAGAGTAATATAATAAAATAATCTAAATATTTGCAGAAGGTAAATTTCAAAGTCACCTACAGAAATATTTATAGAAACCAGGGTTTAAATTTACATGTACAAGCATTCATGTTAGAACTTCACATGCGCACATTCTGCCAGGCAAAGGAACTAACGTCATGTAGTTTCATGTTGAAGAAAATCAATACTGTTCAAGGAGCAAATAGAGAATAATTGAATACTCAAGCCATAAAGTTACATGTCAATCAAACGAACAAAAATATTACAAAAAATCCACATCCTTGAATAAAAATATTTCCAGAAAGTTCAGATATGCTTATTAAATTCATCTAATAAAATATTGGTCGTGGTATATTTTATAGCAATAGTGAGCTTGTGTGATCTTATTGTGTAATCAATCATTACTATATCAAATTCTCAGTGACTAAAGCAAAAGATATATTTTCCTGTAACCATGTAAGGAAATTCTTTTTTATTGTCACTAAGCAATATTCTTAGAAGCAAAATCTGTATTGTATATATTTGAAAAAGCAATTCTATAATACTGTGTTTGAGCTTATATTACAAACTGTTAGTAATAAAAATGGACTACACTTCTGTAATCACAAGGCATAAAACTCTTATGTCATCTGCTGTATAATAGTGATGATAAGGTGACTATGTAGTACTAGAAGAGCTGAATTTTATACTAATATAAGATAATTTCCTTTTGCATTACCATTTTTATTACCTTGGTAACTTTGCAAAATGAGCTCACAGCCCATGTATTTAATACTTAGAAAGATGTTTGAACATCCTTTTAGTGAATTTTAAGTAGAGCTATAAGAGCTTGAGAAAATCTGACTGGTTTCTTTTCACTCTTCCTTTTAAAAAACTATATAAAAGAGCTGTTCTTTTTGTTTGGGGATCACAGAAGTCCTTCACTCTAAAGTTTCATTCTAAAGTTAAAAAGAAAATAAACATTAAAATATTCTAGATCCACTCCAATGAACAGATTTATTAGCAGAATCTGGTCTTCCTTCATGTCCCAAATCTGTTGGCAAATGGAACTGAGCATATGAGCTTTGAAAAGTGATCCTAGAAGAGGGAGATTTGTTCTCTGGCATTCAAGTCTCTAAAAATTAGCTCTTTTCTTCTATCCAAGGTAAATTCTGGGATTTCTAAGACTGTAGAGGTGATGTATTCCCTATATGGTAGAAATCCAGTTCTGTTGACACAGGCTAATAGAGCCACAACTTATAAACACAGAATTTCTCTCCCTACTGTCGGACGCCTGGTTGATTCCCAGTCTGGTCACATGACAACATGGCAAGTGCATTTGGGCCCAATGAGCCTTCTCCAAATGGTCATGCTTCTCGTCTGGGCAGGCGAACCAACAGTCCGCTATATAAGCCCATTGCTTAATTTATGCCAGAGCTTGTCAAGACTGAGTCCCATAACCTCTTGGCTAGGCAGTTCATTGACATGATACCTACGGATTATGAATGTAAAAAAAATTGCTTGAGCCCCGGCACCACTTTCACTGTAAATTAATCACTGTGTGAACCTTGCATCGCAAAGCACAGTGACTGCTCACTATGTACTGCACCCAAAGCTGTATTTGCCCTACTCTCACTTTTACTCCTTGCTTCAGCCTTAATATTTCTTCACTTCAGTCTAGTCCTTGCCTCCCTGCCCTCATTCTGTCTCTGGCTTCCACTTTTGGCTTGGCTTTTTGGTCCTGTCTTTGCCTTAACTTTCAGCTTGGTGTTCCTGATCCTCTGACCTTTAGCTTCACTTCTCAGTTTTGGCTTTGCCCTTGGATCTGTGCTCCTGGATCTGTGCACTTGACTCTTACCTCTGTCTGTACTCACCATTACACTCAAGAACTACCACAAACACCAGGCAAGATCCTGCTCCATCTGCTAGCTAAGCAGCCCATGCCAAAGCATCTTACACTTAGCTCCTTATCTGGCAATTGTGCATCTCTTGTATGCCCAGGACAAAACCTATAATCCTAGGGTTGGCATGACAGCTGTGTGAGACCTCAACAAAGAACAACTCGAAGACACAAATATCACTGGTTTTTAAAAGAAAGTTAAAATGAATTAATCCCTTACTGTTGAGTACCTCTCTTATTCTCAACTGGTATTTCAGGCCACCCGGGCAACTTTAATAGTGTCCAGATACCCAACAATGCTGTTCTAAAGCAGATGGACTTGTGTGTGGAATATATATGCATTTTTATCAGCATATTCAAAGGAGTTCAAAGACAGCACACATCACAGGTCCACGCAGTGATATAGATTTCTTATGAGGAGAGGCCACCTTCCTACAAGTCATAGAAGAATAAAAAAAAACACTTTGTGCCCAATATTTAAATTCTGAGGCTGAGGTAGTTCCCGTCTTGCAGTTATTCATTGCTATAATTCCCTCTTTTCAAAAATCTGCTGATCCTGTTCCCAGCAGACCTCCCTCCCACAGTGTGCACAGGGAGTTCCCATAAAAATAGCTATGGACTATAAACTCCGCATACATTTCTCCAGTTCAGCTCCTTTTTCACCTCCTTGCCCTGTATCTGTTCTTCTATGCTGGGGAACCTCTATGCCTATGGAGGTGGGAACAAGATTAGCCACTTAGCAAAGAGCTCTGCATACAGAGATTCTAAATGTAATCACTTAGTTTGTGTTGACCTGGAAAGCCCTGAGCTATAGAAGGTGACTTCCAAACTATATTACCATCAGTAAAATCTTCAAGGAATGGACATTAATTAATGCTAATATCCACTGGAATACTTACAGATTTCCGTATTACATCTTCCAAATGCTGAATAATTTCTCATACTTAAAGTTGTCACAAATGGTTAATGAAGGAACAAAATGCTGATTAGAAATGGCCCCAAGTTTCAAAATTGAGACCAGGCATGCAAAACTTCCTGAAAGTATGGGTCCCAGCTTTTGGCTCAGCATAGTTAAAAAAGAAAAACAAAAAGCTTGCAACAAAATGAGAAGGTCATATCAAAATACTGAAACCCCATATTCTGCCGTGCATATCAAGTGTGTTTGGATCTGGAGACAGACAGTCTGGCCTATCTCTAACATCAGTTTTATTTCTTGTTCCCCACTTTGAGCCTATGATATAGTTAAAATGCTGTCTTTTACATTATTTCAGTGTAATACTGTTTGTGGCAAAACTTCAAGCGGCTCTGGAGATGAAGGATAAATAATTAATGCATTAACTTTAAATCCATAAAGAATGTTTTGTATATTACTTTTTTTCTCCCATATTTTGATTTTGTCCACTATAACACAGTCTATAAAACATGCAATGTACATTAACCTCCTGGCCACAGTATCAGTGTAGAATTGCCAGTGATGATTATCAGTTTCAGAGACAGGTAGCACTTCAATGCTGGAGAAGTACTTTAATGATTTTGCTTTTATTTTTCTATTAGAGTCAGACTCAGGTGCAAACATACTGATTTATACAATTAAAACATGTAGTATATTAAACTGTAACTATAATACACTCGATTCTCATAACAGCAGCACAAAGAATGGTGGGAATAACTAATATTTCACTCACACAAAAACTGTCTGTGGGGAAAGAGGCAATCTGAAAATGAAGAGCAACTAACAATTATCTGAGAGAAATGAAGAGAGTTTACCCTGCATGTTGATTAAACCAAATGTTTGCCAGCTGTGTTAAATGCAATCTCTTTAACTGTGATAATTATAGATATGCTGTACAAGTACATACTGAATTTGAGCTCTGTTATTGAGACTTTACTGCACACATTTCGATAAAACCTAGTAACGTTAATGAGATAAAATAAATGCATAGAGTCTAAATCCAGATTCTTGATAATTTATTACTGCTGTCTAATGGTCAACAAAATCTGATATATTTATTACATCACTGCCAATTCTTACCATTTTATTGTGATTGGTTTTGTGGGGAGTGGTTTACTCATCTTGTGAAGACATGATAAAATTCAACTTGTGAATTTTCAATTTTTCAAGATGGCCACCATCTCCTTTACTGACAGTGGACCTAAAAGAGGTAAAATAAAAGTGCATTTTTTATCTTCTATAGTCATCAAATTGATGTCAGAAGTTTCTGTTAACTTAATAATTGCTATTTCCATATGGTTGGTTGGTTTATTTAGAGATGGACTTATCAGAACAGCATGCAGTACTCAAGAGGAAAATATCCTGTGAGAAAACTGGAATTTCACAATAGGAACATTTCAAGGGAAGTTTTTTTCCTGAGGAAAAATTGTGTTTTTTCAGACAGACTCTAACTCTAGATTGATAGTCACAAGGTATTTCGTTGTTATTTGTCTCACTATAGGAACATTCTGCATCTAAGGCAACTGAGAACTATAATGCACTTGCTACTTCCAACGATGAAGAATGTAAATGGGCTTATTACTCAGTGCTTAATATTTATGTGGTAGTCAGAATAATACCTATGATTTGCAAGTTGACCAACGAAACCTTGTTTTTATGAATTAGTACTAGTCGTTCCAATGCAGTTCACAGTACTGTTAGGGTATTTATGGAAATAAGATATGAACGGCATGTAACCTAGAAAATGGTCAGAACATCAATAGCTATATTAATAACAGCCATCTCTAATACTCAGGCAAGGAATAGGGATATGCCAGTTTGTCACTGCCGCCCCTGAGTAAGGTCTTGAAAGATTTTATCTTCTATTTAAAAAAAAAGGTTTAATAAAGTGAACATTTACTTACTAATAATAACCTAGCCTCCAAATAAGAGCTTTTGATCAATACTGTACAAAGAGCTATGCAATGTCTCCTTGGTGAATACACTGTTAGTTTAAGAGGAAGTATTTATGTTTTAAATAAGTGGCATTTACCTGATTAACTTTGAAAAGCAATGTGCTCTTTAATATTAACCTATTTAAGTTTACTAATGTATGCCATAGGTTTGACTACAGAATATAACTTCTGAAGTCAAAATATGTAACAGTTGGCTATACTTGAAGAGCTATATATTGCACAATAAGTGCAAATTTTGTTTCTCACTATGTATTTGATGCTTCCATCCAGTCTGGTGCTGCCAATCATTTAAAATTCATTACAATTATTCTTTTTCTTAAGTCAGTTCAGTGTTTGAGAAGGACACCTTGAATACTACAGCACTCTTGTTTAACCACACAACAAATACTGCAATAGTTTGCATTTTCCTACAGTGCCTTGGCACTGTACCCTTTCTTTCACCCCCACAAGAGGTTACTTCTCTCTATACCCATTCAGTGCCTTGGTTTTCTGCTAAGGCCATGTGCATGAGTAACAGTTTTGCTGAAAATCACTGTTATAAATAGCTGCCCACTGTCAGCTGGACCAAAACTACTGGTCTAAGTATTAATGCACAATTTAACAAACTACTAAAACATGTGATTAATGTTAACCACTCCCATCAATTAATTGTTTGGTTGAGTACGTATGGATTTAAGCATGAGCTTAATTACTTGGACGATTCAGGGCCTACACAGACTACTGATCACTGTCAGCCTACTGATTTCATGGACTTGAAGATGAATAGTTATGGGTTACAGAGCATATCTCCTGTGGTGTCTAGTCTCCCAAATTTAATATAAAATAAACAGTCAGCTAATCTGCTGGTAAAATACAACACAGTCAGGCTGCTACTACTGCCAGATTTATAAGTAATATATAAGAAACATATTTTATTATCTTGCCACTGAGAATGTGTCCCTCACACAGACTAGGCCCTTGCTGACAGTTAACTCTGGCAAGAGAATGTGCAGATTTATTTATGCTGAGGCCACAAAAGTCACAAAATATGAGATTGCTTTTCCTTATTATTGGACAACATTATTTATCATTGTTCCATTCCAACCAATTTTGGTAAGTCTATATCAACAATTTCTTTATAAAAATTGTGTTTTCAAGGGTTTACAGCTCAGCCTGGCTGAGCTATGTTACCACATTTGGAAATAAAACCTTATTTGAGTAACACCTCAAAAGTCGTCACTTTTGTTCCTGCTCTCTTACTCTCTATTCTCTCTAAATATATCTTTTTGTTTTATATATCAATATACTGTTAGTTAAATAGAGATTTGAATCTGAAAAGAGAAAGTTGAAATGTGTATATATATGCAGTCAAGTTAGAATCCATGATCACAAAAGTGTAAGCCCTATAGCAGAGTACCAAGAACATAGAGTATTGCATTTGAGATATACAGGTTGGACCTCCCTGGCCCAACACCCTTGGGATCTGAGCTGTCCCAGACCAAGGAGTTTGCCAGACCAGAGGAGGGCAGGGGCTTCCTTGCTGGCTGCCCCGCTCCTGGGATCCTTTCCTTGGGGCTCCTTACCCTACGCTGACCCCATTAATACTGGCCCAGCATGGCTCCCCACCCTGCTGCCCACCCGCTGCCCCAGGGTCTCCTAGGGTTCCCAACTGGGACCACCTGGCTGCTGCTGGCCCTGCTGCCACTAGGGATTCCCAAGTCGGGGCCACTCTGCTACCCCACCACACTGCCAGGATTGGCCCTGCTGCCACTGGGGATTCTGGCCACCCACCTCCGCCCGCCCTACATCAGATGTGGGGTAGGTTCCCCAGCAGAAGCTGCCTAGTCACCCTGGTCCCGCTGCCCCTCAGGGTTTGCTGGGATTCTTGGCTGGGACCATCTGGAAGCCTACAGCTCCAACAGGGATGGTTCCTTGGCTGGAGCTAGGACTCCCCAGTTACCTGGACCCACCAATGCCTGGGATTTTGCTACTGGGGCTCCCCAAAAGCCATCTGGCCCCACTGATCCCAGGGGGTCCCTAGCCAGGGCAGGCATTCCCCATCCTGCCAGACCATGGATGTTGCAGGACCAGAGAGTCACAGATTGGGGAGGTTCAGCCAGTATTAATCATTTCAGAAATTAGAAATACAGCCTGAACTTCATAATAGTTGGGCAGCTGATGAGTTGAGACCATTGCATGTAAGGGTGACCAGTATATTTCAATATTTCTGTGAGCTAGTTCTCTACCCTGGTGCAGTCTGTCTGAGCCAGCGGTTGTCTTTACACTGAGGCACGGACCATCTTTTTAGTTTGTGTTTGTGCAGCATGTAGCAATATGGGGCTCTGGTCCATACTTCATACTCCCTGGAACTCCCACAAGGAATTCTTATGTAAGGTTAGAACATGAGAATGGAAATAATGATCAAACATGACATATACAACAATTCCCATTCCATTACACTGCTTAGCCATTTTATGTGTTGCTGTAACTTTAGGATTTTTTTTAGAGAGAGCTTTTTGGTTTTAGCATTTCCTAATGTTCTAAAATGAATTGTTTCAACAATACAAAACCCCTATTGTGTTTGATCTGTGAATATTGAATATGCAAGCTTTAAATGTTCATAAGAAGTACATTTCAAAGATGCATGACTGAAACCAAACTTTAAGAGGTGCATCTCTTTTCTGCAGGAATGCATTCTTCTGTCACTTGTACATGCTGGATAGTTCTATGTAATCATATTTTTGTTTGAACTCCCATCCCTATAGGGATTCTAATGTATCCCAGAGGCACTGAGGCCACTTACTAGGGAGGGTGAAGTCTGCCTCTCAGTCTTAGCTGAGACCAGCTTGTTTTTAGTTCATACTATAGAGCAGGGGCTCCCAAACTTTTTGACATGGGGACCAGTAAATCCATTAACGAGCTTTCGGAGGAACGGTACAATTCATTTGCATATTTGCATATTCATTAAGCAAATGACGAATATGCAAATACAT
>CM057845.1:183461253-183488080 GCA_030068395.1 Apalone spinifera | reverse complement strand
CCCCCCCCCCCAGCCCCCCACCCCACCCCCGCCCCGAAAGAGATTTGGTGATTGGACTTTATCCCATGAATTTTTATCAATGAAAAAGAAGAAAACCCAAAACCATAACTTTATAAAGTTTACAGAGAACACAAAAATTGGGGAAGTGGTAAATAATGACAGAACAAGTCACTGCTACAGAGCAATCTGAATTGCTTGATAAATTGGGTGCAAACTAACAGTAAGCCTGCTGAGAGTCTTTGGGTTAAGTTTAGAGGTAAGAGCAATAAGGGAGATGTCCTGTTGGGCATCTGCAGGAGATTACCAGACCATATGGGTGAGGTGAGGAGGATTTCTTCAGATAGCCCACAGAAGTTTCCAGATCACAGGCCCTGGTTCTCATGAGGGACTTCAGGTATCCTAACATCTCCTAGGAGATCAATACAGCAGTGCACAGGCAATACAGGGAATTTTTGGAGAGGGCTGAGGAGAACTTCCTGGTGCAAGTGCTAGAGGAACCAGCCGGGGTCATGCTTCTCTTGACCTGCTGCTCCCAAACAGGAAAGAATTAGTAGGGAAAGTAGAAGTGTGAGGCACTCTGAGCAGCAGTGATCATGAGATGATCAAGTTCAAGATCCTGAGAAAAAGAAGTAAGAGCAGCAGAATACAGACCCTGAACTCCAGAAAAGCAGACTTTGACTCTCTCAGAGAACTGTTTGGCAGGATTCCCTGAGTGGCTAATATGAGGGGGAAAGGAGTCCAGGAAATCTTTGGGGAGCTGAAATTCAAAAATGAAACTTATAAATAGTGGAAACTTGTACAGATGATTATCATCCTCATCCTTCATGCCCACTGGCGTATAGGGCAGCAACAAAGGTCCTCCAATTCTGTTTGTCTCTGGTCAACTTCTCAATAGTCTCCAAGTGTAATTCATGCTCTTCATTTCTGCTTCAGTGGTCCAGCGCCAGGTTCTCTTGGATCATTTCTGCTTCCCTTCAGGAGTCCAGTGCACAGCAATCTTTGTGATGGAGCTTCCATCTTTCCTGAGAACGTGCCCAACATCTCCGGTGTCTTTTCATAATGATGGTAGCCATGTCATCTTGTTTACACTATTCAGGCAGGTCCTGATTGAAATTATTCTTGGCCAAAAAATATGGAGGATCCTCCGAAGACTTCTGGTGTGAAAAGTCGACAATTTATTGAGGTCATACTGTGTCATGCTCCAGCATTCTGATCCATATAATAATGTTGATAAAACACAGTTCTGATAAAACGTCAGTCTCTTATTCCCTCTCTGTTGTAAGTAGATTTCCTTGTTTATCCATGACAGAGACACTTGTACTGGAATGATATTTACTGCAAACAAGCTTGGTGATTTTAAAAATCTTTCCATGTTCTCTTCGAGTAGCTGCTTCTTCAGCTTGTGCTACTAGTTCCTCTATATGAGCTTTCTTATCAGCTCTCACCAATTTCTCAGTCTGCTTCTTTGTATTGCTGCTGGTATCTTTCTTTCAGTCTTCCTGATTTAGCATCTGTGAGTTTCTTCTTTAAGATACATCTATTATCAATTGCCTTCCCTGTATCTGGCATGATCTCTATTTTTTTTCTTTGGTTTCTGTTTGAAATCTAGACAGTCCTCGCTGCTCTTTACATATATCGTTGTAATTTCTTCCTATTTCTTATTAATTTCTTCTATGCTGTGAGTTTCTTCTTCAAGATCTTGTAGTGCTTTAAACCTATTTTTTTACCTTAAGGACAAAAGCATTCTTAACTTTAGGGTCTTGAAGCTTCTCTACATCAAAGCATTTCTGCATGGGTATCTTGCGATCAGTGCTTCTAAGCTTAAGCTTTGAGTGCTGTCATAAGGTGGTGATCACTGCTGACATCAGCCCCTCTTTTCACCTTGACATCTAGTAATGAGCATCTCCATGTTCCATTGATCATCAGATGGTCAATCTGATTACAATCCCTACCACTTGGTGAGCGCCAAGTTAACTTGTGAATTTCACAGTGAGGAAAGAGCATACCTCCGATGACAGGATTGTTTTAAGTACAAAATTCCACTAACCTCTCTCCATTCTCATTCATGGTACCACACCCATGTTTCCCCATAATTCTATCATTGTGCGTATTATCCTTCCAAACTTTAGCATTCAAGTCCCCCATGACTATTATAAGATCATGCCGTAATGCTGTTCTTATTTCAGCTTGAATTTGTTCATAAAATCTATCTTTATTTTCTTCTTCACTTTCATTTGTTGGGGCAGAACACTGGATTAATGTACTGTTTACATGTCTATTTTTCATTCTGGCTCTCATCAGTCTGCTGTTGATTGGTTTCCATTCCAGCAAACATTTCTGTATTCCTTTCTTCAGGATGATAGTTACTCCTTCGTGGTTTTGGTCATCATCCCTTCTGGAAAAAAGGGCTGTTTCACCAGTACTAATCTTCATTCTTCCTGATCAAATCCATTTACTCTCGCTGATACCAAGAATATGTAATTTGTAGCATCTCATTTCATTTGTAATCTGCGCAAGCTTACTCGTTTCATACATGGCACATGCACAATGATTATGGAGGAATGTAAATGTATTGTGCATGTAGGGGTATAATCAAGAAGGCCAAAACACAATTGGAGTTGTAGTTAGCAAAGAAAGGAAAATTCAGTAATAAGAGTTAGTAAATTTTTGTTAGCAACAAGAAGGTCAGGAAAAGCGTGGGATCCTTACTGAATGGGGGAGGCAAAATAGTGACAGTTGATGTGGAAAAAGCTGATGTACTCCATCCTTTTTTTCCTCATCTTCACAGACAAACTCAGTTCCCAGACTGCTGCACTGAGTACCACAGTATGAGGAGAAGGTAGGAAGCCTTCAGTGGTGAAAGAACAGATTAAGGACTATTTAGAAAAGCTGGACATGCACAAGTCTTTGGGGTCAGTTGATATTGAGGGAGTTGTCTGATGTGATTGCAGAGTCATTTGCTATTGTTTTGAAAACTTATAGCAGTTGAGGGGAGGAGGTCACAGACAAAATGAAAAAAAGCAAATTATAGTGTCCATAGTTAAAGAAAAAGGAGAGTCTGGGGAACTGCAAACCAGTCAGCCTCACCATAGTCCCTGGTAAATCATGAGGCAGAGCCTCAAGGAATCCATTTTGAAGTAGTTGGATGAGAGGAAGATGATCAGGAACAGTTAATGTGGATTCACCAAGGACGGGTCATGCCTGACCAACCTGATTGTGTTCTGTGGTGAGAAAACAGGCTCTGAGGATATGGGAAAAGCAGTGGTAATGATATACCTTGACTTTAGCGATGCTTTTGATCCCACAGTACTCTTGCCAGCAAATGAAAGAAGTATGGCTTGGATGAACTGACTATAAAGTGGATAGAAAGCTGGCTAGAACATCAGTCTCAGTAGGTAATGATCAAAACCTCAATGTCCAATTGACAGCTGGTATCAAGCAGAGTCCCTCAAGGACTGGTCTTAGGGCCAGTTTTGTTCAACCTCTTCATTAATTATCTTGATTTGGGTTGGTTTGCACCCTCAGAATGTTCATAGATGACACTAAGATGGAGGATGAGGTAGATATACTGGAGGGTAGGGTTAGGCTCTAAGGTGACTTAGACAATTGGAGGATCGAGCCAAAAGAAATCTGACAAGATTCAACAAGGAGAGGTGCAGAGTTCTGCTCTTGGGAAACTCCCATGCACCGCTACAAGCTGGGGACCAATTAGCAAAGCAGCAGTTTTGCAGAAAAGGAAATGGGGGTTACAGTGGATGAGAAGCTGGATATAAGTCAATAGTATGTCCTCCTTGAAGGAAGGCTAATGGCATAATGGACTTAATAGTATTGCCAGCAGATTGAGAGAAGTACATCAAGTTTGGGTCTTCCCTCTACAGAAAGGATTTGTATGCATTGGAATGAGTCCAGCAGAGGGCAATGGAAATGATTGGGGGGCTGGAGCACTCAACTCATGAGGAGAGGCTGAGGGAACTGGGCTTATTTAGTCTGTAAAAGAGAAGAATGAGGGAGGATTTAATAGCAGCCTTCAACTACCTGAAGGAGGGTTCCAAAGAGGATATAGAGAGGCTGTTGTCAGTAGTGGCAGATGACAGAACAAGGAGGAATTGTTTGAAGTTAAGATGGGGGAGGTCAAGGTTGGATATTAGGAAAAAACTATTTCACTAGGCGGGTGGTGAAGCACTGGAATGGGTTGCCTAAGGAGGTGATGGAATCTCTATCCTTAGAGATTTTTAAGACCAGGTTTCACAAAACCCTGGCTGGGATGATTCAGTAGGGGTAGATCTTGTTTAGAGATGACCTCTAGATGATCCCTAGAGTTCTCTTCCCAGCCTAATTGCCTATGATTACATTTTTACTAGATGGGAACTCCATCTTAAGAAGAGCAATTCCGGGGAAGACTTAGTGATTATAGTGGACAATCAGTGGACCTTAACCTCCCAGTGTGGGGCTGTGGTCAGGAGAGCAATGCAGTTCTTGGACTTATAAACTTTTTTTGGCAATGGTATGACCCCTATTGTTATATATTGCTGATACCCACAATTCAAAAAAGAGTATTTTGGTAAATTGGAGCTGGTTCAAATGGCCCCAAGCATGATAAAGGATTATAAAATATGCTTTATAATGAAAAACTCAAGGATATCAATCTCTTTGGATTAACAAAGAAAAGGTTAAGAGTTATTAGAGCACTGTCTAGATGTGCATACATGGGAATAGATGTAGATAATAAAGGGCTTTTTAATCTATCTGACAAAGATATAACTAGCTTTGATTGGTGAAAGTTAAAGCTAGATAAATTCAGAGCAGAAATAAGGTGCTTATTTTTAACAGTGAGACTATAATCATGGATTGTGGTGTATTTTTTATCATTGGGAAACTTAAAAATCACAACTGGATATCTTTTCAATAAGATATATACTAGTTGAAAGAAGCATTAAGTCAGGGTACTATAGCCAGTATTATTCCAGAAGTACTATAGCCAGTATTATTCCAGAAGTTTGAATAGATGATCACAGTGGTGCCCTATGACTTTATAATCTATGATTCAATAAAACCTACTTTAAAAAGAATCACCATAAATACAAATCTCATCTTCAAATAGAAATTCATCCTTTGAAAATACAACCAAGACAGCTCAGTGGCTACTGTTGCCTCAGAGAAAGGTTTTGTGATGTATAAAAAGGCTCAGTACTAACTTTAGTCTATATCGTTGTTGTGTAAAGAAAAGGTTACTTTATGGTAAGTGTGAAAATAGGTTCAAATCTAAACACAATACGATTCCTACCTTTCCAAATCTGTCAGCTAGCAGAAGAGACTAAAATTATTTCCCTCCTGAAATAAAACTTTCTGGGAAATTGGCACAATGTTTTTAAACTTCTCATAACTTTGAATAGTAGAGGAGACACAAATCTCTGGATACTGCTGGTTTGTTTCTAGTGTTAAAGTTTTCTAGATGTAGACTTTAACTTTCTAGATGTAGACTTTTTTTGGAGGGTGATGTTTGTGTGTTTTAAGGAGGGAGACCTTTGGGTGAGTGTGTTGATGATGAAAAGGATTTTCTTACTTAATTACATAGCTTGTGCTTTAGAGTAAATACTAGAGACAAACAAACATAGTGACCAGCTTTGTAAACTAAATTAAGTATCCTTGACATTTTATGTTGCCTAGGCAGATGCAGCTTTACTCTTTTATAGTTCCAATTGCAATGACTTTTAGAAGTTATGACATTAAATTCTTCTCTTTTCTTTTGGGTTTTGACATTACCATTGCTTTGTATAGTTGATTTAAGTAATACTATCCTACACTGCGCTAACACAGTGAACCAGGAATGGCAATGTAATGAGGAAAAAGAAAAATATATTAACTGTTTTCCGTTTCTATATAAATTAATAATATGATTTGCAAAAACATTAATGAGCAAAGATAAAGGCTATTCCCAGCCTCACTACTATATTATCCTCACTGATCTATAATTCACATTTCTTAACCAACTCATATATTTAAAATGTAGTGTCTACTGTGCTTCATGCCCTTAATCATAGATGGGGAAGATGCCTCTAAGTACAAGGAGAGGAAAGGATAAATTAAATACTGACTATGCCCCTCCCCCTACAAACTTCTTCATACCATCAGACTCTGGAAATCTCTGACATCCCTGGGGTTCTGCGTGGAGCAATTTTCAGAGATCCTTATGTGTAACATATAAGACCCACTGACAAGAGTGGGGAAAATGTAAGAATTGATTCCATCCTTATTGTTATTTGAAACTGTTGTCCCTATACAACAGTAAGTTTAGGGTGCCCTACCAGCTTCAGCTTAACTTTGTCTTTCATCCATACATTAACACTGTCCTTAAATCTGTTTTTTTTCTAATCAGAACACTTACAGCAGTCGTAGCAGCATGTTTCCAAAGCAATCATTCTGATACTCAAGGGATTATCCAAATTATGAAATGTTGTCAATGAAAATAAATATCTATTTATTATAACCATTTGGAACATAATTGATCTTCACATGGGAAAGCAGAAAGAGAGATTTTCTTTTCCAGAATAACAAATGGCTTCCAGCATCTAGTAAGTATAGTCAGTTCATCAAGATAATTTCATAACGTTCCAATAGAGCATTATGAAAGTGATTTCCAAAGATTACAGCTGATGTAAGGTTTTAGCTTCCTTTGTACCACAAGGGACAACCAACAGTGCTATCTGCTTCTTTAATCATTTTGTCAAAATGCATTATAACCTTGTCAATATCAAAATTGTCATTAATCAGCAAATGCTAGGAATAAGCTATTCTGTGTTCCAGTGCCCAGCGGTTAATTGGAACAGAAGCTTTATTATTTTATCCACTTTAATTTTTATGATCTTTTTGATTATGTAAAATGTTGCAATTATGTTATTATGGTTTCTAGAATGCAGTGCATTTATATAGGAAGGCTTTTCTCTTTCCCTTTGTCAGCCATGGCAAAATTTGCTGGGTGCGCTTTGCAGCAGGCACAGAGTAAACATAGTATATGTATGCTGAGCCAGCAGAGATTAAGCTAAATGAAAACACAGCAGCTATAAATTTAACAAAGTGTTCATTTTCTAAAGTGACTGCTTTATGCATCGGCAAATGAAAAGACATGGAGCATCTAGCTCTTAATATTTTTCTATACAAATAAAAAATATCTTTAGGAGTAGAAGGCTTTGGCTTGTACATTTTGAGTCTTTATTTTAGGAAATAAAGCAGGATACATTATGCAAGAAAGGGTGAGGCAATCTAGAACTGATATTTTGTATTGGGAGTACAAATCAACTATTAATTTGTGAAACATGCATATCCTAAATGGCACCGTAACATGTTTGTATATTAATGATCTGAGTGTATGCAAAACATTGTAAAATGCCTGCAGTGCAAGTAAAATTCATTTCAATAGCGTGCTCATTTAGGGCTTGCTCCTGCTTCTATTCAGGTCAATTATATAAACCGCCATTGTGTAGACTGGAAGCAGGACCAAGCAGCTTTGGGCTCTGATGCTTCCTGCATAGAAGCTGACTGCAAAACCTCTGTTGAATTTAGGATTAGGAACAGGCCACTAAAGCAACTATGCAATCAACCTATTTTAAAATAACCCCATCCAAATAAGCAGACAAATAACACTACAAAATGGTTTTGTGGAAGCCAATAAATATGCCCTCTCACTACTTGATCATAATGAGGCTTCAAAGCATCCAATATTGAAGGGAAAACCTTGATGTCTCTGTCAAAAAATAACTCAAAATGTAGATAACTTATCACTGTATTAATATTTATTTCAGCCTTACCTCTTGTAAATTACAAAACTTCATAAAAGCCAGATTCACTGTAATTACTGTACTTGATTTGTAAAAGAAAAAAATGACTTGGCAACTGTGATTAGTGAGACTTTAATGAAATACTGTGTTCAATACTGTTGTTCACTCTTCAGAGAAAATATTGACAAATTCTAAAATTCAAAATAGAGCAACAAGAATGATGACCCTGCACCTGAAGGGGCGGCGTGGGAAGAGATGATGTTTGCCTGGCTGTCAGGCTAAATTAAAAGAACTGTGCTTTATGGCTTGGGGGTGAGATTGGGGTATGAAATCTGCTGCAAAAGGGTCAGAGTGATTGCTGACTCATCCCCTGGGAGTGAGGGGCTTAAAAAGGGTATCTCTGTCCCTTAACCTTCCCTTCTGCACAAAGCAAACTGATGCAGGGGTTTTGCCTTACTCAGAGTATTTTCAGATGGGCTCTGTTCATTCATGGTATGAAGGGTGGTGAGCTGTATGTCCAACTCATTATTTAAGTGTAGTGCTCATGGACAGTGCAGGTATTCCACACACTTAGAAAAGAACTTAAAAAAAAGGTGTTTGGTGAAGGAGTGAATGGTGTGATTGGTGATTCTTATGATTGGTATGGAGGGGAGCCAACCCTCCATTCTTATAGCCTACCTTAAACCTCCTACAAAGTCGGGGGGAGGGGTAAGGTCACAATGGATTTGCTGGAGGGATATGGATGGAAAAATAGGGGAGTTGGGAAAAGCCCTCGGGTAATTATGGAATAAACACAGAGTTACCTGCACTGCACACTTTTATCTGTCAGGTAGTCCAAGCATCTAGTAATAAACTTGTGTCCCGATTAAACTCTTCAGATGTCTCCTGTCCTTTTGGTATAGCCAAAGAAATTAGCTTTACAGTGGGAGGCTAAACAAGTTTAATATATCCATATTGAGGGGATTTGATCACTGTGAGCAAGCACCTTCCTGGGAAAGAGATATAATTTAGTAGGCAGCTATTAAATCTACCAGAAATCTGCATAATAAAATCCAGTGTTTGTAAAATGAAGCTAGACAAATTCATACCAAAAGTAAGGTACACATTTCTAACAGTGGAACAATTTGCTTAAGGAGGAGTAGGTTCTCTGTCACTTTAAGTGACGATTGGATCTCTTTCCATAAAATATACTGCACCATAATCAGAAGTAAGAGGTTTAATGTAGAAATTACAAATTGAGATTTGGCTTTGTAATACAGAAGATCAGTCTGAATGATGCTAGCCTCTTCTGGCCTTAAAATCTGTCTTTCCTGGTGAGTTTTTGTACCTTGGTTTTTAGCTGAAAAACCTAGTAAATGTATTTAAATTGAAATATGATACAGTAGTGAGATATTTTAGTGTACAGAATTTTGTGCATGCTGAGCAAAATGGCAATACAGTATTTTGTGAAAATGAAATTTAAATTTTAATGACTTGTTACATTTCACTGTGGGGCAAAATATGTTAATGTCTCCTTTAGTGATAAACTGAATATCAAAAAAGGAGGTTTTTAGTCCATTTTTCTCCTTTAACAGTGAGATTAATAATAATGATGAATTTCTTGGCTGGAAGAATGTTAGATTAATTAAAAACATTGTTATTACAATAAATATATATGCATTATATAGCTGTAGCTTAAAAGAAAGTTTAGTAGTATATTTATACTATTAGAAACTGATAAACAACATAATTGCATTCATATGAAGGAAAAGTGTTAGGCCTCAGGTCTCCACCTCACATTCTCCATAGGCATTTCCCTGCACCCATCCATGTGTAGTGAATTGCAGGCTCAGGGCCTTAAGGAATTGATACAGCTTCCAGTGCAAATGCTAGCATCTCTTTTCCCAGGCTGCATTAGGCTTTGAGTCCACTTTAATCTTTAGGTTACACTAATAAAGAGGTCAACTTCTTGACCAGTAGTTCCATTCTTCTTTTTTCCAGAAGGAGAGAAATTGGTTCTCTCTGGATGCTTGTAAGGGATTTATATTTTAAAATCAGAGGTGTACCTCTAGTGTTTTTTTAAGTCTAAATAAGATCAAAAATAGTTCTAGGCTTACACGTTCTATGTGTAACAGGTGGTTTTGAAATTATGTAACTCATAAAACAATACTCTGATTTAAACCAGATGGAGGTATACTCATTCTGGTTGTTTAACTGAAATCTAATGATAAGGCTGTCCTTTCACCAAAAGTTGTTCAGATGTCATCTCTCTCTCTCTGATGTGGGCAGCTAGGATTGTTGAATGGAATTCTATTTATTCATTCTTGCTTTGATGCCAGCTGGGCCCTTTAATTTCTTGTGACTACAAACCTGTCTGTCTGACTTGTTGGAAGAAACATTAGAAACATTCTAATATGTATGTTACCACCTTAAAAGCATTTCAGTCTCCAATCTTGAAGGCTCACTTCCATTTTGAGCTGCATACACAGCTCATTGACGTCAGAGGAAGCCACAGAGATGCATCTTAGGACAGACTCTAAAACCTAAAGTTAGTCAAACAATCATGGTAATATTTGTCAGTGGAGGACTTAAGTTTCAACTTCATAAAAGGCGGTGTATGTCTGTAAAGTTTTAAAAATAAGTGTTCATTGTGCTTAGTTTATTTTCATGATTGTTCCCTATGAAGGAGAAGTTGCCTTGCTACAAAGTGCATCCTTTCTTGTCAGCTCAAGAATGCATAAACAGCAGTCACCAAGCTATATGTATACACAGAAATCTAAATTACAAGTAAAGTAAATCACCTTATGTCCAATTTTTGTTTTCAAATCTATTTGAAAATGTTTGCTGTCAAAATGTAATCATCATCAAACAGTCTGGATTTGTGCATTCCAGTACAATGCTTGCTTATTTTTAAAATATGTATTGTTTTGTACAAGTGTTGAGTACATTAATTTAGAACTAGCAGCTGGAAAAAGTAAATTTGCAGAACTTTATTTAGTTTACTAACAAGAAGAATAAAATCTAATGTGTAATAATAATCCCTACATCCTGAAATTTATTACTAATAATGAATTATTAGAATGAGGACACTGTTAGATATTATTTTATGGAAATATTAAAATAATAGTAAAATAAAGAGTTTTTCAGGAGAATAAGTATCATTTTTAGTCCTCAAAGTCATTTAAAATTTAACATTTTTGTTAATGGAGCTAGCATATTTCTGTGGCTTTTGCTATTCAAATCTTTTCCTGTCACCCACAAAAACAATAAAGCTTTAAATGAAATGACTACAGTATGTAAACTATATTAAGGGAAATCTCTTATGCCTTATTGACAATTTATAAGGTACTTTGTACTTAAGAATATTTAAATTAGTTTTAGTTATCAGGCAGAGGTGATGCAAAGACTCTGTAATATGGTTTTTGGGGAACTAATTTCATATTCCGTGTTGGATTGAAAATCATTGTTTCAGATGACATTTCTTCAGGAATGCCTCAAATTATATCATGATATAGCTTTTCATATTATTGACACTTCTAATGATTTTTTAAAAACATATATTCTAAAAATTCAGATGTGCCAGGCTGTGCTTAGGTACTTTGCATCCAATTTGGCATCTTGAAGCAATGCAACAGTTAAACACTTTTTCATATCTTTATTACAATAGGTACAAAAATTCAGTTACACATATGTGTTCTATATAACTGAACAAGATTATTAAGACCTAGCGATTTTTGTGGTCTCAGTACCCTTGAAGGAAACATTCAGTACCTTCAGGATGGTTTAAACAGCTTTGAGCATGGGTAACCGTAAGAGCTTTTTAAGGATATTACCGTGTAATCTGCATCTGGGATGTGCAAATTTGAGCACCCAGAAAAGATGCAAGTTTATGGTACGTCTAGACTGTAGAGTCCAAGGAACTCCTGGAAAAAATTTAGAAAAGCAGATGCGTTTTTTTGGCATCTCTGTAAACCTCGTTCTATGAGGAAAAAGAGATGTTCTGAAAAAGGCTATTTTTCCAACATTTGGCCCAGTGTAGAGGAGCCAAATGTCAAAAAAACCTCTTTTGGAAGAAAAGCAGAAAAAAATACGCAAATTGCAATTCACAATTTGCGTATCTTTTTCCAACTTTTCTTTGTAGCCTAGACACAGCCTTAGCCAGTAAGGCCAGAAAAGCAGATAGAAATCTATTAAGTACCTAGTGAGGGGATGGAGTATATATATTTCTTGTTCTAGTGGACTTAAAACAGCAAAGGATGTGTACCATGGTGTTGATTATTATCATTTATAACTATTTATATATCACTGCTGTGCATGGTTCCTTACAGATTCACAAGAAGAAGGGTCCTTGCTCTTAAATTTTAAATTAAAACAAACTAATATAGGTACCGACAAACAAAGGGAAAGGGGGTGTAACTTAGAATCAGCAGCTGATCAGTTAAGCATGACTCATGTCCTAATAGCTCTAAGGGTTTTTAATACAATCAATATTTATTGTGGAGATTTATTTTAATGTGGGGTAAATTAAGTGGTTGTGGATGGAGAGAAAAGAGCAGCAGGACTGGATGTTTGTAGTAATTCTAACCTCATATATATATGAAACAGATTATTAAGAGAGGTTTGAAGAAGAAATAAAAAATCATTGACACTCTAGAGGATGGAGACTGTTCCAGACATAGGCAGCTATGAGAATACACACAATTCTGAGTAGGGAATGAGAATAGGCATAGATTAAGGTGACAGAGCATAATGCATGGGGTAGTAAAAGACAAGTCCTGAGTTGCAGGCAGAAGCCATTTTAACAGTGGGCACCTGGAGAAAAGGGCATATTAGGAGATGATGAACATGAAGAAATGCAAGTATTTGGTGAGAATAGAAATTTTGAGGTTAAAGAGAAGTCCAATGGTTACCATCTTGAGACACCTAAAAATGGGAGTGTTGTCATTTGTAATGAGAAAAAAGAAGAAACATGACAGGTTAATTTTAAACCTACTTAGGTAAAGGAATAGAAGAATATCACTGAAGTGATATTGGAGATATACAGAGTTATAAAATCCTGAGCACGGGGGGAGAAATTTGTGGTAAAAGTTTATTTTGTGTCATTAGTATTAAGATGGCAACTGAAAATATAGGTGTGGATGAGCTCATTCAAGGGCTAAGAAAGAAAAGGAGAGAGCTAAGGGCAAATTCATGGGCTATTTGAAGAGAAAAGATAGTAAAAGGGCAGAAACAATGAGAGAGAATTGCCATAACTTTTAAATTTTAAAACCGTTTCTAAGATCCTGAATAGAGAGGGATAAAAGAGGGTTTGAATAGAGATTTTAAAAGGAGAAGAGAGTTGGAAGGTATTAGTAACTTGGCACTGGAGAAGGAAGAAGTAGGGTATCTGGACAAGGAGACAGGAAGAAAGAACCATATGACTGAAGAAATTATTTACAGTGAAGGAAACCAGCATAGTATCAAGATCTCTTCTAAAGGCATTCAACCTAATCAGAATTAAGAGGGGAGATAATGATGGCAAGAAGGGAGGCATGGCTGGGGATGAGTAGAATAACAGGAAAAAGACTGAAATGGTTCAGTATAAGGAAATGAGGAGAAAGCCCAAGGAGTCCATGAGAGAGAGGTGAGAGAACAGTATAAATTAGGTGTCTGCAGTGGCATGCAAGATGATTTTGAGTGGCATGTGGACGCCTCCCACTCCAGGCCAGGCTTGGTCCTCTCCCCCTGGTCTCCAGGGAGTTGGGCCAGGCCAAAGCCATGTGCGGCCAAGGTAGGCCCTCTCCCCCGGCCTCCTTGCCCCAGCACTGCTCTTGGGGGACGTGAGTCCCAGCGCTGTTGCCCTGCCGGGGTGTGCACTGGGGGCACAGGGATGTGGATGCAGGGATGAGGAGGAGGGTGAAGGAGAATGTGGCACACTCTTGAGGCTACCAAGAGAGATTAATGAAGCTGTTAAAATGTAAGTAGAACTATTATTGACTTTTAAAAGTATCAATGGCATGCAGATCATAAATAGAATGAATAAGTTAAATTGTGGGATGTCACTTTTGAAAGGTTGCTGATCCCTGGTGTAAAAAGAAAATAAAGAGAATTTAATGGGTGACATGCTATAGGAGGAGTAGATAACAGGCCAATAAACAAGAAAATGCTGCAATGAAGTAGAATGTGTAATTTCAGCTCTGAGCAAACTGGCATGAGAAAAATTAGCTATTTGTCTGCAGCTGAATAGGCAAGACAGGACAGCCACCGCAAGCACAGACCCATCTTGGGCATACCATTTTGGGCAGATAGCCAATGGCTTTACTGCTATTTTCAGTCCACTAGCTCAATCAGAACTAGTCTATACAAGTTTACCCAAGCTGTAAATTACCCTTCTTGGCTGTACTGTGGGTGGACCCAACTACATCAGTCGTGACTCTGCTTCTCTCACAAAATGATGTAGCCCTTCCCCGAAATTTCCTTATGCACTCTCTAACATGCAGAGCACAACTCTGGCATGCAGGTGTGAAAAGTGTGCAGGGTACTTCCTGTATCCTGCCTCTTCCCTTTATTATTACACAGTAGAATAGCACCAGTTTTATTTGTATAATTTTTCAGGTTGTTTGCCGAGGGGAAAGATGGTCAGGATTTGCCACTTAGTGGACAATGTGGAATTATTTCCTTACATAATCATGTAGACAGCCTCATTTGTTTACCTGGAAAGTTGTTAATAAATACAATCTAGTGGAAATCATGTGTGTCTGTCATGAGACACAAAAGGCTTTCTGGCATGGCAGAGTTCCTCATTACAAAATTGCTGCTAATAGAAATTCTCTAGCAAGGCTCAGTAGTTTATCTACAGTGCTGTGTTTTCTTTTGTACAGCATGTGTATTCAAAATACCTAATAATTGCATTTGCTAGATTAACCAGCGCTACAAAAAATGTGGAACATACTGGCTGATTCTTGGACATTTTTGTAACAGCTACACTGCATTAGATGATATGTCATATATAGTTCATGTAAAATTTTTATATGAATGTGTGCAATTTTATGTGTACAGATGCACAATCTGTTGTATGGAATGCCAGGCATAGCCAAGTATTTAACAATCTGTAATTAGTTTATCTGCTTTTTGTAGGTTTGAAAGGGGGATGGTATGATTATTCACAGTAGGTTAAAGGTACTGGTATATATATGTTGAATAAACCATACTACCACTGACAGCTAATGAAGTATCAGAAGCCTATTCTTTAGGGTACATTTATACTGCGGAGGGTCCCAAAATAGCTACTCCACATCTATTGAAGCAGCCTATTATTTCGAAATACATTTCAAAATAATGGGCAGCTTATTCCGATGTCCCGGTAACCCTCATTCCATGCCAAATTACAAAATAAGGTATTTCGAAATACACTTGAAATAACTTATTTCGAGCTAAGGATGCTGTGTAGATGCTTTCTTAGGGTATGTCTACATTTCATTCCTTCTTCGAGAGAGGAATGCAAATGCAGACAAACAAAATTGCAAATTGAAGTGCAGATTTGAATTTCCCATGCTTCATTTGCATAATCGCAGCTAGCCACTTTTCCGAAATATCGTATTTCGAGAAAAAAAGCCATTATTTCAAAAAGAAACCCTTCCTTCAAAATAACCCATACTGCTTAAAACATGAGGTTTAAGGGTTATTTTGAAGGAAGGGTTTCTTTTTAAAATAACCCTGTGTGGACCATGTTTTTTTTCTTGAAATACGGTATTTTGGAAAAGCGGCCAGCCGCAATTATGCAAATGAAGCGTGGGAAATTCAAATACACAGTTCATTTGCAATTTTGTTTGTCTGCATTTGCATTCTTCTCTCGAAAGAGGAATGCAATGTAGACGCACCCTTACAGATGAAGATTGTGAGTTCTGTCCTATTATGCAACTGTACCATACCATACAAGTTAAGTGGAAAATGTGGTCTCTCTGCATGACTACAGAGTGTTACAGCTCTTAAGCTATGTTAAAAAGGAGTGAGGGACTATATTTGCAATCAAACTTAGATCCCTCATTTGGTAAAATATAGTACAAATGCTGGGCCATTTGTCTGGCCCCAGATTCTTTCTATGCTTGTTATGTAGGTGTTTAAAAATGCTGTAATAAATTACTGAATATGCAAAGTGAAAAAAACTCCTGGGAGCTCTTTCTGGTGGAAATAAAGAGGAATATCTCTTTCATTAATTTAAACATCTGTTTCATTACAAAGTTGAATTTGTGATTTGGTTTTATCTGTAGATATTAATCTCACTTAAAATATTGCATAAAAAGAAATTTTAAGATTTACTAGCAGGCTGTACTCTGTCCTTGCTACACTTGCCAATCCCCCTCTCTCTGGCCACTTTCACTTTCATAGCCCACAGAACATGAGAGCATGATGATGTCATTCTGTCATCCATCAGGAAAAACGTTTTTGTATATATAGAGAGATAATCCTATTTATATACAAATCACTTATTTTTTCTTTTGGTTCTATACATCATCTTCCATTTCTGGATTTAAAGAAATTGGCCATTTTGCTGTTACAAACTGATGAAACATTGTCATATGAACATAATTTGTTTGTTTCAGATATACTCATTCAGTCAATGAGGCCATATTATGTGTGGGTTTGTCTCTCTGTGAGGTGGCAAATGAAGAATGATGGGGGAAAAAAGCCCTTTAGTTATATCCTTTCAAACCAAAATAAAGCTGTTTGATGAATGACAATAAGATATCATACAACTGCCAGTGTTACTAATTAATAAGATTTACAGGTTTTGATATATTCAGTAATATGACTTGCATTTGTGGCTAAAATGAATACTAATGATCTGTGTAGTGTTACAGTACAGATTGCACATTGTCAAAACCTGTTATAAATGAAAAGTCTAATTTGTACAAAATCTGTAATGATGAATAAGTTAAGTAATTATCTTAATTAAGTAATTATCTTAATTTGTATACACAAGTCAGATTGCAATTCTCAGTGTGGCTAATTTCATATAAAAAAGACAACAACATTTAATAAGTTTTAGATAGTAGTCCAAAGAAAGTCTTATCTTCTAGTTACTGGGTATAAGTCAAACTCCAGGCTAATTTGTTCAATTGAAGACAATTCTCATTCATTTCAATAGGAACAGGCATAACCTTCATTTCTTGGGTTAATGATCGCTCTTTTTCAAAATTAATCAGTAACTTCTAGTTTGCAAATTCACTATACAGGGTTGTATTTTCTTTACATCAGCTTTTTCTACAAGTTCAGTGTGCCAAGTGCAGAAAAATAAAACCAAGAAAATAGTAATGTATGTTCAGAAAGTTTGTTTATATTCAACTTTCTGGTAAGAACATTTCATGTAGTTTTCTCGTCATTTCTAAGTGCTATATATATATTGAATCTATATTGAAAAAACTTTGATGGATAACCCAAATTCCAGTTCTGCAATTTCTTCTAAGGAGATAGCCATTAGTTTTCTTATTTCACTGTTGCAGTTTGGGATTTGTATTTATACTGATAAGAAACCTAAATCAGATACTTAAATCAGAACTGCATATTGCTATAATAGGTCACATAATATCCTGAAACTAAAATTGGTGGTACAAATTCAGATCCAACTCCAAACTTTTCTAGCTTTCTTTAGATTTGACCTATTACACACAGAGAGATTCAAGCTGTGCATCAGAATGTACAGCTGGGAAATGATATGATACCATTTCTAATTTATATGAATACATTTACATTACCAATATGTCTTTGATATCACTTGAGGGAGTCCAGTTGGAAGATTTAATATGTACAGTGTACTGTACATTTAAATATGTGGCAGTCTACATCCAGAAGGATTCTAACAGAAGTGTTCAGAAATGGGTGAACTCTTTTCTTAGATTTATGTAAGATTTTATTAGGAGTAGTAATAATGGTTGAAGATGCAAAAGTAGGGCCCAAAATATATGTATGCTTTGCCATTAATGTCTAAGATCTATAAGAAGTACTTGGGCTGTACCCTGAATATATAAAAAAAAGAAAGGATGGGGAATATGGATGGAATATGAAAGTCAAGTAGTTAGCAATGATTGCCTCACATTTTATTCCATATAGATATATAAAATTATTCCCAGCTGCCAGCAGACTCCAGTGCCATGTAAGCCTCTTTGATATCAGGAATGACATTTCTGAATGTTGTATGCAGTGTATCTTGGTCGGTCCCAAAGACAGAGAGAGAGAGCTGGTGAGGTAATATCTTTAATTGGACCAACTTCTGTTGTTGAAAGAGATGAGCTTTCAGAAGCAGCTCAAAAATTTCTCTCTCTTATCAACAGAAATTAACCCAATAAAAGGTATTACCACACCCTCTTTATCCAATAAGAGATAATTACCTCACCCATAGTATCTTTTTTCTTTCTGAATGAGTCATCTCTGGGTTGAAATATAAAAAGTTATCACAGTGAAAGTTCAGTAAGGAAGTAAATAATGTGGTTAGTATGGGGCAAATGGGAGGAGGGGCAAGAAAAACAAAATCAGAAATTACTGTTATTTTAACCACTGTATTTTCTGGTAGCTTTTTAATTTTATTTTTAAAATAACACATAAGAAGTATACATGAAATTTATATATAAATCTGTTTATGAGAAGAGTGTACTTGTTCCCCACAGTCAAAGATAGAGCAGTTATGTGTATCTTGCATAATACATCAGTATTCTATCTAACTGGAAATAAAGTTACATACACTGCGTAAAGCACACATACAAGACAAACATATGCTGACTCCACGTTCATATATTGAGTCCTTACACGTACACAACAAAAGATCCTACTAAAAAAGACAGATAAGCATATGGGAGAAGAACATTTCATAGAATGTTGCTGAGACAAAGAGGGAAAAACTGTTAGTGCATTAAGATTTGAAGAGAGAGTGACAAGAGGATCCAATTCTCTGTTCAAATTCCTTGAAAATCTGACCATCATCTCTGATGGAGGAGCAGGCGAGGTGTGTGTGTGGGGGGGAGGACAAGAATTTTAAAATGTCAGACTTACTGTTTATCTACTTTCTGAAGTCCATTAGCCTCGCAATGACATAACAAACTCAATATATGGTATATTAATAGGACCCTAACAACTATTGTTATCAGTATATCAGCTGATAACAATTTTAAAGACTTAAAATGTCTTTATGGTATAAAAAACCCTGTATTTTTGGAATTACACACACGTGTACTCTCTGAAGGTGCCACAGTAAACTACTGTGTATTCCAGTTCTCAAGTCAATGAGTACTAGGGGACTGCGACCCCTGCTTGCTATGCTCACCAACCACCTCTATCACCTCCCCAGAACACCAGGGAGGGGGGAGGCCACGCAATTCCTGCCACACCCCCTGAAGTACCAGAGAAGGGGAAGACCACACATCTCCAGCCCACCTCTTCCTCCCCCTCCCCCTTCCCCACCCTCTGAGCACCAGAGAGGGAGGAGGCCGTGAGGCTCTCACCCCAGCTGCTGGGGAGGACCCACCTTGGCGCTTTCTGCCCTGGCACTTTCTGGTCCACCCCAGCCCCCAGTCTGCCCCAGCTATTTCTGGACCCCCGCAGCCCTTCCTCGCCTCTTCTCTGCCACCTCCCCACAAAGCCTGCCTTGGCTCTTTCTCATCCCTCCAACCACCGTTCTCACCCCAACCTAGGAGGTGTGTGAAGGGATCTTGGGAGGTGAGAGGCTCACAGCTTCCACATAGCCCCTCCCACCCCCCCGCCCGAGCATTGGGAAGGGGGGAAAGGAGTGGCTGTGCAGCTCCCAGGGCTGTGCAGCTTGCAGCTTCACCCTCCCACTAGAGCACTGAGGAGGGATGGGGGTAAAAACCGCACAGCTCCTGACTTTGGTCCCCCCTTCTACAGCACCAGGAGTGGGAGAGAGGAACCTCCAAATGGCTCTCAGATGCAGCCCCCTCTAGGCCCTGAGCAGCAGCCGAGAACTGGGGAAAGGGGAGAGAGGGAGGAAAGGAGGAGGCAGATGGAACACAGTGACGTGATGATGTCACTGTGTCATCCCACAGGAATTTTTTTTTTATATAGAGAGAGATTTACATAAAGCCATCTGGTGAGAACTATTCAGATCACAGCCTGGATGGAGACAGGGAGGGAGGACTTCAGAGGGAGGAAAAGTTCTCACTCTTTCGCCTTTTTTATTTTAAATTACTAATGAGAGATTCATTAATTGGTGTCTGAAAGATAGTGCAGAATCTGAACACATGGAAGAAGATCAGGGCATATCTAAATTCATTAGTATATCTGAGGACATTCATGATTAGGATGTATAGAGACAAGAGGGCAAGTCGAAGAGAAGACTTTGTTGGATGTTGATAGTACAGCAGCAGTGAAGTTGTTAAGGAAGCCACTGAGATATCGTTCCTACACAGGGATGGATTAAGAAAGGAGCTTCAGGCTAAGGGGAGACCACCTTAACACAGGCCCTGGGCTGCAGCCGCTAATGCCCCCACATGCTGAGTTCTGGGCTTGCTCTGTGTAGTTCTTCAGGGAGGGCACTGGTCAGGATTTACTGCTGAGGTGTCCCCACAGGTCTCTGGCTCCATTGATAACCAGAAGGCTGCTTGCATGTGTGCTCAGTGATGTGTGCCATGTAGACTTGAGTACTTAGTCTCCACAGCAAGACCCCGAGAGCCTCCAAAGACCACAAACCAGATAAGGATCGAAGGTGCCAGGCCAGGTTTATTGTAGAGCGAAGCACATTTTCTCTGGTTCAATAATGAACTTTGCCCTCCTACATAAATAGTATCCAAATTCACCCCTTCTCCCCCCTCCCCACACACACACAAAGCAAAAAACAAACAAACAAAAAAGCCTATTTGGCACAAACCCAACTGCATTATTCAGCAATAAACTGTTTTAAGGGTCTAAGGTTTGATTTTTGGCTCCAAAAAGTGGCACTCAGACACTTACCATCCCTTTGTGGATCTAGGCCAAAATGTAAAATTCATTATTTTGTCTCGGCTTTCCCAGAACAATGTAAACACACACACAGACAAATAAAAAACCCTGTATCCAAGTCAGCAAAAAGGTGTTAGACAACTAGAGGTCAGCCTTGATTTAAAGCACTCATTGGATTAGTGTAATTATGAAAGATATTGAGATACTGTGAAGCTTAGCATAATGTTGATAGGTAGAGGTAAATTATTAGAGGAACTAGTCCCAATTTGAAAAGAAAAAAAAAGTTAACTGTATTTGTTCTAGATAAGAATATGTGTGTTTACCTGGAATGCAAATAATTCAGGTTGCCTACTCTGCTCACCGTTAACACTGCTGTTGCAGTAACTACTTCATCCTGAATAAAAGCTAGCAAGGATTCTGAGGCATATAAATAAGTATGTGCTTCTTTACCTAGGAACATTAAATTTCACTCTGTTAGATTTATCTCTACATCAGACAAATGAGGGATAAATCTTCCTTTCCAAAGTTGTCAGGCATCTGCTTAGTCATCAGTTTGCAGGTTTACCAGACACTATTAGTTAAATGTGTCAGCATCTTCAGATGTTGTGTTAAGCAGTCAATTTATAGCGAGGTTTCCTGCCACCTTCTTTAACTCATGCTACTATCAGCATGTTTGTTTCTTACAAGTGCTTGTTGTTTTACAAGATCTGACTGTGTATGTTTATGTTTCTGTGCCTCAGCAGAGAGCTAATTTATTGTTCTTAACTGTGCTTCTGAGCAGATCAGCCGCTGGTCTTGCTTGTTCCTGTCAGATAGCTTTAGACTTGAAGCATGGGGAGGCAGGTATTGGAGGACACTTCATTACATAGCTTTTTAAGCATCTGAAGGGAGGCAGTTGTGAACTAGTATTAGGTGGGTAGATAGTTGCTGAGTGATTAAATGTGACCATAAAGTTTAACACCTTCTATGCTAGTGCTGTTACTTTTGCCCATTCGTTCCAATGCAATATCTATATGTTTCTGCACGAGACTTTAGCATTGACAAAGCTATAGAGGGTCCTGACTATCAGTCATCCTCTGAGTTTCCAGGCCTTGTGAAACAGGTTTCCCTCTGTCTCTGACACCTGTCTGAGAAACCTGCTATCCCTCAGATCTTCGTACTGATTTTTTTGTTTTTTTTACAGAAGTCTCTCAGGGCCTTGGACCTGCCTCAGTTCCTAAGACACATTAGGTACATTCCCCATGGTAATTACCCTCAGGATAGAAACTACAGGCTGAAATTTTTCCTTTAGCATGAGATTTTGTCTGGCCCCGCAAATTGATTCTCAGTTCTATCACGTAGTGTTCTGTCCTGCTTCTTTATCTAGACCAAGTTTCCCAGTTACTAGAGGGCTTGGGTTTAGAATAGTACCAACACTGCCCTCATGAGTTAGTTTTTTTCAGAGAAATACTTTTCTCATGCAGCCCATTTCCTCCTAGCAGAAACAAATATTCCCTAGGGCAGTGTTTCTGAAAGTGTTCCATGGAATCACTCTCAGAAACACATTAACTGTCTGCCCTTGTTTATTTACCGGCTCCACTGCCACGGAGCCTCGTGGTTCCCATTGGCTCCATTTCATCCTTTGCAGCCAAGGGGAGCTGCGGAAAGTGTAGTGGGCCAGGCCACTGCTTCCTGCAGCTCCCCTTGGCTGCAATGGATGAAACAGAGCCAATGGGAGTTGCAAGGCTCCGTGGTCGTGGCCCCCGGTAAATAAACAAACTGAGGCGGCCAGCTAATGTGTTTCTGAGAGTGATTTCACAGAACACTTTCAGAAACACTACACTAGGGTAACTTTAAACTGAGTTCTGACTGTCCTTTGTTTTGCCTTCTCTATAGCCCGGGCCGCAGCTGTTCATGTTCTGGTGTCTTTGTCAGCCTGACCTTCACTGATCTTGGTGCAGCTCAAGGCAACTGGTCTGGCCTTACATGGCTTACGTCATGGTAGACACATCTCACTTGCCCAAAGTTCCTGCAGCCCTATAGTAGGAAAGAACTTACCTGACCAAAATAAAGGATGCAGATGGTAGCAAGATCTATAATAGCTACTAATTTTATAATAATGTAGCACAGTTTCCATGTCACAGTTCAAGGCAACTGCACCTGTATTTCCCCTCTGTGGTCCCTCTAGACTCACAGCTTCTCATCCAGCTTCTTTGGTCTTTGGAAGGTCTGGGATGGATCTTAACCTGGATAAAGCAGTCTTTCTCTCTGAAGGATGTTCATGCAGATGTATCCAGAAGAGCTTCTCTACAGATCAGGAGGCCACAGTCAAAGAGTTTATTTCTGAGGAAATCCTGGCTTTGTTAATCATTTTAGAGGTGATAAATGGCTTCAACTATCTGAACACCTTGCACATGGTAAATTATGACATATCACTGCCTATGAAGGGTTATGTGCACTGTATAGCCTAGATACAAAAAGGGGGACCTCAGGCAGTGATCACCTCTTATTTCTCAGAGGAAGATAGGGATATTGCCTAGTGAACTTCCTAATGTCAGCCAAACAAGAAGTTCCTCCTTGGCTAAAGAACATGGCTACGCAGTAACTTTGGCGGAGTCCACCTTTGAGTTAGGTTGTCTCCAAATAGAAGGAGGTCCTACAGCTTCCTTTCCTTTGTACTTGGAAAATCTATCTGGGTACAAAGGCCCAGATAGAGGCCTTTGGAAGAGAGAACCTTGCCTAAGAGGGCAAGAACTGTGAATAGCTCTCCAGGCAAAGATGCATGGAGTGAATCCCAAACAAAAGGGGTAGAAATTATAAAAGCTCTCCAGGTGGATAGGCCTGAGAGATAAGACCCTGATCCACTGGGGTGAGAGTCTGCCAAATTTCCCCAGCTAGAGAAGCCTGAGAAACCGGGACAATGATTACAAAAACTCACTGGATAAGATAAGACAGAAGAGAGAACCCTGACAAACAGGTTGACACTGTTTCAGGGAGACGCCCCAACCTCAATCTCATGTGAAGGGGAAGGTGTGTGAAGAGGTGGATGAGGCCCTGAGCCCCCTGCTGGATGCGTTTTGGTCCCACCATAATCTTCCAGAAAAAGACAGTAGAGGACACTGAGAGAGGATATGTTTGATTTTTATCCCAGAAGAGTTTTGCTTTATTGTGTCTCAGCAAGAGATCTGAGTAACCAAAGAGCTATCACAAACAGAGAGAATGTGCAGGCATACACACTCAATCAAAGGACGCTCATAACAGGTGAGTATACCACATTACATATACACACACACAAACCAACAAAAATATTTCCAACCCAACCAAAATATACAAATATAAAAATATGTATTAGAATTTTAATCCAATGATTTAGAATTCTGAATTAGGCTCGGTACAAAGGAACTAATAAATGAATAGTAAAAAGCAGGTAGGATTTCCTGATTTAAAATATTTATTTTCTATATTTTGACTTGTGAATTGGCAATTGGCATTTTAATGGTTTATAAACTTTAAACATTTTGGATCTCAATAGTCACTCATTAAATAATTGCTTGATCCTACCCCCCTCATTTTTCACAGCTGTAAACATTTAAATTAATTTAAAAATTAAAATGCTTAAAACAAACATTTATATTATCCTTGAATATATTTACACATGCACACAAAGTTAAATTCCTATAAGCTGGTTTATCTACAATGGAATCCTGAGATTGGATCAATTTTGATGCGGAATTTTCAGCACATACGCCTCTTGGGAGGGGGGTAAGTAGTAGTCAGCCACCACTAATGTGACCTGTGTTACAATCAGAAAGGTAATTAACACAAAAAAACTCCAGTACAAGGAGTATACATAGACTGTAAGGAAATTTAGCATCATTAAAGGGGGAAAAAGTTTACTGTAAATTCATTCTTAACTATCCATGATGATTGAAATAATTAATTATTTAGCTTCAGAGTTTCAGGTCTAATACTCTAGACTGAATAGCAATGAAATGATATTTTCAGAAACCATTTGCTTATAAGATTTATTGCTAGTTTATTTTGGTCTGCACATCTGCTTTTCTGTTTATTGTGGATTTTATTTATTATTTGGATGTGGAGGTACTTATTTACTCTGACTAACTCATTAAAACTGTTTTGTTCTGTTTTATATTAAAAAGTAAATCTCTAACAGTTCCCAAATTAGCATCATGGATTTGTACTTATGTGCTTGTAATATTTTATAGTTCACTTCATTTGCATGAAGTGATGAATATTATTAAAGCATTAAAGTTGTTGTTTTTTTAAGACTTTGAGAGACCATTTTACATAACATGTCTAGTAAAGCAGAGCAGGAATTGAAAGAAAGATAAAGGAAGTGGGAAAAACAGATCTTTCTAATCTGCATTAGCATGATAATTTACCATGAAACTCTAATGCTTAATTTATTTTACCTTAATTTATATTTATTGGCAATATATTTTCTCTTGTTTGAACTTTCATAGACACTTCTGGTTTAAATCAGAATAGTAGCTTTAATATTTTCAGATTCTGTAGCATAATTTCAATCATCTGTCCCTAGTATTTACAGTATAAAATACCTAGCAGAGCTGAACCATTTTTTCCTAGGAGTTTATAACAGTTTTTTACACCTATAAGCCTATATTATTAACAGAACAGTAAATATACATGGAAGCGGGCAGCCTCTAAGGATTTGGTGGTACATATAACATTACTTTCTTGGAGCCACAGTTTCATGTTTGCTTTTATATGAACTGAATTACCGATATAATAAAGCACTTACTAGTGCTTTTAGCATAACATTTAAATATTTACTCTAACTTATAAAAAAATTAGGTCAGTAGTTAACTTATGTCTATTTTTATTTATTTATGATTGAAATTGAAACCATAGCAAAATCAGAAATTTTAATTGTCAAAATGTCATTAGATAGATGATCTTTCATAAATCCCATGTGGTTATTATACAAAAGAAATACATTCCTGCTTTTTTGGCTATATAAGGGGAGAATGGTCCTGCTATTGTAGGAAACTCTCCTGGCTTCTGCACTAATCCAATGGAATCCAATAGGAAAAGGATCTGAGTCCTTGCTACAACTCCCTTTACCCAAATGCTTAGAACTTGACCTTGAGGACTCCCCTTCTACTTTCATGTGTGTCAGAACCCTGCTAATCCTGACAAGGCTGAGCTCAAAATTCCTTGGACACATAGGCTTCATCTACACTGCCGGTTTTGCCGTCAGTGAGTATGCAAATGAGGCACGGATTAGCATATTGCCACACCTCATTTGTATAATTTATGCAAGCCATTTTTGTGGAAAAAGGTAGTGTGGACATTTTGTTTTTGTGCAAAAAACCCATTTCCCTCCAGATCCTTATGCCCCCAAAAAGGAGGTTTACTCAGCTGGCAGGAAAAGGATTTTTTGCGCAAAAAGAAAATGTCCATAGTACTTTTTTTTCTGCAAAAACCCTTTGTGCAAAAAGCTGTAGCCTTAGTGTACATTTACACAGCAGGGCTGAACTCGAAATAAGCTATGCAACTTATTTCTGGACCCTTTTTTAACATTTGAAAATCAGATTTCTTCGGTGTCCAGGAGTATCTTTGGGCAACTTCGTTTAATCCGCCATCTGCGACCCTTACTGAACAAACATGACTTGATCACAGTGATCCATGCTCTTGTTATATCCCGACTGGATTACTGTAATGCACTTTATGTAGGGCTGCCTCTAAAGAGCCTTCGGAAACTTCAGCTGGTTTAGAATGTGGCTGCTCGAGTTTTAACCAACACTAGTTATATGGAGCACGTTATGCCAGTGCTTCGGCAGCTGCTCTGGCTTCCAGTATGTTTCCGGGCACAATTCAAGATTTTAGTTATAAGCCTTAAATAAGTTGGGTCCAGGGTATCTGAAGGACTGTCTTCTCCCATATGAACCTACCCGGGGATTGAGGTCAACTGGGGAGGCTTTGCTTTGTGTTCTCCCACTTGTGGAGATAAGTTTAACATCTACGCGGAACAGGGCATTCTCAGCTTTTCCTCCCAGGCTGTGGAATTCTCTTCCTCGGGATATTCGCATGGTGCCAACACTAGCGTTGCTCTGGCATCAGGCTAAAGACAGCCTTTTTACTCATGCTTTTATTAATGTTTGAGTCTGTATGTGTGTGTTCCTCCT